>RSEF01000003.1:109148718-109161738 GCA_003993805.1 Himantopus leucocephalus
TACACATATACATAGCAGTTTATTTATACATACTAGCATCCCTTTATATTACATATATAAAAATTGGAATCAGAGCAAGAAGTAATTTGAAAAAAACAAAAAATGGAGCTATGCCAAATATACATAACTATGATGCCCTACTTTGGGTCATGAAGGAGCTTTGGCAAATGTGAGTAAAAGGTTCTAAAGGTTGTGCCCATTATGTTCAAATTAATTTTCAATAATAAAATTAAGTCAATTAAAAAAGCATCTTGGGAGGTAGACTAAGAGAGCCAAAACCATATCAACTGCACGACAACACAACTGTAGCAACAGCTGAGCGGCTGCCAAGCTGCATGCCAGTGTGAAGTACAACAGAAATGTGTGAACAACAGATTTGGAAAGAAAGGTAGAAAAAAAGACACCTGTGATTACCATTCTAGCAAGAAGATAACAGCACAAGATATATGGGAAGACCTTGGTTGACCCATTTCATTGTGTATGGAACACAGTTTTAATGATATCCACAGCCTGTGTAAAACCAGGAAGGATTTCCTCTTGTTTCAGTAAAAATCAGCAAGTTTTTGGTACTGAGAATTAAGCAGGTATCCTTTCATTTTATTTTCTTCTTTTGGCTGCAAATCCTCTACTTTTGACAGTAAGCCAGCAAGGATCTCTTAATCTCTCCATTGCAACTGAGACTAATTTAACACACCAGAGAAAGCGCAAGAGAAATAAACTTCATTTAGAAATCAAGGAGAAGCTACCACGGAACTTTTGTGTTTCCAGTGCCCAGATCTCCTTGCTCCTGCACTCCAGTGTGCGCATATCCTGTGGGTCCAGCAGAGTCCCAGCACATAACCTAACATTCTGGAAGCTGTTGAACAGGAGAGGTTTGTACCCCTCTAGACTCAACCTGACTCGGGGAGCTTCCTCCTTCCCTCACTCTTTTCCCTCATCCATGAAGGTCATCTACTTTTGAGTACTTGACAAATAATGTGATTGCTTCCATTGTACTGCTACTGGCTAACACCAAGTGGGAAATACATTTGAATTATTGCACAAGGGAAATAGCCTTGCTGCGGGTGAGTTTGCCTTACAAAACTGGCACTAAGCCACTGGCCCCACGAGAACATCAAGTGGAGGTCAAATTGAAACTGGTATGTTCTAGGACAGTCTCTCTCGTGGATTTCAGTGCTTTCTGCCCAGGCATGGGAACACAACAACCACCATGTTTGCTTCTGTGACTGCAAAACATTTTCACGGTGCTGGAGTTGGCTCAGGTACTGGCAGTAGCGTAGCTCAGTATTTACCTGCCAAGCAGACAGCTTCCACTGAATGGTATGTGAGCAAGCTAATTTGAAGGTAGGTCTAGCGTAGCTTTGTGGCAGTGCACTAGCAATAGATACAGACAGCTAGACTGGAACCATCTACAATACGCACTGGAGCACAGCACAGGGACAACCAAACAAGAAATGTCCACAGTAGTGTGAAAACTGGAATTAAAATAGCCAGTCTATTCCCAATATGTTATATTCTGTGTGCAACGTACAGCTGATTGGCAGACTGGGCCAAAATAATTGCACGAGGTTTAACAAAGATAAATGTGAAGTCCTGTCTCTGGGACCAGATATATAATCCCAGCCCCAGAGGGGATTATCAGCCACAAGGATTATCTGACTGCCTTGGGAGCAGCTCTGCTCAAAAGGCTCTCGGGGTCCTGAGCAACAGCCAAATCAACATGAATCGGCTGCATACTCTGGCAGCAGCAGCGGAGGCAAAATGTGTCCTGGGCTTCATCACCAAGAGTATGGTCAACAGATCAAGGGATGTGATTCTCACTGTTTACTCAGCACTTTTCAGGACACACCTTTGGTCCCTCTGGTTCCAAAGAGACATAGAAAGACTGGAAAAGGTTCAGGGGAATACTACGAAAATGATCAGGGGCTTGGAGAACTTGGCATGTGAACAATGACTGAAGGAGTAGGGTTGTTCACCCTGGAGAAGACAAGGCTCGGGGTGATCTAACCATAGTCTGCCAAAATAAAAGAATAGGCAGGTAAGCTCTTCACTTGGCTGCGTGGTGACAGGACAAGAGGTAATCAGCACAAGTCGCTTCAGGGGACATTTTGCCTGGATAAAGAAAACTTCCATTCATCCAGAGCTTCTGTGGGACGCAACATGCTACTCGCTTGTGTAATAGAAATTCCTTCAGACAAAGCCCTGGCTCTGCCACTGTCCTGCTGGCATTTCTCTCCTTGTGACTCAGTTTTTCACATCCAGACTATGACTATGAGAGAAAGACAGATTACCGTCCTGTGCGAAGTACCTTGAGATCTAAAGATACTGTGCTGGAAATAGGTATGGGGTTTATTATTATTAATGAACAAATTACATTTAAAATTTGAATGTTTCTATCCTCAACAAATATCTAGTTAAGAAGCAAGTCAGTAAATTGCTCTGTGACATCTATTGTAAGTGATAATAATCACTACACAAGCATTTGTCCAGCTCGGTCCCAGGTGGTTATTCATTTACACCATTTCTGAGTAAAAAGTAGAAGTGATATGGTCATGACCATGAAACAGCTGGCACCTTTTCCTATAGCTTAGTGGCACTGGGAAACATCACAGAACCTGCAACATGTGTGCAAAAACACCGAATATGTATTTATGGCTCTTTAACCGCTGAAAAACACTAACATCAATACCTATGAACTGGAAAGGGGGAAGGCACCAGCACAATATACTTTAATACTTCTGAAAATTGGTATTATTGTGTATAGAAGGTTGAGTTTAATTAAACACTTAGGTGCATTTGTTTTCATAATTTTGCAATTTTTCACTTAATTTCTCTTGGATTAAACATAAGAGGAATCTAAGATCCCCAAATGACCATGTAAAGTGAGAGTGGGGAAGAACTGAAGCAACTGTCGGGCTGCATAGGGCTAAATAACACCTGTGAAAAAGGTTCTTGCAATGTAAACTCCATTTTTCTCTACCTACAGTCACCGATTCAAAGCTCAGCAAAAGTTACATAATCCTTCTGCAAGCTTCACCCATTGCATTTGCAGCAAAGATCTCTTTCTTCAAGCAGATCTGTTTTGAAAGCAAATTTTGCCACTCTACTCAAAGATTTCATCGTTATTGAATGAGTATATTTTTATACTGACAAAATTGTTTTGCAGTATTCTGGTACTTTTGATCTTGTTTGTGAATTAGTTGTTTAAAACATTCTTAATTTCTTCTGAGTTTTGGGTTCGCACAGTCTTAGTTCTCTTTGATCATTTGTCCCCAAGCACTTCAGCTTCCATCTAGATTACATTGGAAAATCCCATTATATTCCCATAGCTAAACCTCTCCACTATTTCTTCCAAATGGCTATGAAGTCAGATAACTTTCCGCTTTGTCCTCTGCACACCCTTTCTGCCCTTCAGAGCAGAGGCCCAGATTCACAGGACAGGTGGAGAATGCTCGTATTTCAGCTTAGCCTAGAGCCCTATAGCTTTGCTTATGGCCCTATATAGGGCACTGTTTTTGTTTTTCTAAATAAAACTATCTGAGTTTGAGTCCTTTGAAGCTAAGACCTAAAACCCAGTTTCCGTACTTCCTGGGCTAGTGCTTTCACTCCTGTGAAGTGCAGGAGACAGACGCATTTTCAGGAACACTTGTCCCTTTTTCATTTACTGTTTGATGGCTTAAATATTCTCCTGCTCTACAGTTGTGTATCCCCACCCAAGGCACCTAGATAATTCTCTTTTCTACACATGGATTTTAGGCATTCAACATGAATATTTGAATTTCCAGTCTGGTGCAGGGAAGTGTCTGGTAACCCCGAGTATTGTCACACTTAATCCTAGAACCACAAAACGTTCTTTAAAAAGCCACATGGGACCTCTCCAGTGTAGCAGAGGAATCAGCCCAGTGTAGCAGCTTAACCATGGCTACCTTTACCTCCTTTTCACTCTTTTCTCTATAGACATGCTCCAATTTGAGCGTGAGAGGCCATAACCCATGTCCCCAGCTGTCATTGCTATTGGTTGGGAAAAAAATGAAGTAAGAAAAATTGACACAAATCTTCAGATCTGAGGTGACAGGTTGAATAAGTAAAGAACAATCATTTCTCCTTCAATTTTAAACAGCAAATAGTAGCACAAAGAGAATTACATTTAATAACTTCAGATTGATGTGTCTTCATGAATCGTAATATGCCACTACTTAACAGTCTAGCTTTGCCGCAGCATTGAAAATACATTTTTACACCCATATAATGTCACAAATGCTTTCTATTCTAGTTGCTATTTCTATAATATTTCTTTAATCATGAAGCCCCCCCTTATCTGAACCTTTTCAATAGCTGCTCTTAATCGTGGCTATGCTTTGTACTATATAATGTTGATGATATATGAAAAATATAATTTTCTTATGAAATTTCACAGCAAGAATGATAATTGCTTCCCTTTTTGTTTTTCAGTACAGCAGATCAAGGGTTGTTCTGAGGAATAAAAATCATAGTAATTATATCTGTGGATACTAGCCATGAATACAAAATTTGGTTTTAGAGAATATTGATCTTTTTAGAAATGTTAATTCTTTCCAAATTCCCCATAAAAATTATCTTCAGGGGGTATTTCATATACTTTATATCATGTCTTGAATGTTCTGGTTCAGATCACAGCTCCCAATATTTGTAAATTAGCCATCCATATAAATATTCATCTTTGCTTCAAAGACAAAGGATTGATATCCAATGTGAAAAAGTAAGGGTAATTAATAGCAACAGAAGTGTCACTACTTTACAGCAGGTCTATAAAAAAGGAAAAATAACCAGAAGTGAGACACTGGAACAGGTTGCCCAGAGAAGTTGTGGATGCCCTGTCCTTGGGAATGTTCAAGGCCAGGCTGGATGGGGCTTTGAGCAACCTGGTCTGGTGTGAGGTGTACCTGCCCATGGCAGGGGGGTTGGAACTAGATGATGTTTAAGGTCCCTTCCAACCCAAACCACTCTATGATTCTATGAACAACAGCTGCTCTAATCTGTACATTTCTCTAAAACGCTTTCTGCCAGTACAGTGACAGAAGTATCCGTTCAGTGTGATCCTAGGGAAATGCAGAAACCTCCGCTCCTGCCGCCCCAGTAGACGTAAGGCCATCCAAGGCAGATGCAGACGCAGCTGATGCGGGTGCCACTTTCACACGCCCTGATGCTGCACTGTGGCTGTTGCTGCAGGAGTGTCAGTGTGCTGCGGGCACTCCGGCTGCAGCTGCTGGTGAAATCCGCAGGGACCTGCAGAAAAGCACACACATAGAAAAATCTGCCAGTGGTTCAGAACCGCTAGCATGCAACTGAGAAAGAGGGCTATTGCACAAGCATCAAACCCCCACGTTGAAGGGTTTGTACCAATTGATCTCTCTCTTTTCATACTAGGATATATGATTCCTGCCCAGAATCATCTGGCTGCTGCTAATTGCACCGATTTTGTAGAAAACAGAAAAACAAATACAGGAGTATTATTTTATATATATATATGTATATATATAAAACTATGCTTAGTCCTACACATAAAGAAAAGTATGTAATTTCCCTCAGAGTGAACAGGAATCTTTTCAATCCATTTCTCTGCAGTGTTTGGAAGACTCTCCGTTTGTTTGTTTTATTAAATGACTTTTTTCCCAGGTACGTTCATATTGCGCAGCTCTGGTAGCATTCACTTTCCTGTAAATCTAAAGCCAATTAGGCAGACTGTCTTAAGCTGCTTGTCAGCCCTTCTCTTTTCCCCTCTTCCATTTTCCTCCGGCACCTTTATTTCCCTGCCTTGCTGCCCGCTGCAGCTCACAAGCTGCAGGCTACCAGAGCCCATTTATTTACCCTGCAGCTGTGCTCAGTGCTGGTCCTTAGCACAATTTCACCCTAAAGTGTTAACGCTTATACCATGTATAAAAGCTCAGATTTGTCACTTTTAACGTCTCAAGTCTTTCCTTTCACCAGCTGCCATTGGCCGTGGCTCCCTGGAGGAGAGCATAAGAAAGAATATCAGGTGTTAAAACAGTACTGGGAAGTGCTTAGATACTATAGGGCTGAAGCATAATATAAGAACCTATATAGACTAAGCAAAGCATGGACACACACTCATCATCATCAGTAATATGCATTTCATCCTCCACATACAAGGCCAAAGAGCTTGGTTTACTCTCACACCATCCATGCAATGCTCATTACAGGTGGTGATGAGGTGACACATGAGAGTTTCTCAAAGAAGATTTGTGTTGTACTGTAATTACCTTAAATATTTTGGAGCTGCTTAAAGCTTTGGGGTAAACAGTGCACATTAAAAAACACTAATTGCATAATATACATTTTAAATACATTGTAATTTAAAAACAGCCTACTTATTAGCATATCTAAATTATGCACTTTTATGAACCCTAAGTAGATAAAATGAATTTTAATTAGGGCATTTTTCTCTGTAATAAAAGGGAAAAGACTTTAAAAAGAATGTAATTTTTTACTAATTTGTTTCCTTCGTTCTGATTTCTCAGCTAAGTAATGAACTATATTAGAAAAATGCTTTATTAGGTATTTGCCCAAGAGACCTGAATGGATCAATAGGAACTGGTTATTCTTTCAAAGCCAAGTCAAGTTAATTAAATTCCAGGCTAAACTAGCTTGTCCAGGTCAACCCCAGCTGAATTTCTCCTCACAATCAAAAGTTCATTAACTCTACTTGTTCATCAATAATTTCCCATAAATATCATTACTTACACAATGACATTATGCTGTTCCTTAAAAGTGCTATGAAGAATATGAGTGCAGGTCCACCTGACAGGTCCCACTGCTTGATCTGGTCCAACCCAACTTCATGCTGATTGTGAAAAAAACCCTAGGCAATGTCTCATAAGTTGCCTCCATGATGCAAGTGGGCAGAGCAGAGAAAAACCTCTGGGACGCTGAAAGGAAATAAGCAGAGATAAGCTCTGATCTCACGCTAGGTGAGAGCAACATCATTTAGCATGGATGCTCTTCCACTCCTTTTGATTTCCTCTTGGGAAATAATGATTATTGGAACTCCTGACTGCCTTGTTCCCAAATAATAGGTTAAATAGTAGGTTAAATACACAGCACACTACAGTTCAAACAATTGTGTGCTAGGATGCAAATAGCTCCAAAATGGCTATGCCTAAACTCTGACATATTTCCATTCTTGTCTGTGCTGGGGTAAGTCTTGACTACCAAGTCCTGTAACATCCTTTCTTTTCTCTGTCTTAACCCCTGGGAAGAAAGCTCACTGTGTTAGCCAGAGGGAGTTCATCCAAAAGGATCCAGCTGGACGAGAAGATGTCCAGTACTTCAAGTAATACCATAGCACAAACACACAGCACAGTGTAGCCAATTGTGTTTAAGCCAATGTTTAAAGCTTTTTGAACAAGGCTTCTTAAATGTGTTGAAAAGTATCATTAAGGGGCAAAATCATTCTCTGCCCTCAAACTAACTTGCTAAAAGGCAAATTCACAAAAACACAACTGGGATAAGGTAAGCGTCTGTTCTTGCAAACTCTCACTTCATACAGCATAAAGTGAGTTCTCATACTCGAAATGGGGATGAACAACTTTATAAAGATAAAAATAGTAAACTTAATGACCAGGATGGCATTGCAGGTTTTGAGGAACCAGTCCTATGAGAGAGGAGCTTCCAGAACACTGCCTCTTGTTTTACCACTTCTGATTTCTGAGTAATATATTTGTATCTTTCTGCATCATTACTGTGATATAAATATCTCTTGAGTCGACCTGTGAGATTATCTGCTGTGAGGACATATGTCATTTAGTATAGCAGCTGCAATTGTGAATGTTTGGACCAGCCTTAAGCAAAACAAAACAAAGCAAAACAAAACAAAACAAAGCAAAACAAAACAAAACAAAACAAACAAAAAAAACCAAAATGACACTTTGGATTTTGCCCTTACTATTTAAATTCAGGACCTGCGACAATATTCTGCACTGTCAGAATAGGATAGGACCACAGGACAAAGCCCCTATTATCTTCTATCACAAAAATCAAAGTGTTAAATTGTAGAAATTGTGTTAAGAATAGGGTAGAAGAATCGCCATGTATTAGGACATGGTCAACATGGGCTATACCAGGCAATACATCTCTCTGTCTAAGTCTGATGCTGCAGAGTTTTTATCTTTCCAAAGTCTAAAATTCATAATACCCAAGTTAAGTTTCTGGTTAGAGAATTTGTTCCATAGGTGATTAATTGCGGCCTGAAAAGTCTTTCAGGAGACAAGTACAGTACTCTAAGCAGGGCAACAGTAAAGAAATGTGTATGAAGACCAAATATTTTTAGACCACTTTTAGACCATATCATTATCTTCTGATGTGTGGATCAAAACTACCATCCTTCTAATCTGATGCTACTACATGGAGTTTACCTGAGTGAGTTTTTCTATTTCTACATTTCTATTTCTATTTTCTATTTCTATTTTCTAGATTTCATGTTTTTGTTACTACTGTGTCTTGTGGGTTCGATTCCTTTCTGTTTTCTCACACCAGGAAGAAAATTGGCCAGTTCTTGCAGCCTGATAAATGTTACTTCTTACGTCATAATCAAACATCATTAGGGGAACAGTATTGATTATGATTACATTGCCTAGTCAGAGCATTTAAACATTTCTAGATAAGATCTTTAGATATTCCTATAACATTTAAAATAAGATACATTTTTGTAATTAAAATGGGATGAGATAAGAATTAATCCTTGATTAATATACAAGTAGAAGGGAGAAATGCAATTGGATGAAGTTGTAGTATAATACAAAACATTGCTCTTAAACTATATATTTTTCTAAAAGGAATTGTGTCCTTAAACATCTACTAATGCATCCTGTTCTCAGAGAGTAACCAGTTATTGACATACAGCATAAGTGATTTGACAAATCAGTCTAGAGAATCATAGAATCATAGAATCATAGAATCGTTCAGGTTGGAAGGGACCTTTCAGATCATCAAGTCCAACCAGTAACCTAACCTGACAAAACCACTTCTAAACCATATCCCCAAGTACCACCTCTACCCTTTTTTTAAACACTTCCAGGGATGGCGAATCCACCACCTCCCTGGGCAGCCTATTCCAATGTTGAAAAACCCTTTCAGTGAAAAAATTTTTTCTAATATCCAACCTAAACCTCCCCTGGCTTAACTTGAACCCGCTACCTCTTGTCCTATCACTTGAAGGTGCATGGTCAGTTAGAACAATTTTTTTCCCTCTTAACTATGCAGTCAAATCTCAGTCATAAACTGCTGGAAAACTTCAATGGTGATACTACTTGAAATTTAATAAATTACTAGACTCATTCTTAGCAAAACATACCATTGATCTTTTCATTCACCTGTGTTGGTATGCTTTCATTTAATACACCCTCATCCTGAGCACTGTTTTGGCTTGATCCAAGGTCCTGTGGATTTCTGGCTGAGGTTCTCAGAGCAGCTCCACTGAATTCAGCAAGAAAGACCGCAGAGCCAGGATATCAGAATCGGGCCACAGAAAGAATAACAGTGAAATTAGCAGAACTATGGATAAAAGTAACTCCTTAGAAATTAAAATATTTGAGCTATGGTCTCAGTCTCTAATCCCTCTATAGATAGTTGTAAGAAATTATTTTTACAACTTGGTAACACAATATGTTATGCTATAGGATGTGTGTTCACCATGTTCCTTGAAGGGTACTATTTTTGGAAGACGATGGCACATGTTGTACAAGGACCAGCCCGAGCAGCAGGCAATAGCTGGCAGCAGGTGAGACTCATGCTTAGAAAAGCCATCTGTTCCTGTAACCTGCATCAGCGCTCACCAAGCGGCATCCTTCTGACTCTGCAGGCAAAAGTGTGTGAGGTCCAGTCCTTCACCAGCACATCTCTCCATGGAGAAGCTGTGAATGCCTTACCACCCACTTGCTTAATGATAACAGATTGTCTTCCAATCTCACCCATGTTTCATTGTTCTTTTAGTTCTCTGAAAGATGAAAATAGAATAAAGGTGTTTTAGTTCAGGAAGGGAAAACCTGTTGGTTAAAATCTGATGCAACTTCACTGAAATAAGTTAATTTTCTTGACTCAGGAAGTAAATTTCATTGAGAATTCATTTCAAAAAGAGAGCTGCAGAATACAAATGAAGTGGTGAGAAAGGATAATGAACATTTGTGCCATCTCTGATATCAGAATGATGCAAAAGGTCTTACCTACGTGTCAGGTCATACCTTGGAAAATGTGAGTTGCTGACTTGTTTTCATCTATTATTCACCAGTAACAACAATTGTATGTGACAGTCGTAAGCATCTTAATTGAAACTAATTACTTAAACTCAGGAATGTTTGAAGAACCCATGTTCACCAATTATCAAGATCATCCAAGATAAAAGGAGTTTTGTACATGCCATTCTTTTAAGAAGGTATTTTTAATTAAATGTGATTCATGGACTAATTAGCAAACGTACTCATGTAATCTCTAAAAGTCTATTGTGCGTTCAAAGAATAAAAGCAGTAATTTGGAGGACGTTACTGCACTCTACATGGATAGCAAAGACATTGAATCCTGCTCTTGGTTCAAAGATCAGAGCAACCCTGTGTACAGAGTAGCAAAGTCACCATAATAATAAACACATCCCAGAGACTGTGTAACATTTGATCAGATAAATAGATGTGTGTTACAATCTAACAGCATTACAATTGCTGGAACACAGCAAAGCTGTTGATTCATACTGGTTGATCATTTTGAAGTCCTGGAGCTGGTTGTCATTATCCATTCTTTTTCTTTACCTTTTTTGCTGCAATAGACACATTAAATCTCCACGGTTACACCATATTCCTGTCTCTGTGCTGTATTACAAGTGTCAAGCAGGAAATCTGAAGTTTATCAAGGACACTAGTCAAAGCCAAGATATAAAAATTGGATTGTGTCATACAGGCATGAACCACAGAAAGCCATGTCATATAGCTTTAGGGAGTGTAACATCTAGACCTCAGGAAAAGAGATCTTAGAGTCGTCAGTGACAGGTCTCAGAAATGATTGGATCTGCGTGCAGCAGCAGCTGAAGTAAGACAACAGAACAGTGAGCAACGTAAGGAAGGATATTGAGACGAAAACAGATATTGTATAAACAGTATAATACTTTGGGATGCCCATACCTTGACTATGGTGTGTAGTTCTGGTTTCCACATCTCAAGAAAGACAGAGTGGAGTTAAAGAAACTACAAAGGCATCTAAAATAATTAAGCAGCTATCTTATGAGCAGAGACAAGAAATGCTGAAACTTCAGTTTGCCAAGGGAAAGACTGGAGAGGTCAGGATTTACAAAAAAAAACATGAATAGTAGAATAATTTAGGCTGGAGGATGAACCAGAAGCTAGAAGACCTCAGGAAGACATCTTCTGCCTTCAGGAAGTCATCTAGTCCTACCTCCTACTCAAAGCAGGGCAACTTCAAATTTAGAAGGTTGTAGATTAGGTGAGTGTAGAACTAACATTCACCAAGTCCAATAATATTACAAATAGGGACCACTGAAACTGATTGGCAATAAGCTTAAAACAGATATAAGAGAATGCTTTTTTACATAGGAAGCAATGACAATTTCTGTTAAGATGGGTTATGGAAGCTGATAATTTAAGCATGTTGGAAAAGCTGTTACACAAATTCAGGGACAATGGGTGCATAGTCAGACTGCAAAAGGTATATGCAGGGATGGACCCTGTAACAACCCTAATCTAATTCTGGGGGACAGAAAGGGCAATGGCCTGTAGAGAGTGGGGATGCTCATGCTCTTTTCCTAAATAGCATCTCCTGGGAACAGGATAGACGGAGCAATGAAGTCACATTATAGGTAATTCCTTATGTGCCTATGCTCTCTTGAACAGCTGAACAGCTCTGCTGAAGAGCTTATGTGCAAAACAGTCAGAACGTTTTTTTTTCTTGCCTGCCATGCACTATATATGTCTGAATCACTATTTATCCTAGAGCTTTAGAAACAGAACAGGCTCACACGGGACTGTATCATCACAGGTCCACGTCCTTTCCCTGCATTGTTCAGGGCACCGAAAGCCATGAGGCTGAGCTGATGTAATACTGTGCTCTCAGTTGCAGGGTGTGCGATGTCTCCCTGTCTTAGGTAAGTTATGAAAGGATGGTGGATTCATCCCAGCTTTGCTATTTCTGTAACACACTTAAGTACCTGGCAGATTCTAATCCTAAATGAAAAGTGAATGGCTCTCTTGCAAAGATTGCCATTTCCTGTTCTTTCCAAAATAATATCTTGAAAATAGGTTTCCCAGAGCATTCGGTGACTATTTCTTAATACTGTGAGAGCTGGACATTTCAATTTACATATATAAAACAGATCTGCTCCTTTTGGACACAGCCTAGTCCACACTTCAACTGCCTTTTGGATATGCATTGACTTGCACCTTGATTGATAAGATTAAAGAGCCTGTTTCTTGCCTTCTTGCAGAAAAATATTTAAAAAGCCATGATAAATGTTCTGTGTCTCAAACTAAAAATGATATCTCTCCGACAAACGGGTAAACAATTTCCTAGGCAACTCACAAAAAATATTACATACAGAGATATTACTGAAGGCTTTTAATTTCTTTAGGACTTTCATGTTTTCTTTCTTTTAAGTAGTGAAAACTTATTTCAATTATGTATGGGGGAAAAGAACAATTAAAGCATAAATCTTGCAGAAATTCTCAATACTGCCATGGAACTTTTTTATGTAGTTTTTTCCCAGATTGTGTTAGATGAATTAAAGTCCACAGTACTTTGTGGGTGTCAGAGAGTACTGCTTAATATCTTATGAATATAATCATTACAGTTAAAATAGATGCCTAAGTATTAATAAATATTTTTATGATGAGAAGTTAAGTTGAATTACTGGCTAAAAAATGGTGTTTGTGTCTTTCACCAGGGGAACTTACGCTTACTGTGTAGCAGTCTCTTGATGCTCAGTGCTGGGGCTGGTTCTCTTTAACATCTTCATCAATGACCTGGACG
>RSEF01000003.1:109161838-109179936 GCA_003993805.1 Himantopus leucocephalus
TCCCTTCCAACCTTAACAATTCTGTGATTCTATGATTCTATATCTTCAAAGGCGTTGATGAACACATATACTCTTTGGCACACAAAATATATGGGCATTCACTGATCTCTCCTTTCCCTTTTCTCTCCTTTGCTTGTTCTGCCTTTCTCACTGGAGGAGAGAAGCCCGCTCCCGTTGCTCACACTAGTTTGCATTTGGGTTGCCGGTGACCTACTTTCAACAGATGGAGAGAGAACAGCCCATCCTTATCCCAGTGGTTAGTGTACTCCTCTCTGAAATAAGCACTTTGCATTTAAATCCTGCAAGTTCTCTACCTCGGACAGGCCTAAAATGGAGGTCTCACATTCTGGTAAGTGCTTTCAGCAGCAGGCTGCACAACCCCTAGGTGGTTGTCACCACCTTACAGGTATCTGTGGGAGTTCAAGCTGTGAATCCCACTTTCACATAAGCACCTGCTGCCAGGCTGCCGGTCGGTGTCCGAGCCCGGCGGGCAGATGGGTGTCTGGCCACAGCCCCCAGTCCTGCAACGCCTGTCGGCTGCTTTAGCTTCAGTACCTACCTCAGCGGTATGGATCCTGCTCCCAGGGCTCCTAGCTGTCAAGTCTGCAGCCTTGGCTGCAATAATGTCTACATCTCTTTTTGAATTATAGCACATGGACTCTGTTGGCTTAAGTTCCCCTCTAAAAGATCAGAACAACATTAGGTTCCTATCACTTAGGTTAACTATATTAAAGATAGTGAGAAATGCAGCCATTCCTCTCCATTCTTGCATGCTGATGTACACCCTCAAGATGGCCAGACTGTCTCTCTATTCCTTCCTTGTGCTAAGGAACTAGTCTACCAGAAAAACCTCTTGATCCAGCTAAGCTGTGAGGCATAGTCAGCCACTTCAGTGAAAAAAAGAGGAGCCTATTTTCTGCAGGGAAGCTTGTCACAGATGGAGCAAGAGGACGTGCTTTCCTCAGCGCTAAGCCAGTCTGCTCCGGCACACTTTTAGCAAGCCCTGTGCTGCTGAAGGTGCCCCCTGGAATTCTGTCATGGTTTAAATCCTATTTCACATGCTGCTCAGTGATAGTGTTTTTGGGTCAGCACAACGCTGTGGGGTTGGGTGAGGTTTTTTTCCCCTATGATATCCATGTTTTGAGGCCTCTTTTCATTCTTTTGGCTCAGCCTTACAAAGCCATAGTGTGCACTTTTATAGCTATGCAGATGTTACTTGATCTAATCTCCTTTTCTGCCTCCCACACTGCAGTTTCTACTTTGACCAACTGTTCTTATTCAGTAATGTGTATCCTGCAGCTCTATGAAGCGCAAGCTGAACAAAGCCAAAGTAGTAACTATAAGATGGTGCAGCTGTTCAGTGAGTGATGCTTCTGTGATGGTCTTCTTCTGACCCTCTTTACCGTCTACCTAGGACTTGGGGAAGAATGATAAAGCTTCTCATTTAACTTGCCAAAACTGTCATCTAAGAACTGGTTGACATTTATTGATTTGGGGATTTTTTTAATGTTCCAGTGGAAAAAGGGGACATATTATGGCCAACTCTGGCTGTGATCCCCTTTGATTTTTGTTCTCTTTGATCTCTGTCCCAACACAAAAGGTCACTCATTAAATATCAGAACTGCTGAAACTTTTTCTTCTCTCAGGATATGCAGAAATATATGCACTTGAGGAGCCTGCAGTTTTTATCATATCACAGACAGTTTTTCATCTAGAAGCTCTGTTTGGACTCCTGATATTTCTAGTCAGTAAGTACATATTTTTGCAAAAATTTCTGTGTATTACAGTGGAAGCAATTGTGGAGTTCAGTACCAACTAACGGGAGGATAGCCAAGGAAGCTATGCAGCAGGATTATCACCTTCCTTAGGTTTTAGCCAGCTCACGAAAAAATAAAATAAAAGCAGCCTTTTCTTCTCCCTCCCGCATGCCACATTTTTACTCCTCTGCAAGCACAGCCAGCTGAGGTGTCAGAGCCGTGCAGAGCCCTGGCAGCCCCGGCAGCCTCCCACGCTCAGCGAGATGTGTGCCTCAAGAGGCCAACCCAGCCCACGTAAACCCTCCCGCGCATCCCGCGGTACCCGTTTCTCCCACTGACTGCAGAGGGAGAGAAGACGTCTACAGACTAAGCCCCACAGGACCTAAAATTAAGTGAAGGGAATCCATGCCTTGAAGTTCAGAAAGATATTTTCAAAGAGCTCCTGAGCTCAGCCTTAATTTGCAATTCAGGGGCTACATTCATTTGCAAGTGTGTGACTGAAATTTACTTGGTAGATAATCCTACTTGAACAACTTATACTTCATAGCAGACCTAAGGAGAGGAAAAAACTTTTCCTCTGCTCAGGCTGCGTCTAGGAAAAAATAAATTAACCTCTTTCCTAAAGAGGTTTCTAAGAACTTAAAAAGTTTATTGATATGTTGCAAAATGAACAACTTGTTTGTTGCATTAGCCACAAAAATGCTGTTAAAAATCATCTTCACAAGTTAGCCACAGAACAGACAATGAAAGAAAACATGAAAAAAGAGTTAAGCAAGCCCAGTTGCAACTTTTATATTGCTCACTTAAAGCCCAACCATTAATTAACACTAGACATGAAACAGTCTCTGCAAATATGTTCCTGCAGAATTTTAAAATGAATAATAGCTTCTGCGCTGGGACAGGCTACAAATTCTGCTTATGCAGAATTTACAATTTTAAAACCTTTCTGAACTATCACTGGATTCTTTCTCCTGACCAAGGCCATATGTTAAAGGGATAAAAACCAGCTATTGCCCATCTCCGCCACACCGATTCCCTGCCAGCCTGAGCAGGTGCTTTGCCTCCAAGGATGTCAGTGCCCGCTGACATATAGCTTATAACACAACTAAGAGCAGCCCAAAGGCTGCGGTGAGTTACTGCAGGGGCTCAGAGGCAATGTATAACCACTTCAACTCAGAAAGACACAGAGAGAGGGTGTATGAGAGACCCTGTGCCTCCGCCTGCTAGAAACTGAGAGTCTGGGAGTGGGCAGGGAGGGGCAAGATGGAGAGGAAGATGTTTCCTCACACTGTCCCTTAGATTTGCTGCAAAAGAGCATAAGAAGAGAGTTCATAGCTGTAAAACAACTGGGTAATAAGAATCTTATTCTTTGTTCAGTGGAGTGAAATTTAAGAGCCCAGAGGCAAATGAGCAAGATAACATCTGTCTTCTTCAGAAGCTTCAATTTCTGTAACCAGGAAAAAGCACTCCATAACTCTCTACCACGGGGAGCCAGGACATTCAAACCAGCCAGAGCTTTGAAGGGATTTGCTGTTCTCTTTAAGTGAATACACCAAAAACACCAAGAGAGCTATGAATTGCTAGGTCATGATTTATGACTTTATAAAGAGAGAAAACCAAAGTGGGACAGACTAAAAAAAAAAGAAACAGAAGTTTGAAAATAAATCTCTTCCCTGCCCGCTATGTCCTTGAAAGTTGTGCCTGTTTCTCCAGTTTTATTTTGAGTTCAGCAATATTTGGAGGCTTCCTGAGCTGCAACAAATTCTACGCAGTCCCTTCTGCAGTCTTTGGAAAATCCCTGTGGTCTAGCTATGGCCACTCGCAGACCTTCTCAGAAGTTTCCTGGTCTCTGTTTGCACTTCAGTCCATTCTTCAGTGCTTCTATGGTCCACCCCACCTTCCCACCCCACACTGAACATCAGAAGTTATTTGTTCCCTCTGCAGAGCAGAGATCCAAACCCTTCTTCAGGAAGGACAACCCTGATGCTGCAAAAGCTGGCAATCTGTTCCCAGTTTTTCTCAGGATCTCTGTCTCCCCACCTCGTGCTCTACAAGCATTTCCACATAGATGTCCAGGTTCATTTCACCTAATCAAAATGCACATGCAGCAAAGAGAGATTTCCAAAGTCATTGGATCTTACATAGTGTGACATGTCATCTTGAAGTGCTTTTTCCTTCCTGCTGACTATAGAGGGAGACACAGATTAACTACACTTCCAGCCTAAGTAGTGCATTGCTGTGCCTAACATTAGACAAGATTAATTTGGGACATATTACTAACACATTCCAGAAACACATCTCAGCAGGAACATTAGCTGCGTTCTGTGCCACATCAGCTGCCCATCATTTAACCAGCTCTTTTCAGAATTGGGGAGATCCTTCTGGATACAATTATTCTCTCAGAGGTTTAAGTACAAGCATGGCATAACATATCTATTCTTTTTTTTTTTCTTTGCAGCATATGGCTTTGATTTGCACATCTTACACATATCTTTGAGAAATCCTGTCTAAGCTTGAATACTGAGGTGTGAGAAATGTGGTAATTTAGCGGTACGTATACAAGAATAGCAAACTGTGGTGGCACCTGTCATTTCTCCTTTTGACCCATGATACAAGAGTTAGTCATAGAATCATAGAATCATTTAGGTTGGAAAAGACCTTTAAGGTCATCGAATCAAACCGAAGTACTGTTGAATGAAGGTTCACTACACAGATAACATTACAGCACCGTCAGAAATACATGTACTTGCTTTGGTCTGATGGGTACTGCTAATGATAGGAATTGCATCTAACTCCTCACCACATAAATTCACTTGCCCTCAAGAGCAAAGTTGCTTTTAAACTAGAGCCCAATGTTATCAGAGCATTGTCCAGTAAGGCCAGCTTTTTTAAGTCAGTAGAATACACCTGTAGGATAACCAGGATTAGTCTCAAAAAGTTAGGTTCAACAAGAGATTTAGGCGTATATCTGACATAGAAAAAAAACCCCGAATACTTCCAACATTTACACCCCAGTGTAGTCATCCACTTGCAACTTCTCAAAGTCCTGCTGGTGCCTATGTCTATGCTATAATCATAGAAATGATTAATCCTCATTCTGGATTCTCCCTGTCCCACTCCCATGTGAAGCCAGGTCAACTGAGTTTTAAAATATTCCTCAGATTAAACTTCCTGCAAACGGTCATGATGATTGACCTTCCAGGATCACGTCTGTGTCCATTTTACCAATTGCCAGAGCGCTTACCTGGCACGTTTTTGTTTCTTTTCTCACTGCTGGTTTCAAAGCAGAGACTTAACCACACACACCACAATAGATTTCTAATTCTCCGAATTATTGGGGTTTTTTTCTGACAAAATTATCCTGCATCTTTCATTTTGACATTCTTTCACTTAATTTCTTTAATTACTGACAGAGCCAGAGAGAAAGGTTGTGACTTTTTAGGCTCTTGGTCTAGAAGTACTATGACTACTGAGACAAAGAATCACATTCAAGTCCCTGTTCCAGGGATTAATTAAATACCCAAAGCAGAGCAATTTCCATAGAGTTATTAAGTGTTGTGCATCCCTGCACTTACAGCACTTCCTTACATATACTCTTCTCAGCCATCCAGGTCTGGTGAGAATATGCAGCGGTCTCTTATCATCCCCCATGAACAACTAGCTGTATCCAGATTTTGCCTGGAGGGAGGTTTGCTTTTGTGGGTTTTTTTGTGTAGTTTTGTTGGTTTTTTTCTCCCTGCTTTGAACATTGAGCTCCAGAAGAATTTAAAACAGCAGCAGTAAGCAATTCTGGCAAATTTTCACTCATTTTGTTGCTTTTATTTTGCCCAGACTTTTCCCTGTAGATATCAGCCACTGGATGCTATACATCAAGATTTCCACAGAGCAGAACACCCAAGAGTTAAGCACTTCAGCACTGAGCTTTTTAATGCTGAAGTTCCTTTGCAGATTTATCTTCAGGCGTACTGTGAACTTGAGTCCCCTATAGCCTTTTATAAAAGGCTATAAAGGAAATGCAGTTTGTGAGATCCTGATAAACAAGGAAAGCTGTGTACTAAAATCTGAGCCGTGTTGAAATGTGAGCCTCTGGGAATACCATTAAAAAATAAATCTAAGACAAAACCCAAACGGTTCTATAATGCTTAGGTATACATTCTCTTGACATAAATAAGACTTCTTTTTCAAAACTTTTGGTCATGGTCTTCTATAAGGAAATCTGAGAATGGAATACCACCAAAATCAGCTGGTCTCTGATGAGCAGCAAATGTATAGATATTGGTACTCTGCTTTAGACAGTGGTGCCTTTAAATGTACCTCCTTTAACAATTCTTTAGAGATAACAATAAACAAAAAAAATTTCCAGCAAGCTCTGTGATGAGATATAACAGATGGGACTGCATAACGATTTTAGCTGACGCTACACAAAAGCACTGCTCCCTGCTTCTTCTGAGCAAGGAGCCCATGCTGCCGCGCAGCTTTGCTGATTTGGCTTCCAGGTGGAAGCGAGGAAATGTTCCTTCCTCGGAAGAAATCCCAGGCGCTATCATTTCAAAACAAAACACTCATTAGTAAGCAGGCTCTGAAAAATCTCTTTGCACTGAGTTTTGGTGACTTTCCAAAAGACATTCCCAAAACTTTGAGTATTTCCTTGTTCGCCCACTCTGAACAAAACAGCAATGCATTTTAATTTCAGGCAGCACTGGACAGACAGACAACATACAAGCCAATGTACAGCCAGACTGGTTTTTCAAAGCATTTATTTTCTGTGCTGCTACAGCTTGATGCAGATGTCCCTCTGACCCCACTCAATTTTTACAGGCACGATAGCTCATGGGGAACACGCTCTGTTCAGATAGAGGAGAGGGAGAAAGAAGGGTAATGATGTGGAGGCCTCCTCCTACCCTGCCTGTGCACTCATTCACCCCTGTGCAGAACTCTATTCTGACAACAATTTTTCCTATAAAAGGGATGAATCAAACTAAAATCTTTCCAGCTTGCTTCTCCTCCCTCCATTTTCTCGGATTCCAGATTTTTGCATTTTTTTAAGTACATCATCTGATGTAATCTTTCTGATGTGATTTTTCTTTCAAATTGTACCTTGCTTTTTAATGCATTAAAAGCTATACTTCAGGACTCGGAAAAAACCATTTTGAACTACAATGGAGGATTCAAAGGGAGTATTCCAGTGCTTGCTTCTCCTCCCATTTTGTTTGATGTGATCTAGGAATAACTCAAGGGGAATGGAGTTGCATTTTACCAAAGCTAGCATAAAAAAGGTCAGAGGCAGAAGGTCTGAAATGAATATACTGGTGCTTAATGTAGCTAGCAGAAAATGCTCAATGGATTCAGGTTGTTATAGCAGAAGGGTTTGTGATGACTGTAGATTGTTTCTAATAGAGAAGCTATCAGAAGTCCGTGTCACATGCTTTTAAAGTGTCAGTTCTTTCTTAGTCTCTGCTTCTGTTCCAACTGCTTCTCCAATCACACAAGTGTCCTTCTGATCACAACACACTTGGTAGTCAAACATGTCAATTATGTACCACAAACCCAGGCCAAACTCTGTGTTGCAAGTGGGATGTGCTGGTACTAACGTCAGATGTGAGAAAATACAGCGCAGCCACAAGGCCAGAGGGGCACAGCAGGCTTCAAACCCTTCGGAACAAAACTAACCGTATCATTTCCACGAGCTGAATTTAAATAAAACAACTCTTAATGGAAAAAATTACTTCCACATGTCTCCAATTTGTAAGTTGATAATATATTTTCTTTAACAAAAGTTTGTTTCTTCAGATTTTTACTATCATGCATACATGAGATCAAAAGCAGGAGGTGACCTTTCGATATTGATTGAAGTGACAGTATAGGAATGGGCTGTGAAGAGACATTAATGAGGACCTTCATGATTTCTTCTGCTACACACGGTGGGGCAGGCAGGCAGAAATCATTCTGCAAAATGTTGATTACTGAGGACATTGAACAAGCTCATACATATCCAGGATAATTCTTTTATCCCAGATGGAGCTTTTATTAATGGCTCCTATAAAGATCTTGAGGGTTTCATAGTGTTGGGTTTTTTTTCTTTGCCAGGTAACTTCTCTTGAGAGGGAATAAACATGAACTCAGCAGTGCTGGTTACTTAGCTGGGATTGAATTCTTCGTTACAGTGAAGGTCTTTTCACATTGCTGCAATAAGGTGGGGGTATCACACCTGCCTTAGGTCCCTTTATACAGCCGGAGGTATTAAAGGCACCACAGAGTGAATGTAAAACCAGCCTTTATTTTTTAATCAGTGCATTCCTTCTCACAGAACTGACATATTTAAGACAACTCTGACACACTTTGCTGTGCTTGCCTCTCCAAGTGCTTTCCTTTTCCCTTTCACCTGTAAGCTTCCTAAGCGCACTATAAATACCTGCTGCCTTTTTTGTTTCATCCCAGTGTCTCCCCAATTCATCTTATTCCAAAAACATTTAAATCAAATTATTCTTGTCAATAGAAGTTGCCTAAATATCCGTTTCTGAGGGAAGGTATGAGGTAGGTGTTTAAGCTTCCATTATAGACAATGAATTGAATTAGTACAGTCAGTGGAGCCTAGAGAGAAATTCAGCTGACAAGAAGCTTAATTCAGTTGACTAAAACGTAGGTACTCAGTGCTATTTTAGGTGCTCTAAGGAACCTGAGATATATTGTCATTAGGCTGTCAGATATGACAAAGTATCTACAAGACACCACTGTCATCCTTGAGCAGTAGATGGAGACAAGGTAAGATACCACAAAGCATCTCAGATAGCCCTAGATGCCAACATCTAGGTACACGTATCCTGCCCTGGGTGTCTATTTCACAGTGAAATATGTTCTTTAAGCAGTATTTATAATCATGTTGCAGCTTTTTGTTTTGTTTTAGAAAAAAAATGCTGTATCTCTGTTATCCTAATTTAATTTCTATTTTACAAATTTTGAAACTAGAAAGCCCTTCACATCAGTAATGACAAGAGTTGACTGAAGGGGGCAGGAAAAAAACGCTTTGCCAGGATGAAAACTAGAGACAGTTGTCTTGCATCAGTTATTCAGAAGAAGATGAAGGGGAAAATGAATGTCGGAGATGAAGTGCAGACTCTGGGCAGATCTGTTCTGACTAACATAGGACCATGGAGCACAGAACCAGTATACATCTCTTCTGCTAAACAAAACTGCACCAGGACACATTTCCTGGTCCTTTACCTTACTGATACAGCATGATCATACCCATACATTATCTTACCATTTATAGCAGGGTAACTGCATCCAAACTGTGGAGAATAGTTCCTGTCCTATGTTACTCCCCAAATGGTCCCTGAAATTGTGGGACTTGCTAGTTGCCTGACTGTCAAACACTGTTCCAACAGTTCAACATCATCAAGTTCCTTTGTTGAACTGAATACAGCTGACATCCAAGGCATAAAAGGAACACTCAGAGATGACACAAGCATTGCAAAAAAAAAAAAAAAGAATTTTTTTCATCAACTTTGGCTGTAGAAGAAATTGGGTGTATTCCCACATGAGAAACCTTGTGGGGGATGGTGGGAATAAGCAGTGAATTTCTCTGAAATTGAAGGAACAGAGGAAGTGAGTATGGTACAAATAGACCAAGTGAACTCCAATAAATCACCAAAACCAGAAAGAATTCATCAAATTATTCCAAAAGATCTGAAGGATGGAACAGCTGAACTACTAACAGCAGTGTGTAACCTCCCACCGAAAACTTCCTTGATACCTGAAGAATGGAGGCAAGCAAACATGACACCAATTTTTAGAAGAGATTCCTGCGAAGGTCAGGAGAACTTACAGGCATGTAGGATGGCAGCTGAACATGACAAAGCAGTAGAAGCTATAATAAAAAACAGATGTGAAAAATAAGCTCTGAGAAGAACCACTTATAAAGGAGGCGCATGCCTTGCAAACCTCTTGCAGTTCTTTGAATGAGCCAACTGGCACATGAATAAAGACGAATTATCTGAATTTCCCCGGTCCTTTTGATAAAGTCTCTCACCCAGAGCTTTTAAAGAAATTAAGTAATCACAACAGAAGTGAACATTTGCTAGCAGAAGATGAAATCTGCTAGCTATTTAATATGGCTAAATAATTGGCAAAAAGATAAGAAACACTTAAGGTTTCCTAATACTGGAGAAAGAGAAGTCAACAGTAATAGAGGGCTGTGCTGTTTAATAGTTTTATTTTAAAAAGGCAAAAGCAAGTGATCTGTGCATGAAAAAGTTTCATGATGTTACAAAGTTATTCATGCTAGGAAGAACAGGGCCTAATTGTGAAGAATTACCGAGGCCTTCACAGGATTCAGTACCTGTGCAATTGAACTGCCAATCAAATTCAGTGTACATAAACATAAAGTAATGGACATGAGGAAAGAGAGTCCTAGTTTCACATAAAAATGATCACTTAGCAGTGAAACCTTGGGATTATGATAGATAGTTCCTTGAAAACATGGTCTAAGCACTTGGTAACAGTCAAAACAAAACAAAAAAAAAAAGAAAAAAAACCACCCCCACCTCTTAAGAACTATTAGTAGAACAATAAGAAATAAGAGAACAAATATGACTGTGCCACTATACAAATCCATTATTCACCCATCCAGGAACACTCTGTGCATTTCTGGGTTGCTTGTCTAAGGAAGGGCATATTCAAGTTAGAAAAGGGAGGTCAATGGCGTGGAAAAGTTTCTGTATGTGGAATGATTGAGTAGGCTGCGGGTCTTCAAACCTGAAAAAGAGGTGACCGAGGAGCGTACACAAGAGATGTACAAACAAGACATGGCATAGAGATAGTGGAGAAGAACTGGCTGTTTACTCTCTCTTCCTGTATGTGCTTAATCCCAAAAAGAACTCAGTCTTTTGGACTGAAAGATTATACAGTCTAGATCAAACTAAAGACTTAATCAGTGTAGAAAGGGTTGCCTAATATTCTTCATTTATTTCACCTTTTTAGTTCTCAATTTTGCAATACTTAGAAGACATCCATTTTATTTTTGTGGAGAGATAAAATGGACATACAATTCTTTGCATATTTCTTTTTCTTTTATATAAAAGTCTAATATTTGGGCAATAGGGATCATAAAATGTGCTACATTAAGCTTATATTATGCAACATACTTTTGTGTGATGGGGCCACACTGAATTATACAGGAAACTGGGAATGATGAAGCATTATTACTAACAGATTATTATATCATTCTTCAACTTCCCATATTTCTGAAATAATTCTAAAAGCAGAAATAAACCACAAAGGAACAGTATATTTGAGAAAGAAAAATACTGAAAAAATATGCCTCATAAGTAAAGAGGAAATAATACTTTGGCAAGTGTGCACACCTGCCTTTGTGGATAGCTATAGCTATGTAACAGCTACTTTATAGAGGTTCTGTTGCTCTATCTGTGATGCTCCAGGGTAAAACAAATATTATAGGCAGAGCTAATAGTTTTTATTAGACCAACAGATATGCTCAGAAAAAGCAGGAAAGCTTTCAGGCACACAAGCCCTACAGATATGAAAGAAGCAGACAGAATCCTGTTTCCAATGCTTTAATAAAGCACTGACTTCCTACAACTCTTCTGGCTAAAACCTAGACTCAAGCCAGAGTTTCTGGAGCTCAGCAGAAGTACACAAATGCTCTAGGGGACAGATGATCAGTGTGGCTACCTCCAAAGCCAGGAGAAAATATGGAAGTAAAAAGAACGATGGTTTAATGGAATGGAAGGAGAATCAGATAAGAGTCTTTCCTGAAGTCCTCCCATCCTAAACTCATCCCTTCCATACTCTTTTCTTTTTTCCTAGCAGAAGGCATCTTGCACTTTCCCATTAACCTCTCTGAGACTGTCCTGAAGAGTAAAGATACTCTCTGTTCTTTCAAATATGCTCGTGCTGGAGAGGGCACAAGAAACCCAAACAGTATCTTAAAGAAATAAAAGGGGAAAAAAAAATGTAGACAGGGAAAGAAGGAAAAATAAAATGTATTTGTGCTCAAGCAGATGGAGTTTTGTTAGAAAGACAGTTGTAGCTGAGGATTTACAACTCACAAACAGGTAATGTCACTCGGTCATTTTTATGTTCAATTTTAGGTATTTCTGCCACAGAATTAGCTTTTTACTACCAAGAGTAGTCACAATATTCATATTTCTAAAGCTAATCCTTTGATTTGGCATCAAATTTATGAATGCATATTGCATACAAACAATGAAACCTATACAAAAAAAATGCTTGTCAAATACCGTGAGAAGTAAAGAAGAACATCATCTTTTTAGTACAGATTTTCAGCACAATCCTTTTTCATAGGCTTGCCAGGTGGGATGATGCATTATGCCACACTGACAGAAAGGGAAAAGCATCACCCCTGACCTGAGGAACGCACTGTAGGCACCATGTTTTCACTGTAGATAAGTTGTTACATTTTTCAGAGCATTAAACTGTTTAAATTAACCTTTGAAGTTTCTTTGCACATATTTGTCCATAACCTGTTTAAGCTGCTACAGCTCAGTGCAACAACGAAAGGCAGAACTGTAAACAACATATTTACCATCAGCATTTCCACTCCATCTAATCCTTTGGGGTTTTGTTACCTTCCATCCATGTGAATCGCAAAGATTTAGTCCTTTCAGAATTACACTGTTTTGTATAATAAAAGCCACGTAATAAAACCCAGACACCTATATTTATTGTTTTCAATTATTTTCATGCTTTCTCTTGAAGTGCAAAATTTTCATCATTCCAGACCAAGAAATACTGGTGCCAAAGTGCAAGCCTGAGCAATCCCACTTGTCATATTTTGCACCTGTTCTCTTGACTCATGTAGATGAAGACAGGACTTTTCCACATGTCTCCCCTTCCTGCACCCTCCCTCTGGAATGATAGTCCCCTCTCAGGACGTGATATGGCTCAAAAAACGGTATTTGAGGAAAGTTTCTTTGTATTTTTGCCACCAGTTACCTAGCTCCCTATTATGACAGTGTTAAGTGGAAGTGATTCCCATCACTCTGACTGTATAGTCAGATTCTATGATTCTATATATGATTCTATGATTCTATAGACAAGGTACTTGGGGATATGATTTAGATGTGGTTTTGTCAGGTTAGGTTAATGGTTGGACTAGATGATCTGAAAGGTCCCTTTCAACCTTAACGATTCTATGATTCTATGATTCTATGATTCTATGATTCTATGATTCTATAGTCTGCTACACACCCCATGCAAGAGGGGGTTTCTTTACTTCAGAAACATATGCATTAAAAATATATGGGATTTTTTCCTATACTTCCATAATTTTTAATATGGGACACAGGATGTAAGGCTGAAATAGAGGCAATTCTCTTGCTACCCATTCACTTCCCAGCTCTCCTCCTCTACAAGCCCAGAAATATCTCTTGGGCATCAGTAGCCATGGGCAAGAAGGACAGAACCCCCGTCAGTTTTCCCTTCTCCAGGCTGATCCAACCCCACTCTCCCAGCAGCGGCACTCCCCCAGATCACTGGTTTTCTTTCAGTAAACATCACCATGGGCTGGTTGCTGGTCAAAGTCTGGCATGGTCTGTCTATCAGCGTTATAAATTCCTTTTGCGGATTGCTGCAGGGATCCTGGCATATTATTATGATGGAGGCAGTGATGCCAGATGCTGCCCTAAGACACAGAGTTCAATAGGACACTAATACTGTAAATGAAGACAGACTTTAAATGGGTTAGTCGCTATGGAAAAGTAAGAATGTGCACACCGTTTTTGATAAAAATTGAACCTCAACAGCTTTAAATAACTTGTCTGAGGTCAGAATGAACTGAATTATAAAATAAGGCTACAGAAATGTCAACCCTAATTAGGGGTTGTCATTAAAATAATAGCACCGCAGATGAAAAATATGTATTCAAAGAGTTCAGTGATAAATGCTAACCAGGGGAAACATATTTGGATACTATGATGTTCTGATGATACTATTTAGAGATGAATCTTGAAGAACAGCTGCTTTCAGCACATTTTTCTTGACAATTAAGATCATTTTATGAAGTATCACCAATGCCACAACAAAAGATAACACAGAAGATAAAGGGGCTTCTTGCCATGAGGAATTTACAGACTAAGTGCTAAAATTAATTTCTGTCTCCATTTTTCAATTTTGAAAAAAAGTTGTATAGAAAAAGACAGTGAGCAAGGGCACTGTGTTGCAGCAGCTTAAAAGCGTTTTATTTTACTTTGTATTTCAGAGCAGTCTGAGCAATTAAATTAAAAAAACATTGTAAAAAATCTCAAACGGCATTTTTGTGTTGTTCTGTAAATGTATGCTTTCATCTTTTACATTATTTTAGGGTTATTTGGAAGGGTCATCACTAAAATAATTGAATTACATGCTCTTGAATGCTATGGCATATTCTTTTCCTGGTTTTATAATTGCAGATTTGTGCATATACCTCTGGAATACTTTTGTAAAAACTGAACCTGCAATACCTTCTTTGGTGCCCCGGAGTAGATGATAATCAAACTGTTTCCTCAAGTGTCACGTCTTTCTGAAAGCTTCTTCTGGACTGACGGATTCTTTCATTCATTTATTCATTCAAAAGATCAATATTAATTTTCTTTCTCAAGGAGATGAGTAAAGAGATGAACATGGCTCTTGGCAGCCCTTTGAGTGCTGCCACTATTGCTCATTTCTGTACAAATACAGGTAAGACCTTGTTCACTAATGTCAATATTAAAGACATCAACCCAGAAGCTTCCCTTGCTAAAATGTTTTTATTTATTTATATTCATGAAGAATAGAGGTGGGCTGCAGAATATTTTTTTTTTTGCTTCTGGATTACATCAATCTATGGTGTAAGAACAAAGTCACATCAGAGCGAGGTTGAGAATCAGACTGAAATTTCATGACGGGCTCACATGAAATCTGAACCTTATATACAAAAAAAATCATTCCTCTGGTATTCAAAGATTTTCATATTAAAGATTATCTCCTTTCCCTCTAAATAAAAATACAATAAAAGTATTCAAAGCCAACTTAGATGTTTTGTTGATTGATTTTGTTTCTCTCAGTTTGAAAAGGGGAAAGATTCTCTTAGCTTTAGCTGTCAACTTGTTTCTTTTACGTTAAGTTATTGAGGGGTATTTATGTCTATCGGCATAAAAAAGTGTTCACTTTTCATATTGATCCAAAAATTGTTCCTGTGTAAATGGGAACTGCCTCATCTCAGCAGCCTAATCTTTGATACACTCTAAAATAAGTACTATTGAAGAGCAGAAGGAGAAAGAGCAAGAGAACAAGAACTGGCATGAACAGAAATGTCTGGAGGGATATTTTATTTCCTTCTTAAATTGGCCAGACCCAGCTCTACACAACTTTCCAATTAGCTGTAACTAACCATAGAAAGAAATCTGGCTTTCAAGCTCACTAGAAAAATTTGGTAGTCCATGTATCCTCAACCAAATACTTTGGAGTACAGCTGAAAACTCCGGGGGTAATTGTGTGTGAAAAGGCGGTCACATCTAGCTGGAGCTTGGGTCACTTTGGGATGTCACACTCTAGCACAGAGCTGGAGCATTGGATTAGTGAACACTGACAGTTGTTACTTAACAACTAGGGTTTTATAATCTAGGAAAAAAAAACAAAAAACACAACCAACCAACCACGTGTTGGTGCTAGATTACGTAAAGGAAACTCTTTAACCTCTAGTAGCCACAATGTATTCCTATTCCATTTGATGCAATGGCTTTAACCTTTCCTAAAATGCAGAAGTGATTTGGTCCATATTAATTAAATCATGAACGCTCCACTAATGTGCTAAGCGCTGTGTTAAATCTCACCAGACAACAGTGCCCTGATGACATACGAGGTTATTTTGCCTTGCTGCGGCGCAGTCACACCTCTTAGAGATCCACAGGCAAGTCTCTGCTAATGAATGAACCAGGGCTGGGGCTCGATCATCCTCGCTGCCAAACTGTTAGGCTGCTCCCCGGCCATTTTGGGCACCATTCCGAAGTTAACAGAGGCTGGGCAGCACTTCCAACCTGCAGTTTTCATGTTTTTAAGGGCAAAATGATTTCATAGTACAGATATGGGCTATTCTATGCTACGGAATGGTCCCATGCTTGTTTAATTTCCTGGTAGAGACACAGCTACAAGGTCTGCCTCTCCCTTCCCCCTCCACAGCTAGCCAGCTAACTAGTTATTTCTCTTTCCTTTTAAAGCCCTCCTTTCAAAACCTCTCCCGAAAGTTGTCAAAATGTGCCTTACCTGTTTAAAATAAGCTTGAAACCTGGACTTAGCATACTGTGGGGAGATTTCTTAAAACAATAGAACGTGTATGAACCTGAATGTAAGGACACGAGCTCAATTGCTGTCTTTGCTAAGGATGCTATTTGACACATCAAGAAAATTAATTAGATTGTGGGTAAGCCTTGTGTAGAAAAAATAAATCTGCAAATACATTATAGTCTTTGTATGTTTCTCTTGAATAAAATATAATATTGATACACATTGACATTAATAATACATATCTGATTTTGTATTCTGGTATTAAGCAATCCCTAATATTTTTAATGATTTTTTTTCTGATTAGTTATTTTCAGAACCTTAGAAAATGTAACAGATGGCCTAAATAAACTACAAAAAGTATTTTTTAACTGTTTAAATTGTTGCATGAGGAAGTTTCATAGAATGAAGAGATCAATAATCTCCATCATAAGAGAAGCAGTAGGGCTTCAGTGCTCTAAACTCTACCATGCTTTTAAACTCTTTAGAGAAAAAAATTATATTGCTGGGAAAGTTAATCTAAGACTTAGCAGATGGTCCTAGTTATGATTTACAGACAACCTCTGTTGAAAATGCACATATTTTTCCAAGTCTGAATTTCTCCACCTAGAATTTCAGTGACAGTTTGTTTTCCTTATTTTGTGTATATTCCACAGAATTTATTTAAAATATTTAAGTAATTAAAGCAAAACATACTTGTACTTGTTTTAGTCTCTGAGGTGTAAACCCAGAGACTAAAAATCCAGTTGTGTAGATTCCCATTGACACTCACAAGACCTACACCTGCAACCTGGAGAGTTGACCTGAAGCTTTACAACAAGAGGAAAGAAACTTCATTTATTTCTAAATTAATTCCTCCACCCTGAGAGGCAGAGGACAGCCTGCACACCGCGCTCATGCCATGCATCTGGTCGTAAGGCACTCAGTTGTCCTTTATATTTCTGATTTCTCATGCTTGGGTTTTTGCTCACACATAACAAAGAGAAGAACAAGCAAAGCAGTTTTGTGTTATCTTTGCATTTTCCAAGTGAGGCAAAACTGTAGCATAGTGGTTAATCTACTCCAAAATGTGCTGTGATGATACCCCACGATACTGACTCAGACTACCTTCACATTAATGGAGTGTGTCCGAGCCAGAGCACTGATTGGTTTGGGAAACGGTGAATAATAATAAATACAATAAAAAAGCATGTTTGGACTCAGCTCAGACACACAGCAAGAACATGACAGTAATAACTTATCAGCACTTTGACCTGCAACTAGGTGCAAAAGGATTTGTGTTTTATTAGGTATAACAGGTCTTCCAGGAAAGGAGCGAGGCACCTTGACAGCGGATGCATGGGAGAGCCGGAGCTGTCCCGGCATTCAGTGGATAAACAGAGGATTTCATTTTCTAGTGCCCGTCAATCTCAGACCTTTCACAAACACAGATATTGCTTTTAAGGGTAAAAACACTGAATTATTTAAATCAAAGAAACTGGCTGCCAGTTATGCACATTAATTGTTTATCGATAATAGTTTCCTTAAAATATATTATGTTCACAGTGGATAACTGGCAGCTACCTTGCCATCACCACCAGTGCCTCTGTTAATTCTCTGTGAAGTTTGTTCTGCAATTACAGATTTTCCAGGTGTTCTGATAAGCAACTGACAGCCAAACAGCTACAGCGAGGTTCCTGAGGCATTCTCTTCTTTTAATAATGTCAGAAAACAATCCAGAAGGCTAAAAAATTCTTCAATGTGATGGGTTTTTTACCCTCTCTTTCTAGAAATAAAAATTAATATAATTTTAAGATGTTAATATTGGAATTAGAATATGATCTTGGTAGAGATAAAAATCTTGCTATTGATTGTATCTCTGAAAAGGCAAACGATAGACAGAAAATAATTCTTGGTAGCCAGGTACAAATATTCTCCAGTTCCTTTCTCTGAAAGTTTGAAAAATCTATAAAATACTAGGTAAAAAGCTTCTTGCTATGATCTACTTTAATAAAAAGTTTGCAAAAACTCATGGACAAACTAAAAGCATTTAAAATACATATTAAAAAAAAAAAAAAAAAAAAA
>RSEF01000003.1:109179957-109235098 GCA_003993805.1 Himantopus leucocephalus
AAAAAAAAAAAAAAAAAAAGAATACCAAGAATACCATAGCATCTCTTGCATTTCTATGCCAATCTTGCTTGGTAATATTTTTGTAATTCCAGTGGGGGAAAAAAAAATTAAAAAGAGAAAAAAATGATCAGAAGAGGCAGAGAGCTTCATATCCTGCTAGCATAGAGAGGGCAAACCAATTCCCAAAAAATACTCAGAACTAGAGATAAAGCTGTCAGGTTAACCTGCTTCACCCTTTTCACTGTGCTACAGGACAGTGAAAATGGGAAGGGGGAGTGGGAGAGGAGAGGGAATAGAAAAGAGGGTTGCAAAGACCAGGCAAAGGACTGTCCGTGCTGAGCGCCTGGATCTCAGGCAGTCACGGATGCAAACTAAACTATGCTGTGGCTCTAAACACTAATGAACAAAACCTTAAAAGCAAACAAAACGCCTGAATGATAATATTTACTCTTCAGTAAACAAGGGTCAAAAAAAAATATATAAGCTGAAAAGTTCTGACATTCTCAGCGCTTTCTCTGACATGAAACTGGAAGAGTTCCTGCAAATGCTGTATTTGATGAGACAGGACCAGAATGTCCTAATTTGGGTTTACACCATGGACGAGTAATAAACGCCTGTCTGTTCTTTACTTTTTAACATAAAACGATCAACACATCATTTCTGGTTTAAGTAAGTGCAAATATATGGTTAGTATGGACTGAGGTTCCAGAGCAGAAAACTACTACTCTCTACAAAACTGGAGTGATGGAGTGATGTGCTCCAAAAGTGTCAAACAATAACTCTACTAAGTTAAGAATGCATATAAAACATAACCTTTTAAAATCTGACTGGTTTGACATCTTCTATGTTAATTTGGGAGGAGAGAACTTACAAATTGAAAGCAATAGTGGAGCTGAAGGTAGCAATCTTTGAGGAAGAAAACATTACTAATTATTAAAATACACCTTTTCAACTTTTATCTCACTTTACCTTTTACCTCAGTTTCAAAAAAGGCATGCATGACTTCAGAAGTAGTTAATATTTACATATAGCTTGACAAAACTGGATCCTATTATATAGATAACCAGAATGTTTCAGCATCATTTATTTATATGAATAAGTCTTTCCCCAATTCACTCCTACCAGACTGCGAACTCCTAAGGACAGGCTGTGGTCCCAGCTCCTCATTTACCTCTGCGAAACATAGAATAATAACGTCTGCCCACACAGCTCCACTACTTTTTCCCTCTATTTTCTCTTTTTAGAGGACCACCAAAGTTTTCTTTTCAACTCTCACTGGTTATGCGCCAGTGTTAGTTCCCTGACATCTAGAGAGTGATTTCTGGGTTGCTGTGGAGTTAGCCGAAAGCCAGGCTCATTAATTCCTACAAACTGCTTGAGTTATCCTTTCTCATACACTAAGACAGTTTATTCCATTGTTATAAGACAAATTTCCAATGTAACATTTTATTTGTGTGTGAAACATTAAATTTCAGCAGATATAAAGGATCAAATTAAAGCCTGCTCTCGTTTAACTGATTTCATCAAAAGCTCACCCAAGTTTAATTTGCTTTTGATCTTCAAACACTAGAAGAGATTAGTGCGATCACATGGACTCCCACCATGGAAAAAATATATATTAAAGTGTGTAGGTAAATTACGTGGTTATTCTTGCATTTTAAGATACACTGAATCACAAAGCAGTTTTTAAAGGTTTCGGATTTTTTTTCCAGAAAATACTTATTTACTGGAACTGAAACATTTTGCCAGGGTGTGGTCATTCCCAAGCCTTTCACTAGGACAATTTTCACAATGAAAAATTTGAATTGCACAGCTCACAGCATAAAAACCTGTCCATCACTTACATTTTGATTTTTGGAACATTTTTTGGAGGTGTGAAAAAATCCACCTAGATTCTCTTAAGTCAACTGATGTTATGCGCACATGAAAGAGGATTTTGGCACACTCTTTCTTTTTTCCCCATACCCAAGAATGAAAATAACCTTGATTTAATCACAGTTCAGAACAGGACTCTTTTTTTGAAATTTTTGAAATGCAGAGATTTTGCAAGACTATTTTCCACTGAGACCAATAAGCAACATGAAAAGTTTTTAAGAGGAAATTAATGGTACTATGAAAACACACATATCAGTATGGGGAATATGTATATCAGGGGAGGATAAGTTTCTCATTCCCTTCACCCATGTAGTATGTTTATTGTCCATGGAGGATAGTAATCTAATTGGGAACATAGTGCTCTTGCTGACTCCAGAGATATTTCCCTTTTTAATGAGGGTTTAAAATGTATCATGGGAACAAAAGCTTTGGACTTGGAGTCTACATTTTACATATATTCACAGCAAAATGGAGAATGTTGTATACTTTCTGCTTGAGACAGACAAATACTAAACAGATATTTCCTACATCTTTGTGGGAGAGATTTCCACCAGTACAAAAGGGAAGTTGCTTGCAATAGGACTGCAGTTTCAGAATTCAAGTACCCATTTCATTTTTTAGAAATGTTTGCAGAACTTCAATCAAGAATTTTTTTTTTCCATTTTTACGTTTCCAAAATTCAAGTGATTATAGTAGATGGACAACTGAATAATTATTTGACTGACTTTTTGTGCAACTGTGGTGCCTCACTATAAAATTAAATGTATAACTAAATCAGATGGGACAATAAGTATTTATTTTGGGCTCAGTTTTCATCCTAACAGCATCAGTATATATCTTTTCTGTGCATTTTATTGACGGAATTGGATGAACAATTACGATGTAATGGTTATTAGGCCATACAGACAATGGTTTTCCAACACCAACGCCCAGATCCAGGGCATTGATTTTTTTTCATAGATGTAACTTCTGGGTCCCAATCTTTCTCAGGATCTCTGTTGATGGTGAAAATAAAGTTGCAGCGGATGACTGTTCCATGCCAATGGGTGCTCTTCAGCAGTCAATACTACTTGAGAACAATTCTCGTCCAAAACTCTGAAGGAGAAACAGAACAGAACAGAAACAAATTTGAACAGAAACCAGGAGAGGAAACAGCCAGAAGACTTCTGCCACCTACGCAACTTTTGCCTGATTCACCGATATTTGATATGTCTTTTCTTATGTTCTAGGATTCCTTTATTGGATGGAAATGCATGTCAGAGAAGTTCTTGGAAACAGAGGTTCAGCAAAAGTACTGCTTTTATGTGTCTGTCCCTTAAGGACCTCATTCAATGCCCACCTGACTACATTACGCTGCACATTAGCATGGTGTGTCTTTTCTTTCAGATAAATAGGTATTTTTTGCTATTTACACATAATTACATAGAAACAGGTTGTTCTTAGCTTCAAAAGAAAAAAAAATCTACCTACCTAGAACTTTGCACCCTCTTCACAAATTATTTGATTAAAAAAAAACAGGTTATGATAGATATGCTTTCCTCCTTTTTGTCAAAGTAATGTTCGTTCATCACTTTGCAGTTTTCCTGTGGTCCCAAGAGTACAGCACAAGAAAATGAAGGACAGCAGCATAAATACAGCTAATGTAACCTGAAAAAGACAGCAGTCCATGCTTAGGAATTTTTCTTTTGTTTCAAGCATTTGAATTTCATTTATTCACAAACACAAGAAAATAGACTTGCCACTTTCTTTCACCTCTAAGCACAAAAGCAAAAGTAAGGGCTTCTTCCTTTAGAAAGAGGTATATTACTTATACCCCTACCAACTTCTGGTGATCTTTTAAGGAAATTTAATTTTGAATCCTGTCCAGCCAGGAAATGATGCACTGTACATTCACTAACTGGACATTCTGCTTCTTTGTGTCACCTGAGGCACCAGAGCTTTTCTAGGAAGACAGAATTGCCATGTTACCTTTCCTTTGGTAATCATTTGGATGTTTTTCCATCTCAATTCTAAGTTACCCTTCCAGAACATTATTGTAGAAATAAAAGCAGGTTTGTGTATCTGAAACCGGAGCATTCAGAACTAAAACTTTACTAATTTCTCAAAAAAAAAATTAATGATGTTCTAGTCAAGAATCTGCTTTTGAAGCAATTCCTTTAATATCCATGCTATCTTTTTTGGTACCAAACTCATGATAGAAGTTTCTGTATGGATATCAAGGTGATCATGCCAAATGAGACGGCTTAATTGTTGCAACTTAGTGAAAGTGCATAATGGGAAGACACAAATTTCATGATTAGAGAGTGAATCACTTTCCAACTCAGCATTTGGAAATTTCCCATCCTTAAAAATAATCCTTTGACCTATTTGCTGTAATCCTTGTCTCTAACAACTTCAACTTCATTTAGCATCCCATTGTATCTGCTGCCTTTCTTTACAGAATCTCTCTTGCTCTTTTCTCTCTGACGCATTTTGCCCTCTAGCTAATGGCAGTAGCCTTACAGTTTTTATTTTCTTGTTGCCTCTTCTGCCCCTGACTTCTCCCATGCTGTGCTCTATTCCTGGGAATAATGACCAGTGGTAGTGAGACAGGCTCTTCATTCAAACCCTAGCAATAAAGTTTCATCTATGGCAAAGCTTGCCAAACCCTAATTCATATAAATATCGCCTCAGCACTTACAAAGTTTTCAACTAAACCCTATAAATCTTCTCCCTGAGAGCTTGTCTACTATTTGATATAAGCAATGAATCTATATGTGTGCCCATTGTGTTATGTAGCTCACTGCCATTGTCTAAGAAATCCAAATAACTGATAACGTGTATGAGTTAGATGCTATATCCATCTCAGCTGGCTGTAGGTACTTGAAGTGTTTTAGTTAGGAGTTTGATTGCCTTGCATATCTCCTCAAGTCAACAGGGAAAGATGGACATCAGTGGAAACAAATCAACTCGACTACAGTTTGAATTGTCCTCTGGAGACCCATTCCTGATTTAATGCCTAAATAAGGTAGGATGAATTTGGATTTATGAGGCTGTTTGATATCCTAATTGGCAAGTTTGTTGTTGAAATAAATAAATGAAAGATTAGAATCTGTTTATCTCAGTCCTTGAACTGCCTCCCTGTTTCTGAACGGGATGAGCAAACCCTCTGAGTCAGTCCTGGTGCCTCAATAGAAACTCTGCTGACTAACTAAGCAAGAGGCACAATTCAAACGAAACAAAAAAGCACAAATTAGCAGCTAATTGTTGTGACAAATGACCTGCAAGGACATAACAATCATTGCACTATTTGTACAAATAAGAGCTATATGATTTCACTATTGGACTGCTTATTCCAGAGACAGAAATAGTTTCTATGCCTAGAAAATTCAGTGGGGGAGTAATATTTCTAGCATATTTTGCATTCAAACTAAATTGTATTTAGTTGAAATGTTTTATCAGACTATGTCAGCTGCAGTCTATCCCAAACATAGAGACAAAACATACTAGACATCTCCCTTTTTTGTTAGAGTTATTTACAGTCCTTCTGCACATACCCAGAACCACAGTGCTCTGAGCAAGTCCTGTTTCCCACCCAGGGTTGATTCAGAATTTGCTGTAGTGCAGAAGACGTGATTATGTCTTGTTTAGAGCATATTTAACACATATGGTCAACACTTAGGGTCTCAAAAAATGCATGTATGGTCACTTCAGCAAACAAAATCCAAAGAAAAAGATGCAGTCTGTCTTTTTTTTTATAACAACATCACTGTATTTGGAGCACTCATGCAAGATAAGCTCGGTTGCCACCTCATCCTAGAAATACAACCCTCTCACGCAGCTCAGGCTCTGCTCGTTTCTGAAGTCAAGAATGTGACACTATGCAGAAGAGCCTGGACCAAAAAGACTGCATGTAAGCAGCAATATCATAGCACTCATAACGCAGAGTGTGATTTGGCTCTGAGCCCATATTAGGATACATTTCTCAAGTGAGCTCCTAATTTCCCAGCTGAGACTAGTTTTCCTTTTTTTTTTCTGCTCCTTTAAAATGCAGTTAGTTTAATTTTAAATCACAGTGGTTTCAGCAGAGAAGCAGCACTGATTGTTGTCCTTCCCAACAGAGTTTGTTCTGCAAACATGTCTTTGTTCTAGTGGTGGAAAGTCAAACAGCTGCTGAAGAGAGAAAAAGGAGAACCCCAGCTAGCAGGTCTCTCCTGAGAGGCCTCACCTTTGTTGCCTCTTGTTGCCACTGATACTGGTGTGGCAGCACAAATGCTTTTCCTCCCCTGCTCTAGTGCAAGTTAAACAGATTAGTATAAACCAGATATTTGAAGCCATAATGAAGTAAAACAGAAGTCCAGCATTGATTCCAGCTGTATCCAGTTATGGTTTCAACACCCTGCCTATAAAGGGGAAGCATTTGGGATGCTATCTGTGCAAGTGCATGACAAGTTGTATTGTCCTACTTGAACCCAGGGAAATGCACAGTGTAAGTGTCCCTTGGGACTGTTGGCTGGTGGCTAGCAGCTAGAAGGTTGTGCTGTGTGCTCACAAAATATATATATAGTTTATACATATGTCAATAGAAAGATAAATTGTCCTGAGGCAACAAAACTCTGTGTTAGTTCTATCCCAAACACCACTGTCTGTTGTAAAGGCACTTATAAAATCCAGTGGAAAGTGATGACATGATTGAATTCAGACCAGAGAGTTTAATGGATGAAGTTGCAGTTTGGAACTAAAGCTTCCCTAATGCAGAAGAACTGAGAACACCTGAGAGCAATTAATCCTTCTGAGCCAACTTTAATTTAATGTCAGAAGGAATGCATACCTTGATATTTACTGTGCCAACACCTAAGCAGGTCCCCAGTGGCAAGACAGCATTTCCAGTCATCATAAAACAAAGTTTAATGATTCTAAATACTTCCAAGAAGTTGACTGGGTCAGCTAAAAAATTGAATCTATCTGTGATATATATCACTATGAGATTAAAAAAATTATCAATATATCTTTATGAGCCATGTATAATAAAGAAGGGGAGTGGGGGAGGAATTCAGGGTCTTTCCTTGCTGTGACAGCAAGGACGAGAGCGACCAGCAGCTTATTCTCTTTCCTCACAAATTCATTAATCTTAATTTGTAACTTCTTGTATGAGAAGGAAGAAACATTTTTTGGTGATGGGAAACTACTATCTTTGCCATGTTCTTGTATATGAAGTATTATGCTCCAGCCCACAGAACATCCTCAATTCAAGATAATCCCTTTTGGAGCAGGTCCAGAGGAGGCCCATGAAAACAATCAGATGGCTGGAACACCTCTCCTGTGAAGAAAGGCTCAGAGAGTTGGGGCGGTTCAGCGTGGAGAAGAGAAGCCTCCAGGGAGACCTTACTGTGGCCTTTCAATATACAAAGAGGGCTTATAAGAAAGATGGAAAGAGACTTTTTACCAGGGCCTGTAGTGACAGGACAAGGTGTAATGGTTTTAAACTGAAAATGGGGAGCTTTAGATCAGATATAAGGAAGAATTTTTTTATGATGAGGGTGGTGAGACTCTGGAACATGTTGCCCAAAGAAGTTCTGGATGCCCCATCCCTGGAAGTGTTCAAGGTCAGGTCGGACGGGGCTTTGAGCAACCTGATCTACTGAAAGATGTCCCTGCCCAAGGTGGGGGCATTGGACTAGAAGATCTTTAAAGGTCCTTTTCAACCCAAACCATTCTGTGATTTTATGAAACATCACCAATGTTGATGCAAGTTATACTTCCGGCTTTAGTTCACTTGGAGTGAAGCCTGTATGTCCAATCTTCATGATGACCTTGAGCACTGCCCTCCGGCAGAGAAGGGAACCCACAACACTTCATCACACACTGTCCTCTGTACCCCCTACAGGGAGGACATCTAAGCCAACAGGGAGAAGATAAACTTCTTTAATGGATGGAGTTTTTTCTCTGCTCCTCCTGCTAAAACCAAGCCTTGAAGAGTGAAGATACTGAAGAAGGGCAACACACTTCCAGTGGATCCACGGACCTGGTGCTTCTCCTCTGTCCTACGGAAACTACCTCAAAGGCTATGAACAGCATCCATTGAAATATCTTTTGAAACTTGACCTTTGCAGAGGGACAAAGTCAGTGTTAAACACTAGATGTGGCCGTGGTTTGGGGTCCTTTTGCTATTACCGCTTTCTTCTTCTGTCCAATTTATGCCTCAATGAATTCCCGCCTGTAACTGCTCAAACCTTTCTCTGGTGACTTACACCTGGTTGGACTTTGACATGTGCTAACAGCTTCTTTTTTAATCAGGCAGTGAAATGTGGAGAACTGAATAAAAAATCCTGCCTGTACAGCTGGGCAATAGGGGAGTAATAACTCCCTCCTGGATGCAGCAGCCTGCCGCTATGTGAAACGTGCACCTATCTCCCTCAGAGCACTTCTTTCAGATTTACCTGGAGAAATACTCCAAACAAACATAAAGGAGCAGCAGTCATTGTTTATATAAAATTTTTGCATTTACAAAAGTATTTCTGTTATGTTAACAAAATTAACAAGTTTTCCTGCAGTCAGCTGAGGAAAGTGAGGCACTCCTGCCCTGATTCAGCTTTCAGACCAGTACAAAAAAGCAGTAATGTCATGCCACTTATCTTTTTGGCATCAGAAAAGTAGCATACAAAGGCTGAGGCCAATGAAGTCAGTAATGATCCTAGCAGCCACTCGGTCTATTGATTTAAAATGGGCTTAAAATATCCTTTTAAAAGGGCCTTCTGGATTACTTATTAAGCACAGACAAACTGGAGATGACTGCCTGTGGTAATACTTGCAGCAGTCTTGAAGTGTAGTGCCAGGCATTTCAAGTCTAACAGTTAAATAACATAATGCGTGTCTGAAATATGTCACTGAATTTGTACAGGATGCCAAATAACTTGTGATCTTCAGCATTGTCACATCACTACACTACTATTGCTTTGGTACGTGGTAGCACTTTCCATACACGTAGCTGAAAGCTATAGTTCCAAAATGCCCACCTCAATCAGAATGTTAATTGCAAAATCAGTCTGAAGTTTTACAGGGTAGGCTGACTGAAACTATGAATTTGCAGAAACAACCACTTCGTAAAATGGGAGTAATTTCCTTTTCAACTTTCAATTTTCAATTAACATATGGGCAGAAGGATTGCTGTATGCTTGTCTATGCCCATCGAATAGATAGGTCTGAATTGCCCTATATTTCCATAAAGACATTTGCATTTGTTCTTGGCTTGAATTTGAAGTCAGAATCGAACTCCATCTAAATATTCTAACTCCTGGAAAGATTACAAATATTCAGTTAAACTTTCTGCACTAAGCAAAGTTTTGCTACTGCACGTTAGTCTTTGTCTCTTATTATTTTGGGGAGTAATCAAAATCTGTAAGAATGGCAATAGTTTAAGAGAAGGAAGTCGGTCTGGTTCATGTCTGGTCTTATAACCTACATGAAGTACAAGAGATCCCAGCAAATCTGCAGAGAAAGCATACAGTAACCAGGGATCTGGGCTCAGATGTCTTGACAGATATGAAGATGCTGTTTGCCTGGCCTGAAGAGTGAGGTTTCTGGCTAGTTTTGAGAGAATGAAAAAAAAATTATATACCTTAATCATACCAGAATCATTCTGAATCTTAGCAGTTCCTACCTTCATCTGGAGGTCTCCAGCCCATAAGTCATCAATGGAAGTCTCAAAAATATATGGGAACATAAAAACTTTTCTGGGAAGAGGTGGGAGCTATCACTCATAGCTCATAAGTAAGTCAGGAGTGCTAGACCAAGGTATTGGCCGCTTTTTTAATTGCTTTTGCTTTCAGACTTGTCAGCAGTGACATCATCTGAACGATGATGAGTAAGACTGTTTTATCCGAGTTCTACCACCTGTAGGCAACCCTACCACTCCAGAGCAGCCTACATCTGACTTTCCTTACCATGGTGTTACCTGGAACCTTCCTTGGACCATGGCTCTATCTCTGTGAAGGAGTCCCTGGGAATTTAATACTTGTGAATTCCTAGACACGTCATGGATACTTAATAACAACATTAACAAGTGCTGGGACTATGTGAGAAGTATGTTAGTTCAGCCTATGTTACAATAAGTCTGCAGATTCCATGAAAAAAAGTGTAACTTAAATTCCATACATCATAAAATTCATTTATGTTCTCCAAATGCATTTAGGATGATTTAAATACTAACCACTTTACAATCTTAAAGTATGCAGAGGTTCCACTTTGAATTCTGAGATCAATAAAAATTAACTATGTTTAGTGCCACTATAGCCCAGAAGCTTTTGAGACATAATGTTCATTAAAAAAGGAAGTCAGAAGTTTACCGAAGGAAGTTTATTAAAACTGTCATATCTCACTAATGCAATTTGCTTATCAGCTTTTCACCAAGCTTTTAATTTTCTAGAACAAACAAATATATCGGCAAGATCAATTTCAGTTTGGCCATTTAAATAGGCAAGCTTAAAAACCAGGCTCAAACGGAAATCATTTGCAACTTTAACTGCAGAGTGTATCATTAGAGTGTCCTCTAGGCAAAAGAGTCTGTCTTATATCAACATGATGTACGATGCTAAATCGTTGGATTTCAGTTCACAGGGGAAGGTATTCCTCACTGCAGTGATGGGCCCTGAGACAAATGTGAGTTTAGTACGTGTTTAATTTTTAATTCTCCCTATCAAGAATGTGAAACAGATAAAATAAAACTCTATTATGACTGGTAGAGTGGAATCTTCATTTTAAATAGCCCCTTAATACATTAACCGGAGGAGAAACAAGATAACTTGATGACTTCGTGTAGAAGTACTTGTTAGTGTCCAAAGCTTGTCTAATAGCAGCTCATTCTTACGTCACTGTTGTTCTTGGAATGACACTTAGGTCACTGCTATCTGCTACAAGTTAAAAAATGCTTACTCTCTGAGAACAGCTTTGGCCTGCATGGGTTTTACATTTTTTGATTGTTTTTTTTTTTTTTTTTTTTNTTTAAATCTGCATTCAGGCATCACTGTATAATTTTCTTTATTGCCAGCTTCTTCACATTCTGACTGTCTTTAAATGCCTGCCCCTGTATCCTCTGCATTGCAGACAGTTGCTGTAGATTGTATTGATTTTAACTGATGCCGGTGGATTGGTTTGCCTTAGTCCCCAGTATAAATTACAGAAATGTCATCCATGCCCTGTAAAATATTTGGCATAACATTTCTCCATACATAAATACAAGAAGAAAAACATTTATATGAGCAGTAATATCAGAAAACACACATTTTTTTCTTCTTCTTTATTGTATTTATTGTAGTTGCCTCAGCTTTCGTCATCCTTCTTATCCAGTTTCACATGAAACAGTTTCTTCATATGATAAGCCGCATCTAGTGATGAAAGAGGCTGCATTTTAATAGGTTTGTTGTTTAAAATGTTAAAGCCTTCAGCCTTCAGGGGCAATCGGCCTAGTTTTAGCAATTTTCTTGAGGGTCTGCTGAAACTGGTCATATCTTCTGTTAGGGAAACCATTGGTAGCAGCTATAGCAAAGTAAATTTTAAAGACCCAGTGAAATTCATTTCCAAGGTAGAGGTATTACATATACCTGTGCTGGACACTTGCTTTATCTTGACTTAAACTTGAAAAGAACTGTTTCATTTATTCACAGTCTTCATTTTAGATGCTCTTTATCCTTGAAGAAATGAGCAACATGGGAAACATGCTATCTCTCAGTATGTGAGACCGAATCACAACAATCAGCCTAATTTTATAATACTTTCCATAAGAGTAGACACATGCATTTTAATTTTCCTTTCCAATAGACCGTGCAGAATGCATTATTTTTCTTCAGATACATCTAACTCTTCAGTGACCACAAAAATCTCTGCCACACTCAATGTAAGTAACACTTTACTCATGTCAGATATATGGGGCAGAACGCAGGTTTCAAAATGCACTTTAAGCAGCTGGCTAAACCTCATCTCCTGAGCTGTTTAGCTTCTTTTTTTTTTTTTTAGCTTAAAGCACTAAAAAAGTACCTCTGTGCACGTCAAGCCACCTTACTGTGAGTGAGTGGATATAAGCTCAGGCCCAAGGTCCCAGAATGAACAAACATCTCCCTCAGGTGCCTCTGGGATTTGATCTGCAAAGTTTCTCAGACCATATCGGATGCTGACAGAAGCCAACACCTTGCAGGACACATTTGCGACAGCACTATCCACCTTTTACCCTGCCATTTCTGTGTAAAGTGGGATGAATTCTGGTTTTAATCCTTACAGGATCAAACCTCCATCTCCTAACCACAACAGGTAGCTATTCTGGAAGGTAGAACAAGGGTGGAGGAATGATATCCTGCTCCTCCCTGCTGAAACGGTCTCACCACAAGAAACTAGCTCCAAATTTCTTTAGGCCATTGTGACAATAAGTAAAATTATGATTAGGGGATTCACTTGGGGGCACAGAGCTGTGTCCTGGACCACTTTCAGAAAACTATTTGTGCATTTTCGTATTAAACATAAAAATAATTCTAGAAACAGGAACTAGACCCAAACCCATCAATGGGTCCCTTTCAGCTGAGTGCCTACTGGCCAAATTATTAAAAAAGAAAATCCTTCTAAACCCTTTCTTTCTGGCCCAGTGAGCTCTGTGAGCGACCTGTCTTCCTACATGTAAAAATGGCCTCCTCAAGGGCTGGGAAACTCTCACTCTTAAGGTACTTTCAAGTGAGATAGGAAAGGTTGATTTAAACCTAAGGCAAAACAACAAACTGAAATGTTCTAATTATCTGAGTTCTGTATTTATGTAAGTGTATATATGTAAAGGTATGTGTCACTGCATTCAGATGTACATTTATTGAGCTGTGGGGAAAGTAAGAGTTGGTCTCTGGGATCCTGTCAACATATCGTGTCAGCAGTCACACGTACCTTTCCTCCTTCAGCCCTGCTGACTACCTTCTTGTAGATAAAATATTTCCTGCACACTTGCTTCCAGAAGGAAATTGTGAGTACCTCTTCCCAGGCTGTGGAGCAAAAAGGAAAAAGGTGCTCTGTAAACCCATGTGAGATCTGAAACCAAAAAAAAGGACAAAGACCTAAAAGGTGCCCTTGTTGTCAGCTTTTTCTCACCAGCTCTAGGTGGTTTTGCTCAGCATCATAACTGGTTTGGGACTATTTTGATGTAACATTTGATAGGAAAAATTAGAAATAGAGTTTCTTTGAAAGAAAGATTAAATAACGCTCTTCTGAGGGGAGTTTTAACATTTGACCAGGGCCTTTGCAAGCCCAAAAAACAGTTTTTACAAAAAAAATGCAATAGTTCTCTGTAACTGCTAAGTTGTAAACTTTTACCTAGCTGCCTTAAATTTCTTCCACTGTGATTTCCAGGGGGAGAATGGATTCAGCAGCACCCAGTGACCCAGTGAGATTTCAGGAATTCAGGCAAGTTCAGTCGGGTGGCTCCCGGCAGTTGACTGGTTTGGTTAGCATTTTCACAGCACTTAAAGAAAAATGCTAAGTCTGAATAAGCTGATTTGTGAGCTTCAGGTCAGCCAGACTTACAGAATTGCCTCACATTTTCCTTAAGGCGACCACCAAAGATACCAGGGAGCTCTGAATCTCAGATGCTGTTTGAGCTGAATGAAAACTAACACAAATTCACTTTTCAGGTGCAGGACACAGCTGTGCTCAGTGAGACCAACTAAAATAAAAGCAAACTCTTCTCCTGTTCTCCTTGTCTTTCTTATCCTTGTTTTCAACGTGTTTGGCATGAAAAAGCTCTATGCAGTCCTATGAAAGTCTCCCTGCTATCACCTTGAAGCCTGATCATGTGCCCACTCCTCTAAGAAATCTCACAGCTTCTCCTCCTGCAGCACAATTGCCCCCTATGTGGTCTCTGCCTCTCCCTCCGTCAGCTCCAGAAGTGCTGGAGCGTGTCCAGAGAAGGGCAACGAAGCTGGTGAGGGGTCTGGAGCACAAGTCTTATGAGGAGCAGCTGAGGGAACTGGGGCTGATTAGCCTGGAGAAAAGGAGGCTCAGGGGAGACCTTATCCCTCTCTACAACTACCTGAAAGGAGGTTGTAGCGACCTCTTCTCGCTAGTAACAAGCAACAGGACAAGAGGAAACAGCCTCAAGTTACACCAGGGTAAGTTTAGATTGGATATTAGGAAAGAGTTCTTCACAGAAAGGGTTGTCAAGCATTGGGACAGGCTGCCCAGGGAAGTGGTGGAGTCACCATCCCTGGACGTATTTAAAAGATGGGTCGATGCAGTGCTGAGGAACATGGTTTAGTGGTGGTTTTGGCAGTGTTAGGTTGATGGTTGGACTCAATGTCCCTTCCAACCTAGACAATTCTGTGATTCTAAGTTTCTCCTTTCCACCAACGCTCAATGTCTCCCCAGGAAAAAGCAACCTCACCTTTGTCTAGGGAGCTTCTCCTGAGGGCAGCAGCCACGGAAAGGTAAGCTGGGGCCTCCCCGGCTGCCCAGATGGTGCCATGATGCCAGACCAGCTCAGACACTGCACCAAGGATAAAACACCAATAAAAAGTGAAACACTAACCATTGCTCTTGGGCTGAAGCAGTGACGATACACCAGCTTGAGTTAGCAGCATAAATTCAATCTGTGATTGTCCCCTAGCGTTAAACTTGAACTTTTAAGACAACCTTAAAAACAGCTAGTTGCTTGTAATAAATAATAATTTACTATTATTTTGAGCCCGAGTTGAGGCCCCTCCTTGTTATACAATGCTGACATGCCCCTTGCGTTCAGAGGTTTTACTTTTTGGCTGAAATGTTAAGTCAGCGCACTTCTATCCCTTAATGCTCTTCTGTTCCTTAATGTTCATTCATTAATTCTTTAATGCTCAAGTACTACCTCTTTAAAAGTAAGGTTTTTGCCGCAGTGCCCTGGCCAGACACCAATTTGGAGCTCGGAAAATTTTGCCGAACTCAACTGGAGCTTCTGCAGGCTACGATGTGATTACTTGCTGTCTCAAACTGCTGTGTGGTGCTCCTCGCCGTAGTTCACAGCCAGCTGCTCTTCAGTGACGCTGGTAATTCCCTGCGTCAGTGTGAATTCACAACACTGCAACACTGCAGGGAACCGTACGGGATGTGTATGTGAGTGCGCGTGTGCGTCTGCAGTAGGTACAACATCTAAAATGTTGTCTCGGAGTAAGAGGGATCTGATAGAGCCAGTAAGTCCTCTTTCAAATTAGTTTTACAGAAGCAGAAGAAAAAAAACCCTTGGTTTGAAATGTACAGAAAGTTCCGATGAAAGGTATTCAGTCCTCACACAATTACCTTTTGGCTGACCGTTGCAAATTTTAGTGAATGAATATTAATGACTGTCCAGCACAAAAGCAATTTAACGAGAAAAACTTACTTAATGCAGTATCTTGGCTACTGGAAATCTATTTCCTAGTTGCCTAACAAACCTATTTGCTAAATTTTAGAGTAAAAACACAAATGTAAATTTAAGGTTTACATGTTATAATGGGATTTTTGTTACAGATCATGCTAAACTGGGAGCTTCAAGTTGAAATATGCTTCTTTTAAGAGAGACTCAGATTATTTCATTCAAACCACAATTAGACTTTGCTTGGTTTACAAATATTGTTTCCCGTCATCATCATTTCTGATTAGTTTCATTTTCTCAATCATATAACCAAAATCGCAGTACCCCGAAATAATTTTCCCCTCAAGGTATTATTAGAGGATTTTATGATACCGTTATTTATGCAGGAATTATCATTAATAACTTTTGCCGTGTTTTCATTATATATTCTTTATGCTTTAATTACAAGAATAACTAAGAGTTTACAGTTAAAACACAGCTAATGCTGGTTTCACTCTGTTACAAAATCAGTGGCAGCGAAGAGCAGCCTAGAAGAAAACATCAGTTATTCTGATTACACGTCGGGCCTGATCCAAAGTACACAGACTAAATTATTGATGTCCTACTGACTTCAAGAGGCTTTGAATCAGACCCTTTGAGAAGCCAATCAATAGCATCAATCGCAATTGGCAGTGAATAGCCAAATCAGTTGGTTAATCAAGAAAAAGCACTTAAAAAATGTTTAGATGGTTACAGAGAAGTTGAACAATGCCAAGGAATTTGGTAAATTCCCATTTTGATAAGGCAGATTCCTGTGCTGGCAAAACTATTCTGATTGTTTTATTTTGTTAATTTTAGAAAAAAAAAAAAAACAAACCTTTAAAATTAGAATTAAATTGCCTATGCCAAATAGAGAAAGTGTAGGATATAAGTGTGCCGAGGGACATGGTAAAAATTCTTTTTACAAGAAATGTGTTGAAATTGCTGTGTGTTTAAAACCAGCGGAGACACTGTAGGTGCAGAATGGTAGGTCTGCAGAGAAAATAATGATTTATATTGACTGTACTAATAATATCCTTTTTCACGGCATTTTTTTTTTTTATATCCCCATCTCCCCTCACAACAATTTCAGGTTCTCAACCTTTGTATTATTTTGCAGGATCAAACCCAAATTTATTCTTATCAAACGGATTGTATGACAATATTATAACTTAAAAGAAAACCAGACTTTTTAATCTGCTGTAAAATAACATATAAGCCACCCATGAATCTATATAAAATTAAAAAAAAAAAACAAAAACCTTTCATCTTAAATTCAATAACAGCTTATCACAGCTGACAAGTGCGACATCCCAGGTGAAACTTAATTTTGATAAAATAAACCGCTGGATGATACCAGCTACCTTCATCTGCTAAATGCTGATATTTTCTTATTATAAATATGTGGGTTCATGTGCCTGACTCTGGGACGTTGCAGACCTATGAATAGATGAATGATTGCAGACTATTCCTCTGTTTTACTGGGTTTTGGTGTTATGCAAAAAAAGTTCCAAACAGCAAACGCAGCATTCACATCTGCCCCCACTCCGAAAGCGCAGCGTGCCCGTTAGACAGCACCAACACAGTGCTTCACTGCTCTCTTTGTCCAAATCATACACTCACAAAAAGTACATATTTTTCAGACATTTGTGCAAATACGTTAAGTTTTACTCTTCAGGAAAGATTAATAAGAGCCACTCTTTTGAAATCTTATTTGCTGATATTTATTTTGCCTTCTTTCTTTTTTTCACATTGCTTGTATGATTTCCAGATCTACGTTGTATAATCTTATCTCATTACTCATGATTTGCATACAATGTCATTATTCATGGCAGCAATCATGGAGCTGACATGAGGAACCAGGCAGTAATTCAGGGAATCGGCAGCTTGAGAAAACGCATGTTAGAGTGCATCTTCTGAAAGTGCACCTTGGTGTGGGTTCCTGAGATAATGTTAAATAAAGGTTATCCATAAAAAATAAGGTTTCAAATCGTATTTGCTTAGGCCTCTCCCCAAGGAAGGATGATAATCATTCAGAACGGGGCCTTAGAGGTTGTTTGATGCTGCCAGCGCAGGTTCAGGAACATTGACTGTCTCAGCCTGCTTCGACGAGAGAGTCTGAGGACATCAGTACAGATACTCCATTGTCAATGATTTGGGGATAATTAAATGGACATCATGAATTCCTTGTCTTTCATAGAAATGAACTTTTTCCACTGAAGTATCTTAGATTGTACCCAGATAAATAATCAGGAAAAATATCATTAGTATATGCTCTATATGACAAACAGATGAGAAAATTAATAAAACAGTCCATCTCCTTCTTTTTCTAAGGAAGATACAAAAGGATCTAGACTCTGCAAGTGCTTATATAGACACATCTGTGGGGGTAGGAAGTGCTGCAGAAACTGGAGACGCTGCCCCTTTCACCTGGATTGTGACCTGGCAGCGCTCCTAGAGCTGGTTTACTAAATCAAGAAAATGACAGAGAAGGTTACTAGTAGTTGATAAGATTGACAGCAGGGAGCTTAACAATCAAATCCGTTTAATCCCAGTCTTCATAATAAATAGAATGGTCTGAGGCACGATGTTCCATCTGATAATAAACAAATTGTGATACTTTCAGCAGTTTCTACAAGACCAATGCAAATTCAGCACCGCATTCAACTGTGGGTACGAAAGTATTTGATATAGGCAAAGGAATAAAAAAATAAAATATCTTGCAAGAAAAGGGAAATGAAAAGTGGACAAAGATGATAATGTGAAGTAGGAAATATAAGGGAGGGAGAAAAGAAGTTGAAGCCATTTTTCTAAATTAATCAAAATGAATGCAGTGTGAGGGAGAAATCTTCTAACAGACTCAGTTAGTACAATTTCATAGAGAGGTATAACCCCAAATGCTGTGGTGTGTCACCTGATATTGCTGGATTAAGTATGTTCATAAAGAGGACCTTCACTCCTTTAGACATCTCAGCTCATTAGAGTGTCACCATAAAGGAGAATTGCGCTTCTACTTCAAAACGCTCATTGACCACAGGACTTGCCTTTCAACTCTACGGTTTTTCTGTCACTGGAAGAGAGTAATAATGCTTCATAATGGGATTTGTTCAACTGGCGATTAGTCATCTCACTCTAACCATTTAGATGGGTGAGATGGTGCTGGAAGAAAGCCAGGGTTTGAGCAGTGAACAAGTGTTGCCCATGACAGTGGGTCAGACCTAGACATATCCACCAGCTGGGGTTGGCAAGAGAAGCACGTTGGGCATACGACTGCAAAGCAACAAAGATATTGGCATCATGACAGCTAGCAGAAATAGGATGGCTCAGAACACCATTTCCAGTTTAGTTATATCTAAGCTCGCTGGACCTGCCTGGTGGCAATTTGAAAATAAATGCTCAGTCTAGCTGCAAATACTTGCACACAGACACAGGCTAGGCGGGAGGACTCAGCAGCACGTTGGGGTGCATGGAGCTGCAGCCCCCCTGGCTTCAATTTTGTACTATCAGACTGAAACAAGGAGAAAGTTTTGGAGACTCTCTGCTAGGTAAGAATTTATTGTCAGCTTTTCCCAACAGTAACGTACTGTTATGACACCAGAATCACATCTTTTCTAATCAGATACACTTGGATTTAATTTCTCTGTGGAGTGGATTTCAGTGAAACTGAGACCGAGTACTTAATTTCACATACTTCCAACAATCTAGGAACTGAAGTGATGAAACAGTCGGTAAGAAGACAATTTGTTCTTCAAGAATCACAACTCATTACTCAGTCCATCATCTCAGAGACTAATCCTCCTTCAAGAACTGATATTAACCTGAGATCGAGAACAAATTGTCTTGGTAAATGCATAGCTCGTGCTCCAAGAGGCACCGCACCCTCGGCAGAGTTCAGAACTCGGTGACACAGGAATACTAAAATATTAAAACTTCTTTACATACAAACAAAACCATTTGAAATTATGTTCAACAAGGCCACGTAGAGATAACAGCAGCAGTTACTGCAGTGTGCATTTAAGAACTGGGATCACAGAAACAGTATTTCAGCACCCCATATATGACGGCTGCAGTGACTGTAATGCGTTCTAGCAGAAGTTGTTCCAATTTCTTTTTCTTCTGAAGCTCTTCCAACTTCTACAAATACTTAAATATTCATGAGGGAAGAGAATGATGTAACAGGTTAAAAGTTAACACACTTATTGGTGTCTACCGCGGCCTGCCCGATCAGGGGAGCCTATTGATGAAGCCTTCTTACTCCAGCTACAGGAGGCATCGCGCTCGCAGGTTTTCATCCTGCTGGGGGACTTCAACAACCCTGATCTCCTGGAAAAGTAGCACGGCAAGCTGTAGGAGACTCATGGAATGCATTGAAGATAATTTCTTAAGCCAGGTAATAGACAGACCCACCAGAGAGGCAATAATCAACCTGATGGTCACCAATGCAAGTGACAGTGACATCAAAATTGGAGGCAGCCTGGGCTGCAGTGATCATACACCGGTGAAGTTGGCAGCCATGAGGGATATGGGTCAGAGGAAGAGTAAAGTCAAGACCCTGAATTTTAGGAAAGCAAAATTCCAGTTCTTCAAGGAGTTAGTCAATAGGACCCCCTGGGAAACTGCCCTCAGGGACAAGGGAGCAGAACAGAGCTGGCAGATCTCTGAGGATGCTTTCCATAGGGTGCAAGTGCTCTCAATCCCCAGGTGTAAGAAATCTGGAAAGGGGGGCAAGAGATTGGCACAGCTGAGTTCAGACCAACTGGGTTGTTCAGCCTGGAGAAGAGAAGAATCCGGGGAGACCTTATCGTGGCCTTTCAGTACCTAAAGGGGGCCTACAGGAAAGATGGGGCTAATTATTTAGCAGGGCCTGTTGTGATATGACAAGGGGTAATTGCTTTAAACCAAAAGAGGATAGATTTAGGCTAGATACAGGAAGAAATTTTTTACAATGAGGGTGGTGAAACACTGACACAGGTTGCCCAGAGGGGTGGTGGATACCCCATCCCTGGAAACATTCAAGGTGAGATAGGACAGGGCTCTGAGCAATCTGATGTAGTTGAAGACGTCCCTGCTTATTGCAGGGGGGTGGGAGTAGAGAACCTTTAAAGGTCCCTTCCATCCCAAACTATTCTATGGGAAACTGGAACAAGTAGGTGTCAGCTCCTGTTAAAATAGTTACATAACTTAGAAAATCTGCAGTTGAATGACTAAGTAAAGGTACATCCACACAGTACGAGACCTAGAACATGCACCAGGCAGGCAGAAGGTGAAGTGATGTTTCTTGAGGGAGGACTTCAACGTAAGCCTCCCACATATTGTTTAAGTGTCCCGACTACTCACTGAGGGCAATGGTCCCGGCCAGCGTTGTAACTGGTGCTTAAAATGTAGTGCTGTATTTCTATTGTTTACTTTTGTTAGAAGTATCTACACTGGAAACAAAATATTACGTTTGATATTGAACTAAATGTTCCCTTGACCCAGAAAGAATATTTTTCAGCCTTGCATTACAATGAGAAAAACTTAAAAAAAAAAAATCTGCTCCAAAAAGAAAATCTTTAAAAAACCCTCCAGTTCAAGCATTACTTTTTATGTTTGGCTCAGTCACCGAACAGAAGATAATCCATTGCACAGTCTTAAGAGAGATGACCCTTCTTATAAGGCAGCAGCATGACACAAATTGTCAGTAACTCACAGGAGGGCAGTAGGAACTGCCACAGTATAGAGTGGGAGAAGCACGGCAACAACAGACGCAGCATCTTGCCATGGATACAAAGTCAGTACCACAATAGACAGCCCAGCAATGTCAACAGGGTATGGCAGGGTCGGCTGGAAAAGCCGTTAGCAGCCCAGCAGCAGCAGCAGGAAGCACAGCAATGACAGGCGAGTGAGCAAGAAGCACAAGAAAATAGTAGTTTGAACTTCCAAAAACCGCAGTTTTCTTCAGAACAGTAAAGCCAGGAGACAGAGAGTTGCATGGCGACATGGGCATCAAGAGGGATGTTTGTAAGGTTGTCACCTCCCTGAGTTTCAGATGGCTCGGTGCCAATGAAACACCACCAGCTGTTATCAAATTGGGAAGCACAATATCACCGCCTTGAAACACAGCGAGAGCATTTGGTAGTCCAGAATAATTGATGGTGGTAGCAAATCTCTGGTATCACACCTTTGGACTATTCCGAAGGAGTTGTTAGTATTTCTGACAGATTTCTGCCCTGGTATTGTCCAAAAGTGTCCAAAGAGATACTCCTGAGCTCTTTGGGAAAGACTGTTAAGAGCAAAGCTGTAAATGACTGTGTATGTAGATATTAGGTGCAAAGACTGACAGACTCCTACTACTCCTGCTTGTGGCTGCCCAGGAAGTATCACATACCGCCCTGTCCTGTAGACAAGCACCTCAAGGAATCCCTAAGGACCATACCTAGAAATCAGGCTGAATTAGAATTTTTCCCAGTATTTTCTTCGCTGAAGAAAAATACGTCGATGCAAAAAAACACTACAAGCTTTGGCCCTAAGAAGACCTGGCAATAGCCAAACAACATCACGTTTGACCTAACAATTAAAAAAAAAATCAAAAAAATGACTTTTTTCTCTCTCTGTTTCCCCTTTCTTTCCTTGGAAGCTTCAGAAAAATAGGAGCCTTAATAGGATAAGTGGGACTGCATGATATATTGCTGTACTTTGGATTATTTTGTGCCATTAATGACATAGCTCATGCAGGTACAGATTCATTCTAGAAATAAAAGCAATTACAAATACAATTCCATGTTCAATATTATTAGTTCAGCATTTTAGTAAACGTTAAGATTCCCATAATGAGTCCTAACATTGAACTATTTTTATTCCCTATAAAATCTAATTTCATTAACTTATCTGGGAAATGCAGGAAATACATTATTCCTTTGTTATTGAATGTGAAAATACATTCAGCAGTGTGCAGCTGGAAACTCGTTTGTACATATTCCTGGGGCGAAACGAAAAGGAGGTGGAGAATGAGTATAATGAAAGACTTGATACAAGCTTTGGACTGCTGATTTTTTTAATAGAAGAGCACAAACGTGTATTTTTAAAAGCTGGATGAACAAATAAGAATAGCTCTGGGCAGATCTAATCTGCACGGCTAGCACTTACAGTATGCATTAAAGAATTCAAGCTGACATTGACCTTGGCAGCACTCGCAAAGGAAGAATTTTCACAAGGATGAACATGTCTTATGCTGTGTCTTCAGTTTTGTGAACAGTCTTGGGTTTTTTTTTTTCAGTATTAACTATACTTATTTCCCATACCTCCATTCTTTGTGCCCTATAATTATTTTCAAGCAATAACATACTAAATACATGGGATAAAAGAAGAGTAGCATAGCGTAGGATACGAGCATAATTCAAGCCTTCATCATCCTTTTAAGAGGATCCTTTTCTGAAAACATGTCAAAACATTTTTTTCTATAGCTTTCCCCCATCCTAAAAGCTTTTTTACACATATATTGCTAATGACAAGGTCTTTAAAAAACAAATAAAAAATATACACGTAAAAGAGAAAGATACACAAAAAAAATAAGCACAGGAATATCCACAAATACTTATTTCATAGGGAGCAAAAGAAGAGTTATATGTTAATTCTCATGGCACTGGCTCAATGCCGTGTTCAAGTTCCCTTCACCATCACACTCCATAGGTTCCTGGAAACTGAAGATTTTGAACAGTACTGGGTTTTCATAACCATCCCTGCTAATCATCCCAAAGCTGGGCGACTCAGAAGTGCCGGTGTTAACACAGGCTTACACAAATGTGGTCAGAGAGGGCACACTGAGACAATTTAGCACCCACCCATTCCCGAGGAACCTCTCCCACAGTGAAAACAGTGGACAAGACCAGTAGTTCACCACAACTGGTCAGTTGCAGTGCACTTCTGAGGCACAAAAATATAACAGGTGAACTCCGACAAGCCCGAGCAGGTAAGTTTTGCTGTAGCTAGGCTGATCGTAGCAAAGTCCAGCTCTTGTTGCTTTCCACTGTGCCGCCAGAACCTCAGCAAGTTCCATGAGAAGAGCAGCTACGGAGAGGGAAGGAAGTCAGGCAGAGAGAAGAATGAGTTGATACACAGGGTAAGGGGCACAAGCAGCTGGCTCCAACGGCACATAGAACGTTGTTCATTTTCTCAAGGAAAAGACTGCTCCAGAAAGAGTAGGAATGTTCGGAATGGACGAGAATAAAACTTGAGATCCATCTCTAGACTAATCTATAGGACGTGACCTTTCCCATGGTCCGCTCCCTGCCTCCTGCATACGTATAACCCATCTTGTCACTCACGCATCCATCAACATACTCCTCCAAATAAACAAAATTATTTTGGAATTGAAAAGATTCCTTGATCGACTGTGTAGAAGTAAATCGAAGATTGCTCTCTTTGAAAAGGTGAGTGTTTTCGGTCATTTTGCCTTCATTAAATGTCATAGTAATAAGCAATAAATAAATTAAAGGTACATTGACAGACTGAAAAAATGAATTGTGAGATCTCTGGGACAGGAACCAAATCTCTGTTGCAAGATTTTTCAATAAACAGTGAGCTTGTGACCAGAGGTCCTGGATCCTGTTGGAATACAAACCTTAGAATAACAGAATTTCAATGCTGGGAAACACTTTAAACAGCTGTCTAGTTCACCCTTAGCTACAAATAATAAATGAAAAAGACTTTTCAGCTCTTGCAGTCTGTTGGAAACACTGACTCTGGCACATGCTTTCCCTGTGCTTCCTCCCTGATCAGTGGAGAGAGTTCTGTCCCAAAGGCAGCTCGGGCCATCTTTGAGCCCACCTTACCATACTGACCGGGGTTTCCCGAGTCATTTCAATCTGTTTCCCGTCTCTCCGTGTGTAGCCATAACCTCTGCACAAAACTATGACATTTATCATTGCCAACAGTTTGCATTAGAGGCTCCAAAATGTCACTGTTAATGAGAATACATTTTGATTGTACTTTAAAACATGGTAGGTGATACATGTACATATACATATCTATATCCATGCTGATGTACTTATTTTTCACCTTTCTTTGGTAAGCTTTGCATATTTTTTCATATTTAAGCTTTGACAGAAAGTATTTTAACAGAGAATCAGTCTAGGCATCTTTCTCAGTGCATATACTGAATACAATTTGTATTGAATTTTCATTATGACCCCTGGCTAAAAATATTCTGATAATTCAAGGGGCCTTGTGAGGGGAAGATGGTAAATAACAAAATGGAACTTACACTTCTTTTTAGCTATCAACACTTACTCTTTTCCATCACAGCATTGACTCAGATCAAATATCAAATGGCAGCATACATTTTACAAGATGACTGTTTACTTTGGTTACATTTCAAATCATGATGAACTAATTTTGCTTATGAAACTGATCATAACTTGTAACTGTTAAATCGGTGCATTTCATATAGACAGCTGTCAGCCTTTCGTCTGTCACCCAGACAAATGTTGGAAGCAGTGTCCTTATTTCCATTTTCACCTGAATCATACTTAACAGAAAAATTTTGAACAATATTAGCTTTTAATTTTCCCGGGTATTTTTAAAATGTTTTTTGAGTTTACCTGACAGCCTGCTGAGAAATGCTGTACTGATGGCTCAGCAGGAACACAGCAGGTAACAAGACCTCAGGGGCTTGGTTAGGGGACAATGGCAGATACATTCTCCAGTGGTGTGTGGGAATAACACAGTGGGATGTCCATGCTGGGAGCAGAGTGTTAAGATCAAAACTGGATGTGAATTGTAAAAGCAAAAATTGAGCTCATCCTTAATCACATGAAGCTTTTTGGTAACGTATATACACAAAACGCCCTGGCACCATCTTGCTTGATGAAGAAACTTTTATTACATACAGTTATTCCCGCCCTTTCTCCAGTGCCTTCCCTCAAATGTCTGTCATCTATTCTTGTTTGGAAACTGGTCATCAGTTTGGAAACTGTTTTCCAACAGCCGAAGGAGTAAGAGGGCTTCATCACCCATTTCAATTCCATTCCCTGAAAGAGACAACAGCTATACTTCTACTATATGGGTGCTGTTATTAGGCTGGATTTTAACAATCTTGCATTTGTTCACTTATTAATCGCTCACATTTATCCAAAATACACCGAGAAGAGCAGCATTAGCTTTGCAGCCCATCATTTGGCAGGCAGACAAAAAAGATACATTCAATTACTATTTATTAAGAAATCACATGTATTGGTACATATAACAGAATTCAAGGCTTTCAGTGGGCTATAATTGAATCCTTTTGTATTAAATAAGCCTTAGCTATATCTATTGTTCTAGCAGCTGATAAAAAATGATTCAGAAATTATATTCAAGCTTTTCTGCATAATTATTAAAGTATAATGGCACTTAACATCTGCATTTCTGTTACAGTCAGCATTACTAAACTTAGCTAATTCAAAAAATATCACCAGATACTGTGTCTGCAGTGAAAAAAATGCAAAATCTATACACACTTATTTGCTTCAATAAAATATGCAAAGACATACGGCAGGATCTTTGCTTGGCATATGTCCGCACAGCTCCAAAAGTCACTGGAACAACGCCAGTTTACGTTGCCGATTTACACTGCTGAACGCTCCCATGCTTCTGCCCACTGTAACAAGGCACCGGAGCTTTGCCAGGCGAGGGTGGACGGGGAAGCTGAAGCTGGGAGAAGGCCAGCCCAGCATTCCCGGTGCCAGCCCAGCATTCCCGGTGCCAGCCTTTCCTCTGTTATTTCAGGTGAGGGAACGCCCTTAGCAGCCATCTCCAGCTGAAGGGTCAGTGGAACACAAAGTTTACATAGGATCTCAGCTGGACTTCTCTTTCTACTTGTCTGCATGGTCCGGTTTCTGTTCTTTTACTCCGTCGATTGTCTGGGGTTTTGTGGTTGGGTATTTTTTTAAGTTGGAGAATGCCATTTTGTACTTCCAGTATGTTTTCCAGGATAGTTTGGAACATTCTTGCACAAACTTTGCACCGTTAAAGCCAAGGAAGTTTGCCATTAAATGGATTAAGATTTTGTCTCTTGTTCTGAAAAAGTGGCCTGTTTACGTCTGTATTCCACACACAAGGGCATTGTAGTATTTTCATATAAAAGCATCAATAAAGAGACACTTTTTTAAAACAGGTGAGTTCATTGATTTAAAAATAAGTATGTTCCTGAATTCTAAAAATTGTGTATAATATAGCCAGTTACCACCTAACTCTTGGATATTTTAAAGATATTTCCTATCTTGTATCATACTTTTTGTACCTTAACTGTTTACTAGACAGCAAAGTTCTTCACTGTATGATTTGCTGTATAAACAGTAGTGATGTAATTTAATGGAATCTTTCCTTGAGATTGATTCCTGCAGATTTTAGTATAATCTGCATTTCCAGGCATCCCAATGTTTAGTATAAGGCAGAATAAAATTACCTAGGTATTTCAAGGAACAGTGTATTCTTTAGTTTCAGAATTAGCTACATGAACGTTCACTACAAGTACCCTTTGGTGGTGTGACATCATCTCCATATGTGACTTCACAGCTTTTAGTGATGTAACTGCTTTCAGAATGATGAAGGCCATTTTCATGACTCCATGTTGGACACTAATAACAAGGAATCAAAGTTCTGAGTGCCTTTATCATAGATATTTAAGGCCTTGACCCCTGGACATTACAAAGTCTGATCAGTCCGTGGTGTGGACGCCGGTGGTGGACACCCGTGCTATGGCTGTCATCCTTGCGCTCATCTGCAAAGTTCTATGGTTAGTGGATTTTGTAAGGTGGCTGACACCCAGTGTCACCATGCTCTGAACACTGGGAGTGACTGGTTGTGGTATGACAGAAACGTTATGCCTATTTCCAAGCCCTGGCCATCAGAGGTGCCCCACAATTATTATAAATGCAATGTTTTCATTGTATTCCCAAGTTTTATTAATGATTGCAGGCCAACGCAGGAGCAGGATATGGGAAAATGGCTCTGTGGGATAAAGGTATCTGTTCCCTCTAGAGGTATAGGGCAGGGAATGACACAGACAGAGGCTTTCTCAAAGAGATCAGAGAATGTGTTGTAAATACAAAGGTATCACTCCCAAATTGTACGAAACCCTCCTACTGTAAACATCACCCATTACAAATACACGATAGAGAAGCTATTGGTAAGACGTCATCCCTGAAAGCCAGTTGGCGTTGGGCAGCACTCGAGAAACTGTTTGCCCAGCTGTGAGGACAAATCTCCAGGGGGGACATTCAGACACCTATAGAACAGCTCTCTTTCTTTGGTCTGCGCCGGGTGCACAATAAAGAATTTTTAGCTAAGGGATTGTCATCACTTGCTACATGCTGGGACACAGAGAAGCTTAGGCTGATACGTCTTACAGAGCACTGAGAAATCAGCATCCCTTTACTGTCTATTCACAACTGATAAAATCAAAAGACCTTACACCTACAAGGGCTAAAATGAAGTAGCAGGAAGGCAAAGTAGTGATGCTCAGCTGTCAGCTAGGGGTAGCTACCAACCACAAGTCCACACGCTCCTCCACAGTCACCCTGATCTATAATGCCAAGTTATCCTGTCTGGGACAGAGATGTCTGCTGCTGATGGTGAGGGTGCTACAAAGTCTAGTCCCTCCTGTCTCTGTTCAACTGCCTGACCGGACTCCCCAGGCTCATTTGCACGTTCCCAAGGGAGCTGATTAACGACCCTGCCTTAGGAGCTGCTTCTGAATTGCAACTGAATTTGTTTTCCAGTTGCCCATTTGCGTAGCCTTTTTAAACTTTTACATAGATTAGGTCTACTGATAAAGGAAGGATCATTTCTTGTCCTGTGACCTCCAGAAATATGCTTTCCGTTAGCATGGACTGTCTTATGCTTGCATTGCCAAATTTTTAATGGAAAGTTAGTGAGTTTTACTGTTTAAAATTATTTTTTAGACCAGATGCACCGCATTTACTACACCTTTTGGACAGCCTATGGTCCACAGATAAGTTTAGAAACCCTTGTTTTAGAACCAGTTGTTTCTAGAAACAAATGTTCATCCAACATTTTTGCTATTTCATATAAGAATAATAGAATTTATAAACCAAATCATAACCATTTTCTTAGAATTTATCACCTCATTGATTCCTCTCAACATTGTGTACTGAATTTCCTTTTCTTATTTAGGCCCCTATAGGATAAGCACACTGACACATTTACTTTTATAGATGACGTATTCTGAAGGCTGCTGCTAAACAGATTAAACCATGTAATGACTTAATCTTTGCACTGTTGCTATAGATTCTATACAATAATTCATCTATAGATGCATTTCCCTATCAATTCAGCTTGCTCAGCTTTCCTTGTGTCAGCTGCAACCAAGTATTATTATTTGTACTGAGGTTTATCATCATCCCATCACTGTTCCATAATGCTTGTTATACTGAAATTCTCATCCACTGCAATGTATAAAATGCTCTTTCTAAAAAATTTTGTGCAATCGCAGAGGGTGTAAAGCTTTCTTCTTCATATCTGTCATTGGGTTACTCTTGGCCTGACACTTCAGTGATTTTTTTTCAGACTTCACCCATGTCTGTTTCTTGCCGTGCTCTTATTCGGTTGAAACTGTCACTATTCTTTATCAGATAACACAGTATCAGTGTATCAACAATCATTAACAGAAGTCCCTAACCAGTATCTGTACGCTTCAGAGCTGTCCAAGTTTCCCCATTTTTTGAGATATATAGTCTCCAGAATTTATGTACTGGTATTTTGCCTCTATGTTGAATGCAATGGAATCAGTACCCTGAGAATGACGTTCTCTCTGTAGCATTTATACTGAAATCCAAGAGTTTTGTTTATCTTATGGGGCAAGTGCATGGGATGAAAGTCCATCAGAGGAAACGACCTCTGAAGCCTAAAACATAATCTTCCTATTTAGTGATCTCAATTTAGCTTCCTGAAATTCTCTTCTACATCTCTCTAAACACTTGTAACAAATCCCTTTAAAATACTAATTGAGTTTTTAAAATTGTATAGACACACAGAGGATTCTAAGAATGCTTGAATATGACAGAAAATTTCAACTGTATATTTTAATAGATGAAAAATACATGTCAGATTTTATTAATATTACATAAACTTTAAAAGGGCCTCATCTTTCCATTAAAAGTTCTACTAGTAAACATTCATTATAAATCCCTTTGCTATCAAATATTCACAGGAGTAATCCTAAATAAATCACTAGTAAATACTGCAATATTAATATCTAAAAAAACCCACATACCACAAAGATAAAGCTATCAACAAAAAAAACTTAACATAAAAACATTTCAACAGTTTTCAAGCAAAGTTTTCAACCACTTCAAGACTGGTTAAAGAATCCAGTAAGTCATTTCAGATAAGGATGAAGCTGTTTGGGCCGAGCTTTTCTTGACAGCCCAATCCTGATGGGGCCCTTGCATGTTTTAAGAGGCTGTACTCTTATAACTTCATGTGACAGAAAGTATCCTATATTAAAAAAAAAGAAATAAAAAGTGAAAGTAAACCCAGAATTCCATGATATACACCAGAATTACATACTGCCAAGATATGTAAATTAGATGAACATTAATTGCAGCTTCTCAAGTCCTTTAATACATCCTGTCCCATCTCCATTTTGTTCAGCTGTAGAGTGTGTAATATATTCTTTTTGGTTGAAATTGAAATGCTAACAGCTGGGTCACACGAAGATTCCTTCTAATGAGAAGGATCCTCAAACTCACATTGCGTAACTTTCCTAACAGCCTGGCAAAGGCATAGAGTTTGATACGGATTACCATTCCGGGACAGAGGGGACATGCTGAGAGGAGTATGCTTTAATACTTACCACGAGTCTGAGGGGTTTAGGTGTACAAATCCAAATTACAGAGCCGGGTATCACTCTGTTGGTGATAATAATCATGATGCCTCATCCTGTGCCACTCATTTTACAGAAAGCAGGACAGGAGGATGTGGATTTTCTGTTTCATAGTCTATCAGGTAAGGTACACACCATCGAGTAATCTGGAGCATGATTCAGTCATCCGTTAGAAACTGTTCTGTTTTGCATAAAATAGTATACTCACTGGGGAAGAATGGAAGACTATGACCTTGTAAACTAGAGATTACAACAATGAGTCATGAAGTAATAACCACACAAGAAGGCGTCAAATTTCTCAAGATTCTTTCCAGTTCTATTTTCTGTTATTCTATAAAATGATGAAGCACTGAGCAATTAGCTAGGGTATCAAATAGTGAGCCCATCAGAGCCTTAGGCACTCAGCTGGAATCCTACTAAAAGCAGAAAAAAAATTTCTCGAAGACTTTTGCAAGAATTTTAAATGATGAGAGGAGAAAAAAAAACAAAACTCCATTCTTAAATCAATGATGAGACAGTAGTGCTGCTATGTCTTTTATAAGACTCATAAGAGTCAGCTGAAAGAGGAATTGCATGCACTAAAAGTCAATCAAGTGTTATGGTTTTATATGTATCCAGTTAATCACGGTATGTAGTCATGCTGAATTGTAAACCTGCTGAAGTATAAGTCTTCTTGTCCACCTAGGTATCTCCTTTCCAAAACAGTCACAGTTTCTGAGCCAACAGTTACTTCACCTGACCAAACAGTGGGACGTAAAACAAAGAACTCATAATACCAGCAAGCATAAAACCTGCACCTCCAAATCTTGTAACTATGGGAGCAATATCCTGGATTAAGCCACAGAGTTTTAGCAACTAATCTGGCTAAATTAACAGGCTTGGATTCCATAGCAGAAACAGAGTGATCATATCCAAGATACACAACCAACCCAAATCATGTAGGACCACGTGATGGTGCAGAATCCTACTGAAAAATAGAGGGAGACAGTCGTACAATAAGGAAAACTTCTAACATTAACTCCTATCAGTAGAGTAAATATAGTATTCCCCCCCCCCCCCCCCCCCANAACAAAACCAGATATAGTCCTTGCTTCAGAATAATCTCTAAGGCAATGTTCAGTGTAAATGGAAGAGAACTGTCTCTGCCAACCATAGATTACAGCACAGAAGCAACGTACTTCCTCAAGGAAAGAAGATACTCAGCAGTTCCCTATTTGTTATCAACTGAGAATGATTATGAGAGAAACATTACATTTTTTTAGCTTCTACTGGAAGTATATTCAGTGCCCGTTGATTCTGACAAAGCTCTGGAAATAAGGCATAGAATACCTCAGAAACCTGCCATTGCCCTAGAAATCTCCATGATTTCTCAGCAATCATAGGGAAAAAAGAAGTCATTCATTGCTAAGGTATCCTTCCAAACATTTCTGGAGAAGCTGAGATAGGAACTTTAAAAAGACTAGGAAGCAATGTAACAGGAATAGTTGCTGCTAATGGCAATGGAGAAAATGTCTGGTTTTCATTGCACTTGCCCCTGTGGCCCAGAACAACAGGGAAAGAAGAAAGGGAAAACGATCCAGGTTCAGTCATCTGATCTTCTGCAGGAGCTACAATGTTTCATCTAGCAAGCTTCAATGCCATCTGAACAAAACTAATAATAACAACCACCTTGTGCTCTTATGCACAATACAGCATTCTGGAGTTCAAGTTTTCCCTAACCAATAACAACACCTACTACAGGAGACAGAAACTAGAATCCACCTGCCACAAAACCAACCAAACAAACAACAAACAAACAAACAAATCACCTTATAGAGCAGTGATAAACAGTAAAAAAAAAAAAAAAAAAANTTCTCTGTAATGTTTTGCATTTGGTATATGAAATATTATCAAAAAAATGACATATCTTCAATAAAAAACAGGTGAAGAGAACACCAGAGGTCACCTGTAAATGTTCAAGGTTTTCAGTCCCATTATTTCACGGAATGGCCTGAGTGAAGGAAACAACTTTCTGAATTCTGAGAACAGCAAAGTGTGCATCCGTTTTAAGAGGTGCAATGGGGAAAATATCTGTACATGATTTGACTTAGTGAAACAGGAGTTATCTATAGCCTTTTCCTTATAATGTTTTGTATTTCATTTCAGAACAAACCAATAGCCTTGTTTCACTAAATGTTTCTGAGTGTCAGAAAAAATGCAAAAGCATTTTTTTAAAATCCTAACAGCTCAATTGGTAGTATCCTTCTGAATTTCCTTCCGCAATGTGTCCAAAGCTACAACTCTTCCAGGAAAAGCATATCAAATCATGTTGTCCTTGTAGTATATGATTGGAGACCCAAGGATGTTTGTTCCACATAGCTCCAAAACAAGTGAAAAAGGAAGCCCCACATTATTAGAGTTCTTTTCTTCTATCCAAAGAACAAAAAGGCTCATCTGCATGACTTGCTCTGTGACCCAAGCCAAGGGTAGGACAGCTTTCTAGTAACCTACAATTAAACAAAATGAGATTGCTATAGAGAGAAAGCTAAAAAGGGAAGAAACAAATACAAGTGTTTGAGAAATAATTTTATTAGCACTGGTATTTGTGGTATAAATAACAGAATAACATTACTCTTACCTCCCTCTTTCTGTAAATTATAATTTTGTTCCTTAAGAAGTGTGCAGGATAAAAAAGCAGGGTCCCACGTGTATGGCTTTTTATAAGCTGCATCAAAATTGCCTTAAAACAGAAGCATAAATACAACATTTAACATTCTGACTAATTTCTATAAACAAATAACTAAGTTTGTTTCATCTAATCATTAATTTGTGATTCTTGTTGATATGAGTAAAACATATATGTGCATATTATGGGAACTATTAATGAAGCTATGAAGTCTGACTCTCAGGGCCTTGTCAGAAGCTATCTATATGCTTCATTAAGTTCTCCTTTTCATAGATGCAATGATGCAGTCTTTAATCCTCTGATGACATCCCATTTTCTCCACTTGGATCTTCTTATCCCAGATTTAGGCAGAAAAGTGATCACTTAGTCAGCAATGTATCCAGTATCTGATAGGTTTTCATTCTCTGGGGCAAGGCATTCAGGTGTAACTTGCAGCACATTATACTGTTAAAACTCTACTGAACAGAATTCCCTCCAGGGTTTTTCTGTGACACTTCTAATTGCTTCACAAACACTAATTACCTTCACAAAACCCCTGCAATCTTAACTGTATAAATTTAGAGCTGAGTCCCCAAGAAATTGATTTCAGATGCCAAAGTTGAGATGGCTGCGTTTTTATCAGAGAATTTACCATGTATGAGCAAAGTATATCTCTTATTGATTTTATTTGCAGCTGTGAGAACTCATCACTTCTACAAACTGAATTTCAGGTACAAAACCTGACAAACACTCTGTTTGAAAAGTGGCTGAATAATTTACTTATCACATAGGAGCTATTTGTAAAAGAACGTACAACATGCAACTGGTTTTCTTCTTGGTGTCCTTCCCTTACTCATTAAATACATGTTGATTCTGCAGCAAATGGGGTAGGAGGGTTAGAGTTTACAACGCAGATTTCCCCGCGTATTGTTTGAAGCGGGGATTCAGTTTCTTCAAGAAAAAATAAGATTAAAAAAGGCAGAATCTGAACTTTAAACAAATACAAATTTAGTGGTGCCTAAATTTTGTGAGTGCCTGGCCTGGAAGCCAGAGCCATAAGTGAGGTACATATGCACCCTTTATGGTGGATGGGAAAAGTTAGGTCCTTCAAAATAGGATGCTATAGGGGCAATGAACTAGACAAGACCTGCCTAGGGCAATGCCATAAAACAGACTAAATGCAGAATATGTTTAGAAACCTACTGCTGCTTTCTAAGCTTAAGATCCTTTGTGCAGCAATCTATCTTCACCTGTTCAGCATTTATGGCCCATAATTAACTACTGAGGACAGATAACTAGCACACACTTTAAATATGCAAGTACCACACATGATGAGAGGTGCCTAACACTCATGAACATAGTCATATGTATCTTTATTAATCTATTATATGAACTTGTGTTAAACTGCCTATTTTCCCAAACTAATGTTCTTTAAATAGTACATATTAGTATCCGCGTCAGATGCAAAAACATGTAAACGTTGCAAGACTAGCTGTTGTGTTCACTTACAGGTCTTAAACAAACCAGAGATTTAACAGGTGACTGTCGCCACTGATCACCTAATTCCAACAGAATTTTTTGAGACTATTGGACTCCTCATTAATATGGCCTTCTGAATATTATGTAAAATCCATTTTTAAAAGATGAAGTTGATTTTAATGACACTACAAAAGTTTTCAGTAGAACACATTCCTGGAAACATTTAAGGTCAGGTTGGACATGGCCCTGAGCAACCTGATCTAGTTGGAGATGTCCCTGCTCACTGCAGGGGGATTGGAGTAGATGACCTTTAAAGGTCCCTTCCAACCCAAACTATTCTGTGATTCTGTGACATCAGTTGTAAGGAAGCAATTGTATCGTGTTTTAATTGAGCTTTTTGTCTCTGTAAATGTGCATCTTCTTGAGTCTTCTTTTAGGGATTTTAGGGCTTATTATGATGAAATCCAAGACAACACAAATAATCTGTATTGGAATTTGCATTAAGACAGGTTTGAGCAAGGCTGACACTGACTGACTCAATTCTGAGCTACAACTGCTATGGCACAGTGTGCAGGTAGCAGTAGAAATGTAGGTTTTTTGCATTTGGCTACTCATAGGCAAGTACCTTTTGTCCAACAAACCTTGTAAAATTCAATGAAAACTCAGTTATTGTTATGAAATTATTTGAGTTGAGAAACACACCTTGAAAGCAAACTAAATATTGCCACAAATCTAAATTTGCTTATTAATGTAATAGCCAATAGCTTACCTTCTGCGATAGGTGAACGCAGCAATTCTTCACTTGACAGACTTGAAATACAATATTCCTTAGATACCTTTTGGTCTTTATTTTCATTTGATATGTTTTCATTTAATGAACTTTCATTACTGTCAGTTATGTTTTGACCTTCCATAGTACCACAGATTGGGGAAGAAACACATATTTTCTTTTGAGAAACAGTTGTCACATTTTCATCTGTCCCCTTAGAATTATTTAATTCACAATAATTGTTTTGTGAATTTGTTTCCAAACTAGATAAATTGTTTTCATTTCCCTTGCTAATTTCATGAAACATATGTAGCTCTTCTAGCACTAAATCAAATTTTCTCTTCAGTTCAAATTCATATGTGATTTTATTTTCTAAAGGTAAATACTTATCTTTTACATCTTCAAGACATGCATTGTTCATTACAGATAAATGCATTTTTAATTTCTCTTCTGCAGCAATGAATGTTTTAGATTCATCTTCTGAATATGACATAATCAAGTCATTCATTACAGTCTCACATTGACTTTCATTAGTTTCACACATTTGTTCATCACTTATCTCTTCCTGTTCTTTTACATATTCAAGATGTTGTTTCAAAGTTGCTGGCTCTAAAATGACTGCCTTACTTGTCTGTGTATGCCCTTGTAAAGAAAACTGCACTGTTTCTTTAGCCTGTAATTGCAAGCATGTAGCTGTCATGGCAGGACTGCCCGCAGACGGATATGGTGTAGTGGCATGAATTTTTTCACTCTGTTTTCGTTTGTCTGCACTTGAGGGACTCCTGCAGTGTCCATCTTCACTTACTACTCCATCTTTATTGACAAAAGAGCTGCTATCTAATGGCAAAGTGACAGGCTGATAAACATTTGAGGAACTAGGAAATACATTTTCAAAATTTAAACAAGTATTTCGATCTTCCAGTTTTTCTTTTTTATTTGCTAAATGTGGGCTATGTGTATCGACTTTTTCGCAATATTCGGGTTGGTTTCTTTGGCTGTCTTGTAACAAGAAAGAATTACATTCTTCCATAGCTGTTTTTGACTGCTCAGGTAGAATTAAGACGTCATTGGATTTAGCAGGCAAATTATGAACCTCTTTTGAACGAGTGACTGCATTTTCTTCAGACAACTCTTTTTTTACAGAATTGTCTCGGTTTACAAGTGGGATCTGGTCAAAGTCTTCAGAATCAGTAGTAAGGGGAATTTTTTCATATGTGTCAAAAATAGAAAAAGATTTTTTAGAAAGAAAATTATCAGAATTTATTTGCAACTCTCTTGACTTAACACATTCTTTTCTATCAGCATCTATATAACTACAGTTACCCAAATATTTTTTCATGGTATATGAGACTTCATTTGTGACTTCATCTGTAGAATTCATGCAATTTCTACATCCAGTAGTTTCGTGCTTTTTATTTTCACATAAAACAAAAGGGAAAGCTTTAAATCTTTCTCCATGAAACGAACTATTAAACATTTTAGTTAGCTGCTTCTTCTCCTGCTTTACTGCAGTTACCGGTATTTCCTGATTTGTACATTTACTGTTTACCTTTTCAAATTTCAGTTGTGAATAAGCAGGAAAGTAAGTCCAAAATCTAAGATTTGCTCCTATCAGATAGTGTATTTTTGTGATATTGCAGAAATATATCTTTTCTAGGGAAGAACAACCAAAAGCTCCCTGCAGCACGATTAGGCATTTAGCAACTGAAATTTGCTTTTTCAAACCTTTTTTGTGACTGACTGACCTCAAAAAGATACTAAAGCCTTCACTCCCTCTGGATAAGAGGTGGTGCTTTCTGACATGTCTTCCCTTATGTAATCCTCTTTTTTGGCTGTGAAAGAGGATTCCTCTTTTTAGGAAAATGGATTCTTCTTCACTTAAAGATCCAGAAAAATGTCTTCTCTGGCATTTGTTATGTAACTCAAAACCGATGTTTTCCACAAATTTGGAACTTACAAAGCCAGGATAAGTTTCAGGTTCTTTATGAAATCCTGTATTTTGCCTCAAAGTATTACCTGGGGAAGAGTTTAACTGAACTTGTTTGCTGCCACTTAAAGGATGATTCTCCACTCTCATTGACTTTCCTTCAGCCGGCAATAAAGTATTCCTGCTATTGAAAAAGGAAGCGAGAATTGTCTTTAGTGGTTCCACCTTCAGGTGCTTTGAAATAATAGTCAGCAAATAAATGTGTATTTTATTGCTGTGGCTCCTTTTTATATTGCTTTTTACTAATTCTTGAACATCACACTGCTTGTTTAATGTTTCACGAAAAAGAAACCAATGTGTAATACCATCATCCTGACATGTGGGCATATCTTTATATAAAGATTCAGTCCATGTCCTGACCCTTCCAAACAACAGGTGTTGAAATGAAAACTTTAATTTGAACATTTCCTTTCCCCTAAATATATTGCAACTCACTTTCTTATCTGGAAAATTCTGCACAATATTGCTAGGACAATTACTTTCAAATATAATGTTTTCAGCTAAATATCTTTTGAAATCAAGTATTTCTTTTGCAGAGACTTTTGATTCTGCTTCATACAAACTAGTATCACTGTTGACATTATGCATACCACAGTGTATGTCTAACTTATTTTTCACTAATGCCTCTGTTATTACTGGAAAACTTGTCTGTATATGAAAGGTTGTCGCATTCTCATTACTGCTCTTCCTCCCCATTCTCTTCAGATCATTACAGCTGACACATTTCTCATTCTGAACATTTTTAGCACTAATGTAAATGTGAATCCTTGACTCCTCATCATCATCGCCATCTGAATTCTCCAGCATTTTACCTTTGAAATAATTTTCAGCAAATATTTGATTACATGCAATGTCAGTGCTGTTGTCTCTGAAATACGTTACAGATACTTTTCCTCCTTCTGCCAAAGCACTGTGCTCTTGTTTGCTAATTGATGGGCAATTCCCTTCTTTAAGTTCAGAGCCAACAATTGAAGCTTTTATACTGCTTTTATCAGTTTGCAATCTTTGTGTCCCTATCTCAGACATTTTTTGCACACCATACATCTGTTTAGACTGCATCAAAGACGGTTGACCTTTAAAATTCTTCCAATCTGTCTCTTTCAAGTTAGTTGATGGCATTTTACTATTTATTTTATTTGAAATGCTAGGACGTTGAAAATTAGGAATTTCCAGTGGTTGTATACTTTTAAAAGGTTTTAATGTTGGAATTATATATGATGAATTATTTTTTTCTTTATTGTCTCTTCCTGCAGTAGATTCATTATCGCTACTGGAATAATCTTTATCTTCTGTAGAACATACTTTTTTCAGAAAATTATTTTTCTCATGTTCTAGATGTGAAAACACAGAATTAGTACCACATAAAAACGGAATTTGCAAAAGCTGGTATTGTTTCCACTTTTTATCAGAGACAGACTTATGACTTAACAATTCCATCCGAAACAAGTCTCTGTTCCGGGGGGTAACTGAAGAATTTTGTTTGAGTTCATTACCACCACTTCTTTTATTATTTTGTTCTATATTGTTGTTCTGCTGTGCTTGGGGTGGATTTAGTACCTGTAGATTTTTACATGTGTTAGCAGCACCCCACATACTGGGTGACTTTGTTTCAAGAGGCTGTCCATGTACATTCAATGAAATGCCATTTTCTACAGTATTTTGGTCTTCATTTTCAGGACTCCATTTTTTGGTGGACAGTTTACTTTCTGATACTCTATATGGTAAAATTTCGTTACTACAAGTTTGAAAATGGGAAAACTCTCTCATACACATTTTTCTTGCTGTGTCACAACTTTGTTTTTCTAATGCCCAGCTGTTTTGTCTTTCTGATAAATATACAGGTTCATGTGGTGATGTTTGGTATCTGTTCACACAGTGTATGTTTTCTTCTAGCTTTTGCTGTTGCTCTTTCTCTGTGCTTTTTTCATTACTTTCTATTTTCATTCGCTTTGGATATAGGTAGCATTCATTTTCATCTGACGATGTGCATAAAAATCTTTCAGAACATGTACTTTCCATGCTCACAAAAATAAGTTCTATACTTGCTGAGACAGTCCTGAAAGTTAAAAGAAATATTAAAGTAGTAGGCATAAACAATCATTTAATAGTTTTCAAAATGTATAGGACACAAAATCAGTAATTCTGTCACACACATACATCACCACATTGATATTTGTTCTGTATACGTCACAGGCCTGAGAGAAAGGCAGGATCACTGAACAAAATTTAAAACCAAGATCTAGAATTTAAATAGAAGTTATTTAGTAAGGTTGCAGATGTATGCAAAATTAAAATGGGTGATAATTTCACTGGGTCAACAAGTTAAAGAGAATAATTACATTTTCATACATTGGCCACACTTTATTTTTGCCCTAAATGAGCAATGAGAGAAAATATAAATAAAATAATACCCACTGATGAAGTCTTCTGAATCTGGGGGAATTGTTAAAAGCTGAAAGAAATAGCCAGTCCTGTCTTCACTGCGTGATAATTTGTAACGTGCAACTGTAGGCAAGTCTATCAAAAGTTCTCAGGTATGGCAAAACACTGTATCAGATTGTATGTTCATATACAAAGAAACAGGTGTCAGGCACAAATCTCGATTGTTAAATGTACCAGTGCTCATAAAGTTCAAGTGTAAGTCTCTTCAAGTTAAATGCACTCAGCAGCTTCATTTAAGAAGCCATCTACCTAGTGCGTGGAACACAATTTGAGCAAAATGAAATTTCATATTCTGACTGAGGGAATGCATTATATTTGTAATAGATTGGTTCACCAGTATCTCTGAACAATCCAGTCACTGTGCAGAGTTGACTTCAGAGAGCCAACAGGAAGGTGTTCAAAACGTTTCATGAAGGATATAATCAACAGAATTATTTTTTTAACTGGGACTGCATCATTCAGGACTCAGGTAGCATTCCTAATTTGACAGGTTTACTTCTTTAATGGCACAGGAAAATCCATTTTGGCAAGAAACACTTCTGCGACTGCGGGATATACCTGTGAAATGCAGAGAGAGAAGGAATCCTCAAGCTTGTGGGTCTTTTGCCCCCCTGAGTGACAGGTCCCCTCTGTTCTGCCCCTGAGGTGGTTTCCCTCTCTGGTGAAACAGTCACGCTCCTCCCTTCTCTTCTAACCAAGTTTTACCGTGAGGGAAGCTGGTTTGTATAACTTCTTGTATGCTGGTTTTTTTTTTTTGTTTGTTTGTTTTTTGTTAAAGTCTTTCCCGGTGATGTCTTTTCCCCTCCCTGCAGCAGGGTCGCTTCTCCCTCAGAGCCCCGATCCCGCCCTGAGGTGCTTCCCCTCGGTGCACCCCTCAGGGGCGAGGGGATCCCCCTCAGCCAACTTGCCCGACCCGCCTCAGCCGCCCTCCTCGGGGGGGCTGCCCCCTCCCAGGGCTCCCACTGCCCTCTGACCGCGGGACACAGGTCCGCTCCAGCTGGAAACCCGGAGAAGCGGAGCACGACCCTGGCGATGACCTGACGGGACGACGCCGCCGCGGCACCGCCACCCGCCGACGCTGCCACCCGTCGGCTCCGCCGCTGCCGGCGCCCCAAGGCGGGAAAAGCCCCTCCACGGCGGGAAGAATCCCTCCGCCCCGGCCGCAGCACCTCGCTGGTGAGGTGTGGCGCCGCCTCAGGGCCGGTGTGTCGCTCCGCCCGACAGGAAAGAGGCCGGTGGCTTCTCCTCGCCCCCGGGCTCCCAAGGAGAAAGGCGAGTGGAGATTTATGTGCCACAGGCTGCAGGTCGAGGCGCGTGGCTGCCGAGGTGCTGTAGAAACTGCAGTTTGGTTGGAAAATCCCTTCTTTGGTGCCTGAGCAATGAGGGTCACGGGCTAGAGCCAAGCAATTAATTCTACAAGCTGGATGTATTTTTCCAAATTGCCTAAATCCAAAAGCATGAGACCCTCCATGTGCAAATACTCATATTCACGGCCCTTTTCCACGATCCTCCTCTGCTTAGCACGTATCAGAACAGACACCGCTTCCCTTCCCTTTTCTTTTTTTTTTTTTTTTTTTNAAGGACTTTATTCCAAAAATAACAAGCATTCATACAGCTTTGCGCTTTTGAAATAGGTGTTTCCTCTTCAACCACTGAAATTTCATTTCCAAAAGGTTATTTTTTTAAACTTTGCGCTAAGCCAGCGTGTTGCTTTAACACCGCTAAGGACGGGTGATAAAAATAGAAACATCCTTTGGGCCTGTTGCTGCAAATATATATATATATTTAAGGTTTATCGTCCATACTACAGTGAACAAATCCACTGAAGCCCAACAGATCCACTGTTCCTGGTAGTAAATGTTACATGCAGAAATTGTATAGAACTGAGCCTTAAAATACCTTTCTCTTCAGTATTTCTGCTTTTGTAAATAAATCTGGCTAATAACTGCTTTCTAATGCTGAAGAAATATTATTAATTGAATCAATCTTTAGTTAACAAGATATGGTTCCTGTCTATTTTTAAGCAACAAATAGTCCGACTGAAATCAATTAGATTACATTCACATTTTAAAATATTTAAAATACCATATGGAATGAAGGTCATAATACAAGCCAGAAATGGGATTTTAAGGCATGTAAGAGAAATTCACCACGGCGCTTATGTTTGCTACTCCTCTGCATTGAAAAAGCATCTAGGAAGCATTCCTGGAAAACAAATTACTGTATTTTTCTGAAGTGGAAATGCTATAGTGTTCACGACTGTTTCTAATGGCTTCTGAATAAGACATTCCCCCACTTGCCTGTCAGTGTGAAGTCCCTTAGTACGCACGGTAGCTTGCAAGTAAATAGGAGTCAGTTTAAAATTACTCGTGTCTTTGAACAGTGAAAACAACCAGAATTACAGGAAAAATAAAGAAATCTGCTTTTTCTTGCATTTACACTGCTATAAATCAAGATTGTTTATTAAACCCCATCCAGTTGTTTCACATCTGTGGCTTGTTTTGCTGTATATAGCTTAGATACCCAGCACAAGCTGACAGTCTTCCACTGGAGCGTATCCTGCATGCTCTGCACTTTTCCATTTGCAACTCCTGAAAAAAAAATTATTCATACCACTTGTTTACTGATATTACAAATTGAATGTCGCATATTTCTACTAATGGAGTGGAAAAAAGACATAATTGCTTTCCCCGCTACTTGGTTCAATAATATTTTAATGGGATGTAAACACCACGTTTTTTGTTGTAGAATTCTGATAATTTCAAACTTTCACTTTCTGTCAATTGCTTACATCTCCATCACACATATCAGGTATATAACTATCATTATACTATGTTTGCAAGTTGACACAGTGGGTTGTAGACCAGCTTCTTGATGAAGTCAGCAAAGAAGTTTCAGGTTCTGATGCAGCAGCCAGATCTCAGAAATATTCCTTCACTTCAAACCTTTATTTAAAACCCTTACAAAAGGTTTTGTAACTCTCACTCTCTTTTTGTTCTCCTTTTTTTGTTGTTGAAAACTAGAAAGGTAAAAAGCATTGCAAAATATTAAAAAGAAAGGTCATGAATTATGCTCCTCTATGTGATCAGTAAGACACTAAAATTTGACAATCTTGATTTGTCAAGTGAAACAGCACAATTTGGCTCAAGTCCTTTATCTCAATTTAGCTGTGCCAGCTGAATGATTGCACCCTTGTCCTTACAATTTGGTGTAAGTAAACTGCCTTTTTAGAACGTGAAATTTCAAGACCAAAGGACTGTTGTAATCCGTCATGTCTATCATGAACTGTAATGCCAAAAATTTCCCCTCTGAAAGTAGCTCACCTTGTAACACTGACTCATCAAAGGTCGTAATTAAGATTCCAAAGGGAATTTACTGCTTTACTACGGAAAGGGTCATTTTGATATGAACAGGATATTGGTCATTAACATTCTTAAAACTGTATTTTACAAATTACCTCTTTTGTCAACTTACTGTCACATGTCACACAATGACTTCATCCTTAAAAGTATTCATTAAAAAAGTTGGTGTGCAAAAATACTTTCCACACTTTCTCCCACAACGGCTGTATCTGCAGCCCTAACTCACATACTTCCTATCAATCGATGTCATTTTAAAGTAGCTTAAATAAAAACTTCAGTCCTTCTCTCTGTTCCAGAGTAATCCATATTGTCCCCAATAAGTAATACTGTTAAGCTCGTTTAATGTTCTTTGGTATAATAAAGATAGAACTTCAGCTTTACCCAATGTACTTTAAATGACAAGGAAGCTAATGCCTCTCTGTATGCATTGCATGTACCGATTCCATATGCACAGCAGAGTGTCCATACTGACTAACAAAGAAAAAGCATCCCGCAGGAGGTACGCTATGTTACTATTAGACTCCAGGTGTGTACAAGCAACAGTCCTAGACCAATTCAGCCACATGTTAGTCCTTCAAAGCTGGACTTGGAAGAAAACTGTCCTGAAAATCGTAGACTCCCTGAAAAGTTACTTAGTAAATGTTTACTAAATACTTAGTAGCATTTCTTGAGCTACTGTTATTTTTACATTTCCTCCCGTTTTTTGTAGTCCATTTTTTGTTTTCCTTTTTGTTTCTGCTGTTATAAATGGCGACAACTCTTTCACCACCAACACAAAGTAGCCCTCATAAAAGAAGGAGGCTGTTCCAAAAACCAAATTGTTTTCTCTCGTAGCCTCATACACAGTTAAACTGAAAGAAAAAAAAACTGCTGTAAAACAAGGGAAACAAAGTGTGTGAAGATTCACAGGGAGAGATCCGGAAGGCATTGTATCTAAAGCGAAGAGTAACAGGGAAGTGCAGGACAAGGGCCCCTCTAGCCCTTGGAGAAGGGAGTGTACCCGACACAGACCATCTTCTCCCTGCACTGGTCTGCCACTGCTGCCGGGCTGCCACCACAAACATTTTCCATTCTTTGAAGATGGTTTGGTGCTCTGATTTCCGCTGGCAATAGACTCTTCTGTTGCTTTCAAAGGGAGTTCTTTTACATCTTAAGGGATATGAAAAGAACATGCTTAAGAGGCATTTAAGAACTTAAGCCAGGCCTGTTTAACAGTAGGGTGAATCATACCCCTCTCTGACCCCTTCATTTTGTCCGCTGAAATGAAGTCACTGCTTGACTGCCTCACGTCCTACGCATTTGACAGCTGTCACTTTGAATAAAAACTGCTGTTTATTGGACTTGATATTTTGGACACATTCTCTTCCTATCACCTGACACAGTGTTTGATCATACTGCTCCATTGCTGTGCCCATACCATTACTATATTAACTCCCTGTACAATCCCAAAGATGTTCACATTTTCCAGCTGAAATACCTTGTTTGCAGCTTAATTCCAAAAGAGAAGTAGCAAAAAAAGTGTTTCGTATACAGAGCACTAAACAGAGAGATACCAAGGATCTTCATTGAATTTTATCTGCCACTATCCATCTTCTTCATAAAGGGCAGCGAAAATAGTTCTGCCTGCCAGACAGTTCAAAACCTCTTTGTTTGAAAGTCTGCAGTGGTGCTGAATTCAGGTCACACACATCCAAAGGCACTCGGAATGCAGTGTTCTTCTTTTCATGCTAGCAGGGCAATTAACTCAATCCATATGATCCCTAAGACTGATTTGCTTTTGCTGAAGATACTGCGTGAGACATACAGGCTTGTTCATAGCGCCGTAGAAAAATTTAGGTTGGAAGGGACCTCTGGAGATCATCCGGACCACTCCGCTCAGAGCAGAGCCAACTTTCAAGTTGCATCTAACTTCAGTCCTTGATCAGGCTGCTCTGGGCTTTTCCAGTCAAGCTCTGAATATCTCTAAGGTTGGAGATTCCCCGGTGCCTCTGGGGTGTTTGCTGCAAAAAGCTAGTTATAGCACTAAATTTTAAGCAGTCCGCCTTCCCTTTTGCAGTGTTGCTGTCTTCTTTTAGTCTCTGTGCTTACCACGTACAGACTAACTAAACCACGTGTAATACATCAGGAACATGCATAGTGATTCACTTAGTGTTATAGTAGTACCTATTTCTGATAAAAAGCTAGTTAAGAATAACATATTACATGTAAATAAACAACTCTTCAATGTTGATTTCTTCTTTAAACACATCATGAAGATACGAAATATCTACACTTCCTGCTTTCCTCTTGAATTCTGTTTACAGCTAAGAAGTTATGTTTGAGAGCCATGTGGTAAAGCTAAGCTTTAGCCGCAGCTGCTTATCAGTAGTTTTTGATGTCCTTGGAAATAAGCCTGGCTGACAACAAACACAGCACCCCTTCTGCCATTACTAACTGGGTGCACTGTAGATGTTGCAGGGCTTAGCTGCTCGGGCAGCTTCTCAGACAAGTGGAGCCATTTAAGAGGTGATAAAGTATTGCAGGAACTCACAGGATGTACGGTTTACGTTGGGAAGCCCACAGTGTAAAAGCTAAGTGTGAGCTGCACCCACGTAACATTCTGCCAAAGCACGTAATCAAAGTGAAAAATATCCATGGGACAACTGAGAAGTTTCAGGCGATAGTTTTCCCAATATTGGTTGCACCTCAGTTCCTGTATAAGCAAAAAGACAACTAAAATAGGTACTCTACTGCCTTAGAGCAATAAAAGCAGTGCAGTTTACCAATTTTGGTTCCTGAACTTTTCACACAGAGATATTTGGCAAAGTGCATGATGTATCATTTCATGATAGTTAGGGGATGTATCAGAGGCAGGAAAATAATAAAGTCTCCTAGTTCTCCCATCAGGGCAATTCTGAAGTCTTGTTCAGCCACTTCCTATCCAGCTTCTTAAAATTATCCATATTATAATGTCTTTTTCATTGGCAAGAACAGATGAAAATTAAGTGTGCAAGATGAAAGTGCCTTTGAAGCAGAAAATCAAAAACTGAAGTGCACTTTTGAGTAGTGTGTATTTAGTATCTACCTATGGCTATCAAAATTCACATAAAAAAAAAAAGAAGCGATGGGCTTGACAAAGCCTTTATTTGTTCTCTTTTTATTTCTGAAAAACCTGTGCTGGGAACTATGCTGTTTGACATACTCATAAATTACCTGGAAAACTACGTAAGACAGATCACAGTTTTTGAAGGCACTCAAAGTTACAGTTGATTGTGAAGAATATGAGAATCATCCTGCAATACTAAATGACTGCATAATAAAACTATAGATAAATTCCATTATTAATAAATGAGAGCTAATATATAGAAGAAAAATAACCCTAACTGTACATGTACATTTAGTGTATATTTGCTAGCTGCTACTACTCAGAAAAAAAAAGATATGGGGGAATCTGCAGACAATCTCTGAAAACAGTAATTCAACATTCAACAGCAGTGAAAAAATGGAGAAAAAGTAAGAAATTATCGGGAAAACACTATTGATATTATATTTCTATAATCCATAGTACATCCAAATCTTTAATAGTGAGAGGTACTCTGGTCATCCCACCTGAAAAAAAAAAAAAAAAAAAAAAAAAAATGAAAAAAAAAAAAAAAANAAAGCAACAGTGATGATCAATGTGAAACAACTATCACATGAGAAAAAAACAAATACACTGTGACTTTTAACTGAAGAAAGGGGATGAGTAATGGGGAACAAGATATGATTCTATAAAGTCATTGGTAGTATAAAACAGGGAAAAAGAAAAGGACTATTTGTAGAAACTTAAGAGTGGCCACATTGGATCATACGCAGGTCAGTCCAGCCCAGCATCCTATATGACAGCAACCAAAAGCTCAGGCATGTTGTAAGGAGAACAAGAACGGGATAAAATGTGCATCTCCTAGGAAGTCTCAATCTGAAACCATTTCTAGTTTGGTCACTGTCTACATATCCAGGATTTCCATGGATTTCTTTTCTGTATTCAATAGATTTCTTTCCAGTCTCCTTTAATTCCATGTAAACTTTTAGCTCCAACAAAGTTTGGGAACAAAGACTTTCACAGCCTAACCTCAACAATTTTTAGAACAATTCCTTATTATTTTTTTGTAACCAATGCTCTGTTTTGGTGCCTCCTTTCTTGTGTTGAAAGACACAGCAATCCCCATATACCCCTGCCATGCTATTCTTGTTTTTCAGACCTGTATGACATCCTGATCAGGCATCTCTTTTTCCAGATTGAAGAAGAGTCTTATTTGGTTGATCCCACTGCAGAAGTAATTCCATACCTTTGACCATCCTTGGTGTCCTTCTCTGAGCCTTTTTTAATTCTACCATATCCTCCAAAAGATGAAGGATCAGAAGTGCATATAGTGGTCAAGTTGCAGGTGCTTCACATATTTAGGCAGCAGCATACTAATATCCTTTGGTTTGGTTTTTATTCCTTTCCTAATAATTTTTAACATTCAGCTTGGTTTTCTGACTGCTGCTGATCACTGACATTTTCATTGAACCATCTATCATAACTTGAAGAGCTGGCTCCTCTGCAGTAACGGTCATTTCAGAGCCCATCATTTTAAATGTGAAGCTAGGGCTATTTTTTCCCCCTCTGCAGCAGTTTACATTACTCCAAATTGAATTTCAACTGCCAGTTTATTGCCCCATCTCACAAGGTCCTTCTACAGTTCTTCACATGTGGTTCTCATTTTTACTACTCTAAATAAGTCAGTATCATCAGTAAACTTTGTCACCTTTCTATGCATTCCCTTTTCCAGATCATTTTTGGATGTGTCAAATAGGGTATGAGAAATTCCTTGCAGGATGAGAACTGGGATGTATCATTAAAATTACTGTTCCAGAAGTTTAGCCCGAACAAAATACAGTACCTCTCATATATAATTAAATTGTGGAACTCACGGCAGCATATAGTGATGAGGCTCAAAGGATAAGAGTTTTAAAAACTAATGAAGATAAAATTCAGGAAAGAGACCTCCATAACCTATTAAGCGTAGTGCCTTGATTGCAAACTAAGCTTCAGAAAACTGCAAAATGTTGCTTGTCAGAAGCTAGAGGGTACTAAGTGAAGGATGATTTTCTATTTGTGCCATTTCTTATACACTTTCTCTAGGCATCAGCTACTGGCCAGGGTTGGAGACAATATACTGTGTCATCTGTATACAGATCTGTACATCTGATGTATGTCTGATCCAGTATGGCCATTTTTACATTCTTTTATTAGATATGTATTTCAGGTTGTTATTAATGCTTAAAAAATGTGCTATATTCTTACACTTTCAAGAAGATACTGTATTCTGAAATGTGCTAATAATGAAGAGTAATCAATCCTAAGTATTCATGAAATAATAAACGACTGGCCTTACGAACTCAATGCCCATTATGCAGGTTGAATATCCATCCCTCTTTAAATCTGCTAAAGATTTTTGAATGAGTTCTTCCTTTCTTTTTTCGTTATTCCTCTTTGAACTACTTCCAAAAAGTATATCTGTCCAGTGATAAAAAAGAAGATATGTTGATCTTTCAGCAGGCAGAACAGAATAATGGTATGTTTTGTTCTAATGACAGAAGGTTTTGACTCTGAGAGCAATTGACTGGAATCTGAAGAGCGCCTAACTCCATGGCAAATGTTTCAGAGGGTGCTTTCATTACGCATCAACATCCTGCAAGTTCTTCAAAATTAAAACGTCTGATTTGGACATTAGAAACTGTTTGCTGTAATGGGATCACAACTGAAGACATCATATTTCTTAGCAAAATACCTACTCCCAATTATGCGCATATGCAGTCGATGACTCTAAAGCTCTCCTCCAGACACACGCTCCTGTGTTCCTACATATCAGCCATGATAAATAAATATTTTCTGAATTCTTTAATTTAGTGTGATTATGACATATTTGCTAATCACGAGGCAGGATTTCAATACCAATAAATCAAATGCATTGCTTACATACAGTGTAAGGGAATCAGAACACTGTAACTGATAGACACATTATTTTTTCTTTTTTATAATCCTTCACCACCATCAGCTAATAAATAGTATTATTTGTGGACGTTAAATGTGGGCATAAAACACGCTTGTTTAGCCAGGTGTCAAAATGCAGTTGTTGAGGGTTCACTTTTGGCAGGCACACAGAGTCAATGAGAAGTAGCTGAAGTGTGTCATCAAGCATGTGGCAACCTATGTGTCCCCTGTTAGTGTCATAAAGTCTTCAGATGTCGTGGCTGTTAATATAAATAATGTGGGTGGAAGCCGATTCCTGGTTTTCCAAAAATCGGAAAAGTTTGAGCTTCTGAACTACAGGAAATACTGTTCTCCTAGCTCTCAGTTGTCATCTCAAAATATAATTTACTGTCATCATACCAACATGAAAACATTTTTATAATATATGGATCACATCTGTATGAGCCTTGTATTTTGAAAACTGAAATTCTTATGTTTCTTTGGTTCTAGGCTGGAAAACATCTAACAAAGAGGCACATCTCAGATATCTACGTAAGGTACATCTAGTAATGTGCTGATTTAATGTACTGGATTCTCACTTTTTATGACATCGTTTGTATAACTGGGCATTTAAAAACTGTCTTTTCATGCATTTAATATGGAACCATTAGGCGTTGATTATGGCTTATTATGAATAAATTATCTACTATATTTAAAATGATGACTAAGAGATGAATGATGTAAACAATGTTGACAAAGCTGAAACTCACTTAACAGAGAATCACAAAAGCAGGAATACCGTCGCTTTATTTGGGGAAACTGCAGGTTATAATGATGAACAGCTCTAAATGGCTGATATTCAAAATGCAAATATTTTTCCCGATGGAAGCACAACTCACAATTATCTGTTGAATTTGGAATATTCAATAATGACACTTAGACATCTTGTGCAGTATTTGTAAGGTGAAACCAAGTGAACCTAAAATGTTTTATCCAAGTTAAACGTACGGGATGGCACTTTCCTCTTAGTATCTTTTTAAGTTATCTTAGACCGAATGAGAGTCTCTAATTATAACAACATACATAAAATATTGTAGATCAAGATGCATATTTTAATTTGTTAGCATGTAAGACTGCAAAGAATAAGAAAAATTAATAACATAATACGTTAAAGCATGGGAGTGATGACGAAAAATGTTATGTGACCATTAACATGAGCAATCCTGTGCCTGTTAAAAATAAATACAAAATAAATAAAAATAAATAAATAAAAAAAACTATTTTTATTTTTAGGAAGGGAACAGTGTAGAATGCTGCTGTTCACTGATTCTACAACATAAAACCAATATAGAATTCTTCCTTTTTGTTTCTTTAAAGCTTCAACAGTCAGACAATGGGTTATTATAATGACAGTCACCGTTTTTTTCTTATTCTCTTGAAAAAAATAGCAACCCTTTGTTCATGAAGTTTCACATACAAGATGCTTTCTGTCATATACCATGAAGTCACAGTGTAGCTACAGTGTTAATTTATACACAAATATTTATTTACAGAAATCTTCCTCAGCAAAGACACAGAAAAACACTCAAAGAAGGGAAAAGTACCTAAAGTAGGCAAACACAGGGATAAAATGTCCATTCGCTGGCACTCCGTTCTGCCCATCCTGTTGAGTGGACTGGACGGGAGTTTATTCTCCTGTGATCCCGGGCTTCCCTGACACTGCTGTAAATTGCAAGAGCATTGTATCTGTCTCCAGCAAGCCCCAGGAATCAGGCATAGCGTACAGGCAGGTAAGCTATTCCTCTCCACTATTTCACAGCATGTAGTGATTTGATATAGCTGAAGGTCAACGCTATAAATGAGACATCCTAGCAACTCGTAAATGGTTTCCACACTGACTGCTTGCTAAAACAACTGCTAGACTATGTTGATTTAATAAGCAGTTTGCTTTTAAATTCAGCAATTATTCCTTCTAATCTATTTTCATATATTCAGGTGTTGCTAGCTTGAAAGAGATATGGAATTTCACTAATACTCATGGTATGAATAGAGATCAGTTAATAATTTTGATCAAAATCTCCCTTTTAAATGTTTTTCACAGCCTTAGGGGAAAAAAAAAAAGGAAATTAAGGGTGGAGGAAAAAGAAATTGAACAAGGCCTATTGAGTCCATAAATCCAGGAGGAATTTAACATTCTTTTTTCAAGAATATGAATCAGAAATTTGCGTTCAATAAAAGCCTTAGGGGGGGAAAAATTCTTTAAGGACCAGGAGCTTTTTCTTGAGGTTCATGCTGAACAGCTGCAAAATTAAATAGCTTCCTGCTTGGCCCAATCTTAAACATGGTCAACTATCAACATATGGTATGAGAAAGACTGCAGGCATTTCTTTATTATAAAGTATCTTGCAAACTGATCAGCATCATTCTCACATGAAAGATATACCAATTATACACATATAGTTTTAATACTTCTATAAAATTATGACATATATTATTGCATATCATATTTATCTACTTTTCTATAAAATGAATTCTGATGTGAAGACACAGGTATACATTAAAAAATGACAGGTAGGTCTTTATAAAACCCCTACACTCCACCCCCATTTCAACTATGGATAGATATTTAGAATAGACTCAACATGAGGAAAGAAAGCTGATTAAATATCTATGAAATAGCTCAGATGTCCTGGTAAACATCGAGAGATTGTTAAAAGGGACCTTTCTGTAGAAAGGCTAAAAAAACCCAAACTACTCAGCTGCCTAAAAAACAACTAAGAGGCAGGTAAGTAACAGCCCCAAAATTTTGTAAACAAAATGTTGTAAAGACGACAATAAATCATTTAACACATGAGACTGGGCAGTAAATAATATAGATTTAACATTTTGTGTGTGTGCAGTTGCATGTATGCACACAAATTACATATATATACTAACCCACATTTATACAACTCTGGTAGACTATAAGATAAATTGCTCCAGAGAAACAACAGAATCTCAGTTATGCTATTGTTCAAAATTAAATTAGATGGGACAAAACACTTATTAGTGTATCATTAGTTTGAAATGGAATCAGAGTGAAAGATCATTAATTACTAGCTGTTTTGCAGAGACAAGGTATCTAGAACACACTATAACTTTAAAACCTAAACCACTGCTTCCTTAGGATATTGTTCCTAAAAGGGATCATCCTGGTAATAAACAAATGAGCTCTGAACTCTGGCCGTTTTTGCTCTATGGTTAATTATTACCTATCATTTAAAAGTTAAATGTCCAGTGTGGAAAAACTCTTACCTAGATGGTGATTCATCTGAGTCTCTAAGGCAGAAAAGATGTGTTGCCATGTAGTGGTATCTCAGCCAACTACAGAGAGAGCGGAAAATTATTTGCCGTAATAGCAATTTCTTTATAGTAAAGATTAAATTGGGTACAATTATTTCCACCTAAAATGCTGAAAGATCAACATGCTGTAGTCCAAGAGGTAAATCTACAATTGACCTATTACCCGTTTCTTACCAGACTTATCCAAAAGATAAGATTAAAACCAGAGTACTGATTAACAGGTTATTAGACTCAAATGATGGCACATGGACTGGATCTCCCTATGTTTTCTAAAATACATTATGTCTGCAGAAGAGGAAATACAATCTAAATTAATGCAAATTCAACAGTGAAGCAATAGGGTCAGTGGTGTAGATCCCACAGATTTGAGCACCAGGACTGCCATTTTTACAATTAGTGATATGAAAGCACAGGGTGCTTTTCATGTAACCTAATTTAGGACATCTGCATCTGAGCTAACCACTCAAGGTTCCCTTTATAGACAGTGGGAAAAAAATAGGCACTTCTGGGCTGACATTGAATTTCAAGTATTTTAGATATTTAGGAAAAGAGAAGCGATTTAAAATGCCTGTTTGTTTCAACTGACTACACTGTGAGTGTGGCTAACTCAAATGTAGAGGGCTACTCCAATGTCTACATTCAGTTAAGTGAATCTTAGCCCATGTATTTGCAACTAGATATTAATCACTTGAGAAGTTTGTAAAATAATTGCTTCAGAAAAGGTTGGAGATAAAATCACATGATAAAAGATTGTATAATGAACTGCATTGCAGAATGTAATGTTGAGAACTGTAAACAATTTTGCGTATAGGAAGCAGTTGGACCAGCAGGCTCAGGGATGCATTAGCATGAGTGTCCTACTGCTAGAACCCAAGTAAGCTCATTCAGGATTAGCTGTCTCTACCTTGAATAGCATTATAAAGCACAGACATGTCTTTTGACCAGCACTATTCTTTTATTGACTGTTAACCAATAGTTAAGCTGTCACTTTTCCACTATGCAAGCTCAGAGGGATCACAGGGGGAAACGTTATCTTCACTGAGACTGATGCTTGCACCAGATATTTAGGCTGAGCTGTCTGGGCTCCCTCTTGAATTTCTAGATTGTGCACACCCACAGAGTTGCTCTACTCAGAAACAAGAGAGCAGAACATGCTCTGCACTTATTAACGGGCACCTCTTTGGAGCAAAAAGAATGATGAACTGCCTCCCTCCTCCGTCTTGTCCCTTCATAAGACAATTAGTTAAGAGCACAAGAATTGTATGTTCTAATCAGCCTCTGGAAAGATCATGGTTAAGGTACTGAAGAAGTGTGAAGAAAGGATCTATCTCACCTATATACACCAGATATACACATACATATCCCAGTATACGAAGATGATCAGAGGGCTGGAGCACCTCTCCTATGAAGACAGGTTGAGAGAGTTGGGGTTGTTCAGCCTGGAGAAGGGAAGGTCTCCGAGGAGACCTTAGAGCCCCTTCCAGTCCCTAAAGAGGCTACAGAACAGCTGGGGAGGGACTCTTCATCAGGGCGTGGAGCCATAGGATGAGGGGGAACGCTGTTACACTGAAAGAGGGGAGATTTAGGTGAGATATTTGGAAGAAATTCTTTCCTGTGAGGGTGGTGACACACTGGCCCAGGTTGCCCAGAGAAGCTGTGGATGCCCCATCCCTGGAGGCGTTGAAGGCCAGGTTGGACAGGGCTTTGAGCCACCTGGTCTAGTGGGAGGTGTCCCTGCCCAGGGCAGGGGGTTTGGAACTAGATGATATTTAAGGTCCCTTCCAACCTAAACCATTCTATGATTCTGTATGCGTACAGGGTATGATGAATCTTTCTCTAACAATGTATGCCAAAGTGCAGTACAATAAACAGTTCATAGACCTACTCAGTTCTTGTTTAGTTATTTGAAAATTACTTATGTCATAAATTTTTAACTGGGAAGACATTAGCTCTTTTGACTTAGAACAGCCTTCAGAGTAAACCATTTTCCTTATAAAATTCTTTTAAAAATCATTATCCAAGGCAATGGATGACAGGAGTATTATAGAGACATTTTCTAGCTACTCATCTAACACTTCTGATCTGGAGAGACAAATTACCGCTCAGAAACTCAGGACTGTTGGGTCTAATAACATTACATAAAGTAAAATATACTCAGTGTTTCCCTAGACCTTGTTAAATCTGATGAAAAGATATTATAAATAATGGTAAGTTAAAACATCTAGTCGAAGGCCTCTATTAGTTTCTGGGTTTATTAAAACTCATCCAACTCAATATTGCTTTCATTTCTTTGCTGTTCATGCTGTGGTACAGCGTTATATTACAATATACTACCCAGTTAGCAGCAGCCTGCAGTCATATAATAATGAGCTAGGAGCAATCTTTTTTTTGCAGTGAGTTGATTTTAAATTAATTTCAACTTACTCCATGATTTTTGGTTCACCTCCCAAATTACAAACACTGATGGACTCATTATTGAACGAAACAGCACCTGGGAATGACTTAAGTACGCTGACCAGTAATTTAGACATCACAGAAAAAATATTTATGGGTACAAAAATCATGATCCATAAAGAATCTGAAAACTGGAGGAAGATTAATTGTAAAGTGTACAGTACTGTATAACATGAAATAAACTACCAATTTATTAAAAATATTAAAAAATCAATGTTAAAGATGAAAAAAGATTTTATGCACATAGCAAACATTTATTATTGCTATATTATATCTAATTGGGATAAGCTAACAATAACAGTGCATGCAATAATGCATGAATATTTTTCATTAATCTCCAGACACACAGATATCTCAGGCAACCACAGAATAATAAGCACAGCTAGAAAAGTTGACAATGCTTATTTGAGGCAACACTTTTGCAAAGTATCTGCTGCATTTGTTTGAATTGTTCTGGCTTCAAGTCTGCATTGCTACAGAATCATTTCCTTACGACAGCCAGGTCAGACCATTCCCCCTTTTGCTTAGTTTACTTTTCTATCACTGTCCTGGTTTGAGGACTGACCAACAGGGTATTCCAACCCTTCTGCCTCATGCTCAGT
>RSEF01000003.1:109243910-109280729 GCA_003993805.1 Himantopus leucocephalus
CAGCCTGGCCGGCGCAACTTTGCGCGCAAACACCGCTTGAAAATGAGTTGTCCACCCCCCGCCGCCCCGGGGGCGAGGGGAAGGCATGACTGCTGGTGCTCCGGGAGGGTTCTTCTCCCCTCCTTTTCCCAACCTTAACACCCCCCCCCCCCCCCCCCCCCNCCCCCCAAAACCGGCTCCCCACGGGAAGGGGCGGATCCCGGAGCGCGCTGGGTATCGCGGTTCCCCAAAGCGCACGGGGGGGACCGCGCCGGGACACGGGGGCTCCCCCATCCCCCCCCCTGGAAGGGGGTGTGGGATGCGCGGGAGGGAAGGCAGCGCCGGGGGGGCCCTTCCAGAAGCCCCCCGCACGCCTTGGCGTGCGGGGGGCTTCTGGAAGGGTCCCCCCGGCGCTGCCTTCCCTCCCGCGCATCCCTCTTCCCGGGGCACCCGGGGTCCCTCCGCCCCGCGCATCCCTCATTGCCCTTTACAGTGCTGCCGGTGACACCGGCACCCCCGGTGCAAGGCTCCCCTCCCCGCCCCCCTGGGGTATCCCCAGCCCCCCCGGAGTCCCCCGCTGTCCCCACTGCCCCCCACCGGGGAGCGCATCCCCTTCCCTCCCCGAGCCCGGTGGTCCTCTCCCGGCATGAAGCCACCTGCAAGGTGGCCCCCGCGCCCCTTTTGCGTCCTGTCCCCAGCCCCGTGAGCCTTTCCTCTGATGGGGTGTCGTGTGTGTCCTGTTCCCCCCCCGCCCCGACACCCCCCTTCCTTGGCTTGGCTGCTCCGGCCCCCGACGCGAGGAGAACCGGTCGGAGATTGGGGAGGGGGGGCCTCATCTTATACAACTGCAGATCCCCCCCCCTCGCCCCCACTGAGGAACCTGTTCAGGGGCTTTTGGGAGGTGGGATGGGGCTCTCCGCCTTCCTCGGGCAGGGAGGGGGACCCCCAACCCGACCCTGCGGAGCCGGCGGGGCAGCCGGAGCTCCCGCACCCGCCGCGGGGGGGAAGCGGGCACCCAAATCCCGCATCGCCCGAAAGAGTGCAGCAAGGCCGGGGGAGGGGGGCAGCGATTACCTACACCACCATGCTGACAGAGAAACCGTGCCGATAACAGGGTAATTAAAATTGAAATGTGATTACTCGCACGCCAGAGCCACGGCCAATTAGCAAAAGGCCAAATGTATGAATAAATTCCCCGTTCTTGTACAGAAGATGTTAACGTAACAGATGTGTTTAAGAGATACAGGTACTTCTCCCAGCATTTCTGCTAGCAAAATATTTTTAGCAGTATCCTGTAGTGAGTCTTTCTGCGGATAGGTGTTCTCTTCCCTCATATATTGGAAAGTTCAGCTCTCAGAGGTATCGCCACCTCTTTGTGAAGAAGAAAGAGATGGGCATATTTACTAACCGGAGTATGATAAAGAACAGAATCCTCACCTTCAGAGAAAAATAAGTATGTGAGGAAGCTCAGTCTTTGTAAAATATGTATTCACTGGCCCTGTCAGAGTACGTGCTTACTCGTAGGTTGTTTCTATGACACGTTTTCAGACTCATTAGTTTTCACTTCTACCCTTTTACTTGACAGAATGCCTTTTTTTAAGAAAAAAAAAAAAGAACGCAGTTCATTTAAGAACATCAGTTTACTTGAAAGGTCTTCCAGTACAGTGTTAGAACAGCACTATCCATTTCAGGTTTGTGGACTGCGATCAATTTTAATTAAAACTTTAATTACATTTTGCTTCTCCATTCAAACAAAGCATAAAGTAGCCTGGGCTAATGCTGCTATCAAGGAAAAATAAGGAAACACGTTCTTAATCTTCATCGTGTATTATTCCTGCCTTTTAATTAAGGACGGAATCCTTATCCTGTTGGGCTCAAAAGGAATTCAGCCACAAACTTTTCTGACATAAAACTGCAATATTTAATCAGTTTTCTAGGTTGCCCTATCTTCTTGTCCCATACAAATGCACACCCCTACGCAGAATTACACCACTGATTTTTCGACGTGCCTCGTGTTCTGGAACGGCCGGCTATTGACAGCACATCGGCTGTGTCGTCGTGCGACATCTCCTTCAGGCTGTCACAGCATTACGTAACGTCACCACCGCAGAGCAAACGCCGGAGATGGCCCCGCTGCTCTCAGCCCCGTTTTGCAGCTCCCTACCTGCGCTCCCCCGGTGTAACACACCAGAAGGGTTGTAGCTGGTGTCACACTACAGTACCAGCCAAAAGGAAAATTATGTTCTGGCCGGAATGGTAAGGCAAAGTCTAACTGGGATGCGATGGGCTGGACAGGGCAGAGCAGAGCAGAGCAGAAGGCTGCCGATTCAGCTTGCCGAAACCAGGATGGCTGTGTAGGATGGGAGCGATGCTTTGGTGCTGTTTGGAAAAGGCGCTGCACATGTCCCAGGGTGCGACATCCCGCTGAGTGCAGCATCTCCGGGGGTGTGCTGGGCATCCCGGTGTGCCTTCCAGCACGGTCCCTCTCCGGGGCACAGGGAATGGGCTGCAGTACCGCGCTCCTACAGCTCCCGTTCTTCTCTTTTCAGTGCGTTGGGACGATAGAGCCCTCTTGACTTTTCTTTTTGTCCGTACTCTCACTATAGCTGCAGGCAGGATCTAAATCTGAGAATATAGATTCCTTTTAACAAACACATGAATATGGTGAACTTTGTTATGGGAGCTTCCAAAATTGTTTACTTTTCAAGCTGTGGTTCTGGTTCTGGTTTTTTTCAGTTTTGGAATTCTAATTTTATGCCTGGCTGCCCTGTGAATTCCGGCGTTTTTTTATATTATATCTGTGCCTCACACTTGTACTTTAGGCACTCAGTTCTGTAAATTTTGCAGATTCCTGTGGATTTCCGGAAGTTTATGTCGCTTGGGCAAATAACGCTAGCTCATCCTCTAATTGTGAGTTAAACAGTAGTGTAGGCTAATTGAAATTAGAGTTAGAAAATTTAAAATACGATAGGCAAATTTTTTTTTAAATGACTTAGAATTGAAACGCATAGCATTTGCCATGAGAAACCGTGCTCCTTGTCTGTGATGTCAAACATTTTCAGCACTGGTCTTCATCCCTTTGTTTTTAATGCATATTGTTTCCCCAGCGTGGGCTGGGGCTAAATACCCTTCGTCATTAGAGTGGTCTAAAAATTAGCTTGCTTCCGAATGTTTTTGATTGCCAGTAGATTCTGCACTTTCCTTTAATTTTGTTTTACACCAATAGAGAAGAGCAACCGCGTGGTCTTCCTGCATTATTCCTCGTGCCTAATTTTGACTCAGGCTTCACTGTAATGAACCTAGACCGTTTCGTCTGTCCCCAGTTTCTTGTGGGTCCACATTACCCGCGTTTGCATACCTTTTGCCGTTCTATACATCCTTTGCCTTTTTCTTTCTTCCTTTGGAGTGTAATTTTGTTTCGTCTCTGATCTTTGTGTGCCTTAATTGCACCTTTGGATCGCTTTTCTTTTTACCAATAATCATCTTCACTGTTTATTTCCCTTAATCCTTGGGAAAGTTCGTGACTTACTCTATAGCTTCTCTACGTGGCATCGCTGAAAGCGTTGCCTGATCCAGGAATACAGCAGGAGTGGGGAAGGCTGTGAGCGTACATGAGATGTGGGGATCCGGATGGGCTCCCATCACAGGGAGGCGCTTTCTTACCTCAGCTCCAACTCTTGTCTGTATTCATAGAAAGACAGACTCTTACCTTTCGAATTTTATACTATTGCTCTGAGAGTAATAGCTATAATCCTTTTCAAAGATGATGAAACAGGTGATAAAAAGGACACTTGTTCGTGGAATACAAAATCTCTGGGTAGTGCTTCAAATCCATAAGTTAGGATTTAAGTTGCTAAGAATATATTCGTGGTTTTTTTCAATTTGTGCTTTAAATCTGATGTGGACATTATCCAGAGGGTCTCTGCTTTCAGGAGCTTTTCTACATTTAGGTATGAATATGACCCAAAGGACAATAATACACATGTAGGAAATTAAGGCAGATTATTAGAGATGGTCTCATAGCTGAAAGTTGTAAAAAGCAAGTAGTTCCAAGGAGGCAGTTGAAGGAGAAGGAAAAGATAGAAATCACTTGATACTCACTTTCACTGATGTGTTTATAAAAATATCAAGCTGTTTTTCTTTGTGATTATTCCCCCGAGGAGGGTAAGGAACAGAATATGTTTTGTAAAATAACTGGTAAAACCACAGTTAATTGAAATAAGCAGTGTTCATTGGGAGTGAGATGACAAATGCATCTTTTGTTGACCTAAACATGATGTATTCTGAAACTCTGATATCAAGGACAAAGGAAGAAGTATTACAGATCTTATTGAAGATTTTTTCTGCCTGGAACAAACCCCATTAAGTCATTTTCAATTCCAGACTGCAGATTTAACAGAACATATTATAGCTTCCCCAGTTTCAGTGTTTTGAAAGAGCAAGAGTTTGATACATTCTTGAGTTTGTCAACAACTTATGATTTTGGAAGTCATGAGAAGCGATAATTTGAGGTATTCAAGTGGCTCTTTTAAGATAATTTTAATAAAATAATTTCCTGCTAGGAAGATAACGAATTTTAAAATCGCTTCCTTTATCATCACAAAGGCATTTGAGGAAGAATATCTACACAATCAACGTTACAAGAGTCTAAATTGATGTCCAGGGAAAAACCAAGGTGTGATAGCGATTTTTGTAGCTTTTACACTAATATATATGAGACAATAAACTTTTTCATTAAAATGACCTGTAATCACTTTGTATTTAAAGCTGATTTAATTTTAAATAATTCATGATTTCAGAAAAGCATTGTTGTTTTTATGCCGCTCCTCTGTATAGTTTACTAAATACCACAAAGAATCATTTCACCTGTTTCTTGGTCACTAACTTAGACCTCCTCAAAGTTCATTGGTGAAAAGACGTAAAACTGAGATCCATGATGGTGAGACTTATAAATGGCATATTAACTTGTGGGTTTTATTTTATCCTGTCAAGGTATTTTCATACTACAATTAGGCATAAGAAAATACTGGAATTTTGTTTAACTGCCGATGAGTTGAATCAACCAGTATAATAACAACCACCAATGGGATTATCTTGAGTTGTTCAGACTTTGATGAAGAATATACTGTCAGCACTCTACAAGTAAAAATGTATACTCAGGAAGAAAACAAGCTGTGACAGTAATTTACAGAGCTTTTAGGCTAATAAATATAAAGGTCTAAACCTTTTGATGAAAATTACTTTAATTAATTTTAACTTGCAGCTAAATAGGAAGTTGTGTTCTAGAGGTGAAAGCTTTCAGATTCATAAATGTTTAACTCTACAAGGGACAATAACGAGAATTGTAGCCAAGCGTCTAGCAGAGTCCATAACATTTGGCTCAGCAATACCTCTACCTAGTCTCCTGTTCATGAACCACGTACATATTTTTTGGGGAGAAAAATCAGTCTTGATTTAAAGACCACAGATAGTGGTCTAGGAAAGTTTATCTCAATTCTCCCTAAATTTTTCTAGTAGTTAATTATCCTTCATGTTAAAATGTACACCTCGCGGCTTGGTTCTGGACTTCATTACCAGTTCTTGAGCCAATCAATCCCTGTAGTAGTTGGAAGAATATTAATCTTAAATACGTCAGCTCTTGAGTCAGGTGTGTACCAAGTATCTATGACTTGATTTTAGTATCTAAAAATAATTTCATAAAGGTAGTATGTTACTGGAAATGTGTTGTTTTTTTTTAAAATAAAATATTAGTGTTCCAGTTAGTAAAAATTGTTTTTTCTCGAAAGTAGTTATGAAATCATTTGCTATAAGATGGAATTTAATGGCAGTGACGAGAGCTCAATGTTATCCTTTTTGTCGACTGCATTTGAGAATATCTGTGTATTTAATTAGACTTTATTCAGAATGGAGTCCTCTAAAATTAGAACATCTTGTTTATAAAAGCTCTTAGAATACAGCATATTTCTGCATACTCTTATCTGCTATATTTAGAAATACAAAGTAACTGAAGACTCTTAAAGAATGAAATTTGGGATATTAGTAGTTTGAATTAAAATGCTTTTATTTTTTAATAGAAGTTGATATAAATAGAAAAAAGAAGTGATTTTGAAAAGTTAGTAAAAATGAACAAGGCCTTAGCACTGAAAATAAAACCAGCTTACATAATGGATAATACTGCAGAAATTGATTTGTGAAAGCACTGCTAATATCCAGCATGATATCGCTATAGTCGATGTGCTTTCGTTACAACAGAACATATACTGTACTTTTTTAAAGCAGTCATTTTTCATTTTAAACTTACATTTTTTTCAAACTATATAAATGAGTATGGTCTTGAAATACCTGTCTTGAATTGCTTAACCGGCTTCCAGTTTGAAAGCGTGATAGCCTGAAAAGGAATTTTAGTTTGATACATAAAACATTGGATCATACTGATGATTTTTGCGAACCAGAGTGATTTATAGAAAAGGACTGTATCTTCTAATGCCCTCTAACAAAGTTTAACTTGTATTTTTCACATGGGTTTTTTTTTGCATCTGGCTTGGATATGTTAGTAGTCTCGGATCTGGACACATCAACTACATTGTAAGGTCAAAGGATGCTCTGCTGTGTGTTCCAGTGGGCTTGGAATCTAGTTCTTGGCATCCATGCTGAATGTGAAAATTTAAAAGATTGGCATGATTTTTGGCCTTGAAATCAGAATGTTAGGTGTTTTACCTTGCTAAAACTTTTATATTATGCATGCTTAAATGAGGAGAGTCAAAGAATCACAAACTGTTTTTCCCATATAAGTACATAAAACACGTCTGCCTTCTTCTGTCAATGCATTTCTAATGATACAACTGTATTACTGAAATGCCAGAGTGATTACAAGAAGTAGCTACTAAGGCTCCATTTTCCTCCTCAGGTACGGTAAGTAGATGACAAAGTAGCCTTTATCATTCTTCACTAAAAAGTTTTGTTTACGAGAGCTGTCTCTTGCTATGGTACACATTGGGCAAGTGCTTAGCTGGTTAGTTCAATGCTTATTTTTTTATTTAGTTTAATTCTTGTTTGGGGAAATAGGAGGGTTAGAAGGGGTTATGATTCTTTGGATTTTTCTCAAGTGCCTGCCACAAAGAGGTGCGACTGAAACACAGATCAATAAGTAATATTAGTTTCTACGCGGTTTAAGAAGCGAACATTACTCATCTGGGCTTCCCACTCTGTTATATGAGAATGTAATCCTGAAGTGTCAGCAGGTGCTAACTCTGCCTCGCGTCTTATCTCATCCTTCAGCTTTTACTGATCCCTTTTTTCCTCCCTCTCTGGCTCTGCTTCATCTCTTCTTTGATTCTGCTCCAACAGTCTCCTGTTGCCTAAGAGTCTCCCTCTCCTTAACAATACCTGGCTGGGCACGTTTCACCATGGTGGATGCTTTCTCCATCTTGCATTTTAACTGTGGGTTTGTGTTTGTTTTTTAAACTGTGGGCTTTTTAAGACAGGGACCTGGCCTTTTTGTATGTTCTAGGAAGCACAGCTGTATGTGTATTTACAGCGCTATAAAGGGAAATACTGTTATTAAAACTTTCACAACGTGTAGGAGATGTTGTAAATACAACCTGTGCAGAAAGATAAGGTTTCTGTTCAGGGATTTCACGGAGTGACTTTGAACCCATCCATGTCTGATAGCAGCGACTGAGTCCATCTCCTGCAAAGCTAATTAGGAGACATTTATTCTGCAGTCACTAGGTTGTGAATGAGGTGTGCTGACATACTCAAACTAGCTCTAAACCAAGTATGTGATGTACCTGCAGCAAGCCAGACACAGCAGTACAGCGCTTAGGGTGGCTTATGTACTCAGGTCTTCGTCCTGCCCTTGACCAGGTGACGCTGCCGGCGCCGCACGCTGCCTTGCCGCGGCGGGGCTGTCGGCAGGGGCAAAGCCCGATGGTTAAAAACCGGCTCAGGCACACGCTCTGCTCCAGCTGCAGGGGCTGCAGAGTAGGTACACCCTAGAACACCTTCTGAACAGCTAGATTTGTATCCAGGTGTCTCTAGACGGAGGTTTCCAAAGAGCAGTCTGTAGGAAGTCACAGTATAATGTGACCAGATGTTGAATACAGCTGTGTTCTTTCTGTGTGCCTGTCTGCTTTGTCCACTGCGTCGCTCTCTTGGGTGCCCTGACTCCCCCTCTCTTAGTGCAAGGCCCGATACGTAGCTTCTTGTAAATCTGTGCAGTAGGATTGGAGCCTATGTATTTCTTTTATTATTTTTTTTTCTGGGTTATGTAATGTCGGGGTAGGAAGATGGAGGAGATGGAAAATGTTACAATAATTTAGCATAACATATTCTGCTTTTTTTATTTCTACATACTGCTGTCAGTGGTCCTCCTGTCACTATGTACGTATCACGTAATGCCGTAACAGCTATGTTATTCATTAGCTTAACAAAATCTATTAATGGGAGTTCTTCAGTCCCAAAGCAGTTTGCTTTCTTTAGACAAGAATGAGCTAGAGAACTGTTTGCAAGTTAATTGCTGTTACTCATGAGATACGTTACTTTAGATTAGTACCTCCTTCAAATATTTTTCACTGAATGGAGATTTTTTTTTCATCATATGCAATTAGAAATAAATGAGAAACAATTTAACAAGGTTCTGAATTGTTGCATGAGAAATACATGGCAAATATAATAAAGTAATTCATATTTCAGTATCAGACAGTCGTATCATTGCTGTATTGCTGTTGTTTTAATGTAAAAAAAAGTCCTGCAACTTCATCTGCTTCAAATATGTGAAAAATACCTATGTCCAACTATGGCTTGAGTTTTAGTGGGTGGCTTATATTCCACAGTCAGCTGCGGAAGAGACAGAAGGATATTTTGAAAATTCCACTTTCTTCCCTATAAATTGCAAAGTGTTGCAATATGTGACTCATTTCAGCTGTATGCATCTCCCTGTTACCAACAGGAGTGTATTAGTGATGACCAATAACAATATATCAATGTCAGCTCATCTCCAGATAAAAGAAATAGTTCATGAAACGGTCAAGGTTGTTGTGGGATTATATGTAACAGAGATTTCTGGAGATTGTAATTGTCAGTGTTGCCCAGTAAACCCAACCGTTTGCTGTTGTAAGCATTGATATACTCAGAAGGGCTTCAACGTCCAAAGCTGTGCAAGACAACTAACATATTCCCTCTGCAACTCTGTGTTCTGTCACTCAGAATAGTAATTTATGAGATTAACGATTTTACTAAGACCTACACAGCAGCTGGTAGCCATTTCGGTCTTGTACTTTTGTTTTCCATTGAAAATACCATCAAGAAGTCTGCAGAAATTAGCAGGTTTTCATTTGTTCTGAATGATCGAAGTCAGTGGTATCACTCTAGACGCTGGAGTAATGAGATACTCTTCTATAAATGTTGAATCTCAGAGAATAAACAAAAAAATAAGGGATCAAATTCACACAAGTTATATGGGCAAAGTCACTGTGCATCAAGCGTTCTATGGTAATTGGCCATGGTGCAAAAATTCAAATTACGGTAAAAGTGACTGAGATGTGGTTGTACAGGGAAAGGAAATGTATGCCGTCAGTGGGCAGTGGCATTAGCAGCACTTTTGACAAGCACAGACATCAGGAGATATTTAGGAGCAAATGGAAGGGTGACTGGATGGTGCTTCATTATTAAAAATTCCCATAGAGTTGGACATGAACTGGAAATTTCTTCTCTGAATCAATCCCACACTGAAGTAGCTGGAACAAAGTCCAATGCCATACAAATATAAAAACTCATTCTGTGAGCTGATCTGTCAGATCCCTACTGGAAAAATTGGATCAAGGAATGTATTTGAACAGTGCAAAGTACATCCTGAACCACCAAAACACTTCCGCGGGTGTTTACATTTAAATACGTGGGAAAGTCTGTTGGTTTGAACACACAGAGTTGACTGGAAATGTAGGTGTAAGTGCTCAGCAAGCTCATAGCCTAAAGGAGATGAGACTTGGGGAAAAGGAGAAGGTGTGATCATGAATCATGTCAGAGATGTAGGCAGGATCAGATCTGCGAGGATTTCAGTGCTGAGGAGAAGACATTTAAATGAATCGAAAAGCAAGAGGGAAGTGAGGAAAAGGAGTAGGACAACATTTGAAGACAGCAGAAGGTAAAGGTGTCAGCATCTAAGAAAGACAGCCTGAGAAGTGGAGAACCTCTCACAAAAGAGGTGATCAATTAGAAATGGAAAATTACGAACAGTTTCACCACTTTGCACGATGCATAGGTGTTGTGAGAAAACTTTGCTGGGAAAATTTGAGTTGCCAGGAAAAAATCGGATCCAGCTGATATTTGCCACTTCTCTCTGAACTGCTTCTTCATATGTAATGGTCCACAAGCTGTGTCGGAACCGTACTAGGACAAAAGCAATCACTGCGTTAGGTGCTCCGAGGAAGCCTTCCTGAGATGCCAATAGCTGGTCAGCTGAGCTGGGCTAACTTTGCTTATATGTGTGTGTAAGTGAGATGGGCCATAAATGTAGCTGTTGGGGAAGAGGAAGGGGAATTGAGGCGGTTTTTAAGTCACCTACAAATAACTCCTAAGAATGACCAGAGCAACCCCCCCAGTGCAGGCTCCCTCGGGCAGCGAGTTCTGTGTGGGTGCAGGGGAATTTGCTCATCTAGAGGCGTTTGGGACTCTAGAAACTAAGTGGGGAGAAGGATTGAAAAATAAAACATGAAGCATTTGCATAAGACTTCATATGTTCTCTCATCATATGATTCATTGATCTTATGACTGAACTGCTGCTTTTAAAAATCCTGCTTTTCTGCAGTAAAAAGCTGTTCGTTTGGGGCCCTGATTTTGAAGTGTTTAAATGACAAGTTGCTCATTGTTTTGCGTTTGTATTTATGTGCCATGTAGTTTTTCACCGCTGGTGTCAGTTTTAAACGGGATATGACACCTACAGTATTGGCAAATTTATAGAATTTGACATGATTTCATTCACATCGTATTACATGATGAAGCAGGAGGCAGAAACGTGACTTGTCCAAGAACTTTTAGAAAATTGATGGCGAAGGAGAGGATGGAATCCAAGACCTTGATGCTTATGGTGAATTGTAGACCATGTTTTACCCATTTGCTTGACCGGAGTGGTATAGTGAAGTTCCTTTCATGGGAAGAACTCAATTTACACTGCTAATTTGAAAGAGGTTGGGCAAAATCTCAAAAACTGTATTTCTAGTTGTTACAAGTCAAGATGGGAAAAAGTTTGGTATTTGTGCAAATTTTTCACTGACAAGCTACGAGTGTTTCAGTCCTGTATATCAGTAAAGGCCAATCTCTTCCTCAGAAGAGTTACCCATACAGTTCAGGTATCGTTCTCATATTGGTGATTGTCTTCTGCATCTGGCAGTGAGAGGAGTAATACAAGAGTTGCTGGTGGGGTGTCCAGATTTGGGATTTGAAAAGAGTGAGGATGCAGACCTAGAAATTTGAATGAAAGCAGTGTCCCACTGGACTTTCGGTGTGACACTGGTCTGTTCCGAGTGAAACGCGACATCTGATTACCCCAGCACCAGGTGATCTATGTTCCTGGCAGCGGGAGGATGAATGGTGGCACCAGCTTGGGCTGAGCTCTCCATCCAGCCCAACCCAACCTTTCCCGGCTGGGTCGGTATGGTCACTGACTCACGTGCATCTGCTAGAAAGGGAAGCTTTCCCTGTTGCTTCGCATCGCTGTTATGACCTATTCCTTTATGATTTAGCTCACCCAAATGACCTTTTTTTCTGTTCTGGGTGAAGGGGCATGGCCAGTTTTTTCTTATCCTGCCTTGCACGTGGCCATACAAATCCAAGGGCATACACAAGCCATTAGGCAAGGAGTTGTTTCCAAAAATGGGAGAGGTTTTCTTTGGAGGATATAACCCTTTTTGGCAGCAGAACTGGATTATGTCTGATTAAAATCACTATGTAATCATCCTCCCATGGAGTATAGGGACCAATACAGAGTTGTTATCATTGTCTGCCTGTGACCTGTTCCTGAGGTTTGTCTTTCCTTTTCGCTCTCTCAGGTACTTGGTATGAAGCCAAACAGTGCAGTGCAGGAATATTGGCTGTCCTTATAAATTCTTACAGAAGCAAGTGCTTGTCCGTAGTTGAGGAACTAAAAATTAAATAAAAGTATTCATGAACTAAAAGCAATAATGATTGTATACCTTAAATTTAAATGATTAGGCCACCACCAGTCTAATTTTGGAATGTTTATAAAGTGGAAATAAGCAGGTATTTACATCTCTCCCAGGTGGGCTGCAGAGCACGGGCTGGGCTCTGAGTAGATAGTGAGGAGATGCATGTCTCTCTTATCTCTGAGTTTTAATTACACTGGAAGAATTACATCACTATATTACATTTACATACAATTATTACATCAGTTTTAGTTATCAGTTTAGCCATAGTCCTTGACATGTATGTTTCCTTTCTTTGTATGTTTTTGCATACAGGTGTCAGGACTCCACTACACATGACAGTTGCTCATGCACCCACAATTGTCAAAGTACTATGAAAAAATAAGGTCCCAGATCAGTTTCTCATTTGGATTTGGGAGTTATCCTTTAGAATGAAGCCAGCAACTGACCTCTTCTCAGCTGTATGCTTTATGACAGACTGTAAAATGGTAGCGCTCTCCTATAGCTGAATTCCGTTTCGGACAGGCTTTGTGGCTTTTCCCCTTGGACATGTGAAGCATTACCTAGAAATCAGTTTGACTGTGAATAAACTGGAACGTGAAGATTTCTCAGTACCGCGCAGTAAACAGGCATAACCAGTTACATTCTCCTAATCTGTGGGTTGTGCCTGAGAGTTGTCACTACAGTAAGAGTTGGCAGAAGCAGTTATTATCTGTTCTTGCTTGTTTCAGAGGGGAATGGGAGTGACACTGTAAAGACTGACACCTGGTAAAAATAGTTTTTTAAAAAGTACTTAGAGCAGAAGAAAAGGAAAGGTACACATTTTGTGTGGAATGGTCCAGAAGTTGCGTGTTCCCTGTCTTTCCTTTGAAAAATCTCAATTTCTTTGGCCGTCTCTGGGTGATCATTACTTCCCATTTATTATTATGGCAAAGTATTTAAAAGTGGAGTCATTTGAGCACCCATCACACTGGATATAAGCCAATTCAACTCCGTCAGGCTCCATTAAGTTGTTATTAAGTGCTGTCAGCCAAGTCCACATTATGGAAGACAAAAGATGAAAATCTGCCACATGCAAGAGTTGGTTGTACAATTTTTTTTTGGCATAGCAAGACTCCGCAGCTCTCAAAGCGAACTTCTCAGCTTAGGTGTGTATTCTGAAAGTACAACTCCACAATCTGGTTGTTTTTCAGCAAAAGAGCCTGCCAGTTTTATTCTGTTCCTGTAGCTTCAGACTGTTCAATGGGGCTTTTTATCACTGTAAATGAAATATTTAAAGGTATGGTTTAGCTGTAGCGGGACTTTGCTTCGGCTAGAACAGCACTGCGTCCATGGCTAGCTGAAGGGGCTCAGGCACTTGATACTTCGCGTATTTTTCTGGCTGAGGCACTTTGGCAGCACATGCCTTTATGTGTCACTGCAGTGTTGCTTGTTCCCAGGGGGGCAGATGAACAAGCAGGGAGCAAACGGGGCTCGCCCTGCCTCTCTTCAGGGCAGCAGGCATCGATTAGTAGGCAAGGCAGCTCCCTGCACTCTGCCGTTCCTGCAGGGATTTCTCCAAATCTTCCTTACACTCAGCCAAAACAAAAGCAAGCCTCAAGTAGCGGAAAGGCAGAGTACGGCTGGTGGGAAGCAGCAAGCAGCCCTTTCTGCGGTGAGCAGGTGAAGCGGGTGTTCAAAAAGGAGATCAGGAGAGGAATAGATGCGCTAGCGTGAAGCTTACTCAACCTGTCTGAATTTTTTCTCTTATCAGATGGTTTCTTCTGGTTTTGTGTCAGGTAATAATCTCCTGTGCATCTGCGTTGTATATATATTAGCTCATGTCTAGACTGCTTTGGAGTGAAAGAAGTACCTCCTTGGCTGGGGAGCGGATGGAGTGGAGTAAAGCCCAGAGGATGCTGCTGGGGTCCTGCTTCTGCACCTGGTGTGGCCACAGCCTGCTGGCACCAAGTCTCTGCCTTGGGTGGGTTGGGGAGAGCCGTCCCTGGGATGTGCCTGGGATTTGGGGCACCTTGGCCCTCCAGTGCACAACTTGCCTCAGCACCCACCGGTTTAGTGACAGCTGGCACCTACCACAAAGGCACTCCAAGTGAATAAAGACCCGAAGACACCATGGACAGCTTGAATGATAAACCATTTTTCCTAAGAAATAAACATCCCGCGTCAGTTATTCCCGAGTCACGAGTGTAACATCACTTTTCCCCAAGGTCTGTGTGAAGCTTTGAGGAAAAGTTTCTTACTCAGCTGTTGCACACACAGAATGAGGATATGGTGCCGTTACCTTTGCTCTGTCAGTTGGCTCCAGAAGAGCTTAACTTACTTTTCTCTACATTATTCACGAAAAGATTTGCAAAGCTACCTTCTACCTCTGTGCAGAACCTCTATATGGTGTAGTCTGGAGCATATAAAGTTTATGAAGTATTCAGCACCGGTGTGCATAGCTTGTGTGGGGATCTGGGGATCCATGGGGAATCTTTTAAAACAGGTGGAATTTAATTTTAATTTAATTTAAATCTTTTAAAAGGATTGTACAGCTCACTGCGGAATCTTTAACATTTTTGATTATTTTTATGTCCAGTGCACTTCCAATAAAATCCCATAGTAGAATCAATTCTACTATTGATTATTCATTATAATCCATAATAAATAATATAAAATTTCTTTCTGTAAGTATCTAGGCCCATGGATTTTATACCTTCTGTGTAAAATGAGAGATCACATTTAAGTAGTGAAGTGAATAGCAAAGAGGAGCTTTCCTGTTCCTGATGTTCTTTGGAAAAAGCTATTCCAAAATAATTCTATGTATAGATACTCTGGGTCTAGAAAATTGTTGTTCACTGGAAACATAGCTTTGTTAATAAGATTCTTTTCTGAAGAATAAGAGAGGGATGAGAGCGTTATTACCTTGAACTTCTCAGGAGTACCTTTTGTAGTTCGCATCCACTGCCAATTTTAGTCTGAACTGGTATGCAAGTATAGGCATGTCCATGGTGGTTGGATCATTAGAAGAGTTTGGAAGAATTACAGAAACTTGAAAGATGGCAGTTATCAAGGCAGTGAAGGCAACTCTCTATATGGAAGAATAGAAAGCTAAGCCGGAGACTGAAACCACAACTCCATAAATGGACTTACTGCACATCGTGTTCCTACCCACAAAATCTAGGAGGTAATTACCTGGCTTAGTCAGGCACAAAAGAAGGACTGTCCCAGGAAGAATTTACCTCATCCTGAAGCTGGAACCAGGACAAAACTTCCACAAACTTACACAAAAAAGGTGTATTTACCTTTCTCAGGGTTTCCATGTGGTTACAGCCCACTCATGAGGCACTCGGTGGTCAATATCTCCCTTTTGTCTTGGTGACAAAACCAGCCCCAATTCTTTTTCCAAAAGCTCAACGTTGTCTGAAATGCCACCGTGTGACCCATGGAGCTTGCTGCTTGGGTAAGTGAAGCTTGAAGGACAGCCTACGCAGTTTCCAGGGTGTAGGAAACATTAGGAAATACTGACAAAAATCAATGTGATGAAATAAATAGTATTCTCCGGCTGCTCTTTGTCATACTTTGAAAACATTACTTTTTATGGCCACAGATTTTCCAGTGGGAAGCACTGAATGCAGTTCAGGACCGGCTTTGTGTTGAGGACCACTTCCCCACTTCCCCTGGTCCTAACTCCAAGAAACTATTTTGCTCCTTGTTCACTGTAGCAGTACTAGAATTAAATTGTGTTTTCTGACAGAAAATCGCCCCCTGTTCTTGTGTCTAAGGCTGTTAACACTAGTGCTATGTTAGAGATCCACATCAGCATTTTTTGATGGATAACTAACTGTTGCATTCCTTATATTGGTATTTAATATTGTAACTCAGGTATAGCACTTGTAGTACATTTAATGGTATTTAGTTATCTAAAAAGTGCTGGGTCAGAGCATACCACAGATATCTAGGTGGTGGATGTAGTTTTGCTATTTATATCGTAGTGTTCTACAAATATTAATAACACTGTGCTTCAGAGTGAGCTATAGCCATAAACCTGTAAAATAACTCCCAACAGTTCATCTTGATAGTCTGTTGAAATTGGACGGCTCTGACGATACCCCCTTCAGGCTGACTGCCAATCTCATATTTTACCCTGAAATTCCACGAGGAGACACTCAAAATAAACACTACACTAGCAACAGCTTGCATTATCTTTAAGGCAGGAGCGAGCATTGGTTTCGCTTTAGCCTCTCTGTGGCTTTCTTCATTTGAAAACCCATGAAGTTTGACCTTTTGGATACATTTTGCTCTTATTTATTCCCCGTGTTGACTACAGTGGGAACTGAATGGATGTAGCTGAGAAGAGAATAGGTATATCGTAGATGCTAACCTGTTATGACTAAATTATCCCTGTTAGTCCCATGTTGCCCAGCACCAGCCACTTTATATAGCGCATATCTCCTCACTAGCTTGCTTTCAGGATAGAAAAATACAGCTATTAGATTTGTGTTTGAGTTTTCTTAGGAGGGGGGAAAAAAAAAGCAACCTGGAAATTACAGGATTATTCCAGGCACCATTTCAGAGATGTTCAGCTTTTTGTTCTGCAAATGCTTTTTCCTTGCTACTGCTTTTGAAAATAAGCTGATCTTGTAATTCACTATTAAAGCTTAAAGGTGAATGTGATCAAAATAACCGATCATCAAGGTCCGTATACCCTTGAATCAGAGAGGTTTGCTAATTTTAAACTTCAGTGTTTTTCAGAAAGTAGCGTGTTTCGCAAGAATAGAAGAGGTAGAATGTAGGATTGGGACAATATGAATGTGCGCACATCGCTGCCAATGAAAGCAAAGCTTGCGGGTCTAATTTTAGGCTTTTCAGCCTTGGTATTGTTCCTTACAGCACAGTTATTTTCCATATGATACAAAGCAGTCCTTTTTTCAAGTTTTATAAACTGCTTTAGAAGCAAGGACAAAGTGAGTCTATGTCATGGTTGAAAGCAAATCAAAGAAGCTTAACTAAGGCTGAGGTTAATGACGATTGCACGTCATTTCTATCTTCAGAGGACAATTCTTTAAGAAAAGCAAGAATCTATAGAAACATCTAATGAGACCTGGAAGTAGAGTCATTTGGTGTCTGAACTGGGACCCTTGGGTGTGACTGGATTTGCTTCAACCCATTTAATTAATTTACACTGTGCCAGTAACTTAGTCGTCCTAAAATGTCAAAATGACCTGTGCTGTTTGGAGAAGTAGGACTTATAAGATACCTACCTATCTCCAGGTACTTGAAACTAAGCATTGTAGATGCAGTGCGGATGTTACGACTAGTTCTTTATGTAACACCAGATACATGCTATTTTCTAAAGTTACCATTTACTGATACATTCATACAAAATGAGTTTATAGAATGATAGAAATAGAGTACTGTAGAAAGGTTTGTGTTCTTTCTTATATATGAATTATCAAGGACTCGAACCAGTTGGTACTAAGCCATTCCCCATGGGACTATCAGCAAGTCAATGGTACTAACCTGTCAAAACTATTAAAAATACCTTTAAAAATAATTAAGTAAACATAGTCCCTATTTTTCATCCAAGAGAAGCTTATTAACTGAATGAATGTATGACAATGGCCATACAAGGACCAGAGAAATCGAAGAACATAAAGCTGTGTAATTTTTGTTAGTAAATCTGGACCCCAAAAAAGAGCTGTTTGAAACCGGTAGGTCACTGGCTGTATTGGCAGAAAGACAATGTCTGCGCAGGGGGTGCCATAACGTCGAGCTGGTATTTTGTCCCACGAGTTCAGGCAAGATCGACTGCCTCCTCACTGGACTTCACTAGACAGGTGGTACTGAGGTTTGGGTCACGAGGATTGAAGCACAGTTTGACTGTAGGCTCTGCAGTCGTCCCGGAACTGGGAGAGTCAGCTCAGTCTGAGCTCAAGGGGTGGAATGTGTTTTTCATGCCATTCTAGCTGTCTAGAAGTTAAATGTTTAGTCTAAACTAATTGTGTAGGCTTTCTCGTTTGTCAAACAAGAGTAGGCATCTCCAGAAAGCAATTAATCCCACTTATCTTGTATATACACTTTTAGCATGGGATGAATTGCCTCTTGGTGAATTAGGTGCCTGTTTCTCTCCATTGCGCAGTGGAGTCTTGATGACTAGTTTAGATTAGACATCCAACTTCTAATGGCTACCACCCAGGTAGAAACAACCTGGATTAATCAAGTTCCCTGCTACTGACTATATAACTACTTCCCCGTTATTATTCTGTGTATGATTTGTGGATGCTGTGTTAGAGAAGAAAAGTCTTCTGTTGGTTTTCTTTGCAACCATTTCAAATAGTTTGGCATACAACTGCTCAGTTTTCTGTTGTCCCTGGTCATACAAAAGTTTTAAAAATTGTGACTGATTTTTGTTATTTACTGTCATCAGTAATAATAATAATAAAAAAAACATTTTCATTCAGTTTCTTGAGGGAACAGATTAAGTTACAGACTAGCAGTTTGATGTCCTTCTGGATTCTGGCCAGGTTCTTGGAGTCGTAAATCAGCCTGGCTCCTTTCAAGTTAGGGAAAAATAATGTTTCTAAAAAAGTTTGGAGCACCGATACTGGAATAGGGTGAAAGTATGACGTCAGCGAAGAATGAGCAGACTGTCGAGTGGCTTTATTTGGTGGCAGGCACTAATTTCATGGAAACTTCAAGACAGTAATTGTTTGGATGTTTGAAGGATTGCATCTCTTCAGGGCTTTCCCATGCCTGACAGATTTAAGATTTCCACCCCCCCCCCCTTTTTTTTTGGCAACAGATCTATATGGCAAACAGAGCAGAGGAACAAATTGATTGTTCCTCTTCACCTTGAAAAAGGTTTTTCCTAGATGTTCTGAAAAGTTTTTGTGAAAAGCATAGCTAGTGTTTAAAAGAGAAGGTACAAATGCAAGTGACATCTCTGACCTCAATGCCTTTTCCATTTCCATTTTACCCTTTTATCAGGGGCAGACAGGCAGCAGCAAGAGTCCCGTTCATTTCTGCATTTGTTGTGGGAAAAAAAAAAACAAAACCAGTTGAAGCCTCCACCTAGAAACCTAGGCGATGATATGGGTGGACAGTGATGTCTGCTGCAAGTGACACACAAATAGGTTCACTCAACACTGCTTTGTTAGGGTTGAGGAGAGAGTATGGGATATGGAATAACATGTAGAAAATATAAGTAAGAAGCTCTCTCCCCGGTAGTTTGAATTCTCTTTTTCTACTTGAGGATATCAAAATTAATCTCTTCTTCCCTTAGGGATATCAACTCCTACCGTGCTTCTTCCTCCTGTCCCACTTTTTAGGTGATGAGATTCACCAGGACCCTTTAGGATCTGAAAACATTGTGTTGTGTGTCTCACTCATCATCTCACTCATCGTTACTGCTAATGAATGTAGCTGGTTCTCCTGCTCTTCCTGCCCACTGGCAGCTCCTCTCCAGGACCGTCTTCTCCTCCGACTAGTCCACAGTGATTTCGGGTAGTCAGAGGAGTACACACACGCAGACAAACCCCGCACGTTTCCCCACGTGTGAGGGAGACGTTTGTATCAGTCTTGCTTTCCTCCGTGCATCTGCATCTCACGCCTGTAGACCACGGTGCCTTGGGTTGTTTAAGCTTTACACAACATAATTGTAAGATGCATAATTCACTTAGCTTTACAGCCTGTTTTTTTAACATGAAATGCTCTCAAATATTGTATAGTGTGCAGCATCATTTAAACATGCTGCCGCCTGCCCCTGGTCCCTCCCGTTTAGCGGCTGCCTCTCTGCGAGATGCTGACAGCCCTGCTGGCAGCCTGGGCATCCATCCCTCTCCACTCCTTGGGAGTGGTTGTGTTATCTTTGTGCCTGAAGATGCCAAGATTGTTTAAATGTCAATAAGAGGTTGCCCAGATGAATTTCTCTGCAGCTTAAGGAGGCCTACCTCTTTTTTTTCCTTATGCATACACCTTGCATGCTGTGAACACCGCTGCTCGCCCTGCTTTTGCTGATGAAAACCCCAAAAAGGAAAAGAAAAAGTGCGGATAAAACACCAGGGGTGATGAGAATTGGCATTGTGTAGGGAATAAGAGCCAGGTAGGAAGGAGGGAGGGAAGGGAGGTGGGAGAAGGAGTCAGTAAGAGCTGGTGGAGGTTTATTGGGACTGGTTTGGCGAGCGCACTGCCGGGGATGGGGAGGAAGCCAAAGGTGCAGGGGAAAGATTGGATGAGGAGGAAGAAGAGGGACAACGTGGGACTGAGATTCACAATCACTTACTGTTACCTAACCGTCTGGCTGACAGCAGAGCCATGGTAATACTGTGTAGACACTCTTAATGCTAAGCACGTCTGCATAATAAAACCAGCTTAGCCTATATTTATTGCGTGTGTACATCTATATATGTGTTGGTGTTTCTCAGCAACATTACAGCCAGTAATTTCACCGGGCTATTCAGGCACGTTCCTTACCCCACTCTGTTAATGTGCGCTCGCAGCTTGGCATTCACAGCTCCCCAGGACTAACGTTAATATGACATATGATTATTCATGTGCCTGGCTATTTTTTTTAAGACTCAAATGCCAGCCTGAATGTTTCACAGTGGCAGTGTGTGAGAAATCGGGACCTTCGCAATGCTAAGAAGTGGTACCAAGTAAAACAAGGCATGGATGCACAGGCTAGCGTTATGAAGTTCAGTGCCTGGCCTGCTTTGTATGCTGGTGTCATATTCTTAGAAAGTAGAGGTGACAGAGTTTAAGTTGCGTTTTGAGCAGGGAATGCAGCGACTAAGTACTTCAGATGAGATTTGCATAGCTATTTAGGTATTTGGTGAGATTTCATAAGAGCACTCAAGCTGCCGGAGAGACGGTCGATACATTTATACTGAACGTCACCTTGACTTACTTGAGTAGAAATGAACCAAGGCAATTAGATAACAGCATCCACATTAGCAAGTAGTCCAGACACATAGAAGTGCTTACATGTCTTTGTAAATCTGGCTCCTTATACCACTTGCCTTGAAGGTTACATTTTTCCGTTCCAAGATAAACACATTTTTCCACAGAATATAATACAGTTTTTTATAAGTGAGAAAAGAGATTTTTGATCCTTTTCCCTGAATCTTTTTCTTGTCATACGCTCGCTCCCCTCCCTTTTGCTTGGCCTTAGTGACGGGGCTGCTCTGGTCAGGAAAGATGAAGGGATTTTTTCCACCATGAAAAAGCAGGCAGATTTCCTGCGTATCATTTGTTCTGTATTCCCTTTTGTCTTGGAGACTGAAAAATATTGCTACCAAAAGTCCATCATTTGGAGTCTTGTTCAGTTCCAGAGGGGACTCTTTATACTGAGTCTTTTTGGAGTAATTTAGGAAAAAAAACCAGAAAGAAAATAAAAAAGTGCTACAACTATAACCAGCTCAAACAATTCTTTGCCTTCTGGCAGCCAGCAGTTTTTATATTGCGTCCTCTGATTTGATTTACTAGCTGTTCCAAGCTCCTGGCAAGTGCCACAATAGCTTTTAAGATTACTCTGCTTCTTGCTGCTGGGTTTTGGAGATTTGGGGATTTTTTATTATTATTTTATTTTATTCCACTGTTTACCTTATTCCTAAGCTGTATCCTTCATTCCCTTTCACTTTTCCCCTGCGTTGTCACACCAGAGAGAGTTAACAGATCTACCAGTGCAGCATTTAGCATAAGCAGGGCCTCAACCAACTATGGAGCTGGTAGATTACCTGTTGTTTTAAAGCTTTAAATCAAGACCAGGTGCCTGTCTAAAAAGTGTACTCTTGTTCGATGACAAAGATTGATGAGATGAACCAGGAATTGCGTGTGAAACTCTACTATTTCCATCCTAAACGATCACAACACTTCTTTCCAGGATGTTAAAATACGTGAATCTATGAAATGTTTTATCAAGTTTTTAGCCTTTAATGATAGCAACGCGTTTGAGCCATCTTCTGTCTAGTTTTGAATTTTCTAAGTAACATATACGTATAATATGGTAAGAGGTAGTAGACATAAAAACAGTTATCACACGTTTTTACAATTTATGGAGAGTGGGAAAAAAAATGAAATGTATTCATAAATGACTTGTGGAGTTGCCTAGTGAAGTGCGAAAGTTTGCATATGATTTGAGATTACCCATAACACTCAGATTCAAATCTGGCTAGAAAGTGCCGCAGCGTGATTATGTAATACTGAATACTGGGAAGATAAACCAGCAGGTGAATTTGTTGGCAATAAGAGGAAGGTAATGTCCATGAGACAAAATATATTGATGATTAGAGACTAACTAGTAGAAATCAGGAGAGGAACTGGGAATTACTGAGGTTAGATCTCTGAAATTACCAGTTCATGACAAGTAGCAGTTAAAACAGCAAGGAAATACTAGGACAGAAGTAGAAAAATATTCTACTGTATAGGCATGTGGAGCATCCTATGTGTAATTATAGTCACTTGTATGATAAAGAGCTAGTAAAATCCTAAAAAGTCTAGAAAAAGAGAGCAAAGTGGTTAGGAACATGGAGCATAGGCTGGGCAGAGTCTGGCTGTTTCAGGACGGATGAGGAGCAAGTGAATAAGAAATAGTCATTGTTTCTCACAGTACAAGAAATAGGGTCACCAATGAAATTACTGTATAACGTTTAATTAAATTATGAAACTGATTACCACAGGATGTTGTGGAGACCAGGATATAAATGTGGTCAAAAAGGGATCAGACAAATTCAGGAAAGCTAATTTAATCAGTGATTATTAGACATGATAGTCTGGAGAGTCAATGGAGAGAGAACAGCACCTCCAAAGTATGACTCATCCCATCCTAGGAGAAATGTCTTAGATCAACCTGCTGAATCGCTATCTGGAGATGACTGTGTCTCTGTTGGCCTAAATGACTATCTTAGTGTAGAGACCAAAATTTGAGAGCATTAAAGCCAGGTGATTTCAATCCCACTGTAGACGTTATATTCATATACTAAACTTGGGGGGCATTTTTGCCATTTAAAGAGCTGTGGGTGCAATTAAATAGTGAAGATGGCATTGACTATAAAGAAAAGATATTTTTTCTATCTGTTGTCCAAGATATTTCTGTTTTTTCTTAGCAGCAGTTTAATTTGTGTACCTTAGTGCAGAAGTATAAGAAATAGGAAAGAGATTATACCATCCTCAAAGTCACTCCCAGCCTCTGGAATCATTAGGGAGAGCAACAACCATTTTTTATCATAAACCTTTTCATCTCCCCATTCTCCAGTGATGAGTGAAGTAATGATGAGGTAATGCCAAGGAAGGCAGTGTTTGGTATTTCTAGCTTTCCAGATTCTACAGACTTAAATAGTCCAGGGTAGCTGTCAATGCAGTTGCAGCTGCTTAGTATCATGTTTGGGAATAAAAATATTTCACCCACGGCTGCCTCCTGTCACTTGGGAGCAGCAGTCACTGTGAAAGGCACAGCCGTGTGAATGCTGTCCAGGCTGTTCGTCCTTGCCTGTTACCTCCAGCAATTCCTCCTCAACCTGGGGAGATGCTCCCTGATCAGCTTCGGCAAGACCCTCAAGGTTGTCTCAGCAAGTGCAGCTCTGCTTTAAAATGGAACTTTTTTATGGTTACTTCCCCTTTTCTCTCCAGCACCTTTGTAGTGCAGTTCCGAGGGCCTCAACTATTCCCATGGACAATCAGCAACAGACAGCCCTAAGTTAGGAAAAAACATGTGGCCCCTTGAGAATTAAGAGTTATATGTCATGCTTTCCAGGATTCGTAGCCTATAATAATGTCTTTTTCTTGCTGGGTTTTCTCAAGTAGTATTCCCAGGGGGTCCTTATCTACCAGAGGTGGGCAGTGAATCAGAACAGAATTTTATTTTCCTAGGCAATTTAATGGAACTGCAGGCTGATATTTTAGATTTGCAATTTTGAGACCTTTGAAAAGATTTCTGAGTCAGCTTGTCAGTGCTTAGCACCCTCTGTCAATTGCATTATCCTGGTGGATGATAAACTCAAGGAATTCAGACAATATTTTTGGGGAATTTCATAATCATGATAATTTAAATGTTTATATAGCTTTCATTTCTTTTCTTTCATATTTTTATCTGCATCACCATTGCTTTTTTTCTGCTTTGTGGAAGTATTGCTACGGCCTTTTCCAGAGCTGTTCCTTTGTAACAGCTTCCCATGTGCTTTGCTGAAGGAATTCTACGTGCACTGATGTCCAAATCAAAAATGTTGCTAGCATTTTTTTTTGCTCACTGTTTTCTGTCGTTGCCAAAAAGATAACTCCTGAACTGTCTATCCTAGAAAAACAGCATTTCAAAAAGTAGTCTGAGAAGTAAGCATCTCTTTAAATAAAAAAAAAAATAAAAAATAAAAAAAAAACAAAACCAAACAACCCAGCCAATAGTCTGTACTTTGTGTGTTGTCCTTTGCAGGTTGAGGCACTGAAGTTCCCATGGATGGTGTGGTACTACAAATGTGTGATGCGTTACATAGGTCTGCTCTGTTTCTTCCTCTTTCCTCAGTATATATTTTGTTATTCTTGGCCATGGTAAATACTACAGAAATTGAGACTCTGTCTCTCTCTTATTTTCTGTCTATCTTTTATTATTTCACCAAAAAAAGCGTGTGTGCGCACACACGGATTCAGCTGAGCAAGTGTATCAGTTTTATTAGCACAGCCACAATAACCGGTTGTTATAAAAATTTATTCCAGTGGAGCTGTCATTGAAAAACAGTTGGAAGAAATTGTTCCAATTATTTTTAATGTATGAAATGATAAAATTGTGCAGTCCTTTAGCATGAGAGGCTCCCTGCCTCCCTCTGGGTTATCTTTTAACAGAAAGACCATATGCTGTGATTCATATTTGGGACTTATGAAAAGTTATATGTTTTACCTTGCTGTCTCTCAGAACTATTGTACTGTGTAAAGGAAGTCAAAACTAGAAGAAATACCTAACAGCTTTCAATTATTGCATATCCGAGATTTTCTGGTTTGCGTTTGTAATTAATTTTTTGTTATGAAGGACATACACAAGGCTTAGAGGCTTGCCATTAAGGTCATGAAATAATAATGAGGTTCCTGTACTGGGGACACAGAGTCTCCTCAGAGACAGCCAGCTTTCCTTCTGCTTTGTCCTTTTTGCTCATTTTGCAGTTTCTATCAATATTAATGTCAGAGTGCATTCTTTTTTCCCCCTCAATATATAACCTTGCTAGGAGCTCTGTCATCTGTAAAAATACTTACATTTTTTCCAGAAAAAATGTGAGACTCATCTATATTATCTGCCAGTCTGATTTCAAATAGCAGTATTACTAGCGTGTGCTAATTAATGAGGAAATGCTAGGTAATGGTTATGTGCATTTCTGCTTTTTTGATGTTGGGTTTGCCCATGTGATGGAGATACTCTGTACTGAAGAACTTACGTTCTCAATCTGCATTAAAGCCATTTTTACGTTTTTAATTAATTGTGTGCTTTATGACAGAAATTGGATTGGCAGCTCTCGAAAGTGAAAGTCCTGAAGGAGGAAGCACAATGAATACTTCTAAATTCAGTCCTGGTGGGACCGGTTCAGTTTCGCACTTTCCCAGTCTTGACCTTTTTGCTCCAATGTCCGTCAAGGATACTAGTCAAGGCCGGAAAATGACTTGGAGATCAGCTACGATTTGGACTTCTTGTGCATTATTCTATAAAATAGCCAAGGAGACAGTGTATATGGACAGGCACAAACCACGGGTGAGCTTAGCTGCTCTCTTTTTGGCCCTGCTGACGTGACAGCCGGCTCTACACGCGCTCTTTGCTGGTTGCGTGTGCGCTAGCGTGAGTGGACGGGAAGGCTGACACCTTTGCTGGTTTGTTGGTTTGTTAACCAGCCTTTGTCGGTTAACACAGCATGGCACACCGACATCAGGGTGTTAAGCTAGATCAGAAGCACCTTATTTGCCACCTAACCTTCAGGTGCATAACAAAGCCGTCCTCCTAGTGTAAATGGGGAGTTAGGGATGGCAGGCATTTTTCATGGACTCCAGAGGGAGAGCTGATAGATAGAAGCTTGATGAATTAATTCAGGTGAGCAGGGTTTCTCTGTGGTGGCTTTTCTCTGTTGACAAAACAGGGCACTTTGGCACTTAGCTGGTTTGTTACGCTCAAGTTAGCTGTCTAAATCAGGTAGGCAAGATCTCATTCAACTGATCCAGCCGCTTAAGCAGAGGTGTCTGGTGCCACCTGAAAGGCCCTGAGATGTCTGAGACATCCACGTGGAGCTGGCAGGGACTAACGCAGGGACCCGCTGGGACACCCTGTGTCTAGTCAGCTGAGTCGACCTGAGTGGCTTAAGTCATACCAACTGATACTCGCTAAGGCATCTCGTCCTCTCGTTTCTGTGTCGTGGTTACCAACCTGCCTGCTTAGAACTAGAACAAAGGAACTAAAAGGTTATTTTAAATAAGCCATCAAGCCACTCTAAGTAAAATTATTACATTTATTCCAAACCATAAAAATCAGAAGTGGTGGAAAAACTTTGCATTTCGTAGTACTGCAATGAAGGAATTTGTATTTGAAAATTCTACCTTAAGAAAACATTTTCAGGTTTTCTTCTGTGTTTCTTTGATATTCAGTGTTACTGCCGGTCAAATTTTAAGCATATTTTTCCTGTTCAAGCTGTTTACGTGATTCATTTGCTCACTTGTTTGTATGAGTAACATTTTTGACCGCCCCTCAATGTCCAACTCAAAAGTGTAAAGCCATTGATTTCATTCTGCAGAATTATGATTCATCTTCTCAGTAATGTATTTCCTCTGCATTTAATCATGCTCTATCCGAAGCAGTCACAAGGGATAGTTCTGACGATTGGTTTATAATGAATTTGGGGTGAGCATTGCACCAATGGATCACTAGCCACAATGATGTAAACACTTTGTTTTGACTTTGAAAGGTTTTTAGTCAAATAAAAAGCTGTAATCTGCTTTCCTGCTAACCACTTCTGTTAATATCTGTCATAATATAGTCATGTGGTTTTTAGTAATGTAGTTGTTCGGCACATAGGTCAAAATCATCAGTTGAAATCAGCTCATTCACAGCTGTCATAGATGCATGTGCAAAACCAAGCTAACTCCAGAGCCTTAAGTGTTCCCTTTTCATGGAGAAATTGAATGGAAAGGATTTATGTATTATGTTATATTTATTTCAGTTATCACAACTCTATTTATAGACCATATACTGATATTCTTGCTCGGAGTTTTACTCCATCCTTCGTCAGTCATAGTTGTCATCACAGGACACGGGAACATGAACGAGACGAAAAAGAGACCCTGTTGCTGCTTTTTGAGTTGGGAACACAGAGGAAACAATCCAGGTGCTGGTCTTGCTGCCGTTAATCTCAGCAGAGACTGGAGGAGGGCCTTACGGTGCTCACCGTACCCGCCTCTCCCTGTGAATGCAGAGCTATGAGACTGTATCTTGCACTGCTCAATACGGCTGCTAAGGAGGCTGTGGCGGATAAAGAGAGAGCTGGATATTAGAAATGAGTTGGAGAAGACCAAACTTTAGGATAGCATTGAGATGGCCAGAGTGAAATTTCCTATAAAGAATATTGTATTTAATAATAACAAATGTTCTTTGTACTCTTTGAGGCCAAGACTTTACTTGGCTAAGAACTATACTAAGGAAAAAGCAGGGAATGACAAGGGCATGATGAAAGAATCTGGAGCAGCCTGATCTCTACAGTTCAGCTACTTAAAACTATTTGGGGGGCGGGGGGAGCTGAAAAAGGGTGGAAAAGAGTTAATTTTTCCACTGCTTTGGTGGAAGTAAATAGCAGTTCGGGAAAGACTGCCTGTGTTTGGTAGACCAGCGTGTTGTACTTGTAATGGCATTAATCACACCTGAATACAGGTTCTGATAGATAGGAGTAACAATCAACCTCAGCAAATGTATGTGCTTCCTAGTGAGATCAGGAACGGCGTTTTGATTCTAGGTTATCCACTGTCAACAAGCAAGGTAGGATTTTCCTTGCTTCACTTTAAGCATTTAGAAATCCAGTTTCAGATCTAAGCAAGTTTACAAGGCTGCCTCTACAATCAGCAGAAAGAAACACATGTAGAAGGTGATTCATCCTGTCTTAAAATAAGCATGCATGTATTCATCCTGCCTCTTTCAGACATCTCTCTCTGCATGGGGTGAATCACTGGAATTTCTGGCCATCTCCATTGACTGCAGAGGGATCAAAGACAACTGACTTTTTAAACAGCTAACGTTTGATGCGATTAATCCACCTTTGCAGATAAGTAGTGCAGTATTGTTTAAGAGCTGTGATGAGGAATATAGATATAAATGAAGAGTGAAGCTTGTACCATTAAGTAGAGTCCAATGAGTCAGAGATGCAGTCCGAAAAAGGCATGTGGTGGATTCAAACCCAAATTAAAATGAGGCTGGAAGGTGAGCAGTAGAAGTACCTCTTGGTAAGCATACCAACTTAGAGAATTTGTCTTTGCACATATCAAACATAAGGGTACAGTGACATTTCAAACTAACAATAAAGCAAAGTGACAGCAAATAAGAAGACCTGCTGTAATACAAGTGGAGAGGAAGCATGTATTACTTTTTTCTAGGCAGTTACAACACTGGTGCATATATGTAAATGTGGTCAAGGCAATGGCTGAAGTCTAAAACCCCTTATCCTCAAGCATGAACCACCAATAGTGTTTCTCTCAAAGAAAAGCAGCATTTTAATTAACACTAGTGTCTACAAATTGACAAAAATTCTGTATCTCAAGCAGAGAAAACATTGATCTAGTTTGGCATAACAAAACTAGATGGATGTTTATAGTCTACATAAATGTTGTCCCACGGTTGCAGAAGAAGATGGGAACCTACTTAGGGAAACTATAATCTTCAGGCAGTCTTCTTCCCAAAGAAAGAGAAGTTTGCGGCAACTGTCTTAGAAGAGGTGGAATACTGAATAGTGGATAGATCTCTGAAATATCTGAAAACTGCATAAGCCACTCTTCTGAAATGCAAGGCTTGGAAAGTCATCATCAGTGCTGATGCATAACTTGTTCCAGTGGTCACTCTGAACTAGTGATGTCCAGGAGGTTAAGGATTTCTCTGTTAACACATGAGGGCATCTCATGGGGAAACACCTATTGGAAACCATATTTTAGAATAAAATCTCAGAGAAGGCAATCAAAAACTATTACAGTTGGCATAAGGCATATAACAAACTTGTCACAGCAATCAAAGCTCTGATGTTGGAGCATTCTGGATAATTAGACTAACCATCACACAGGTGGTTGGAATGGTATTCAGCATATGAATTATTACAAAAAGGTACAGTAAATGTTCTGCATGCTTTTTAAGATTATTATTTATAAGGACAAAATTCAAGAGAACATACCGGTGAAGAAAATACTAATTTCACTGCTGAAAAATGAGGCTTCTTCCTTGACTCAGACCTCCTTGTTACTTGCTGATCACCACAGTTGATGAAGAAGCTGGGCCAAGAGCAAAAGGAAACTATGGCAACAGATGTACTTACGTGTTTGTCTGACACTCAGGATTAACAAGCATATTGTTCTCTTTAGAAATTAATCGCTAATTCTCTAGAATATAAAAGTCATCAAATTCTGATGAAATATTGGAGAAGTGGACATGAAAAAAAACCCCAAACCCCAAACAAGTTTGAGTTATGGCATGCAACAAAGCTGAATGACGGAGAACCACTGATGATGCAGAGCCTAAGCTTTCTGTAGAAATATGGACACTCTCCTCCTTGTGGTCTAAAAAGTGTCTGAGAGAAAGAGCAAGCCAAAGAGGGATTTTGTCCCTCTCTCTCCAAGTCCAAAGCTAAGTGGTAGAGCCTAGAAGCTCTTCTGAGCACTTGTGTCTTGAACAACCCAGGCAAGTCTCTGCTTTAAGCTACGTAGCTCTTCCTATGTCCACTTGCAAAGGAGGAGAGCCGGCTATGGCATGCTGTAAGCAGTTTCCCAATCCAAATGAGAAGAGGGGGCAGAAATGAGATCCTGTGACGTTCTTCAGACCATGTGTCTGCAGGTTAGTTTATACACAAGCTGCCGGCTTCGGCATCGGGCACCCACAGGGGTGTATCAACAGTGGAGCTACTGGTGAATCTGGTATTGCCCTTGATTTTCCTGTTGAAAATGTAGAAAACTCCCTTTTTGTTTTCTTCCAGACTCAACAGAAAACAACTCCGCACTTTTAATGAAGTAAATTCACCTAGAGAAAAAAAAGCCCTACATACCAGTCGTCATGTTAGAGCATCCTCCTGCACAGCTTTTACCCTTTCAAATGTTTTTTTTATTGCTCGAATCTAATTGAATATCCATCTCATTTCAAATAAAATTTAAAAATATATCTCTCTTCTTTTGCTTAAACCTCTTCTCTCCGTGTATTATTCAATTCTGTTGGATAATTGCATTCCTTAATGTCATTACTCTCTATTTTTCCCCATTTCTTTTACACAGAAAGATTGCAGGCCTGAATCTGATCTTTGGTAAAGCCAGTAAAGTAATCTGAAATCACTGGATTTATTCCAGTTTTTGCTGTAGTGTAATATAAATCAGAACCTAGCCTGTTTTTTTCACCCTTAGTTTGAAGTTTATGTTATCAGCAGTAAATTATGACTGCTTCTAAATTCAGTGTGGTGTTACACAAACACACAAATTCTTCTTGTTTTTCACTGATGGACTTCCCCTCATTTTGGGATGGGAAGTGTAAGTTTGGTTAAAATCTCAGAATAAAGCCCTGTGTTGCGTGAAGGAGAAAGCTGGTAGTTCAGGGTGAGTTTTGCTTCTGAGTGGGGAGAACAACATGTTCCCGAGGTCACTGATGGACAATATACCCATATCAAGAAAGTACATTAACTCTACCTATACCTGATAATCACTTTCTCCCAAAATTACTACTGAAGTGATGTCCACAGTTCTTGAGACACAGAACCAAAGAGGCTGGAAGGGACCTCCTAAGACTGTGTAGTGCAAGGCCCGGCTCAGAGCAGGGTCAGCTCGAGCAGATCCACAGAGCTCGGCATTGCCCAGCCCCGTTTGGCTCTCACCGCGTCTGGTACTCTCTGCCCAGGTGCCTCTACCAGTGTCTGGGGTGGTGTTCCTTGCCTGGCTTTTCTGCCTTGATGGTGAACACCTGGAGGTGGATTGCTTTCATCTTCCACTCCTACAGGTTGTCACAGCCCTTTTTACTTGCTGGCAAAGCGCAGGCGTGGAGCTGCGGTGTGTTTGGATCCATGGGTTTTGAGAGAGGAGTAGGAGGATGGGGCTGAGCCGAGTGAGGAAGTCTTTCACCCATGAGGATTTTGCAGAGCCACAGATGCCACAACACGATGCAGTGTCCATTGTGAAGTAAAGGCTCCTGGTCACTGAAGAGGATCCAGTTGGCTGGCTTACAGGACAGACAGTGAAGGGAGAAGGACAACTTCTGCCACCACAAGTTCCTTCTAAGCTGAGTGACCTGTTTCTCAAAAGGTTTGATAGTCATGTAGTACTTAGTGTCAGCATATTAGAAGGTCTGTATGGTATCTGTATTGGGTTTGCGTGGCAAGGTTTTGGTAGCAGGGTGGCTACAGGGGTGGCTTCTGTGAGAAGATGCCAGAAGATTCCCTTATGTCCAATAGAGCCAATGCCAGCTGGCTCTGAGGCAGACTCGCTACTGGCCAAGGCTGAGCCCATCAGTGATGGTGGTAGCGTCTCTGGGATAACATAGTTAATAAGGGGGAAAAAACCCTCAGGGCAGCAGCAACTGCAGCCAGAGAGAGGAGTGAGAATATGTGAGAGCAACAGCTCTGCAGACACCCAGGTCAGTGAAGAAGGAGGGGGCGGAGGTGCTCCAGGCTCCAGAGCAGAGATTCCCCTGCAGCCTATGGTGAAGACCGTGGTGAGGCAGGCTGTTCCCTGCAGCCCATGGAGGTTGATGCTGGAGCAGATATCCACCTGCAGCCCATGGAGGACCCCATGCTGGAGCAGGTGGATGCCCAAAGGAGGCTGTGACCCTGTGGGAAGCCTGCGCTGGAGAGGGCTCCTGGCAGGCCCTGTGGCTCTGTGAAGAGAGGAGCCCACGCTGGAGCAGGTTTGCTGGCAGGATTTGTGACCCCGTGGGGGACCCATGCCGGAGCAGTCTGTTCTGAAGGACTGCACCCCATGGAAGGACCCACACTGGAGCAGTTCGTGAAGAACTGCAACCCGTGAGAAGGACCCACGTTGGAGAAATTTGTGGAGAACTGTCTCCTGTGGGAGGTACCCCACACTGGAGCTGGGGAGGAGTGTGAGGAGTCTGTGAGACAATGTGTGATGAACTGACCACAATCCCCCATTCCCTGTCCCCCTGCACTGCTCAGGGTGGGGGAGGGGAGGAGGTAGAGAATTTTGCAGTAAAGTTAAGCCTGGGAAGAAGGGAGGGGTGGGGGGAAGATGTTTTAAGATTTAGTTTTTATTTCTCGTTATCCTACTCTGATTTGATTGGTAATAAATTAAACTATTTTTCCCCGAGTCTGTTTTGCCCATGACCGTAATTGCTGAATGATCTCCCTGTCCTTATCTAGACCCACGAGCCTTTCATTATATTTTCTGTCCCCTGTCCAGCTGAGGAAGAGAGTGATGGAGCAGCTTGTCATCCAGACAGGGTCAACCCACCACAGTATCATACAACAGTACCAGAACCTTCTCCTCTAAAATATCTTCACCTTTTGTGCATATTGGGGGGAAAAAGGGCTTTCCCTGTCCAGTGCGCCTCTGCTATGCAAGGCATAGAACAGGGTTTGGGGTCATCTCTGTTTCATGCAAACTGGCTTAGAAATTATGTTAACTGATGTGAGGAGGTGCTTCAGAAGTTTCCTAGGAAGCATAGAATCATAGAATGATTTGGGTTGGAAGGGACCTTTAAAGATCATCTAGTCCAACCTCTCTGCCACAGGCAGGGACATCCTCAACTAGATCAAGTTGCTCAAAGCCCTGTCCAACCTGACCTTGAATACTTCCAGGGATGGGGTCATCCACAGCTTCTCTGGGTAACTTGTTCCAGTGACTTACCACCCTCATCATAAAAAAAAAAAAAAAATTTCTTCCTTATATCCAATCTAAATCTGTCCTCCTTCAGTTTAAAACCGTTGCCCCTTGTACCATCACTATAGGCCTTGGTAAAAAGTCTCTCTCCGTCTTTATTTTAAGCTCCCTTTACACATTGAAAGGCTGCAAGAAAGCTTCCCCAGAGCCTTCTCGTCTCCAGGCTGAACAAACCCAACTCTCTCAGCCTTTCCTCATAGGAGAGGTGTTCCATCCCTCTGATCATTTTTGTAGCCTTTTTCTGGAGCTGCTCCAACAGGTCCGTGTCTTTCTTGTACTGGGGTCCCCAGTATCACCATGTCCTTCTCTGCAGAGCTGCTCTTAATCCCTTCATCCCCCCAATTGGTATTGATACTGAGGATTGCCCTGACCCAGGTGCAGGGCCTTGCGCTTGGCCTTGTTGAATTTCATGACGTTTGCATGGGCCCACTTCTCCAGCCTGCCAAGGTCCTTCTGGATGGCATCCCTTCCCTCTAGCGTATCAACTGCACCACTCAGCTTGGTGTTGTCTGCCATTGAAGCACTGCACAAGGCCATTTTAGTTGTAGCCTTTGGTTTGGATGGGAAAATTCCTCTCCTCTTCCACATGTGCTGTTCCTTGGGTACTTACTCCCATGGAGCTTTGGGTATGAGATCGCTGGGTTTTTCGTGTGCGAAAGACAGGCTACGGCTCCAGATTTCTTCTGTGAAACTGTAAGTGTATTTGAAGGAACGAAGCATCTGTGTGGCTCTATAGCCTACTTGTACCTGTCCTTCATGCTGACATTAGTAGAGAAAAGGCAGTGTCAGAAGCAGCCTGAGGAGAAAGGAACAATGCTGGGAGTTGTCAGGAGTTATAGTTATTATCAGCACACAGCTGGAAATTTCATAAACAGCCTGCTCAAAAATAATATTAAAAGTATTCTGTTATTGTAGATTATACACATAGTTCTCTGCTTTCCCCAGCATTTAATTGTTTTGAGGTTTTTTTACCCCTATATATATATGTATGTTGGAGTCTATACAGTGTTTAATGTACCGTGTATAGATTTGTATTGTGTCAAAGATTGCAAAGACACCCACCACGCTTGCCTGCTCAATGCCTGGATTTCACATGTAGTCCCCAGGAGTCAGCACGTTCCTGTGGGAGCTTGTGGGCTGGGAGTGGGCAGAGGGGTGGGAATGAAGCACAGCTTTCCTTCCAACCTAATGAGTGCCTGCCAGCGCAGCTGAGCTGGCAAAGCGAGTGTTGTCATTTGCTTCTGGCATAGTCCACACGACTCATTCCTGTTTCCTAGAGCCAGGGAAGAGTGAGAAAAACATGCATCATACAAGGGAACTCGTTTAATGCAGAGACCTCATGAGGCTGCAGAGATGTTGGGTGACTCACCCCTTCAGCTCATGCAGGATTACTGGGAAAACAAGAGCAGTGTCAAAGCAGTCACTGTATACTGGGATAAGCTGGGGGAGCCCCATTCAGTTAGGTGCTTGTGCCCAGGGATGTAAGGCGAATCTCCCTGCACTCCTGGAGTCGGTGAGGGGAGGGAGGTGGTTGCACTCACCAGCACATCTTCTGCAAATGATCCTTTGGATGAGCCCTTTTTCTCTCAGCTACCCATGGAGGGAATTTAGTGAAACTAGGCAGCTACTGTAGATACCAAAAGGTAGGCGGTATGACTGCCCCATTTCCCCCTAACTGTACCACAGCATCACAGAATCACTGAGGTTGGAGGGGGCCTCTGGAGCCCAACCCTCTGTAGTCCAACCCCCAGCTCAAGCAGGGTCAGATAGAGGTGATTTCTCAGAGACGAGTCTGGTTGGGTTTTGAGTCTCTTCAAGGATGGAGACTCCACAACTTTGCTGGGTCACCTGTTCCAGTGTTTGATCACCTGCACAGTAAAAAAGCATTTTCTTACATTCAGACAGAATTTTCTGAATTTCGGTTTGTGCTCGTTGCCTCTTGTCTCTCTGGGCACCCTGAGAGGAGGCTGCCACTGCCATCTTTGTTCCCCCCATTGGGTATTTAGACACACATTGATAAGACCCCCTGAGCCTTCTCTTCTCCAGGCTGAACATTCCCAGCTCTCTCAGCCTTTCCTTGTATGACAGATGCTCCAGTCCCTTCATAGCCTTCGTGGCCCTTTGCTGGACTCGCTCCAGTAAGTCCATGTCTGTCTCGTATGGGGAGCCCAGCACTGGACCTGGTGCTCCAAATGTGTCTCTCCAGTGCTGAGCAGGGGAAGGGATCACCTCCCTCAACCTGCTGGCAACATTTTCCTAACGCAACTTAAAATGGTTTTATATAACTGGATTTAAGGAAAGCAAGCAAAATGACACAGAACTGGGGTTTTAAGGACACGGTTGGACGTTGTTGGTGCTGTCTTCTCAAAGGAATTTGGGTCCTTTTTCAGCACAAATATGAGATCTTTGGCAGCACTCAGTTTACTCTTCCTTAGGAACAGCCAGAGTTATATTTGTTTGCACTTGGTCCCTTTGAACACCGAACACTTGCCGTGGAGGCCAAAGGGGAACGGAGAAGAGGGCAAAGAGGAAGCAGGTGGAAAGGGAGCTGCGTTAGCAACAGTTTGGGGGTGTTTTGAAATCGTTAAACAGTAAAAAAGCTTCCATAAATAATGTTTTGCTATTGAACTTTATTTTTTCCTTCTTCTTAGGTCTTTAATAAAATTTTGGTTTGCAAAATTGTGCTCACACTGGCAGTTTAGTACTGGCAAGCCAAGTGGGAGAGGCAGACCTGATACACCTGTGCAGGAATTGCTGTGAGATATTCCAGGGAAAAGACCTTGCCTTTGGCCAGGTGGCTTGATGATGATCGTGTGGAGAGCGGAGAGCTTTTGAAACAGCACAAGCATGTGTGGGACAGGTGATAGCATTACAGGAAAGATATCAAACAAAAGATATAAACAGGGAAAAGCTGTTTTAGAGCCTGGTATGGTCTTAAAACTGGAGGAACTGTCTTCCTGTTCCTGGATGTGACTTAATGCCCGTTACCTCCAAAGACCCCAGTAAATCATATAAAATCGGTTTGCCAAGCCATGCTGCTGAGTCATTTTAGAGTAACTTCCAGCTGCTGCTGCAGCCCTTTCCTGCTTCCCGGCCCGGCTGGCGTGGACCTCCTGAGGTCCAGCGGGGCAAAGAGCAGGCAAATGCATCCTCAGATTGTCCCTGCCTGCTGCTGGCACAGCCTGCACTGTGTCAGGTTGGGGATCAGTTGTTTAATAAAATTCCATTTTTTAAATCTGACGCTGCTACGGACCTGTAAAAGCAGCAATTAAGGTGTTATTTAATGAAGTACAGAAGTACTACTATACTAAGCTGTTCTGAAAAGCTTGTTTCTCTGGGTAGCTGACAGCCCCTTTGCAGCATTTCAGCCAAGGCGATGTGTTTTTAAACTCAGCCTTCATTGCTGTTGCTACTTGTGGCACAACAGTTAGAATTTTAGTGTTTTTCTTGATCTCTGATCTGGATTATGTTGCCCTTGCTAATATTAATAAGCATTCTCCTGCCAGAGTAATCTCATTGGGAACAGATTTGACACCTTTACTGATGCTCAGTGCCACCCACGTACCCGGTTCCTTGTTTATCGTGAATCTCTTCCCCACGATGGTTTGGATGTTGCTTTTTC
>RSEF01000003.1:109280829-109333036 GCA_003993805.1 Himantopus leucocephalus
TTTTTTGGTTTGGTTTGTTTTTTTCCTTTTCATGATTTTTGCCAATCAGAAAATGCAACAGAAGATGAATAACAGTGCTTGGATTGTCACATTGCATGGTTGGAAGCATGGAAGCTGGAAGCAAATTTATAGTTTAAAAGAATAAAATTTACTAAACAAAGAAATGCTTGCAGAGTGACCTTTCCTCCTCTTGAAAACTTAGTGATTATGCAGCTGTTCTCTCCTGTCTTTTCCTAATGCATATTCATAGATTTTCACAAGGAAAAAACATGTTTGGGAAACCATGATTATAAGTTAATTAAAAATAGTTTTCATTTTAGAAAATTAAATGTGTTGGCAGTGGCATACTCATTGCTAATGGGTGATTGTACTTTTTCAATAATAATAAGAGATTCAATGAAACTCTAGAAGATGTTAGAATATGATTAACTAGATAATCTATGTATTTGAGTTTTTATTCCCAAATAAACCGGATCTCCCATAGCCAGAAGTGTGAGTTTATATTTGATAATTATATGAGACTCTTGAGCTTTCTTACAGATTGTAATTCAATTCCATAAGAAAAGAACTTTAAAATGAGAGGAAAGAATGAGTGCCTCTAATTACAGGAAAGCATTGTGACCAGCTTGGTCAGGTTGTTCAGTCCCTCGTCTCAAACAGAGCTCGGGCAGATTATGCATCGTACTGTGCTGGAGCAGCAGCTAAGAGTACAGAACCCAGCAGTCCCAAATTATACCTTCCTCAAATACTCGTTTGGTTCTGTGGAAAAAATAATTTCTGAAAGTGTTTATCAAGATGTCAGCTGTGGTTTTCATTTACTAGAGGATATTACATGGTGAGGTACATCAGGGATGGCTGGAAGGTGTTTGGGACTTACTGGACAGCCTACGGCAGAACAAGCAGCTGACCAAAACTGTATCTATATCACAGAGGCAGAAAACCAGTGTCTTGTTTTTCTGAATCTGATGACAGAACAGGTTATGTGTGGATATGTTTGTCAAGGTCTTTATTCATGTATTCTTACTTACGTGTTTTACGTCCACAGTACTGAAAACAACATAGCTAACTTTGGGTGGTAGTGCTGAGATTCACAGTTCTATCATCTTCCACCTCTGTGTAGTGTCAGGTCCAAGGGCTGTAAAGTTAACATGATAAATACAGAAAAGTTGCTATGGCAGAAAATTTGTCAGTCAAAACCACATGATTTTTGCCCATTGAAGGTGCTTCTTTTCATGTGTGAGTGTAATTGAGTTAAATATTAATGGGGACAAGAATCCAGGTGAAAGATTCAAGTTAAAAGCACACTTGGCTAAATTAAGAGAGCCAGAAGATGCCTTATGAATCTACCTAAGGTAGTTACTATGCTGAGAATCTTTAAGGGTCCTCTGGGTCCTAAGCAAAGCACCTTATGAATGCAAAGGCTAACATGGTCTAAAGGGAAAAAAAAATTAAAAAGGGGAAATAAACAGGGCCCTTAAGGATTAAAACAAATAAAACAGTCTATTGTTTCACTTAAAAGCCATCTGAATTGGAGCTAGGGTAATAACTGAATTAATACACTTTAGTTTCTATGGGATTTAAATTCAGATTATGCCAAATTAGGTCAATGTCGTACATGAGAAGATGGGGACTTCAAAGATAAGGCTGGGGCAATTGTTCTAAATACTATAAATTGCAAACCCGCCGTTTAGTCAAAATGGCTTATTTCTGGACATCTGCGTGTGCAATTAGGCCTGTGGCAATTCACTGAAAGGTTGAACTTTCCCATATTTATGCTAAGTTTACCAAAACATGTGGATAGGAGCTTGGCAAAGCTTCAAAGTAAGTTTAGAGCAAGCAGTGTGCTGCCCTTAATTAAAAACTGTGTGAGTCCTTGCAGCGTGTTCAGAGAAGATGCAGGCCCTTGAGCAAGAAAGTGCTGCAGCCTCTCACGGTGTTGGTAGAGGAAGGATGTCCAGAGCCTGGGGAAGGAGGATCTGCATGCTGGAAGCACCCCAAGAAATGGTGGCCCACTTCCACCTGCAGTTACATCTGTGCAGAAGCACAGCACACTTGTCTATCAGCCATGTCACAAAGGCGTTGAGACATTTCTGGCTGGAGTTTCTAGCCCAATGGGTTGTGGCATTTGGTACTTTCCGATGACCGAATTTCCCAACTTTCTACCAGCTGAATGCTTTGATGAAAGACACCTTCCTTCTCCGTGTCAGGGATGTTTGCGTCGCCAAGTTGTATGCTGTCTTGGCAAAGAGGTTTTCTGCCAGCTCTGGTTGTCCTGGTGGGCTGGGGGCTGTGAGAGGGGGTGAGGACAGACTGGAGACGACCATGGCCAAAGGGGAGAGGGGCCATGAGGTGTTTCAGGAAGGGACCTGGTGCTGCCTGTAGTATGGCACTGGGGGATGTGTTGCCCACACACAGACCAGGAGGAATGGTTAGCTTTGGGCCTGCTCAAGGAAGGTTCCCATAAAGGAAGTTATATAAATCTATTGATACGTCGGAACAAAGTATGTCCTTCTGAGAAGAAAGGAACTTCCTCCTAGAAATACGGGAAGATGCCAAAAGTAATAGATTAATATCAGGAATGGGTGGTGATATGAACTAGAAATCAATGCGTTCAGTGTGGTGCTGTCATTAGAGACATGCTATACTGGGAGATAAAAATGGAAATGCTAAGCTGAGCTCAGGAAAGAAATTATTCATTGTTTTGCAGTTCTGTACAGGACAAGTTAAGTACTGTCTGTCATCTGATAAAATAATAACTGAAAGACATCTCCTGTCATGAAACAAAGTGTAGTAGAATTGGAAAAAGTTAAAGAAAAGGATTTCTCAAAAATTCTCTCAAAGGACATCTTTGGTCAAACATCAGTGGACGTGGAAATATCTCAAAGGGCCAACATAAGGAGTACTGAAGTTACTGTATTTATCTATACACACATGCATATTTTGTATTTCTGTATATTTTATGTTTAGTATTTATAAGTGTGTATACAAAATGTAGTGGATATCTCCAGTTAACAGTGGTGAAATATAAACCATCTATTGTGTATCAACTATGCAGTAAATATATACATATACATATACTTAGATATATACATATGTGTATGTATACACGTATATGTGCATATATATAAGAATTACCTTTATTTTTCCAGTTTGGTTTCATCATTTTTTGAGACCAAGTGGGTGGACTCCTGCGTTGCTTCCTCCCAATGGAACTTCTAGTGCTGTATGTTACAAGTCTGTCTGTCCACAGTCTTGTACCTGTGAGGAGTAGCTACTAACATGGGTGTTGTATCAAAAGAGATTTTCAGGACAAAGATAAAGAGCAATTCTGTGGACATCTCTGAATCTGTGAAAAAAATTTTGTTAAATTCAAACAAAAAGTGAAGTCATCTTTTTCAGCCTTAGTGTAAAGAAAAGATAGAAATTACCTAATTTGAAGGCACATGAGCAGTCTGTCTCCAGGCCTTAAGACTCCTGAATGAAAGAAGAATGTTGTCTTTTTCACCGTTTTCAGCCTCTAATATTCAACCATATCTTAGGTTCCTGTTCACTAGTCAATCTGTGAAGTTGCGTTTGACTAAAAGCAGCAGTGAGTACGAAACAAGTGATGCGTTTGAGCTTTGTTGCTAATTCCAGTTTAAAATGTTCACAGCAACTTGGCTAATTGTTTTAATTTTTTTCTTCTTAAGGCAGAATGGGGAAACAGAATAGCAAGCTGGCCCCTGAGGTGATGGAGGATCTGGTGAAGAGCACGGAGTTCAATGAACACGAGCTAAAACAGTGGTACAAAGGATTTCTAAAGGACTGTCCAAGTGGTAGACTGAACCTTGAGGAGTTTCAGCAGCTCTACGTAAAAGTAAGTTATATGTTAAGTTCCTATTATTTGGATGTAGAAAGGGTTGGGAAGTAACGTAAAACAAACATATGGTCAAGAGCTGCCAGTCATTTGAACTGAGGAATACTGTTGGTAGGAGGAGCAACGGTGAAGAGGAGGAGGTAAATGGGAAGTGCTACCCTTGTCACACCAGCAGTTCGTATAGATACAGCGACCAGAACCACAAGTTTAGAAAAAAAGCTGTGATTTACTCACAATAAATATATTCGCTGCGCTCAGTGATTTATGGGCCTCTTTCACCTTCAAAGAGTGGTTTGTGGTCCTGTTCCATAAACAGCGCTGTACCTGAGTAATACCACTGGCATATAAACTGTGTGATTGCTGGACCTACTCATATAAAGGACTCTCCTTTTGGTTTCAGCAAAAGTGGCGAAGTTGTGTGGTGGTATGTCCTGCAGATAAATTTCGGACTGTGCACAAAGGATTTCTTTCTTTACATTTTAAGTGTTGCCTTTACTTTTTCCCTCCCGTTTCTTTGCCCTCATTATATAGGAAAGGAAAACCAGGCTGCTCAGTGTATTTTCTTCTTATTTTTCATTATTTTATCAAGTTCAGTGTAGTCTTTTCCTTACATTTATTATGTATTTATTCTGTAACGAGAAACCATGGGGGCAGCATAAGAAGTGTATTCGTGTTACAAAGATAATTATATTTTAATTCAGAATCGAGTGTCTGCCTAAAGGTCAGAGACTTCAAAGTAATTTTAATTAGGAAAAATATTGGATGGCGATGCTGAACAGTAGGATCAGAACGGTTCATAAATACAATGTTGAGGCTGAATAAAAATAAAAAAGCCTTTCAAACGTAAGTAGTTAATATTGAGCACATTGACAATTTCTGCAGACAAGTGGGACTGTCTTTCTTTTCCCTTAAATGCATGCTACAGTCCTTCCCTACGTTTCTTCAGCCTTGAACCAGCTCACTGCAAATTATTACCTAGCCCCTTTTTCCTTCTAATGAATGGTCTAACAAAACCCACTAACTCCAGCTTACATAAATAAGCTTCTGTCTTCATATTTTAATATTTATGGCTCAAGATGTTGCCTCACAATCCTTTTCTTAACAAATGGCTGACTTTGTAATAACTATTATTTTCAAATGAAAGAATTTTTACTGCCTCGGGTATTGTGCTTGTTATTGGCTGATAATTCATAGCTTCCATTTTAAATAGTACTCGGTGCACATCCACCAAGATCAGACATCTAATAATTTCTCTTACATGTTTCTGAGGAAAGTAAATGGTCTTCACAAAATATGAGTTCCAAATGAAGTACGTCAAACGTTTAACTCTTTAGAAATCATTATTTTCTTTTTGTCAAATTACAGTAAAAGGTTTAATTTTTTTTTAATGTTTTTGTGTGTTTTGGGGGACGATACCTTCTGAAAATTGCTCGAAGCTGTTAGGACTTCCTCCCTTCAAAGGGATGTTTGAAGTGTTCACAGATATTTCACAAGATACTTTACTCATGAAGAAATCTCAGAGAGTGAATTCAGTATCACGTTTACAAAAATGGCAGTGCAAAAAATAACATGAAGAGCACAGCAGTATTTTGCTCTCAAAATTGGGAGACAGCTCCGTAGTCTTACAAGGCTGCAATATCTGGCTTTCGGTTTTATGGCCTCATATATTTTTAGATATGCACATCAAATAAGATTGTCTCCCTTGCTTTGGTAGTTACGGGTTTTGAGATCTGCTCTATAACGGTACTGTCATATATTTAGTCCAGTTTATCGTCGTTCTATATATAATGTCTATATACAGGGCTATATACAGGGCGAAATACTAATTTTGCAGAGGAGAAATATGATTAGCTGTAGGAAATCCAGAGCTTTACTTCTCCTTCTGTCACAGAAATGCTTGTAAAATAATGGCCCTGGGCTCTCCGAGGAGCTGATAGTCTGAGTGCTGTCAGTGGTGGTGACTTCTCCTCCGTAGGACGTTCTGGCTGCCCTGGCTGCTGGCTGCAGACAAAACCCCAGATGCGAAATCTGATCTTTCCAGGAGGAGCCACCAGCAGGAGACCCAAATCATTATGATTGCATTAATGGCATTTTGGTTCCTTTAATGCATATTCAGGGTGAAAATGCATGAAGCGTGTATTGATTAATAATTCCTCTGCATGAACTTATAGTTGAGAGGGATGACGTTTTATCTCTTGGCCTGAACTGGATTTTTTGGAAGATTTCCATCAATAAATATATATGGAAAAGAAACACGAGACTTATCTTCAGTTCAGATTTACATTTTCTTAAGATGACACTGTTTCTTTGTTCATGAGAGTTGTGTGGTGCACTTCCCTGTGGATTGATAAAAGGGTGTTGGTCATCAGACCAAGGTGCAAAGAAAGCTCTTTCCTTTTACTCACACACAATAGAAATTATCCTTAGCTTAAAGAGCAAAAAACATTTTAGGCTCTCTCAGGAGAATTATTTTGAGGTGAATTGCCTCGTTATCTCTACTTACTGCTCTTCTATTGTAATTGCAGAGGGGGGTGCACAACCTTTGGGCACAGAAACTGCATTTTTTTTGATGAAATGTAACCAGAAGATGCATCCTGGGATCACACCTAGTCTATTACTATATCTAACGCCTGCTAATGAGCTAGAGTTGGTCTGAAGTAAAGCATCCAGAACACGTGTGATGTGGATGTCAGGTCCTCAGCATTAATTCTTCCACTCCACGTATTTGCATCAATTGTACTGTGCTGTTTACTGATGTAGATGAAGACTGTATTGACTACAGAGGGAATTACTCTAGCTTGGCTTGGAAGCCTTTGCTATTGAAGTTTCCATTATGAATACAAATCACACAGAGCTTAAAATAAACAGCAGTTATACAAACGGACTCTACAGAAAAATTATTTGCAGCGCTTTTAGTGGAAGTGTCTATAAAAATATTTAGTCAAGAACACCTCTTTTAAATAAGCAGCTAATAGGCAGAAATATATACTGTTGCATATTTAATGTTGTCAGCAATCTAACAGGTTCGGTAAAAAATAGTGGTACATTTTTGGGTGGATAGATTCTTCTTGGGATCCAGCATCTGTGGCAAGCTGTTAGGGCTCATGTTTCCTTCCATGTTACTGAATAAGGTGAATGCTTCAGCAGTTTTTGAAATAGTTTATTGAAGAATTGTTTATATACTGTAAGCCCAAAGCCACAAAGAGACCTAAATACTGAAACATGGAGTTGGCTGCCCCGACAGTCTGCACAGCGCTTGGGAGGGGGAGAAATTTGTGGATAACCTTCTGAGAAAGCTGAAAATCCAGCCAGCACGTTGCAAACAAACACGCCAATGCAAGACCTGAGGTAATGCATGTCCTGAGGTAATGCTCAGGACAGGAATTTGTATTAAATGCTACATTTCTCCGGGGTATACGCATCTGTTTTCCTGTGTGAGTTGCATCTTGCAAACCTCTCCAGCAGAGAACTATCTAGGACATTAGAAGTCAAAGCAAAATCAAGTGACTGAAGTCCTCTTCCTTTCTTAAGTAACAAAGATAACGTGAATGCCTTATCTTTACCACAGTAGTTTAAGTACTCATCAAGCTGTAGGAAGCTCTAAATCAATTATCACGTCCCCATAAAGAGTTTGAATCTGCACTTCTTGCCCTCTGATTGCTCTACCTGTGATGAGATAGGCCCTTCTGGGCTGCTGGCAATATCCCAATTAACCTCTTTTTCTGCAGGAAAGTGTGATAAGTGGCATCGGACAGTCTGGAACGACAGTTTCCATCTTCAAAGCTAATATCCTAACTGTTAAGCTTAATCCTTGCTTGCTTTCTTCATTTTCCTTTTTTCTATCCTATAAAGTCCTTAATTCTTTTATCGTATATAAAACATCATTAGCAATATGGGCAGAGAGCTGAAAGAATTAATATGCAAAAGTGTCATTAAAATAAAATATACCAATAAAACATTCTGGACTGTTCCTATCATTCTTTAGGCTTTCTTGCAGTCTAGAGGGCCAAATACATTTTCCTTCAGATCTTTTGAATTCACTGGGTTTAGATGAATATGCCCTAGAGTGTGTAAGTGTGCATAATCAGTGCTAACGTTCACAGGAATTATGCATGTTTATGAAGTGGAAAATAGGCTTCTATATTGTGATACTTCTTGGAACTGGGTCACTGAACACGAGAAGCATATCCTCTGGATTAATAACAGAAACAAGCACCAATGGTCCTTTAACTGGAAGGGTAAGGTTGGGAGTGATCATGATATAATGCTCACGTTAAATAGAGTCATTCGCTTTGTGAATTTATTGCACATCTATTATTTAGCTATGTTTCGGGGTTTTATAGATAACATTTAAATTTAAAAAAAAAATAGTAACGCCATTTGATTAATTACAATCAAATGGTTTGTCATATTTTTGGCTTCTCTCTCACATTTCCTGCCTTGAAGGGAATTGATTTCTAGTCCCTCATTTTAATATGTGTAGAACAAAAGAATCTCAAAAATCTATTGAAATTTAAGTGGGTATATTTGCAGCCTCTTTTTCTCTATCCAGATTTTCAAGACAGACTAGCATCTTTCTAAAGATGGCACAGAGCTCCTCAAAATGTTAGGTTAGAGCTACATTTCAGGCTTTCAGTGGCTGTGAAGAAGTGGGATTCCAGAACAGCACAGCTGTGTTTACAGATACCCCTAACATAGATGCAGTTGCAGTGGCAGAAACTGATTTTCCCGGGACCATCTCTTTTAACTGGAAGGGCTGTGCTGGTTTTATGAGTGTGGTTTGGCCACTTACGTTCTCCCTATAATAGGAGTACTTTTTAGTTATATTATACGAAGGTTAGGTACATGATACCTAATATAATTAATATATTTAGGTATATAGTACCAATACTGCATTGCTAAACAACAACAGCATGTTTTGAAATCAGGCAGATTATCAAAAATACTGCTGTATGTACTGATACAATGATTTTAGCCCATGCTGTTGCTCCCTTCCAGAAGATCACATCTGGGGCGCTCACAGTCTTCCTCGACAATATGACAGTACGTTTGTTGGATGCACCACCTAAAACTAACTGCAACAAAGAAAACACAATATGTACTTATTTATAAACATGACGCTAAAAAATCCTTAAACAGGTTAATAGTAGTGCTGTGTTCCTGAATTTTTAAAACCAATATGGAATAATAAAACTATTATTGTTACATTAGAAACAATTAGAAATAGCATCGGATGCGAACAAGTAAAGCAACAAATAGCTCTGATCCAGGGACGTTACAAGGTGGCTCTGTAAGAAGCAGCACATATGTAGATAGACAAATAGAGGCGAGAAAGAAATAATAGTAACATTATTGGCATCAGTGGAAGTTTTGCTCTGGGGGGATTTGTAGAACAATCTGCGAGGTAAAGATTCTTAAGCACTTAATACAGATCTGCACATTTAAGACAATTACAGTAAAATCATTAGAAACAAATGCTCCTAAAGAGTAAAAAACCTTTCACCAGAAGTGCGGTGAAAGTTCCTGTGAGAGGAAAATTAATACAGCAGAATCCGGAAGGCAGTATGCTGGAAAGCAAATGTGTTTGCGGTCCAGCATTATCGCAGGGGAGTGCTTTTCATGATGAAATATATGTTTAGTGATCCAAAGCGGTATTGAAATTGGGTTCTGATAACTTTAAAAACAAAAGAGATCGCAGTTGGTTTTCATAGAGGACTTGGTTAAAAAAAAGGGCATGGTCTTGTTGCCTGGATGTTTTCCATGCAACACTGCTTTTGCCATTATTCCTCCTCCTCCTTTTACTTATAAACATGAATAGGCAGGTGCTGTGCCAAAATGCAGGTCTACTAGAAAACCACATAAGAGGCTTATTATATGTTTCAAACAGAAGCTGAGATTGTGCTGCATGGATTTTAAAACAAAGGGCCAGAATGCTTCTTACATATAAAACCCAAATGAAACAAACCCCAAAGGCAGTGTTAACTTTGAAGCTGACTGCGAATGATTTGGGGAAGGGGAGGATCCTGGTAACATGCCCTTCTGCTGCATTTCTGTCTTTGTGCTGATCCCAGGAAAAATAATGGCCGGACTTAATATTTTATGGAACATCTTTTAAAATCAGAGCTTTAAAGATCAGCAACCGTATTGAAAAATAAAATGCAGTAAATAAACGCGGATTCTCATTTAAGCTGCAAAGTAAAATGAAACCAGCAGTTTTCACAAGAGGACCAGCACACTGGGCAGTGAGCTGTTCTGAAAATACGGCCGTGAATCACAGCACTGGATACTAAGAGCCTTTAACAACGCAGAATGGAGTCAGTTTAGATTGAAATCCTAATCTCACTGAAGCTAATGGGAGTTTTCATTCCTGATCCTTATTTAAGCACTTAGGACTGCTCTTGACATTGTTTATCGCTGCGAGACTCAAGTCCTGGGAAGTGCAAGCTCTGTTAACATCCAGTCCTGCAAGCTGGATCTCGAATCTGGAGAGCTCCTCTCGTCACGTGTGAAGAGCGGACACATTGCTAGCTGTCATTTAGAGGCAGCAGTTATTCAAAAACTGAGTCGGTATGGACGAGTGGTGAGGGTAAGGGTCCTGAAGTTAGTAGAAAAAATGTTTCAGAGGGTCCTTTTTGCAGCATTATGGCTAGCAGCTAATTTTAAAGGCTAAAATATTTATTTCTTTGCTTCTGTTGCAGAGCACGTAATGGCCCATATCCTCCAGACAATCTCTGGAGACTCTAAATCTAGAAAATGAGGAAGTCGGACAATTCTAAGAGATGAAATCTAAATAGCTAAATCTTAATTGCTCCAAATAGCAGCTTGTGGAGCATCCAGGCTTGTGGGATGAATCTTCCTGATGCTTGAACAATTCAGTAACGTATGCTGACACCCTCTCCATGAGAGGCAGGAATGAGGGTCACATGGATCCATAAAGCAGTCTAGAGGCATCTCCAGGGCTTACAGAGTCAGCAGATGTGTGGGGATGTGAAGGTTTAGTCAAAACCTCTGATTATTACTAAGTACTGAATAGTTCTGTAAGTCTGTAGTTATATGTGGTTCCTGGAGGCACTCTAAGCTAACATCAAGTCCAAAGCACTGAGGAGAGTATGTCTGGCCAGGGCAAGACGATCCAGCCTGGAATGCTTAAAAATCTCACCATGTGCATGCATGCCCTAGTTTCCAACATAGCTCAATAAAAGAGTCCAGGCTGGGTAAATTTTCCAACAATAACATGCAAATTACTTTCACTGCATCTTTTATTTTGAAGGAAGCTCACCAATTCCAAAAACTGCCATACATTTTTATAAAAGACCTTTTCTTTACAGCTCACCTTTGCTCCCTGTTGGATTCCTCAGAGAAATCAAAAGGATGAACTTGGGACACTGTGATTATTTCTGCAGCAAAATACTGAATTCATTAATATGGTTATGATGTCCCTGAAGGGTAATACAGAAGGAGTGGTGCAGCTTGGATGGAGACAGCTGTTCTTAACACAAAGTATCAGAGACCTCAAAAAAAAACCCAACAAAAAATTGTCAGAGCCAAGTCCCATAGCTGTTATGGTGTTCAGGTATACTCTTTTTTGTGACAGTACTTATTTTTCCATTGTTGAGCAGTCCTCAGAGCAGTCATCAAGACTGATCAGTGGTTCACAAGCTTTACCCAACCTCTTGCAAAAGTCAAGTAAGTGTTCAGAACTTCTTCCCTCCTGAAACTTCATACCTCCTAGCTCCCTTCATACCACCCGAGTGCTTTCCTTCTCATCACAAGGAACGGTTCATGAAACCAGTGAAAAGCTTTGAGGATGTACAGTGGAGCGGGCGGGTGGTGATACTGACTGTACTTTTTTCAGAGGTGTTCCCTTCTCTTGCAATCTAAATAAAACAACCATGAATGGAGCATATAAAGTCTCTATATTATGTATTGATAGGTGAGATACAAAAAGGTTAAACCACTTGCTGGACGTCTTTGGCAAGGTCAGGGTTGAAATTATTTCACGGGTCAAAATATAAATGTCCCTTATTTTATTTCTTTGGAGTGAGATTTTTTTCCCTACTGAATGGCATGGGATGGGGTTTCTTTGACTTGCTGGGTTCATACATGCACATTAGTGTGTCACTTCTGGCCGGACTTTAATCAAATGTCTACTCTAGATCTACACTGTGATCTGCAGTCTATAGTTAAACTGTGACCACGTCTTAGTGGAAACCTGTATTTTAGGTCCTCAGTAACTTTGATTTGGAAAACTGGATCATCCTAAAACTTGTTCTGAAGGTTAGTAAGCATGTGTTTTTGTTACTTGCGACAGAGTGAACCGAGGTCTTTCAGGAACTTTAGCTTGTCGCATTTCTTGAACTGTAAATGTTTCTGTTTGTTTAAAATATATAAAAAAAAAGCTGTTTGGTATTGCAGAGTTCCTGAAGGAGCCTTTGAAACCAGAGCACTTCATTTCAGCACTGGAGTAAATAATATGATGTAAAGTATTTTGTTTTAAAACATACAAGTGTTTTCCTCTAGAATCAAAGTCTGCTTCTAATATCTCACTTGTACACAAGGCCTGGGGCTGAAAAGAGCGTTCTTGTTTTGTAAGTTATAAACAGGAACTTGGTGCTCTGAAGCGAGTCCCTTCCCCCCGATGCGATGTCTCTGACTCTGTGCCTCAGCTTTACCTCCCCCTCTCCTCCCAGGGACTCATCAGTCCTTCAGAAAATTAAATTACCTCAGTGATACGTACTTGCAGTGCTTCCCAGATGGACAGTTGTTAGTCACTGTAGCTGGGTATGAATACTCCAAAAATTAAAGGGGCTCGATGAGTCTGGACCACGGCACTCACAGCCATGCATTGCATCCCAGCCTGCTCCATCTGCTTGTGGTACTTTGAGAAGGCAAATCACCATTGCCACTGCAGCGCACGCTGCTGTGGGCAGCTGTAGCTATGCAGGTAACGAAACATCAGGTGTTTTTACAGGGTTCTGTGGTACGGAGAGACATTTGAGGGCTTGCTTAGTTACCAAATTAAATGCAGTTTTTATTATCACGTAGACATTAGTTGAGATTCCAGTCAGGTTTCTACTAATCATAGTCTGAACATTTCCAGTACCTTGGGATAGCAACTTTATTTTTCTTCAATGGGAGTAAATTTCCATCTTTTCATGTTTAATTAAGGCTCATAGGAATAGGCTATTTGCACCGACAAACCTATTGATTGCTGAATTGAGATGACTTACCGCATGAGAATTAGCTAGATATCTTAATTTTATATTCAATCACAAACAAACATGGTTTGGAAGATAAAGTAATCAACATAAGGAAATTCAGACTGGAGGATATTTTTTCATTTTGCTGAAATACATATGAAACATTCTCAAAAGAGGTTGGTGTGAAATCCACCGTATGAAAAGTTGTGAAGTTTGGCTGTCTGGTTGGATGGATAGCCCAGAACTGAATACACAGCTTTAAGTAAACTCTCTCTTAGTCCAGACAAACAGCAATATAAGCAGAAGTGTAAACCAACATGACAGTTCACCTCAAAGTGAATAAGAAAGTAAATTGGGGATTATTTCTGTGTTAACAAAGCTGTTAAAAACAAAGGAATTAAAAATTCTTCAGTCATTAATTGAAATAAGATTTTATATGGACCTTGTCAGCAGCTTTCAACAGAAGTATATTCAGTTACGAAGTTATTCCTAGATGCTTGTGTCCCCTTTCCTTTGGAAGGATATACCCTAGAATTTCTGTTTTCCCTTGCTAGGAAATTACCCAGCTGTATGCATACTCATGACTTTTCACTGCTTTCTTTGAAAGGCATTCGCGAATTTGCTCCTCCCTGCCAAACTGATCAGGCCGGGAGATGGTTAAAGCCCTGTTCCAAGATACGTGAGTTTTGGCTATGTGATTCCTGTCCCTAGTGCTAGTGCCAAATACACAAGAACTGATGAAAAAGAGCAGTCCTTGAATTTGCTTTCATGTTCGCAGGCTCCAGCTACCACTACTTCGTGTGTCCATGTTGACTAGATTTATGTCCCTCTTCTAAATACCTATTTGGCAACGGAAATACTTTTAATTGTGTTGGTGATTATTAATGTAGCATTTACAGTGCCTAATTTTATAGTATGTGTCAGTGCAGGTAATTATGTAATTAAACCGTGTAACTGAAATGATGAATTGTCTAAGAATGGACCAATTAAAACAAGAAATTGTGCTGTGAAGGCGTCACAGGACACCACAGGTAAAGCCTGCGGATGGCTTCAGGAGACGTCCTCCCTCCCAGCACAGATCTGTTTTCACCAGAATAAACTTCAGCCAACTACTTTTCAGCCAGCTGCTAAACACGGGTAGCTGGAAGGTGACGCTCTTTGGATGTGGTCCTGGAGAAATGCAGATGTCCTCAGTTCCCTTCAGAGTCTCCCTACCCACACACACATGCCTTAGCCCTGGTGGGAGAGGAGGCAGTTGTTCCTCCCGCTAAATCACTGCTTCCCACTTTCCCTCTCACAGATGCTGGTGTCACTTTGGCAGGTCGGGTGCCATCCCCTGTACTCCATTAACACTCCTAACTTCATTCCGGCATAAAACACATCTCCTTTCCTCAGGGTCCAATTTCTCTGTTTCAGTATAAAGCATCTTTTGCCTGTTTCAGTATAAAACATCTTTGAGGGCCACAAAGATGCTCAGAGGGCTGGAGCACATCTCCTATGAGGACACGCTGAGAGAGTTGGGGTTGTTCAGCCTGGAGAAGAGAAGGTTCTGGGGAGACCTTACTGCAGCCTTCCAGTACCTAAAGGGGGCCTACAGGAGAGCTTGAGAGGGACTTTTTACAGGGGCATGTAGTGATAGGAAGAGGGGGAATGGCTTCAGACTGGAAGAAGGTACATTTAGATTAGATATTAGGAAGAAATTTTTCACTTTCAGGGTGGTGAGGCACTGGACCAGGTTGCCCAGAGAAGTTGTGGATGCTCCATCCCTGGAGGTGTTCAAGGCCAGGCTGGATGGGGCTTTGAGCAACGTGCTCTAGTGGGAGGTGTCCCTGCCCATGGCAGGGGGGTTGGAACTTGATGATCTTTAAGGTCCCTTCCAGCCTAAACCATTTTATGATTTCTATGATCTTCAGCACATTGAGTCTTTTACACGTGGGTTGGTAAACTTGGTATAAACATTATAGACACACGTTAAACATCTCTTGGTTTCTTGATTAGGACAAGTCACTTAGGTGGTAATCCACTGCTCTGAGTTCATAGTTGCTTAGTGGTGACCAAATTCCATAGTTTTGTATTCTTGAAGGAATACACTCATACCATCTCATGCATGTCTTAAGCCACAGAAAGGTACAGTTGAGCATCAGCTTCACAGTAATGGTACTGCCCACACAATTTTCTTCTTATCTCTTCTGTTGCTCATCTGTACAGAACAAGAGATGCCTTAATACTTCCTTTAGGCAGTCTTAGTTCCCAATATTTGAACTGTTGTTCAAATTTGTGTTGTTTTTTGGTTTTTTTTTTTTTTTTAAGAAAAGCAATACTTCAGGTAACGCTTGGCCTAAGAAAGGTAAATTTTCTGATGTCCAGTATATGGTGGTTCTTAAAAAGTCAGCAAAAAGACTGTGGTTAAAGTCTAGAACAGCTCTTTAAAGTTGTCCTGGTTTGAGGAAGCTTATCTAATGTCTTTTTTTCTTTTTTTGAGCTAGAAGAAATGCTGGTATATGAAAGAGGATTCTGAAAATGGGAGTTTATAATAGTAATAGTCATATTTAATTGTAAGGTCGCTATTTTCATCTTGGCTTGAAGAAGCAATTATTTATCTATCAATTAGTTACTGCTACAGTTAAATATGGTATATGACAAGGGAAGCCCAACAAATTAGTGGCCTTGTGTTAAAATTGCAAACTTCATGCCGCAAATTAGCCCCTATGGTGTATTAGTCTATCCGCTCATTTATTTTTAAGATTCTTTTCCCCTGGAGTTTTTCTGTATGGCAGGAAAATTGTGTTTAATGGGCCTGATGTTATTTTCAGAGAGACATAAATTCTGGGGTTATTCTAACGTATGGCCAAAAGTAGGAAGAATAAGGACAGTTTCTGCTTCCTGTATCTGTTTCCCTGGGGTATCTTTGAAACACAAAAAATCATAAAAGAGAGAACATACTGTAAAACAACATGTAAGGAAACCCTATTTTCAGACTCAGAAAATTACGTTGCTTATATAGAAAATCGCCCACAGGTCCAGGGCAATAAAGCTGAGTTAAAAAATCATGCTAATAAAAGGTAAATGGCGGAAATAAGAAGTTGTCTTCATAATCAGCAGTTTCATTTAAAGTGATGTACCTCTTTGTTACCTCTCTGTAAGAATAATGACATTTTGCCAAAGCAATCAAATCTGTTTCCAAAGGTGGAATTTAACACATTCAGTATAAAAATTACATTAACACGTAGCCAAATGTATTGAAGACTTTTGAAAATCATTAATTTGGCACACGAACTTCTAATAGGCATCCTATAGAAGTAGACTGTCAGTGGGAAATTAGCTCTTGAGCTCTATCCAGCGGGTGATTGTCAGTGTGAGATAAAAGGACTGCATTCTGGCTATCCAAGGGTGGAATTTTTCCTACACAAGCACAATAAATAGTTTTTTGCTAGCAATAAAGAGGCTGCCAGATCAACCTATCTGAATAAAAAGTATGTTGTGCTTTACACATGGGAAAAGTGCTCCAGGACAGTTAATCCCTGTGAAAACATTATCCCTGCGTTATCACCAATAGTATTTGCCTTCAGGCAGATTTCAGTTATTTGTTTCCATTTTCTATACATGTACCCAGGGTTCTTTATTTCCATGTGATTGTTCATCTCAATCGTTTTCTTTGCTCTCATCTATTCTGGGCTCATGCACATGCATTTTGCATATTGCCAGGACACTGTGGGCTATATTTAAGTTTCCAGATTCATAGAAATACTGTTCTACGTTCAATGCTATGAAAGCAAGTACGTAGTCCTAAGAGGGTCACTGATTTCTGTGGGATGGCCCGTGTCACTACGAAGTACATCAGTGGGCAAGAACACTTTTTACCTTTTCTCCTTCCCTTTTATGTGGAGTAAATACCTGGAATGGTATAAAAATTCCATGGAAGTCCTGTATATGTGTGGGGTGAGTGAGTTCACGTAGCTCACTGGTTAAAGAAGTCTCTCCCAGGTTTTATTGCCAACACGTTGGTGTAATAGCTGGGTCAAGGCACAGCTGAAGTCGTGTTACTGTGCAGACAAGAATGCATGTCTTGGAGCCAAAAGGACAACAAGGGAAAAAAAAATCTCTTTACAAGAAAAGCAATCCCTAGTTACTGTGTAGATCATTTTACTGTATAACAAAAGAGAGCCGTAACAGTGCACAAGTCACATGTGTAGTGAAGTGGAAGCATTATGGTGCAAGGTAAGAGTTTGACCAAAGTAAGAATAGTTCTTTAGTATAATCCATGATGGACTAAAACTGCACTTTTTGAATTGTTAAAACTCATATATTATATTAGGGCCTCAATTCTTGCCATCACTGGGTAAATTCACAGAATGCAATTTAAGAAGAAAGCAAAAGTTTTCTCCCCCAAGGAGCAAAGTGCCCTCCTTCTTCCTGGAGTGGGCCCGAAGATGCAACCTTGGCATCTCCAAGGTTCTGCGCAATCCTGACTGTCAGGCATGCAGAGTCTTGAGCTGCATCCTCATCTTTTTCTTTACCGTAATGTGCTTTGCTTTGCTTCTCAGCTAGCTCTGCTTTGTCTTTCCTAGGGCCCTGGCTAGTTGAATGGTGAAGCCTGATGCGATATGTGTACCTTTGATCTGTCCTTCTCCAGCTTTCGAATTTCTGCAACTCTACCTTGACTGCTGTGACTTCAATATAATGAGAAGCTTGCTGTTGGTTGTGCCCATTCAGCCGGTGGTGTGGGCTTGGTCATTTTATTTTAATTTGTTTCTCTCTTTACCCTAAGAAAAGGGCAGTCCAGCAGCAGAAAGCCAGTCCGACCCTTTATGCAAAGGAGGACTCTGTAGCTGAAAACTTAAAATATGAGTCTACGAGTTCTGGCAAGTTTCTACATAGCAAAGCAAAATGAGCGGGCATAGCTGAGTGTTTGTTATTCATTGTTAATGGAGCTGAGAAGCACTTTAGGAAATGGAACTATCCAGAATCTTTTACTTGAATTAAAATGAAGTGTCTTCAGAAAGATTTTTTTAAATGCCTTCCTTTTAACCTTTGAACATATATTTTTCTAATTTAATATGTCAGAGGTTTGGGGATTTTTCTCTATCAATGTTTTATTTTAAAAATTGTTTTGACAGTAACGCCAGTTATATGAATGGTGGTGGTGTCAAACAGTAAAGGTTTGAGAAAAAAAAGGAAATTAAAAAGTGAAGAAATTGAGGCTGGATAAATGTCAACTTGTGGTAGACCTTGGAAGATATAAAATTAGATATATTTTAATAAAGGTTTTAAACCTTAAGACAGATGATGAAGAGAATGTTGGCGGGGGGACATTATCTAGACAATTCATTCCATGTTTAATGTTACACACCTGCATTAAAATACGTGGTTCTGAGAACTGTACTGCAGTCTTTAAATAACGTTATAAATGAACAGAATGAATAGCCAGTGGTCCTGTTCAAATCCATGGGAGGTTTGACACCTTCTGTGGAACCAAGACTTGGCTTGCATTTTACCAATTTCTTGTTTTATAGCATACGATATACTCTGCAAAAAATAACAGATGTCCTTAAAACTAATTTTTTGTGATGAGAATATGTTCACCTCTTTTCGTCTTTTGTATGGAAATTCCTTCTCTCTTCGTAACTTCCACAAACAAATAATCCGTTGCCCAGCTCATCCTGAAAGGACAAATACCGTATCTGGAAGGGCACAAGAGAAGATGCTGAACAGGGCACTCCTGGGAACTCCCATTCAAGCCATTGTGGGTTTTTTTCAGTTCATTGGCCAAACAAATCAGATTACCACATCTGTTTAGCCAGATGGTCTTTCTAGTGTCATGAGGCAAGTACAGTCAAAACGCTATCTCCAACTAGCACAAGGACTGTACTGGCAACTTGCTGCAGAAAAGGAGTTATGTTACGGAAAACCACTGTTGGTGGCATTTGATGGTGACTTCCTTTTCTGATAGGCAGATGAAATGAGCACCACGTCCAGCCATGGTTGGGGTATGCAGGTACTAGGTGACAACTTAGAAGACTAAGTAGTGCTCTGGTTGGTTTCTGGGTTGCAATCTGAGAACATTAATCTTCCTATTAATCTTCAATTAATCTTGGCCTGCCCTGCTTGATATTATCAGATCTTTTTACATATTTGTTTCATTTTCCAGCAGCTGTCAAGAAAACAGTATTGTGTGCATTTTGGGTTCATTAGACTACTTCTCCTCCTTCTCTTCTGCTGGATCCACTGTACACACATACATACATAAGTACATGCTGTTGAGTCTATACTACATAATTTAAAAATCATAAGAAGAAAGAAATTATCACAACTGCTGTGCTTCCAGCTAAAAGAAACTACCTGAGAACCTTTTCCAAATTATCATTCGGTTGATTACAGCCTTACATGGAAGCTTCTCCCAAAGGCTGATCCAGCTGTGGTTAACTCCTAAGAATTCGCAGTGACTGGCTATTATGATGGAGCCAATTGAAAGTTCAAATGTTGTATGACACTTTTATATAGTTACTAAAATGGATTTTGTCCACGTAGACTTTGAAAATTCCAGTATTATAAGAGAAATATATGGGACTATGTTATTATTGGAGAGCAAAGGCATCTCCAATGGGCAAATCATCTCATTACAAGATAGATGTATGAGAGAGATGGCAGAAACCATTCTCTGAAGGAACCTATCTACCTGTATCTAAAGGGTGCCAGTGAGCTGTTAGATGGCTAAAATTGGGAAGAGGAATCCAGACACTGGTGAGAGGTATTTGAGAGAAAAACAATTTTACGTAATAAATTAAAAATTAATCCTAGTTACAAGATATCACAGCGACTTAATAATGTTGTTTGGAACATGTAAGAATTTTTTATATCAAGATGTGATAATGTTTTCTTAGCAAATAGTAAAAATCACAGAGGTAAGCTCCCTTCGCACACTTTTTTTTTAACTGTTGTTAAAATCAAGGGCACACTGTGGTCATTGGCAAGACTTTCTTCCCCCTTGGTGGAAGCAAGATCAAGTCCTGTGGCCTCAGATGGACAAAGGGAAAACAGAAGCGGAGATACATGAAGAATAAGTGTGCTTTTAGGCACTTGTAAGCTCTTTCTTTGCTTAGCTTAGAGCACATTCATACTGAAAAAAAAAGGTTGTTTCTTACTTTTTATTAGTTTTATGGTAATTATAATAATTACTTTAAAAAGTCACAAGCCAGGAAATTTTAAATGAGACAGTATAATTATAATATATAACTGTAATAATGCTTCCTTCCATTCCTCACTTGGGTATTGTGAGGCTTAATTAGTTAATGTTTGTACAGCAGTAAAATGCAAAACACCATAAAAGTATTAAGCATTTTTCCTGGTTCGGTTCTTCAGTGGAACTGATTATCTTTCACAAGATTCTTGAAGGGGGACAATTTAAAAAGATCTATATAAAACAAACTGTATTTTATGTCCGTCTTGCTGGTAGTTGGAGTGGCAAATCAGTGTTTAATTGCATCAGTATTTCTCATGAACACGCTGACACTGTGACAATGGATTTGACCTAGAAATATTTGTTGATTATCATATTTCTGGGCCTTGCAACAAAATTGAAGTGTTCTCATGGGAGCCAGAGATACAGGTGATGGAAATGAATAGAGTGAGTGACACAAGCTGATAAACCATCATATTTAGAAGGGAGAAAAAATCACAAATAAATGGTGTTCAGTTGGAATAAATAAAACCTTTTGTCAAAGGTTCAAAACAGGAGAATCCGTTATTTCTTCCTTTCTGCTGAGCAGAGTTCAGTGGGAAAAAGTCCTCCTGCAATGTGTAAATCTGCAATATGTAAACAACAAATGGAGTTACTGCTCAGGGAATGTGGCACTGTAGACTAAAATATGATGTTTTAAATTATATCTAGGTTGAAGGAGTCCCAAACAAGATCTGGGTATCAAAAGAACTCCTTTACAGACTGTAAGAATCAGTCTGGTTTAGAGGTGGAAATGGACTTAAGTTAATTTTCAGGAGACTGTTAGCACCTTTGGTGATAGTACTCAGAGCTTGTGAGTTAAAATCCAGGACGTTGTCCACTAGATCATCACTTATTTCGTCACCCTTGTGCCTGCCATTGAGCTTCAGCACAGGTGTAAGGGTTAGGATTAATGCTGTCATCTGAAGGCTAGTTTGTCATTTAGGCTCCACTGGAGTCAATGAGAAGAGAGAGGCATTTCCAGAGGATTATTCATTTTGTCTGTGTTGTACAAAACCACCTTCATTTGTTTAATAGCTAATGGGCTGAAGGAGAGTTCGCAAAGGAATTAATCTGATCTTAAACATCTATTTTTGGAAGAAATTAATGATACTGTGGAAATGCCATTCCCCATTCACTAGAAAGGCATTCTCAAGTTTCGTAGCTGTCTTTTAGACTTAGACAATTAACTTTTAGATGCCTAAGCTAAATTGCATCCTCCACGTGCAGGGAATTCAGCCAGAAGTCTGTAATGATGAGCGTGGGCACAGCCCTCCAGGATGTTACGTGCCAGCAATGCAGAAGATATTAAGCACATGTAGGAAGGGACAGTCCTCATCATTGACCTGCGTCATGATCAAGTCCATTTGTTTCAGTTTGGAGACCATTTTAGGTTCCTTCTTGCTGATGGTACCATAGAATTAAGAAGCTTCAGTTGTAATATGGACAAGTTGAGCATATGGACCTGTCAAATACAGATTAAACCAGGTATTTTTTTAAGCAGAGATGGAGTGCTAAGCAGTTGGGTTTGGATTCACATGGACGCATGGATCAGTGCTTTTAAAAATAACTTTTAATGAAAAAAATGGAGATAATATGAAATCCCAGTTCTATAGATAGCAAAAGTTTTGCAGTTGCCTTCTATGAATCCATTATTTCAGCCATTAAATGAAATGGAGTGTGGTCTGTTATACTGGTAATCATATGATGGTTAAAATACTAGATTGATCAATACATAAAAACAATCATAATTAAATATTGACCCTTGTTTTTTTAACCTCAGTCTCTCTATTATTTAGGTTGTGTCAGGCTGGTTGGCTTTGAATTCGAGGCTCTATTTTGTTTGGAAAGAATTTTTCTAATCTAATATTGCCACTTACTCTGCTTCCAGCCGATTTATAAACATCCGCTTTTAGCAGGCAAGAGCTTTCCACTTTTGTAACCGCGAGAATTTCCATTATTGCATTTACATGTGTCTCAGCTGCTGCTAAGCAACAGGGCTGAGTTACCTGCCAAAGCTTGGATTTAAATCCCAGGTCTGTAAAAAGGATGGATAGAAATATAGATGTGTAATATACTTAAAATAACAAGTGAAGAATGTGGTTTTGGAAAGATGTGGAAATGTGACAGTATAAGAGTAATACAATTCCATTCTAGTAACATGTAAATAAAGGTAATGTAATGTGTTAGGGAAAATTTTAGCAAGTCAATCCATGTCTCATATTTATGTGATTTGTTCTTGAAAATAAAGTGGTGTCAGATTGTTTTTTGCTTTGCCAAATCTTACCACGAAGTGTTAGGTCTACATGCAATGCCAGCTAAAGGGAGCAAGGAGCAGGGAGAACATGAAGGAGAATTGAATGCATATATTATTCCTAAAGACCAAGTTTGATCCCTAGTATTTTGTATCGTGGTTTTGCTTCTTCTTTTAAAGACAGATGTATTTATATTTGGATAAGAAATGAGTCAGTCTCAAGTGCTTTTCAAAGACTTGATTGACTTCCTTTTCTATTAATGTTTTTCTTCTTGATCTCATGCCTTTGTCTTGACAGGGTGGGAATGTTTCTAAGAAATGGTTTGGATGTTAGAAGTGCTGGTGCAGTTAACAGCATTAGCATTTAAGTCTAAGGGTGCATGATGAATGGTGATGTACCAACACAAGGCATAAAGATGGTCTTTACCCTGCAGACCTTATAGGCTGCATTTACGGAGGAGGTGGAGGATAGGGGCAATGGACCATGAGAATAAAAGTGAATAATGAAGCAATACCAAGAGCCCCAGAAGTCACAAGCCAGATGCCAGCTGACTGTTGTCAAGCATTGGGTAGCCAGAGACAGATTTCAAAAAGACATTTTGAACAGGAGGAAAATACACTGCAATTGGTGTGCATTGGAAGAATGCAATAATGCTGCTTGCTCCAAAACTGTAGATAGTTACAGGCAACATCACTGCTTGAAGTGAAGAGCTGGTCTACATTCGTGCCTTAGTACAGGGGAGAAAGAGGTGCCACGGAGGCTGCGGGTCGAAGTGTCACGACAGGTAACTGAATTTTGCAGCAGGGCTGCAATGGTGTTAACAGTGGGAAGGTAAATTTTTGTAGGACAGAGAACATCAATGAGCAAGTTCAAACTGTTTGGACAGAGAGAATGTCAGATTTTCATCATGTGCAACAGAAGCAGAAGTTCTTTGTTCTCCGCTGAAGTTTGTTCATATTTTCCCTGCTTTTGAAAGAATTTTACAATTCTTAAGGCATTCCCTCCTTTAGAATAACACTACAAGCCAAGTAAAGCATTTAACTACCTTTATTAAAGCATTTAAGAGAAGTTTCCTACAAAATGGTTACTCTTTCCTGCACTTCAAGACACAGTCTGATGAGAATACAATATCATAAAATGTCATTTTAGTCAGGCAGTTTATGCAGTAAATTCCTAATACTTTATTTAGTTCCCTTGGTTTGCTTGGAAATGATGTGTATACATGTCATCCCTTAACACTAGAGTTGTAGGAAACAAAGCATTTTCACACGTATTGCTTGTACTTTGGTACACACTGTTTTACTAACAAAACTGTTGAAATGAGGCAACAAAACTGTTGTGACATTTGGGGCAAAATATTTAGGCTGTGAAAAACAACGAAACAAAATACTATGCAGAAAAAATGATACTAACACATTTATGGCTATGGAAAACAAGAATAGAACAACTGAATTTGTAATATAATTTAAAAAATTTAGGACTAGTATATCTTTCTGTAATAAAACTGCACTGTATTTTTTAGAAGAAAAAAAATTGGCAAGTGACATGGAAAAAGTGACATACAAGAAATCAGATTAAAACAACGGCTCCGTCTATCTGAACACAGTTGTGTTTTTTCTTCAGCACTCAGGTAACTATGTCCAGTTTAGCTCAGTTTCCCCTGTCAGCATCACTAGTATGAAATCTGCAGTTTGTCCATTGGGATTTATGTATTTACGGACTGCTGGGGAAGAATCAACACCATGCATTCCTTCCTCACCTCTTAGCGATCTCCAGAGGGGTGGGCATGTGTGTAAAGGTAATCTGGTTGATACCGTTTACTTGACTTTCCAAAGAATTTGACAAAGCCCTTCACCAAATGGGAAATGAGTGTCTCCTAGATTCCTCCACAGTTACAGAAAAGAGATAGGCTCCTCCCCAGGACCACCCAGAACAAGGATCTCATTTAAGCTCTCTGATTTGACCCCCATGTGAAACCTGTCACTCTCTGTTAACTCCAGAGGCCCTCTGGGAAGCAAGTACCCCTCGGATAACCCCAGCCTTTCCAACTCCTTTCTTTAATATCCATGCTGGGTCTTTAACTGGATTTTCTGGATTCCTGTATCTCACAATGCTTTATTATTTTTGTTGAATATAGTACGTTAATGCTGGTTTAAAGGGCAATGTATTCTCAGCCTTAACTGTCTTTTCTTCTGGGGATATATTTAAAGCTGTAAGGAGAAGCAATGGTTATCTCATTTGAAAGTCTTACTGCTAATCTCAGAGCAGTAATTGATATCTCACGGAGTATGGCTACCTTTTTCTTTTCTCATGCGTCTTACGATTAATAAAGGGGGATCTTATTACTCCTTGAATAGCAGTGCCTGAAGGCGCCAACCTGAAGTGCGTGGAATAAAGAGATTGTGTCTTTGGCACCAGTGGAGAAAAGCCATGGGAAGAAAAATAAACCTCTAAATAATTTGATTACTTCTCATGCCAGCACTTCCATTAAAGGTCTCACCTGGGCTCGTGTGTTTTAACTTAACTGAAACAATTTGAGCAAGTGTACCCAGGAAGAAGTTGAAATGCAAGATAAGGCTGGGACTAAATGGCATCACAGGCCACAAATAAAAGACTTGTAAGTAAAACAAAAACAAAAGAGCCAAAAAAGACATGTAGACGTGGTGCTTAGGGATGCGGTTTAGTAGTGGACTTGGCAGTGCTACGTTGGACTCGATGATCTCAAGGGTCTTTTCCAACCTAAAGGACTCCTCTATAAAAAAAACACATCTGGATGACATCAGTCAAGGCAACCACTTACTGTTCTTTTCAGTAGCCCCGCTGAAGTGGAGAATGGAGGAACTGTGTCCCTAGGTTAACTAGCCGAGAGAATGAACCCCTTAATCTCTCTGATTTTGGACGAGAGAAGAGCCTCTATTGCATCTGCTCTGAGAGCGGGGAGTTGTGTTTGCCAATGGTTGTGCTGGCAGCTGTGCTCGCAGTGACCCCAGCTGGGACTCCCCGGGGGACAGGGATTATGTTATCACTCCTGAACCAGCAGCTTTTGAAGCTGGGACTGCAGGGCACATCCAGAAAAAGCAGGTAGTCTTTATTCCCGCTTTCTTCAAACCGTCACCCCGAAGTTTCCTTGCAAATTGCTATCCTGTGTTGAAGGAGTAAGAAACAGTGCAGTGAAGCTGGCGATGCTGTTACACTTACAGATGAAATAGGAGCAGTTTGCTGCTAAAGTAGTCTACTTGTAAAATATGAACAGTCTACTAATAGAGAGAGAAGTCATAGTCAGAAGGACAGTTCTGGTAATGGACGTATAGAAGGAAAAAAAGACTCCAAAAGCTGTGGTGGTTTCAGTCAGCTGTCAAAACAACCTTTAATTCCTCTGCAGAACCACCATTCACTAAATTAAGGAGAAATAAATCATTGGCTGGTCTTGTGAAGCAATATTGGAACTCATTGAGAACATCTTCCTCTCATTGCCTTAATCTTTAAAAGACATCTTCCTTTTGTATATAAAAGCACTTTCCCAGCAAGAAGGCTTACTGATGTCAGTGAGCTATCCTCCCATGGTGTTGCACAACGAAGAACATATTGTTGCTATTTTGCCGTCTGTTGCTAGCAGAGGGCTCAACATGTGATGTGTGTGACCAATAAACGGTGCGAGCAGTGGCTGTTCAGCACGGCAAGCCTTATCTTGTACAAGTCAAGGGTCCCGTTTATTGCGGTGGGTTTGCTTGGGTTTGATCTCCTTTTCTCTGTGCTAACTTGTGAGAAGACCATACTTCATCTGCTCTGGACAAGAAAGACAGACCTATGTCTTAAACATCTCTGTGTTACACTCTGGCTTCAGAAGTGCAAACGAGGGGCTAACAATCTGCGTAAAGGAGATGAAGCACTGCCCAAGCAAGAGCTGCCAATTGCTTGTGAGTGCTCTGATTTGGAAAAAGTAACATGAACGGTCTGCATAGAAGGAAAGTGCCGTTGGAGGTTTGTGCAAAAGAGATGTGCACAAGACATCCTGGGTGTACCAGCGTAATATAAATGTTAAAGAAACAAAAAAATGTACAATTGACCTAACCAGGCAGATTCAACAGGAATTCTTTTTTTCTTTTTTAATTTACACAAGGTGTGTGTCTCGGTACCTGCTCAATGGGTAGGGTGAGCTGAGACACTTGAGCCAATATTTTAAGGGGAGAGATGCTTCTCCAACAAGAAATGTCCAGGAGGCAGTTTTAGGTTAAGCCCTGCCCACCAGGAATCCTTGTAGCCCATGACCTGGGCTGAAGACAGTTGTGTCCCTCAGTTCTTGATTCCCAGAGCCTCTCCTGGAGCAAGGCACCAAAGCAAATTCAGGCCACAAAGTTAGTAGTGTTTCTGCCTCCTTTATAGCCCCCCATGTAGTGCCTAAAGTATACCGGGGGTCCAGATGTAGTCTTACCCCTTACTTGAGGGGATTTAAATTTTGTTTTCCAAACTCCCACTAAGGTCCCCTTGACACTTGGTGTTAATGCATCTTTTTCAGTCTCCCTCAACCTCTTCTACACTATGCTGAATGAAGGGGAGCAGCACTGGTCTGTCCTGTCTCAGAGCTTCTGTCTGAGGTCCCTGGTTGGTCTTAGAGTTAGTGTGTCATTTTATATCTGTCTGGACAATAGTTGCTGTCTCCTTTCTTAAGGAAATAAAGATGATGGGATTGAGCTGTGTGCATGTTTGCATCTGTCTTTCTGACTCTTAATGAGTTTTGATCTATGTCCGTGATTGCAATGGTCCATGATGCAATTTGGATGGAGAAAGTCTCCATGAAAAAGAAAAAATAATTCCTACAAATTTTATATAATGAATACTCACATGAGGTCAGGCAGTCAGGCACACCTATTAATGCTCTCACGGAGGAAAGACACCAACATGCACTGAAACCTTGTTAAGTATCGTAAAACTCGCGTTGGCACTCGATTGTGAGATGCCACGATGAGTTTCTCTGAGTCAGCTGCTCAGGAGGTTATCTGTCCCCTGTTTAACAAGTTTAATAGCTCATTCAATATTGTGCTTAATAATGGAACGCAATTATTAAGAGTTTAATAAAGTATTTGATATTAACTCATTAAGATAATGAAGCCTATGGAGGCAATCAAGTTCTTGTTTCTCTCCCATTCTCTTAATAATTTAAAATAAGATAAAAATGTATTAAATTATTTTTTGTCTTATCGTTCTGATTTTACATTTATTGCTTAAAACCTAGTAGATTGTAATTAAGAGACTTACATACAGATTTTGATAAACCTTCCTGTCTATTGTAAGTTTCTAAATCAAGGCTTCAGAAATGCACTGCAGACTATTTTTATGGATTTTTGTTGTGATGTATCCCTTAACGCTCGAGTGATGTGATACAGTCATTGTGTGTGTGTAAGAGGGCTTAATTAATAAAGTTAATAGCTCTTTTTAATAACTGAATTTGCTCAAATGCTGCTACATTTAGAAGCGTTGTTAGATTGACATTTATCTGTCGTTCATGTCTGATTTTCAAGGAACTGTTCAGTGCCTCAGACAGCATCAGGTATGTTCATTCCGTCCAGTCGTGAATCAACAGATGAAACAGACTTCATCCCCACGTGTTCCCCGTCAGTGATATCTTGAGCAGCATCACTCAGTTCACTACCTGATGAACTGTATGGTCTGTGTTAGAAGAGAACCATTTATAAAAGCAATATAACTAGGGCTTAAATAGAAATAATATTGGCAGGCAATATCATATAATCATTAGAAACCATGACCTTGTTAAATGACTTTTGTTTGCATTATAGCTGAGTTTAATAGGTGCTTCACTACAACACAGCAGTCTTCTGGTACAGAATCATCCCTATCCCTTGCACTGCCAGACATCGAGTCTGTGACTCCCCATGTAAATTCAAGTGGTTGAAAGATACGGCAAAGGAGACCAGGCTATGTTTTTTGCATCACTTGTCCATCAGTGTTGTGTCGTAAATGTACTCCCCTCTTTGTAAAACTACCCAAATGATCTTTTCTCAGGTTAGATCATTAAAATAATCTTCTTTCTTTCTAATCTGGGATGATCAGCTTTAAATGAGGTTTGGGGGTAGGGCTTTCCATTTGCCTGCTGTTATCAGCTAGTGGTGTTTGTATTGAAATTAAAAGTCTCTAGAGCTAAGCTGTTAATGCCAATAATGATTGATTTATTGTTGCTCTTCAAAAATGAGTTTGCCATGGAAGGGAGCTCAAGAAATCTGAAATCTCTCCATTGCAGACCGAAGGGGACAGGTTCTCAGTTAAAAACGTAAACAAATAATAAAAAAAGAAGCTAAGTGTGGACGCCGCAGTTAGTAGACCGCTGATTGTAGGGAGCACTCAGAAGGGCTGGGGCTCTGCGCGTGCCTCTGCAGGGGAGGGAGCAGGAGGGTGCTGGGGGTGCGCTGCGTGCCGGGTGTTGAGGGCGATGCCTCAGCCGCTCGGGGGGAGCAGGTGCCCGTGAGGGTCATGCTCTGAAGGGCCCCTCGCTGTGTCCTTGCCCTGACGGACAGCCGGAACATGAGGGAGGAGTAATGCCAGGTCTTGGTGCAGCGGGGAGAACTGCTGTCGGCGGGGGACAACCGCAGCTGGGGCAAATGGTCGCACAGGAGCGGAGGTCCCAGCTGCTCCCAGTGGGAAGGTGTTCCTCCTTCCCTATTCCTTCAGCATTCCCCTGGTTGGCTGTGTGGGACTGACTGCAATATTCCCTTTAACATCTAAAAGGCCATATTGTTGTTTCAGATCAGGTTGGGGTGAGGATTTTTGAGGAAGATAAGTTGATTTCAGCAAAAACTCTTCAACGTGGAAGAGCTCTTGACTACGCAGCCTCCCTCTGCTCAGAGGCCGGATACTCTGGGGGACATGGTTTGCAGAATGAGCTGTAGCATCCCTGTCTGCATCAGCAGCGCAACTCGGAACCGGGCTGCAAATTGTAGCACCTTTCAAAATGAAGAGCTTTTAAAATGCAAAAGCAAGAAATTGATATACAGGAGACTCTAGAATTACAGTATGCTTGAAGAAGTAGATTCAGTTAATGCTGAAAAAGCCTTTGGGATACAATCCCATTTCATCCAACCGGTTTGCAAATTAATTATGCTAAGCAGGTTCCTTTAATTACATTGCTTGAAGGAAGAGCAGCAGAACATGTAAATTCCATAAGAGAGAAAGCAAAGGTTTCCACTGCCAATAATGGAGCTAAATTCAAGAAGGGCAGCTGTAGCGTGATGGGGCAGAATGTCATTATTTTAAATGAAGTCTAGAGAAACTCCTGAATTCCTCATTTTTGTTTTCATCAGTGTCTTGCAGCGCTCAATTGTGTCACATTGGGCATGACATTTTTCCGAAGTATTAAGACTTTCTGTTATGCAACTTTTGTGACACAGCAGCCTGTGGCAAGTTAAAGCACTTGGCTCTTGCTTGGGAAGGATCAAGGGTATTGTTTGACTTACACCACAGTGGAGGTCTGTACAGTGTGCCGAGATGTTTCTCCTTCCTTGTGGTTTCAGAGAAAGGGGAGCAAAAAGTGTCAGGTACTCTGTGTGTGGTATACACCACCACCATCTAGTGGTTACCTTAGAGCTTGATGGATAGCTGGCTGGAAAGTGCTAAGCAGAATTATCTGGGAAATTGGGAAAACTCTCACGCGGGGTTGTTCTATCTCAGTACACATCTGTATCGTTTATTTGTTTACTTAGGGAAAGTATTCAAAGAAAAAAATCAAATTCTGTTGTCCCTGTTTAACAGCCGGAGAGGCTATTTGGATTGTCAGTATAGAACTTGCACAATTCTAAATTACAGTATGGAAGAGCACTGTTCTTTATAAGAAAATGCTGAACGCAAAATATTTGGAAATGTGACTCTTGCGTGTCACTTACACATTTGCAAAAGCAAGTGGAAGAGTTTCGAAAGGAAAATACTTTGAAAAAACAAAGCATGACTCCTTTTTTGGCATGTTTCTTTCGCTGAGCAGATAAAACAGCACTGGTAGTTGTGAGGAAGAAAGTCTTAAAACCATCATTTTTAACTCTAAGCTATCCTGATATTTTATTTGTCATTTCTGCTAACAAATATCTTCAGATAATTTGACTATTGCATGTAAAAATGCCGTGGTTTATATCATAGCATCAAGAGTGCATCATTCAAGGCGTAACCCAAAATATCCACGCAGTATGTCCATGAAATGCTTGAAGAGTTACTCTGGTTAAAAAAGATTGTGTTTAACTCACTTAAGTTTTGCCATCTTGGAGTCCAAGCTTGTTATACATTGGGCGCCTCCACCAACCACCTCCTGAGAGGTGAATTCATCCTACCTATTCCAAGTGTCCTCCTATTTTAAGACAGACGAGTCTCCTGTTGGAGGTGATTGCTTCTCTCCAGTCCCTGTCAAGGGAACCTTGACAACTGCCTTAGATGGGATACCTGGTTTTGGGACAGATAAAGTGAGATAAATATCATCCCAAAAAATAAAGGCACAGTTATTAGACAAAAAGAAAAAATCACTGTTTGCTTTTATGAATCAAAGTTGAATTTTTAAACTTAGCTTTGACTAAAAAGAAAATAATATATATACTATTTTTCTAGTTAAACATAAAAATCAGAGCTCTCTGTTCTGATCTGCAACTGGGAGGATCTGTATTGCAAGCTGTAAAATAATCTCTTCTCTCACTTCCTGATGTGAATGTTAGGTGTTTCACATGGGCTTTGGAAATTCAGGCTTTTCTCTTATTGTAAAGAAAAGGTTTTGAAAAGGCAGCAGTGAGGAGTTCTGTTTCTTATTCACCATTTCTGGGTGGACCCTTTATTCCGATTATGTGAATTACAACTTCATCTTCTCCCCACAACTTATTTCTTGGTTGGCATATTGCTGTGACTCTTAGGAGGGACCTGGGCTGAGGGGCAGCACGGGTTAGTGAGACGTGGCCACGTGGGCTGTTCCTGCAGTCCGTGGTATCTGCTGTGACCCACCTCAGAGACACTAGTGGGACCAACAGTGTACATAATAAACTCTTCGCTGGACCAAAATGTGAAAACCGGGGAGCTCCGTGTCGGGAAAGACACATGCTAAGGTCATCTTCTGTGTTGTCATCCCTAAGCTTGTTCAGGGCTCCTTCTTCCCTCTCAGTCTCTTTTTTGTGGCTTTGGTCTTCTCTCTGCTTTGCTCTCCCGGCTCCATGACTCCATGTGCCTGCCCTCTCATCTGCTGGTCCTTGCTTCTGTGCTGCTCTTGTTGAAAATATCAGGGAGAAGAAGCCCCGGGCCAACGCAAACTGGTGTAATGCTGGCACTTCAGTGGAAGCACCAGCTGGGGAGCTGGCCCTTGGTCTTGGTTCAAGGCAGCAGAGTTTCCACAGCTCTCTTTGAACTGTTTTTTTTTCCTTTCTTTATCCTCTGTTCCCTCACAAAGATTTATTACCCTTGAGATATCTCAAGTTGACACTAACAGAAAATGAAGCTTTTCGGTAAGGGGGTAGAGGTCTTCTCTCAATACCCAGTCAGTCCTTGACCTTCCTGCCTGGACTTTTAACAGCATTACAGTTCTGTTGATATGCTTTATTTTGCAGATACCACTAGCAATTAAACCAGGACCACCATCTCATTCTACGTGGCTGCCAGACAGCTGTCAGATATTAATGACCAGAGTTTGCTATGACCATAGCTGGATTAAAACCGGTGACCTACATGTGAAAGACTTTGTATCTCATTACCTCAAGCTATTCACCCCTAGATTTCTTTGAAATGTAATGCTGTTTTCTGGCTTGCTCTTATTAATCATGTTTGCTGGTGTCTGCCTGCTGTATTCACTGAAATGTCCGGGGATCGATAATCCATGGTCCTCTCTCTCGTATCGCACACAATTTTCACCCATCCTAATTTTTGTTCACTCTGATTGACCTTAAGAGATCTAGAAACTGGATAATAACCCAGGAGTAAGAAGATCAAAGCTTTTTACATCTAGGTCACTACTAATAATCCAGTGGTGGTCATTAGAGCATATGTTTAGCAGCTGATGTAAATTCTTTCAATCCCCTTCTTTGTAGTCACAAAATAAATTTTGCCTTCCTTTTACTGGCACTTTTGGTGAATTCAAGGGGGCGTTTGGCTAATTAAGAACAAATCTGTGAGCAAGGTGTCTATTCAGGATTTGACCCCAGTTTAGTAAGCTGCTTGGTGACTGCAGTTGTTTCTGTGAGATGGGAACCAAATAAAGATCCAGTGTTAGAAAATCAAGATGCTCTGGGCTGTCAACACAGTTTAGACCCTGCCTTGCCATGCACTTCCATTCTGGGGGAAGATTGTTGGTGTGGGGGTCCTACAGAAAGCCTGCAGCTGCTGCGTGTTTGCAGAGAACACTGAATATGAAGAAATAAAGGTTCCAGGCAGAGATCCAAAGCAGCGACATTGCCAGGGTTCAGTCTGCATTTTTATCCGCTAGCATACAAATTTTCCAGACAGACTGGTTCAGCAATTCGGATGGTCCCACCCCGACTCCTGGACAAAGCCAGTGAGACACATGACACATCCACGTGTAAGAAGGAGCTCTGTACGCTGCATAGCTACTGCCAGATACAAAATACCGTGAAGGAACAGAGAAATGCTTTGAATTCTGTCATGCATGCTTTTGGTAGGAGAGTGATGTTATTAGCAGTGAGGTTGTCTCCTGAAATGGAAATACCTAATTCAGTTTGTGGTTCAGTTAGTTCTATTAAAACTTTGTCTTTATTTCTGCTGTCAAAATACATTTAGAACAAAACCTTCAAGTCGAAGGCAGGAAAGATTAAATTGTTCTTATCTTTTCAAGTTAAACTGAAAAGAGATGTTGGTGGAAGGGGGTTCTGGAGGTAGAGCAGTGCCATAGCCTCTTTGTGTCTGCTCCCTGGGTGGAGGGAGGACAACCTACAGGATCTCGGTGCAAGCTAAGGAACGTGGGGGGAAACTTCCTTCCAATATCATAAATGTTTCCAGTGAAAATGGTCACTATTTTCAGGGCCCCGGAGCTCTGCCAGTTCCCTGAAGCCTGTTTGGATGCTGCCTAGCTTTTAGCAGCCCAGAAATGTTAAGCGGCGTTAGATACAGGGGCAGTATGAAACTGGCCCCCTACCGTGGAAGCTCCTGCTGGGTCCTTCATGCTTCATGGTCTCCCTCAGCTTTGGACAATCTTTAAGTAACGCTGAAAGCCTGGCTTTAAATAGTGCAATGTAAAGCAATGAATGATGCAGTATTCAAATGTGAATGACTAAATAAATGGTTGGGACTTGTTCAGAAACATAACACAGACATAAAAGCCTCATCTTAGCTCATTGCTTGGCCTTGGCATTTGTTTCTCCTGCCTAAAACCAAACCCCAACCTTTCCACGGAGAATTTGGAAGAAGATCAGATTCACGATCCAAGGTATTTAGAAACCAAGATCTCACCTGCTTTACATGGAAAATGTAATTCCTGGGCTTTTCGGAGCAGCCAGAAATTTGTCTGCCCTCGCAGTAGTGCACTGTTTGCTCTCATGGCTCGAGAGCCATAGATGATTCAGCCGTGCTCATTCTTGCCAATATCCAAAATTCAAAAAATGCTGTTTCTCATAGTTGTGTCTGGACTTCTTGGTAGTCTTCCTGGGGAGAGTTACGTGCTGCCGCACCATGCAGTGTTAATAACAGGCCAACCCCTCCTAACGTCTGTATGTTGTATAACTAATGCCTGTTTGTTGTGTAACTCACGTCTATATGTTGTATAACTAATTTGCACTGAAACAATGAGCTTTGCACCTTCTGACGTCAGCCTGGGGCATGTTGTAGGGGTGCAGATGATTGACTCTGCAGCGCCTGGGCAGCCGCTCCGGCGCTCCCGGTACGCGTCAGCCTGGCTGTGCTTCGCTGGGGACTCACTCTGCGGGTGCGGGGTGGCCCTTTATCTGGGAATTTGAGTTTTCCTGAAGGCTACTTAAAGCAAATATTCCATGCTGCTCTCCACCCAAAAATCCCAATCAGATGGACCGAAAAAATAATAAGGTGATAGGTCAGGTATAAAAGCGGTAGAGTCAGTAGGTGTCGCATTTGTGTATGATCTTGCAAGCCTGTTTGTTTTGTTGCCTTGCTTTGCTGGTACTGTGGTGTCCACCCATGCGGGTGGGTTGTGGGATTAGATTGATGCTAGCAAAGCACTTTGGGATCACTCAGATTTCTGTAGGTGTGAAAACAGCTCTTCTTAAGATTGAAAACCTGTTATTAACCACGTCTTACAAATCGGTATAGCTGGCCAAATCTACAGATTGTCACCTCTCCTGAGGCAATGGGAGCGTTGATATCCGTCAAAGGAAAAGCACAAGCTAGTTTGCTGTGACTAGAAAATGTACATTGCCCTCTTGTGAAAACACAGTCGGCTCCGCTGCAGCAATAGAAATATCCAAGGATACATTTCCGTTGAAAAGTCAATGTGTTCTGCCACTCTATGAATATAGCACAGGTCAGCCGTTGCTTTAGACTGACATCTCAGAGTGAGTGTGCTCACAGGACAACAGAATCAGATCTTTCCTATTTACGTACACAGAGTAGGAAAAAAACCCAGCTTTTTTTCCCTTGGCTCTGCAGTCATTCTGAATTTTAGTCACTTTATCAGGATGCTCAACTCTACTGTCACTATCGCTGTGACAGCTTCACTTGTATTTCAGCTTCATGACAGGTCTCAAACACATGATATTGTGACCTCAAATTTGCATCGCATTCCAGCTTCAGTGCCACACCACCCCTTTCTCTCCCTGTCATTTCATATCAGCAGTTAGAATAGGACATTGTTGTAGATTGCAGATATTTATGACTTTTACTGGAAATGCAAGAGGACTGTCTAGTTCATTAGTAAATCTGGAAAGGTTATAGTTACACCATCAGCTAAAGACAGCATGAGGAAATAGCACTTTGTATTTCAGCTGAGAATTAAAGTCTTGTTCTTTACCGAGCTATTCATGTGTTCAGCCTGTCGTCACGCAATCCTTCATAACCCAAGAAATCATGAAGTGCTCACCTGGAGTGGGATTCAGGTCACGCCTGCTGTTGGGATATATAACCTGTCTGGGGATATACCGCCCCATCAAGATGCAGCATCTCTTTCCATTGATGAAGAAGAATGAAGCACTGAGCTTTGAATTGGCATTTGTCATGCTGGCTGTTAAACTAAACGTGACAGAACATTTAAACACATCGGCTCACAAAAATATTTTTTCAACAAACAGTGCTACCAGAATAGAGACAGTATATTCACAGATGACAAATGTAGGTACTGTGGTACTAGTTAGATATCAGGGCTGTCCACAGCTGAGTGGTGGTCTGATATCTAGTGAATAAGAGAAGCCGGACATAAACATTTTTTTGGGGTGGGGCTCGAAGAAGTATCGATGCTGACAGCAGGTGGAAATGATTAAATTTAAGACCACCTTTCTCTGCCAGCAGGGCTTTATTTAGATTGAATTTAGACAATTTTCTTCAGGAATAATCTGGACAGCTGTGAAAAATCTACCTTTTTCTGTGCTTGCTTTGAGAGTACTCTCACTGTTCCCCAAATGAAGAGAGCCAAAACCTTGACACACACAGTCTCCAACTGGCAGAGTTCTGTGAAAATACTCTTGAGCTCTGGGACCTTTCTAAGAGTTGGTGGTCTGCTTACGCTGTAGTGGGAGAGGCGGAACTATCTGCGGTACAGAGTCTTTGCAACACTTGTGTAAGAAAAGAAGAACAGAGCTACCTCAGAAAGCAGTTTCTGATTGACCTTCATAGATATTGGTGCTTTCAGAATTCTCTCTCCAGCATACTCAGACAACCCAAAATACTGCAGCGGACTGCTAATGGTGTTTGCTTGAGTGAGCGCTTAAAATGTTCAATTTGAGAGCTCTGGTGCTGTCGTTTAGGATTTTACCTTCTTTCTCACGACTTGTCTCTGCCCAGGGTCGTGGCAGATGCTGCTGCTAAATCTGCCCTGGCAGCTGGACTAGGCGTACTCTGGGCTCCATCCCAGGTGCAGGAAGAAATGCCAGTCTTGTATTTCCTAGTTGGACCCTAGACCCCAGCCTGGAAGACAAGCTTCTCCGTATTTCGCCAGCACTAAAAAGCACTGGCGCCCATTAGCTTGGTAGGCTATTATTTTTATTGAGACACATTCTGTCTAAGGCATATTTCAAGTTTCTTCTCTCCTATTGTTTAACAGGGACTATATACAATTGTCCTGTGTTTCTTGTTGAGTAAGTATTTGTTATGTCCTCAGAGACTGAATTCTCTGGCTGGTTTGTTGAAGGTCTTTGCCTGGGCAGTATTATCACCCTTAGGTATTTGGCTGTCACTGAGGAAAGATGCAAAGAATTCTGAGACTTCTTTACAAGAGAATCTGGTTGGAACATTAGTTATGAAGATGCTGCCACCTCCTCATAAAGTTCTCATGCTATGAGAAGGGGGGCTTTGCCTTATTTTTATGAGAGCATGAACTCTAAAACAGATGAAATGCCAACTCTGTCAAATATTCTAAATAAGATGCCACATGGAGTCTCTATGAAACTAGTTGCATTCTAGAGACAGCTGCCTTAAGAGAGGGGTTGTTCATTGAATGCCTCTCACAGATGGTTCATGAAATGTTTAGAGGCTTGAAGATCCTCTGACCATCAAGAAGACCCTTTAAACCAGGACTGTCTTGAGAAAGAAATGCAATAGGAGGACAAGTTCAGAAAAGCCTCCATGCTGGAGAAGATGCCTGCCTGTTACTCCTGTGATAATAGCAACCAGTCGAGAGAACGCTTTCTTGTTTTATTCTTGTCTTCTTGTAACTTGGTGGTTGATTATTTTTTTTTTGTTTGAGAATTTAACAACTTACTAGAATTAGCTCATTATTTTTCATCCATAATTACATCTGGTATGAAATGTGAGTCTATCAAATAGGTGTGAAATCTATGTCATTGCTTTTCCACTAGAACTAACTCATCTCTAGAGAGCATTCAATGCAGTGAACTCATAAAGGAGATATGTCAGCAATTGGGCTTTATCTGCCAGTTGCAGACTTTAAAAGGATGTTTTGGAAACTGGCATCACCAAGAACAGTGTTCCTGGGAGGATCGCTATTGGCAGGCGTAAACCAGCATCCTTCTGGAAAGTAGTTGGTAGCATAATGGTTTGGTCATGAATACATAGTTTATTGTTCAACCATTAATGTCTATAGGGCTTTTTATTCATCTTTATTGACTCTGGGGTACAAGAATATTAAAGAAAATACGATCTGCTGCTCTCTTAAGGTGAGAGCTAACTTATCCGAAGGCATGTATGACTAATCCTCCTTTGAATCCTCACACCAATACTGAACTCTTTTTTTTTGCCACTATTATTGTTATTGTATTGTTCCATGCTTCCTAAGGCCTGAGTAGCGGTTGTTGTGTATTCATGAAAGCCTACAACCTGATTTATTTAACATGTTTACCAGAATCCTTGGGGGAAAAAGTCAAATCTATTACTCATATTCATTACTCAGTGTGGAAAAGCAACAGTTGTTCCCCAATGTGAGCTAGTTACCATAATTATACTGCTGGGCAGTTCAAATTGCATCAGTCTACATTTTTGAGCATATTTTTGAGGTAATGTTTATTAATGGGAAGCACTGATTTTGTTACATCCCTCTAGTTATGCTTTGCTGTGTCTATAAATAGGCCTTGTATTTTGCTCCTTGCAAGTGGATTTAGTTGGGCTTTCAGGTTTTTAGAGATTTTTTTGTAGCTGGGGGGAATAATTCAAATGGATCTGATTTTCAAATGAAATTGCATTCACCACTGCAGTGAAGACATCGGTTTTACATTTGTCACGCTCAGAATTTTATGTGCAGCTAAAGTGGTGGGGGTATCTTCAGTTGGTCTGGTGCACGGAGGGTAACTTAATCCGAAGGAGAACATGTAACTACACTAAGCTTGTGTGATAAATAAAGCAGCAAGGAATCAGCATTAGAGAAGTGTATTGCTTAAGCACTTTTTATCGTGTCTTCTTTTCAGCTGACTCCTAATTATGTTATTGAAACTTCAGTCGTTCTAATGGTGTCAAGTAGTGCATGCAGTGAGATATCCTGGTGTTGGAAGAATGTTGATGAATCTTTTTTGTTAGTACAGTTTTGTTCACCTTTTTAGATAAAGAAAATTTTTAATTAAAGGTAATGTGTTCTCTGCAGATTTTAGAATTTATTTTGTACTGTCACTTTGTATGGTCTTATTGCATTCTAGTGTTAAGTCATTTATAGACTAATTATATGAATAATTATAATATCTTAAAGGAATCAAGTGACAGATAAGCTCTTAGCTGGTCAATTTATCTGTAACCAAAGAGGCTGTTCTACCCATTGTAGCTTTTTGCTTCTTATGGCAAAAAGGAGCTGAAATTCAAAGGTACTGTGTGCTGAAGGATTTCAGTTAGCTAAGCAGGCAAATGCAGGAGAGGAGGCAACCCTGCCTCTCACTTGCAATGCTTTCAATGAACAAGCAGCATGTTCCAGTTTATGCTAATAGATCTACGGATTTCTCTAAAATGAGCCCTTGTGGTCATGTCTGGTACCTGAAAGAGTGGATAAAAACACAGAACCCACGGGAAAGTGAAGATACAAAGTTACAGTACTGAGGAAAGAGAATCTGTGCAGTAATTTTCCCCCTCCAAACATCCAGTTCACTTAGGTTAGTCTCATAGAAGTCTGCAAGCCCCAAGAATTGATCGGAGTAGAAAGGATGAAACTGGGGAGAAGCTCTACTCTGTGGCATAGTATTAGCTTCTTTAGCTGGCCAGTTGCCTAAAAAGGAGACACCTTTGGGAAACAACTAGTACTAAGTATCACTCTCATCAATTTTGTCTGCATTTTGTCTGCAGTGGCTCATGAGCACAGTCAGTACTCACACAGCAACAGCATATCCAGGGAGATGGCATCTCTGTGAAAGCAGTGATCTATGTGTCCCACAGGGAGTTTTTTCTACATGTCTTTCTACAGATGGCAAAGAACATAACTGATGGGAAAAAAAACAACTTATACAATGAGGATTTTCCCTTCTTGCACCGTTTTAGACAAGGAACAAGAATGTAATGCTCCTTTACATCGTTCCATTCATCCTTTGAAAGTTTTTGTTCAAGATCCCTTTCCCTTAGAGGTGTTGATCTGTGGAGCTAATAGACAAGGAGACAGTGTTCCCAAGAGCTGCCATTGTTTGAATACCTGTGGTTTATTCTAGACCTGCCCATACTTCTTAATTCCCAGAAGGTGACACAATGGGCTGTGTCATTCCTTTCTCCTGTCCCACCCTGGGAAGATCCATTGGATCAAGTCACAAAGAAAAGTCTTCCAGGCTCCTTGCACTGACTTTTCCTCTTTTCTCTTTCTTTTTTGTCTATGTTGAGCTTTAGGTTTTATCCAAATGCTGCTCAACCAGGATTCCTAGATATTGTGACTATCAATAACAGCAATAATAATGCTTTTATTCACATAGTACTAGAAACGTGCACAACACTTCACATAAATAAAACTGGGGTTTTTCAAACGTCGGTAAGCTCAAGAGTGTTGTCTTCCAAGACTTTTTTTCTAAGCAAGAACTGATTTAGTCCACTCCTTTGATATATACCTAAATATATCTATATATATATATATATATAGTTATATAGGCAAGATCCTTTGCACCAGAATGCTGGTATTTCAAAGTTTTTATATACTATTGGTCTTAGCGTTGACCTTTCAAAGGGTTTGCGTTATAAGAGAAAGCCTAGATATGGAAGAAAATACATTATCTCGCAAAGCTGGAATCTTAAAGCTGCACTGTGTTAAAAGAGTCCTTTTTTATTATTATCATCCATAGGAACAGAATTGAAAGGGTTACAGGTGGACGGATCTCCTAAGTAGGGCTATACAAAATTTTCAGAAGGAAACCTGAAAACCTGTCTGCTTACAGGTTCATTGCAAAAGAAAAGCTTTGAGACAGGCCTTGCAGCAGTTAGAAATATGGGCCTATTTCCAGTTTCAAATGATGAGAAACTTCAGTTTGGTACAGTTCCCCTGTGAGTTGTTGGACTGCTTTGAAACTCAGAACTGAAAATAAAAGTCAATAGGATATGCCCGGGGACAGCAGGGGAAAAAAGGATGATACCAAATCATTGCCCACCTGCCCCTTATCTACTGGGCTAACTATGGCTGCCATTGCTCCCAACCTGCCTGCCTCTCACCGCTAACTTTGGGCTCCTTCCCATTCCCTTAGCCCTTCCCCCTTTCATCCTGCACTGCATCCTTATTCTGTAACACACCCTGTCACCAGCTCTGGTCAGATATCTTTTTTGCGTGCCAAGACCACAGGAGTTTAGGGACAGATGCTGTGTGGTCTCCAAGCAAAGAGATGTCAGGATTTACCCAGGTGGGTTCCCAAGTCCTCTGCGTCATTAACTCTGCTTAGCCCTTAGGTGGTGTTAAATGTTTTGGGTACAACACAAAAAATAACCGCTCCCAGTCTGTTGCCTGGGCACAGAGGGATGAAGGGCACACCGCTGCACACTGACTGACCCAGGGACTGACTGTGGCTGTAGTCCGGTTACTTATCCTGTTACGTGTGTTCCTATTGTGACTAAGCTGCCTGGAGGTGCAGGCTGGGGTTCCCTTTTCTAGCCTGTGCTGGCAACCAGCAGCAGGGCACACCAGTTCTGGGGGCAGTCAGCCCTTCCCATTTTCTCTCCTTGAATACTCGATGCTTTTCTCAGAAGACCAAGTTCTCTCAAGGTGCTCGTGGTACTCTTTATCCACTCCTCTGGTCTTTCTGGAGTTCAGGTTGTAGTTTCCTTCCTTGGATGGAAAGGTTTATGGACTGCTCTACAGCCAAAGGTTTTATGAACTGGAAAAGATATCTGAGTCCACCAATCACTGGAGTGAGCTGTGCTTGTAAGGAATTGATAGTTCTCCCCAGCAGTTAATGCTATTTGTTGATAATTTCTGAATTATCAGGTTTTGCACTTAACATCAAGGAAAGAGATTTTGTAGTTTAGCACTGACTGAGATCTTCAGATCCTCAATTCTCTGATACTCCCAGCTACAGCCATTTTCCTTCTCTTTCTGCAGTTTCCTTTCTGCAGTACTGGGCTATAACAACTCCATATGTATAAGGATTTTAGGAGGACATATTACATAAGTATATGAGACAGATATTTCAGGCACAAGAATTTTTTCTACAGTTCCATCTGTATATTCATAAGATGGTTGTCTCAGACTTTAGTGACTCGTGTTTCAAATCCCTTTTTGGCTGGAAATAGCACTTACTGATGCTTCTATAGTCCCATTCTTTTGGGAAATTTGCACTAAGGACTTCACAACACAGCAGGCACAGCATTCAAGTTAATACTCTGAACCACTGGAGCCAAAACTCACTGGGAAAATAAAGCCTTTTTCAGAAATGAAAAGGAGTCAGATGATCTTTACTGGGGGGTAAAAGAAAAGGAAGGGAGAAAAAAAGAAGAAATGTCCCAGATCAGTGTATTCTCCATCTGGTATGTTCCCAGATTCCTAAAGAGATAACACAGTGTCAAGAAAAAGGATGTTGTAATTAGGCTGGGGCGTAGCTACAGCACAGCAGGATCCTGACATTGTCATAGCCCTGTGCTATCGCTGACCTTGGGGTAGTGGAAGACTGTGCCAAACTTTAAATAAATATAGTGTTCCAGTGCTCCTGCTCAGTTAAGGAAGATCAAAGAGAAATAACATTTAATCAGCGGTAGTCATGGTGTTATGCACTAGCAATACTAATTGTTTTGATGACAATTCTCTCTGAAGATTTTTTTTTTGTTAGCACTGAGTAATAACTGATCTGCTAGTGTATTGACCTATAGCACTACCACAGCTCAATTAAGTTTCTTATTGTCCAAATCTAATCAGAGAAAAGCTGAGATTGAAAATCGATTCATTTCCTGCTACTTAATGACTAATTCCCCATAAATGTGAGGATAGAGATTAACTTTCCAGGTTGAAAGTTTTTTTTAGAGGTAGACCCTGCCAGATGGATGTTTGAGAAGCAGCAGCATGGCTTCTCTTTCCCCATCCATCTTCCTCCAACCTCTTGGTGTATACTGGTTTTTTACTGTGAGTTTTGCTTTAACATAGCCTGGGATGTGTGCTTGTTCCCTGGTCTCTTAACCCATGTCTCACAAAATTGCAAAGAACTGGTATTGATAATTCAAGTCAGCTCCTAAATTCTCAAATATTTCTTCTCCATATGCTTCAAATGAACATTTCTGCAGTGGCTAAAAACATCTGCAAGACAGGGTGACTTAGTCCTTAACAATAATGTAAGAGCTAATCACAGTCCTTGGAGGTCTGCGTAAGACACAGATTCTTCTCTGATCCCACTTCAGCCTGTACAAGTTGTGAATTTTCCCCCACGATGGGGAGAAATTACATTTCTTGGCTCTTCTAAATATTTCTGCTTTATGTGAAGAACTAACAGCTGCTTATAATCCTCCCCATGTGTCTATTATGCATACGTGTTCACAGCATTAAAGCTACTAAGTGGGGACATAAGCAGTAAACATCCATGAGGTTTGGCAGTTGTCCCCAGTTCTTGCTAGTTGTAGGGCTCCCACTGCAGCAGTATCTCAAACAGTCACAATCCTTTGTTGTATTTATCCTCGCAATGCACCTCGGAGGTGGGACATCTCATGAATTTACACATGGAGAACTGAGACCTGGATCTAAACAGTCATTTCGACTCTGATCTTTGGTGGTCCTCAAGATTATCCTTTCCAGAGGCTCAGCCCTGTGGCTCAGCTGCTGTGGAGACCTATAGATCCATGGCTGTGGATGGTGTCCACTGCCTTGGGACCCTCCGGCAAGCTGCAGCCAGGTGGCTGGAGGCAGTTTTCCAAGGTGGGATATTTCTACCTTACACTGCAGATGTGCTTAAGAGTGCAGCAACACCAGACTCAGCATCTGTGGGGGCAGAAGGCCGGAGGGCTTTTACCATGAAGATGAGCTCTGGGGCAGTGTCTAAGTTGGTTTTTTTCTTCATGTTTCTTTATTGTTCCTTCTCTGCAACTGATGCTTTATTCTATTTTTAATTTGCCTTACTGCAGAAAATACCGTGCTGGCTTCTGCTTTGCAGCAATGAATTTTGCCAGTGTTGAAAGGTTCAGGTCTGTGTCTTGTCAGCCTGAAGACCAGATTCATGTGTGTCAATCCAGTGTAATCCTGTGGGGTAAGCTCTTCCCTGATACTCAGCAAAACATAATCAGACTCATTTCTTTGGCTGACCTGAGAGAAGAACTTGACTCCTCCGAAGGAATCTGGCAGGTAAAAGCCATGCAGACCTGCGGGACTGGGCTGTGGCTCTGATTCTACATTTTTCCAGCAAGTCAGCCCAGTGGACCTTTTGTCTGTGTAAAGGACAAGAAAAAGGCTAGGGTTGAGCCAGAAAATGGCCTTTCTCCCAGATACGAGCAGGGACTCACATGCTTTGGGTGTGAAGTGCTTTGGTGCATGTATGACAAGCGGGAAGGAGATAGTAACCCTTCAAAGGCTGAACGGGAGAAGACGGAGAAACAGGAAAACTCATACAATGTTTTGCTCCCAGTAAAGGCAGCTGTAGGAGAAACACAAAATGAATGTCACTTCTGAAGCGATGTAGCTATACTAACATGCAGGAGAAAAAAATACATTGATGCCGTTGCTTCATTGTGTATTTCATCAACAGAAGCTGCAGTCCTACACACGGACCAGCTAAATATCATCGTCTACTTTGATAATCTTGCAGTTTCTTGAGTTACATTAGTGCCTAGAGTAATACATTGAGCTTGGGTTTCAAAAGGTACACACTCTGACACAGTAGTACCATTTTTATCCATTTATTTGTATTTTGGAAGGCAGAGGAAATACAATTCACTAACCATGAACGGAGTTTGTTAAGACTATGCTTGCTCTTCTCGGCTTCATCTGCAAAGTAAAAATAGCTTAGGAAAAGAATTTTTTTAAGCTAACAAGCCTGGTAATACACGCAAGATGCGGCTGGGCAAGGCTCTCAGCTTTGAAACATACTCCACAAAACCCTGCTGCTATTCCAGGCAGTTTTACGTGCATCGTTAACCCACAAGACTGAACCAACCTGCCTATTTTCCTCCAGCTGTACGTGTGGTGGAGCAGAGATCGGGGATCCCCGTCAGCCCCATTAGTGCAGCCGTTGCTTCAGCTCATGTGCAGAACAGTGGCATCAGTGCTGTAGCTGGGGGTGAGCTATTGCGGGAGCTTTTAGACCTCTCCTAGGATTTCTGTGCATAATGGAGTGATAATGCAGGGTGAGGAGGAACAGAAGATGAGGAGAAGGTTGAGGAGAGGGTCCCTGTCTGTACCACAACTCTGAATATCATGCCTGGATCTGTTACAGCATCCCAGAAACATCATCCAATTCCACCCCCTGGAATTTCAGTAATGAAGTTACATCGTCGTAACACTTCTTTTTTGATGCATATGAACAAGACAGCCCCAGCCCTTTCAAAGGCATGTGATGTGCCTTTCTGTGCTGATGTGCTGCTACTCTGTGGCCGAGAGCTGGGAACAGGACAGGAACATCTGTATCTCTGGGATCCAAATCCCGTAACATTTGATTAAGTTGTTAATGGAAGCACGCATAGCTGCTGAAATTACTTCTGCTTCTGTGGAGCCAAATTCTTGGGTGCTCGTTCATTGCCTGTTATGTCTCTGCAGTAAACTTCTGCCTTGGAGAGCTCCGAGACTGAAATCCTCAGTGTTTATCTAAATGCATTTATATGCTTTTCATTTAAAGGGCAGTTGGGGATAGGAATCACAGAAGGACTTCAGCACAGTAAGATGTGGTTAACTGCCTCTGGGAACAGGATCTCCAAAGTCTAGACAGAAGAGTTGTGTGAGAAAAGCCCTTGGAAATCCACAGCCAAAACATTTGGACACCTTAGCGTGATGGAAGACCTGGCTATGGAGGCGATTGCTCAGTACCCTTCCTTGCCAGTGTCCCTTTGTGGGTTTTGCCTTGGTTCCCTAAAGGCCTTGGGGGGTCTGGAATTGAATAACAACATTTGGATGTGTTTCAGTTCGTTAAAGATCTCATCCAATGGATAGTAACTCAGGGAAAACCTTTGACAGAACGAGAAAGTGGTAAGGAAATGCTTTCAGATTCAGCATGATCATAGGCCCAATTCAAAATCTGTTAGAGTAATTGGATCGTTTGCAGTGGCCCATACTGCTTATAATATACATTATGCTTAGGATCATAGTGGTTAAGATTCAGATGAAGTGAAAGGAGAATTGTGAAAATTACCTGAGTTAAAGTAGACTTTTAAACATATTTATTGGGGGAAATACTGGAATCCAGATCTTCTGTCTCCTAAAGCAGTTCTTCAACCACTAATGTGTTAAAAGAAAGTTTGCTGTCTTTCTGATCCCTTTAATATTAGTTCACACAAGCAGTTCCCAGTTTGGGAACTCATAGTTCCCTGATCCGTACTATGCTGTAGCCAGTGCTCTCTCCTGAACTGCCTGTTTGACTTGTCTCAGACAGGGGAGGGAGGCGAGTGTGGGGTTTCCACGTCCAAGCTGAGACCTTTCAGCAGGGAAAGGATGTTGCATCATTGCACTGCTGTGATTTTGGAAAGCCTGTTTTGTAGGAAAGCACTAAAAACACTTGTTCAGCCAAAAGTATGCAGAAGATAGCTGGGAAGAGGTCTAGTCTGAGAATTACAAGGACGAAAAGTCTCCCTGCTTAGGACTGTGAAGACTTACTTTGCAATAAAAATATCGTCTAAGCTTAATGATCCCTCTTCTCCCCCTGCAGCCAGTCAAGGGAGAAGTCTCTTGACACCTAATTTGACTGCTTCAGGTCGCTCTTTGGGGAAGCCGCTCTCCATTGACCAAAAAGCGATGCACAGCACTGATCCAGGGCGATGCTGTGGCTCTCACAGCCACAGGTGTTCCTGCTGACGGCCCCATCCTGCTGGGCCTTGCCCTGTCCCTGGTCCCCTCCCCGTCGGTCCCCACCGCCCTTGGCAGGATGCTCTTTGCCAGCCCTCCCTGCTCCAGCGCGGGGCACGGAGGCAGCTCACAACATTTCACATTCATTTCACTGGCATTACTCCAGAGAATGAGGGTGAGACATGACACGAGTCAGAGGGGCACGTTGTGCCTTATCCATTCTTAATCCACACATCCTCAGGAAGTCTTGAAAATGTCTTTATCTATTTTAAAGGTGTATCTGTCCTGACCTGCTCTTGAGCTGTGTATTCCCAGGGCAGTCAGATCTCTTCCAGAGGAAGGACAAATGTACTGGCTGTGCCTTTTTGTGCTGCTGTGGTTATGCTCTTGTTACATTAGTTTTCAGTTTTTGTACAAAGAGGTGCTGGCAATCATGGGCTGCAGCCCTGCAGGTCACCCTGGTGCAAGCACGGCACAACCTTCGTGACAGGTCCCGACGGTCGCAGCCTGTATGTCTCTTCCAGTTCTCGTGCCTTAACACACAAAGTGCAAGAGTAGAGTACGTTACAGTGAGTTACGGTAATTTTTTCTAAAGGAAAGAACTAAAAAGTAATCTTTTTTCTTACCTCCTTGGTTCCTTGTTCGTACTGCTGGCAGGAACCCAGAGCTTCGTCCTCTTGTAAAACTAGTGAGCAGCAACCTGCTCCCCAGTTATCACAGGCATCCCCCGCAGTGACCTTACCTCTGAGGATCCGTAAGATGGGGCTTGACCAGCAGCTGTCAGCATTTGGGCTCCAGTTAAAGAGGTTTGCTATAAAAAACACCTGTCTGAGCTTCTACCAGCAGCCAAACTTTCTGATTCTCAAAGTGCTCATGTTCTCCACTTACAAAAGTGAAGTGGGTGCCTGGCAAACTTATGAAAGGGAAGAAAGAAAACCCTAACAAAATAAATAAAAAAGGATAGCTCACTCCTTCCTAAAGTGCAACAGCATGAATTGTATAAGGATTTTCCGGTGGGAGCCAACTGCTAGGCTTGTTGCCACGTGCTGGCCCCCGATGATGGTCGCGCTGCTCCTCGTCCTGGCTGTGCCCCGCTTGTCCCTCTTGGCTGCTTCAGCCCTTAGTAGAGCGTGGTAGTGCTGAGCCCCAAACGGGGCATCTCAGCTCCTGGGGAAATCGGCGGCTGCTTCTTCCATCTTCTCCGAGCCTGGGATACAGAAGCCCTGTACCACCTTCTGCTCGCCTGCCTCCCGTTCTGCACTCCAGCTCCCACCTCAGTGCTGGAAGCCGTGACCTTACGTCAGTGACTGAGTCGTCACCCGGACAGGTGTAGTCAGCGTGTTCAGCTTTCTGTACACTACTCTAATTCAGGCTTTCTCCACTTTATAGCAGAATTTTCCCTGTAATAGAAATGCATCTCAAACATGACAAAACGTCGCATGGAAAACAAAGCACCGCTCAGGCCAGTCTATAGATTCACTCCACCCTACCCTACCAATGAAGGAGGGACTCTTCTTTCTTGGACACACCCTTGCCCCCATCACTGGAGAATTTGGGGAAGTGTATTGCTTTTGGTTTTGTTTTTTTCTTTATGTTTTAGCCATATGCTAAAGCTTTAGCCATATGCTTTAGCATATGCTTTATGCTTTTTCAATAACTTGCTCCCAAAACTTGCTCTATCTGAATAGAGTTGGTCAGAATTGTCTATGAACAGCATCACTTCAAAGATGCTAAAGCATCTGCAGCCAAGCAGATAAATAGTTCTAGGTATTTGATCAATTTCCCCAAGACTTAAGTTACGTAGAATTTATAGATGCTATTCACTAGATATTCTTATTCCAGGACCCTTTGAAGGGCCCCCATATACCAGAAAGGTGTCCAGAAACACTCTGGGAGCTAAGAATCTGCAAGACAGTCTTCTCCAAAATTTAGAAGCAGAGTAAGAGAGATTTTTTTTTCTTTTCCTTTTTCCTTCCCTAATTGGTAGTTGTCTGTAGAGATAACACTTTCTTCGCACACCAGCATGTTGATGTAACCAGTCAGAAAACGCACAGGCCGAGAAAGAGATGAGACTGGAGAAGCAGAATCATAGAATGGTTAGAGTTGGAAGGGACCTTAAAGATCATCTAGTCCCAACCCCCCTGCCATGGGCAGGGACACGTCCCACTAGACCAGGTTGCTCAAAGCCCCATCCAGCCTGGCCTTGAACACCTCCAGGGATGGGGCATCCGCAACTTCTCTGGGCAAAAGAAATGAAAGGAAACAAAGGAATGACCAGTGTTTGGTCACCCGTGGAACTGACTGCCGTAAAAAGCCCAGGCAGGTATAGTTTGTCTTGATTTTTGGATGAAAAGGGTAAAGCAGGAGACAATGCTGGTGTGTGGAGTGCACCATTCAGTAGCACCATTGCAGCAGAAGGGAACTAGTTGCTCTCGTAGGTAGATTGATCACCTGGGCAAGGGTTTGCAGAGGAGGCTGAAGAACCCACTGACTTGCCCAGTGGCTGTAGCCACTGAAAATCCCAGTTGTGGTTCTTTACTTGTGCTTGAGGCATTGACTGACCTCATGGCAGAGTGCCGTATGAGGCCGACTAAACCACCTTCATATCCCCCTTGCAGAAAATGGGTGTTTGTCTTCCAGTGATCCCTGTCTCCCGTTGCACTTGGCTCAGACTAGTCTTAAAGCAGTTAACAGCCTGTGCCTTTATGGAAAAAAAAAGGCCTTTACATCTTGCTAAGGCCTCGCAGTATTTTAATAGTCAAATAATATTTCACCAGAGCTAGCTTCTTTTGCTCTGTAACTGTTTTGGTTTTATTTTACTCCATTTCTTATTTATGAATCATTTCAAAACAGGCCAATGGAATTCTTCAAGTAGGTTTTTAAACAAGTTTTGACAATGTTTTTTAGTTGTTCTGAGCTAAAAATAATACAAACCAGCAGGTACAGACTGGAGAAGAGTGCCTTCAGTCCCTAAAGGACCTTTTACTGCATTTGCTCCCTGGGGGGAGGCAAGTAGAGACACACAAAAAAGCCCCAAAAGGCATCAATTCCATTTGTTCACCTTACTAGGCTGTAAATGCCAAGGCCTACCTCTGAGCAGTGCCACTGCCTTCCTCACCTCGGAAGAGAAAAACTCATTCTGTCTGTGATAAAAAATTAGAAGGATGCTTTTCTCCCTGCTATGGGAGGTTAATGGTATGACTGGCACAAGAGGTAGGCACAGCTTGCTTATGCTCATCTCACGGGAGACTGAAAGATATGTTCATTTTCGCCCGAGAATAATTTGGAAGTGGTCTTTGGCATCTCCAGCCACTGACCCCTCCTAATCCCCCTCTTCATTCTTGGGCTCTTGGGTATTTCTGGGTGTGTGCCACTGCTTAGCCATTTTTGTAGGTGGGCTTCTTCATTGCATGTTTTAGTTCTTTGGTTCTGCCAATTAGTGCATTTGTACCATATCTCAGTCCGGATCACAGGAGAATAGCACCTGAATGTGTTTTGGTTCTCTGGACAGTGAAAAGGACGATCCCATTTCCCTCTAGCTGCTTGCCTTTCTGTTACAGAGACCGTGGGGTGACAGAGTGACAGAGGATCGGGCCACATCCTCAGCAATAGTCAGCTCTTAACCGAAACACTTGGAAGGCTGTAAATTTTTGAAGTATTTTGTTTTGTAATGTATACGTTACAGGACAGCAATCAGGACAGATTTAAAAAGCAGGAGATGATTCTAATTGTCTTTTCAGCTGTGAACAGCCAGCAAGCTCCTGAGAAATAGAAAGAGGGGGACAGTGGAGTCCTGGTGGAGCTACAGGGCCCAAGAGCTGCTTCTTATCTTCCTACCAGTGACCAGCACAAGTGTACATGTATCAATACACACGCACACACATAAAATTAAATATCACCTACGTTAACATGTGCAGTTGATGCAGAAGTTGGGGAAAAGGTAGATCATGAAGAAGACTGAAAGGGTTGTCAAGCACTGGAACAGGCTGCCCAGGGAAGTGGTTGTGTCGCCATCCCTGAGGGTATTTAAAAGACGGGTAGATGTGGCACTGAGGGACATGGTTTAGTGGTAACTTGGCAGTGTTAGGTTAATGGTTGGACTTGATGATCTTAAAGGTCTCTTCCAACCATAACGATTCGATGATTCTATGAAGAGAAAGCAATGAGCAGGATTTTCAATAACCTGCAAATAATGTTCAGGATTTGGATAACATTCACATAACTTTGTTCTGACACAGCCAAACCTAGAACTGTGAGCCCAAAGAGCCTTCCCGTGGAGGGAGCTCTGTTTGCTTTGATGAAAGACTGAGGTTTGCACTAGAAGAGCAATTCAGCAAGGTCTGGTAGCCGCAGTCACTGCAGTCCTGAATTGTATCAGAGAATCCATATACCTTTATATGTGTTTATGAGCTCAGTCGTGCTTAACATACCAGCGTCCAAAAATTTTTAAAGGTCAAAAATCAGAAAGTACAGAGAAGAGCTATTTACAGCTCCATCAGTTTGGACTATCAAAACAGAAACAGGGGCTGGGTTGAGTATGGGCACGTAAGTTACCTTTTCAGGAGGAGACAATAATAAATGCCTCTTTCAGCTCTTGGAGAAGGGGCGTAGGAGCAGCAGCTGGATGCTGACCCATATGAAGTCGAATGATAAAATCGCAACTTTAACATTACTAACTAACGTTAACCTGGACAAAATACCACTGGAATGGGTACAGCGTCCCTCTATCTTGATGCCTCCATGCCATGTTCAAATATCTTCTGGAAAAGATACTTGGGAAGCGAGATGGGCATTTTTGATACCTCTTCTAGGATAATACAGCGATTTGCGTCCCTTTGGGGGTAATTCACAACAGAGCGATATTCTGAATGGATGGAGGTGGGCAAAATTCAAGGAAGATTCTGCATTGACTATAATGCCGCTGAGCCAGAGAAGAGATTGTGTAGCAATCATACCTCACAGCAATGCAGGAATTGTGTCTGAAAAGTTGATATCAGACAAAACAGTAAGTTTAAAGGAAACTTTCAGGATAGGGTCCCTTTGGCAATGCAGCAGTAGCTCTGGACATGACCCGTGTGGCCACAAATTTGTTGCAAGCAGCAGGCTGTGCACTAAGTTTTTTATGTTTTAGGGGAAGACACGGTATCCAAATGGTCATTTGGCCTCCTCAAAGGAAAAGCAGCGAAGGCTTGCCATATTCTACATCTGTATTCAGTCAGTCAAATAGTAGCACCCATTTCTGTATATGCTGTGAAATCCCTGAGATCATCCATAAAATTTGAGTGTGTTGTTCGAGAGCTTTCACAGCTGACCACAGCAACCGTCAGCTGCAGTGAAAGCTCTGGACGGGAAAATGGAAAATTGTAAAATGCAGACCCACTTCCTCGGCTGCCACTGAAGTCTTTGCTTCAAACTTACAATATTAAATGCAATTCTTACTAAGAATTGGAATTTTCAAAAGCACAAAAGGAGATGGCTGTTGGATTGGGAGTGATGCATGTTTCTATTTTAGGAGAATGAAAACCTCCATGAAATTGGGCAGGGAATATAGAAACAGTTGTTATTTGCATACAGTCCCTTCACTGCAATGGGACTTCTGCACTGGGTTAAAACTCCCCTTCTTAAAAGGTAATGTTTTCTTGAGTCTGGGCCACAGAAAGAACAACTGCTGTCTCAAAGAAGGACAGGGAACTGCTGGAGAGGGTCCAGCAAAGGGCT
>RSEF01000003.1:109333136-109378580 GCA_003993805.1 Himantopus leucocephalus
TCCCTTCCAACCCTGACCATTCTGTGATTCTGGGATTCTGTGAAATGTCTTAAATCATACCTTTCTTGAGGGAAAAAAATAGCAGCTGAAAACTTAAATGTTATGGTCATTTAAAATACTTCGTTAAGCTACAGTCAGTTGCAGAGTTCACTGATAACGGATATTAAACATGAAAAGCATTGTCCTGTATTGTTTAACTGAATCTCAGTTCTCATCTTATGTACTTGTATTATGTTGGTTGGCAGAAAAGAACATATGTTCCAGGGTTTTTATGCTATGTGTGGATTTCTTTATTTAAAAAAAAAAAAAAAATGAAGTTATATAACAACAAGCCCACACATCTGCTTGGTTGCAACGTGTCACGGGCTGGTTACGCCCAGGGAGAAAAAATACTGCTAAAATGCACCTCGGTTTCTGTATTTCATAGTGAGGGAATATTACATTCAATCTCCCATTTGGACCCAACTTCATTTTAAGGTTCATCTAGTTAATTTAGCTGTAAAGTAACGTTAAATATATTTGTAGTATACTTTGCAGCAAGCTCAGAGATTTTTGTAGAAATAAGTTTTTAATAATCATTACGCTGTAACTGTTACAGAAGCTTTGCATCGCGTATCTTCAGTTTTACACAAAGCCCACCAGCAGCTCTGAAGAAATGCCTCAATTCAGTATTTTGCAGGCAGGTGCGCAGTTTGCTCCCTTGCGTTGCCCACAGTTCTGTTTATTATTTTATTTTGCAGTTCTTTCCGTATGGAGATGCGTCAAAGTTTGCCCAGCACGCCTTCCGAACCTTTGATAAAAACGGAGATGGGACCATCGACTTCAGAGAGTTCATTTGTGCGCTCTCCATCACCTCACGAGGCAGTTTTGAGCAAAAGCTGAACTGGGCCTTCAACATGTACGACCTGGATGGTGATGGTAAAATTACAAGAGTGGAAATGCTGGAAATTATAGAGGTGAGATCAATATGACACTGAAAAACAACATCTCCAAACATGAGTAAAATTTGATTACTTGTTCAAGTACGCTTTAGATTTTAAGCACCTAAGAGGCTGTACTGTATCATCAAAAGCGTACATTACATACATTCATCCTACACCGACTCACGCCTAAGTGGTGCAAGCACACTCACGGTGTAATAGATGTAATCTCGGAGAATCGCAGAGAGTACATATGTGCATATAAGCTTTTAAATATCAAGAGGTAATTTTTTTCTGATGAACGGATTAACCATCAGAACAGCCCAGCAAAGGATTTACAAAGCCCATCTCAAAATCACTTGACACCCATGAAATTACTGGTTTGTAGCTCAAGTAGTTGAAACCTTACTGGAGATTAACTTCAGATTACAGAAATTTACAGGGATAACAACACACTATTTTAAGTGAGCTCTCACAGATGGGCTTTAAGATGACCACAGCACTAACGGGGAGGATAAAGTTTACCTCCCTCGTCATCTGCCAGCTACTCGCCACAGTAGTTAATACCAGATTTTGCTCACATGTGCACACAGAAAGCTATTAAAAGGTGATGACTGCTAAAACTGATTATTCAGAATTTATGTGAAGTATTTCAATGGAGTGACTAAAAGCCAAATAAACAGTTGATCCAGAGAACAGGTTACAACAGTTTTGCTCTGTGAAACAGAAAGCCAAAGAAATTCATCCCAGGATGCAAAATGCAACCACTGAAATAAATCTACATCTAAAGAAAGTAAAACACCTTCTTCCTTAAGTATATCGATACCTGAGTCTAAGAAAAAAAAATCTTTAGGGAAACTGGCAACCATTTTATTTTTGGAATATCTTTCCCAAATTTGATCACATCACAAAATCAGGTTAATTTATTTGTTGAGTTTTCTATTTGGTTTCTTTCCAAAGGCCATCTACAAAATGGTGGGCACTGTGATAATGATGAAAATGAACGAGGATGGTCTGACGCCTGAGCAGCGGGTAGACAAGATCTTCAGTAAGATGGATAAGAACAAAGACGACCAGATCACACTGGATGAATTCAAAGAAGCTGCAAAGAGTGATCCGTCCATTGTATTACTCCTGCAGTGTGACATTCAAAAATGAGCTTGTGTACAACGCGTCATAGACTGCACAGAAGTTTAATGTTCCATTCAGTTTGCAGCTATTTCCACACACACAAAAATTTGCTTGGACTACCTATAAATGGACTTGCTTCTTGTGTTTGAAACACTTGTGTGCATGAGAATGTCATTTGCTAAAGAATTTTAAAAGTATATATTATAAAAATAAACTGCCACAACGTGATGTGTGCAATGTCATTTCATAACAACCCTATTCCTCTGAAGCCTGTGCAGCCGTCCCGCGCTGCAGTGAATTATATTATTTATTGTTCATGTTTTACTGATGCTAGCTCTGTGTCTCCTAGACTGAGTAATGTTAGTGACACTGAATTCCCATGGTAATGTTAACTGTTTATTATAAACCATGTCACCATTCTGCTGTAAAGTAGTACCGGACAGACGGAGGGGAAGAGTTCCTCAGCTCTGAAGTCTGATCCACACATGTGCTTGTATTGTCAGTGGATATAAATGTACTTCATTTGCATGCCTTTTAGGTTTGCCTTAATTCTTACCTCATTTGCATCCCTTCAATCTGGAAAGAGCTATGTCAGAGGAATGCAGTATAAAAAAAAAATCCTGCTAAAATGATCCCTTTAATTAAAAGTATATATAAATATATATATATAATGTTTAAAATATTGTTTTATTGGAAGTTTAAAGGTTTTATTGGAAGTGTATTGATCTTTGCCTGAATTTTCAAAAGCTTCCACAGAGGTTGCAATCTATATGTCCCAAAATAAATTTATAACATTTGACCTTTTCCCCTAATTCTTATTTCATGTCTTCAGCACGGTAAAAGGAAAAAAAAAAATTCAATCTCTTTAATTACCTGTCACTGTACTACCGGGAAGTATATATTTCATTATGAAAGCACAAAGAAAACTTCTTTGCACTCACTCACTCACTCACTCGAAGAGTTGTATTACATGAAACCAAAAGTTGTAGTTTTCATATTGACCAACAGAGCAGCCATTTATCCTCTAAGATTTACCAGTATACATACTATTTACCAGTATACCTACTAGACCTGTGCTTACGTAGCTTTTTAAGCTAGCTGGAAGTCAAATACAGTTTATTTGCTTAGCCTAAATCTGGTCTTTTAATGTTTTTCCCTCCTTAAGTCTTTCCTCTTACCACATGACATTAACTACCCCGGGTTTAATATAAACAGATATGTTGTCAAAAATCATTACTGATGAATTAACTACAGAGTATGATGATCAAGAAGGGACAGTGAAGAGAAACAACTTCCTCCTCAACTCAATGTGCATCAAGTTTGTTGCAAATACAAGTTGTGCGTAGCCCAGGGAAAGCATCGAGAACTAGCAGACTGCACAAATTGCAGATAAAAATCCTTCCTTACACCACGTTTCCCAGGTGCTTTAAACAGTCAGTTGCTTACAGGATTACAAAAAAAACGCCCATGTCTGAACATGTTACAATTGCATGTTTGATATTTCTTCTTTGCCTTCTGAAGAAAAGAGACAGTACTCTTAATAGCTAAAAATCAGACAATAAAACACGACACAAACCAAGTCATTCTCTGCATTTTCAAATTTAAAAAGTGAAGCTCATCTTAAAATTGAGGAAAAAAAAAATCGCAAAAAACAGTTTTACACATTTTGCTAACATACATGGTGGGAGGAACGCAGAATCAATTGTTGCCACAACCACAGCTATCCTCTCATGTTTAAGTTTCTTCGTATTCCAAACAAACAGCAAAAGGCAGAAATTTCCACTACATTTTTTAATACCAGAATTTTACTTGGACTACACACAGGTAACGTTCTTAGCAAATTAGAGAGTGGTATACTTTGTACGTTTGCCTGTAACTTAAAAATAAAACCCGCATTCTGAAAATGTTACATACTTCTGAGAATGATAAGCCCGTTTTTTCCAGTTATAGAGAGGACGTTGAATATTCCTGGGATTCCTGGGAATTTATGCCTCTTTGATTTACATATACTTATTAGAGAAGCAGTACCTCATTCTACATTTCCCTGCACCTTGAATTTATGTAGCTGGACAGGCTCCATTTACTTTAATGCAGCATTAAGCAATGCATTGCCATCCAAAATGGCCAACAGCTCAAACACAGTCACAAAATGTAACGTGAGCACTGCAATTCTCTCTCTAGGCAGCTGGTGTGGCAAACTCTGTATTTAAAGTATAAAGAATAAGATAGTTTTGAGACCTTAGTAGGATCACTGCAAAAATAAGTGCATCCAAGCAAGCACTTCGGTAATTGTTTATTCAGAACTAATCCCCTAGCATGAAAACAGTTGCTTATAATATAGTCAGGCGCACATTTTCGTCAAGTACAGCGGTAGATTAGAATAAATACAATATATTGATTTGAACCAAAGACCAGGATTGTTGCCAACTGCTCCAATATTTCAAGGAAGTCTGTAGAAGACGTGGGAGAAAGCTGAAGTGTTAGCTCAGTAGGAATGCGGTAATTTTCCTTAAGCTCCTTTCTCCACACAACTCATTATAAAAGTACTAATGAAGAGAAATGCTTTTCTCTCTCCTGCCTCTGCACTCTTGCTTTATTTTTTTGGATGCTGAAGAAAATCAGGAGGACGCAATGCTATGCCACTCTAGCATTTCATATTGTAAAAGGGGCTGAAACATTCTAGTTTCATCATAAAATCAAGGCAAACAGAACGTGTGGTTCATCACCATGTAACAGTATCCAGGACTCCCAGTACAAACAAGCTGGGCTCGTGTTCCAGACAAGTTTTGCCAAGTATGCACTTTGCATGGCTTTTTTCGCCCCCCAGTATTTTCACATCATAATCCTAAACACGTTGTAAGTATCTTTAATATATATTTCATCAAATCACAGGATTATGGAATTGTTTAAGTTTGGTAGGGACCTCCAGAGGTCTCTTGCCCCGCTTGAAGGAGGTGCAGCAGACTGTTCAGACCCCAAAAGCCTCCGAGGACAGAGATTCTACAGCCTGTCAGGACAACATGCTCAAATGCATCATATCTTCATCCTGAACAGTCCCCCGCCTCGGTTTATCCAGCCAGAACCTCCCCACTTCAATTTATGACTGCCGTCTGTCTCTCTTCTGCCACGCAATTCAACAAAAAGCCTGGCCGTTTTGTCAGTAACCTCCCCAAAGCTGCTGTCAGTCTCTTGGCCCATTACCCTGCGCTTTCAGAAGGAAACATCTGAAGCCTTTAAAAGATCGATAGACTGAATTCCTATAGTTCCAATGCGCTAGAACTGCTGCTAGCTTTCTCAGTGTATTTCCTTTAATTCTTGTCTAGCTTCCCGATTTTAGAGATACCTACAAGTTTAATACGTGCTTGTGTAAAAACTAAACAATATTAAAGAACACAAAATACTGTGCAGCAGCTCAAGCCATATTCTCTAATAAGTCAAGTTAAAACTTACAAGGCAATGAGGTTTTATTGAGGAATTGCTATTCGGTAGATAACTGTAGAAACTGCAGAACTGTTCTCCGAATAGTCTCAATGGCTTTTGTATCCCCATAACATCAAAAAAAAAAAGAAAAAAAAAGAAGAAAAGAGTATGTCTAATGGCTGAACTCTAAAAAGTGATTGTTTTTGAAGAGCTCCCAACAATTTCAAGTTCCTGGAATAAGGAGAACAGAAGAGAAAAAAAAGTTAATTCAAGGCAGTCTGAAAAACCTGGTTCTTCCTTCTCCCTCTTATCCCCAATAAATGCTTGTATTGTTTAAATGAAGCAAATTCATTTTATTTTAATAACAGTATAGTCCTGGGGGAGGGAAGGTGCACACACCCAACAAAGCACAGGCGGCTTACGATGCTGTAGAAAAGTTACCATATTATTTCCCAAAATTCTTACTCCACTTCATTCCTCTATATTGGAAGGATTTTTGTCACTTTAGTTTGTTATAATATAACAAATATCTACAGACTTAGTCTATGCCTGCAAACTCAGAGTGTGCAAGAACTTAGTTTATTGGAATTAAGAATCTAAGTTCATAAAGTTACAGTTTGCTAGGTTTTGTAGGCTCATGTCCAAAGAAACCCAAATTTTCCCTATAAACTGTTCAGGAAGAGATGAAAGCATTTTTTTCCTGCCCAGAGAATATACTGCAAATAAATTCTTCACTTCTGTAGTTATGAAAGTGTATACTATAAGTACTAATAGTTTCTCATGTTCAGCTGCTGTGGTTCCACTGGAAAAAAATGAAACACATGTTTTACTGCATGTATTAATTAGCACACGTTTCAGAAATAAAGCAGAGCTTTATTTGAAAGAAACCAATATTTTCAACTTAATTCTTATTTTAAAGTATGTAGAGACACTAAAACGTTCCCACAAGTATCGGTTCTCACTCTTTATTAAAATATTACTCCACAGTTATTCAAAATATATTTCACCTTTTCCAGAAGAAAGAACAGAACAACTGATAAAAAATTCCACTAGTTGGTAGTTAAAAATATCAACTGAACATTCAGGATTTTCTCATCATCAAAACAGTGCTTACTCTTGGTCTGTACACATACAGTAATTCTTAAAAATAAAAAAATAAAAAAATACAGGAACCTCTTCTTTTCCTGAGAGGATCTAACAAAAGATCCTCTTATCTAGCATCAGGAAGTAATAACTTTACACACATAATTACACATTTATCCTCAATAGTATGCCATATTCATACACAGAGATACTTATTGATCTTCCTCGTTGTCATTCCTTTTTTGGAAATTCAATGTCCTTTGGCCTCTTTCAGGGTCTTGCATTCGGAGGATTCGAATACGGGAACTCGTGGGCAGAGAACTAAAAATAAAGTATGTATCATTTAAACAGTGTTTCTTCTCCACAAATTTTAGTATTGCCATTTGATTCTTTCCATTACATATTTTCCTTTAAATAACTCCATCTTTTTTTCTTTGTCAGTTTTAAAAAACAGTAACACGGGGTGAAGTTCTGGCTTCCCTGAACCGATGCTGGAGCCAGGCTTCGGTAAAAGCTTGAGGTAAAGACAATGACTGATTTCAATCATGTGATTTCTAACAATTAGACCACCTTAATTATAGAAAAGGTACTTTAAAGAGAAACTCCAAATGAAATAACGATCGAATACAGTTCGTATTTGCCTTACAGATCCTGAGGTGGCACACGCTTTATACATGTATAATCACTCACATCATACTAAGTACGAGCACAGCTACTACACGTACATTTATAGAGGCTTCTCCAATGATTCTCCTAAATGTATTTTTTCTGAAGGTGCCTCTGTAGTTTTGTTACATTAAATGTTTGCTGAACATGCAACAAGTAACAAAATACAACAAAACCAATCTGCACTTGAATTAAGCTTTTAAACAGTACCCGTACAGAAAATTCCTATATTTTTATTGAATTCCCTGCAAAGTATTTCCACTTAACGCAACAGCATACCATGATTCTACTTTTTATAGATTTTAGTAAGGGAAGACAATTAAGTGCAAATCTACTTCATTTTGAAGACCGCTTAATTATCCTCTGCAGGCTTCACTGATTACATTTGGCTAATAGAGTTGGCTGCGTAAGGTTAGACAGTGACTGTCCCCTTCAGCTGGGCATGGCTTTACCAGGGACTTATATGGAGCTTTTTAAAGAATTTTGGGCTACTAGATCAAAAAAAGAAAACAAGGAGTAAGTTATCAGTTTCTAGATATTTTAAAAANAAAAAAAAAAAAAAAAATCAACTTGAATGACAAACATCTTGAAAGTACTGTAGTATTAACAGGAAAAATACTAGAGTCTTCTGTTAATTTTGGGAGGGAAGATACAGGGCTAAAAGCTACCAAGAGCCTACTTTACACAATAAAATATTTCAAAAACCTGTTCTACTTAAGATAAACTGATTCAAGTCCCACTTAACTACCACATTAAGAGACGTTACATAAGGAAGAGTGAAAGACCTATTAAATTCCTAGAACCATCAGCAATGAACTGCTTAATTGTTGATGTTCTACTGCTACAAACAGCAAAATTTCTTTCTCCTCGTATTTACTTTTTTTTCAAGTTATACTCCTTGCAATAGAACTTCCTTATAATTCTTGTACTAGGGAATATAACACAACAGTATTACCTCATGCTTTGTGGGGTGAGCAAAATGAATTGTCGATGATGCTGAGAGTCAGCCACCTTAAGAATCATATCCATTGCAATTCTTCTGTTAACCATGTCCTAAAGACAAAAGATTTATCAGGTAGGGATACTGACCATGTGCTTTGCTGGCCTATTATTGCACAAATTAGGACAAATAACAATAAATTCATTAGAAAATATCTTAACAGGAAAACCTACCGGAATTAATTCATACACAGTAAAGCTTAGCTAAAGAAAAGTCTAATAAAAACGAAGCTGGAGAAACATTAGGGTTAAATTCTAAAAGCTACAAATTACAGTCTGGGAAATTCTTAAACTCTGCTTTTTAGTATACATGCACAATAGAAAGCTTCTGTCGGAACAATCACACACTCCCACTCACAACGTTTTTCTATCAGCTTTTATACATGTAGTACTTCTTACTTTATTGGTATGCTGAGATGAATTGTATTTTAGTAGAACAATGTTTCGTATAAAATCCTGCTTCAAAATTACCTGAAAGGATTTAAGGGTTGCATGAAACCTAAGATATTATGTAGCTTGTTTTTATTATGATTAGTGTTGTTGTTATTATTATTACTATTTTGAATACAACCTTATGCATTAGGCTTACTGAAAAAGATGTGTAATGGGAAGCTAATATTAGCAGCGGTTAAACAAAGCTCTGCTTCTACACATTGTTACACGTGAAACCAGGTATCTCCCTTGCAAATATGCTGATGGAGTCCCCTTGTGGCAGGTCTCTAGGATAACACCAGAAGTAACCACAAAATGTGGAGACAGTAAGGTTGCAGTTACTGGCACAGCAGCAGAAAGACAAATCGTGTGGAATTATTTATGGAATAGATAACATGGAAGTTCTCTGCAAGGCCTACGGTTCTGAGTATTTACCCTTTTCTGGACACATGGATAGACTTCTGCACAACTAAGTTGTAGAAGAGGACCTAAGCTTTGGAAGTCAGCTGAAAAATGAGTGCTTGACCATCTTAGATGCATACTTTCCTTTTTGATATTCTTTATATACAAAGTATATCTTTTTTCCCCTCTAGGTCTGCAATTCCCAGTAAATAAATCATTGATGGGGGAGAGACACTGAAGGCAAAATGAAATAATCCAGTATCAACTCTTTGTCTCACAGAACTAATTCTTTTCTCAAACCGTACCACACTGCATATTAATAAAGAAGAAATAAAATAAAAGTATATTAAAAAATTGATTAATCACCTATCCAGGGAAGCTGTACACAAAGATGAGGTTTATCAGTAGTATTTTCTGTTTATTATTCTGTATTTCAGCATCTTGGAAAGATGCCACTAGGTGAAGTACAAAAAAAGTTTCTGAGGAGCAACAGTGAAGTCAATTGCTACACGTGCTCTGAAAAAAACCCCACTGATCTCAAAATTGGTAGAAGTCAAAGCACGTGCTAAGCCGAGAACCATCACAGTCGTATGCAGAGGCAAACCGTGACAAACATAGTAACAACTGCTTGGGGAACTAATAAAAAAAAGTTATATTTTATGATTTTTGCACTGAAGTAATGTTTAAGCATATAAAGTAACAGAGATGCTCATAGCTCTGGATACCAACTTCAGAAACAGAATAAGCTTCAAAAGTCACTAAGCGAAGTGAACAAAGATCCCTACCAAGTTTTGGTTAGGGGGGTTGGTTTGGGGTTTTTTTATTTATTATTTGCAGTTAACTACAGTGTTTTAAAGTCTAACCAAATACACATATCAACTCAACAATTTCATTAATTTACACAAATCAGAATAGAAAATGTAAGTTTAAGTTTATACCATGTAGACATCAAATTCATCCAAGCATCTGAAAGGAGATTCAGTAATGGACCACAGAGAAAGAATGAAACAAACTGTTGAGAAGGAACGTTCACCTCCTGATAAGGATCTCACATCATTAAGGGCACCTTTGTCTTCCTCTCGAGGCTGAACCTTGAAATAAAAATATGAGAGAAATTTTTAAACCTGAGGTAGAGACCTACTCACATAATCATAATTCTAACAGCAAACACGTTACACGTGAACAGACAGAGATCACTTGAGAACAATTTTGTGCACTTATATTACAGTATATACACACTTACATACAGTTATACGACAGTGAAATCCAGTGGTTGCCAGCTACACTAGAAAAGCGGGTAATAGATTTACAGCAGGAGTTTAAAGGAGGAATGGTTTCTTCACCAGAATATATGAAACACTGAACAGTTCTTTGTTTCCATTGATTATGACGACACCTTGTGGCACTCCCCCTTTAAGATTGAACTTAAGCATTTTCTTGTCCTGTTAATTACATTACCTTTAACAAGCTAAGTAGGGAAGAATTATTTTGGAGTGGGGTCTTTTGGTGGTTTTTCTGGGGGGGCGCGGGCAGGTGTTTTCTTATTTTAATCTACCTTCCTTGACTAAATATAGACCTCTTGCATGAGAAACACGAAACACCAGCTATAAAAAAAAAAAAAGTATTCTGACAAAGCCAGGTAATGACTTGACATTTTTTGGACTGAGTTTGAGTTCTTCAGATATTCTTCACCTGTTTAATAAGGACTGTGTCAACATGTATTTATGTTGTCACTATCAGTTCTTAAAACTGAAGTCTCCCACAGAAGCAAAAGTAAACACCCCACAAGTAAAACTTTTTTGAGAGGTATGTTAAAAGACACACATAATCCATAATAACGAAGCTTTCAGCCATTAGAAGTTATTTTAATAACAACTAGAGCCATTATGCAATCACACAATTAAAGGCAAACTTCCTATCAACGAAATATGAATAAGCGATTTTGAAAGACTGACTAGGATGACTGGCTAGTGAATTCTTATCCTCAGATAAGATTACATGGAATAAATTTGGACTGTCATCTAGCAACCTGCTTAAATAAGATGGTAATACGTTTTTTGCTCTTGCTTGTTTTCAACAACAGCCTACAATTTAGCATACCACATTCTGGAGAAGGGAGAGCAACTTACTCTATCCTTTGTAATGCATGTTCTAGGAGCTGATATTAAAAAAATAATAATATTTTCATTACATATTATGGTAATCAAAGTAATATAAAATAACTTACTGTTATTGAAAGTGTCTCATTCTTGTGATCAAAAAGTATTTTTCCAGAGCAAGCTCGAATACGTAATAAATGGTCAAAGTAGAGTTTGCATCGTAAAGAAAGGAGCCTTAAATCAGTTAAATCAAGAAAACAAACATTAGTTCAATAAGTTTTAAAATACACTGAGAAGTTACAACAGATTTTTTATCGATAGTTCCACATCATAGTGTTAAATATCAAGCTCTGCTCCGTTCATAACGTTTTCTCAAATTAATTACACTCTCGGACAGGTGACATTTGATACTGAACATATTGAAGAGAATCACTGACACAAAGTAACAAGGTAGGAAATCCAGAAGTACAGGCTTTGTATTTTCTAGAAGTCTGTTTCAGCTGACTACAAGCTTTTTTACACACTTCTTCTACAACTTCAACAGAAAAAGACCAGATTCCCTTGCTTTCCTATCCAGTATTAGGACTGCACAGTAAGGATAGTAAAGAATTTACAAAGACTCTGCCAGAGCCCAGGAATTAAAGTGTTGAATATTTATTCCACCACCACCCCCTTCCCCCCCAATTCTAGTATACAATTCCCCAACAGACAATACATCGCAGTTCCTGCAAGAAAGAGTTATGGTTCTTTAACACATCTTAGAGTGGGATTTATACTCAAATTTGGGCACTAGGAGCAAGATTCAGTTTGACACATACGGGCACTAAAAGGCAAGCATCAGATTCTGCAGGTAAATCTTACCCACTAGCACTTCTACACTTCCACCTGCAAAAGACGGGATTCTCCTGATCATTACTATCTGTCAGGATGAACAGGCACCGCCTCCAAATCCCAGATCGAAAAGTACAAAAAGCAGAGCCAACACAGATAACCCTCCATTTTTGCTGAAGGGAATGATAAATGACAAAGGGCTGCACTGGAAAACAGACCATGAGTCCTTTTGAAGGGAGGCCACCACAAAATCTTCATCAATTGGTAGAGGATATTAAGGGACTGAATCAAGAAAGAAGGGCTGCACTCTTAGTATGGACACTCTATGACAGAAGAAGCTGTCAAATTGCAGAATCTGAATAAAGATCTTGAGTTTTTTTCAGCACAGGGCAGAGAAAATGTGTTTGGCCCACAATGAAATTACGTGAGCACAGCACCACTAATTACATTCAATGAAAATGAGTGACAGTCCAGATCATTTCAATGCTAGTATGTTGCTGGTATTTTACTGACCGAAACCAGCACTGAAAGACAGAAACAGAACTGCCTTGGATTAAGTCAGCACAGTCGAGGCCTTTCGTGTGAAGCAAAATACAGCCTCCACTGATCACGTTGTTTTTCCAGCTGTCCGCCCAGGCTGCCCCTGAACTGTCAGGCAGGATAGTACTGGATCTGGGAGCAAGACTAGGTTAGAAAGATTGCTATGAATACCGCCTTAAAGATATCTCATTCTCATAGTTCTGCTCTATAATTTTCACCCTGGAATACAGCCACGTACTTACATCTACATATTCATTTATCTGAAACCTGAAATTACAGTAAAATTAACTCACCTTAAGAATTGCCGATATATTTTGAATCTCTGTGTCATTATTTCTTCCAGCAGCTTAATAAATTTCTTTAAATTCTTTACTTTACTGTTTGCATCCTCATATCTCTCCTTTGCATCATGAAACTGCCTGTTTTAATGAAAGTTTAGGATCAACATGCATTGCATTAAACCCAAGCTGTTGTTGTAAATGCTGAAAGTCAAGTTGATAATCAGAACATTCAGGTAAAAACTTTCTTGTGAAGATCTACATTAAAGCTAAAAGCACTTGATGAGTCAAGTAAGATACTGTTCACAAATGCAAAGTGGTCAAAAAAATTAAATTTTACTCCTATTTTTAATTCTTTTGAAAGGAAACTCTTACACCAAGGAGAATGAATGACTGGGCTCCGCACGCTCAAGAACATCCAAAGGGAGTGATTCCTTGAAATACACTGCAGTCAAAACCTCAAGTAATTGCCTAACTTCTGCATTAGTTATTCAAACTAGAAGTATGCTTAATGCTCATTGCATCACAGAACAATGGCAAGTTATGTTGACACCACGTAGTCATAACTGGGATACTTCTAAACACCAAGAGGGTTTCTGATTATTGGTAACTTCATACATATAGATAGAGAGACAGTACAAACACTGTCTAAAATCACTAGAGGGTAGTTCAACACTCCTAAGCCTGTTCAGTACTGGTTGACTGAGCAATCAGCACAGTGTGTTTCTGTACTTCAGTACATGGTTTAAGTACTAAACACACATACAAACGCATTGTGAGTCAATAGGAAAACTCTTCTTTCCCCTATCTTTTCTATCTTACCTGAACAACTTTAGACATTAAAGATGACTTACTGTACTATTTCTTCTCTGTTTCCATGGCGATCATTTTCTGAATTTATCCTCTCTCTCAAGCGATTCATTTCTGCATCAAGACTCTTAACAGTTCTGCTGACCTCTATGCGCTCTGGGTAGATTTGCCTAGCTTGTGCAATTTTTTCCTAAAGCAACGTTTGAAACTCAATTAATTGTTACATTTTTAAACAACCTGTTTAGCCTTCACAACAAATATCTTGTGCTATGGAAAAACAAGGTCTCAAGCAAGAACAATGTTTTCGTATTGTTCTTTATCACAGCAAACCTAGTTATCATTAACAATTTTACTAAGAACATTTATAGGTAGGTAGTTATTTCAGTGCTAAGAACTGTATCCATCTGAGATCTTTAATATGTTCAGTTATTTAGCTAATACAGATAAATAAGGAACCAAATTCACCATAATTAAGTAGGAGAGTCTTCCAAAAGTCTTTGCAGATGTGATTTCAGAGTTAGTTAATAAAGCTTGATTAGGTAAGTCTTTAAAAGATCAGGTATGAGGTTTGTACAAGAAAAACCTAGCATCCAAAAAACCAAAACAGTATTATTCAATTTAACTTAAAACAGAAATTTTAAGTTTAAGTCATTTTAATCTTTTCACTGCAAGATACAGAAGAAAAGAGTCCTAGAAGGATAACCCCTAACCTATCTGTCAAGACAGAAATGGTGCTCTGCCAGAGAAAAAAAAAGAAGCCTCGATTCATTTATACAAAATTACTTTAACGTGATTTAGATACAGTCAGCTTAAAACATAGCTGAGAAAATACTCAGTGTAGCTGACTATTAATATGGTCTGTATGTTGTACAAGTGGAATGATTTATTATTAAATATGAGGAGGATCATGATCATCTGACTTCAGCAAAGAAAAGAAAACCCCACACCTACCTCTAATTCCCTTTCCTTGGCAGCTAGTAAATCTTTATGTCTTTTTATGCAAGTCAAGTGTTCTTTCTGCTTGTCTTCATAGTGCTGCAAACGGCGTTTACTGTTTTCCACCTCTGAGTCAGCTTGGTTTAATTCATCCTGTTTGGAATAAATAAAGATGTGATAAGTGAGCTGTTTGGGGTAGATTCCTAAGCATCTCTCTAATGTTTACTTATCACAGGTAATTATGTTGTTTTTAACACTGTCTAATTTATTTTGCCTTTTTTAAAGTCCAGGAGCTTTAACAGCAACTTATCAGAAAGTCCATACCCAATTCTGACAAGGACATAATAAAGGCCTGTAATGTTTTTAAGAACCATATCTTGAGTGTATGTTTTAATGTTTGAAAAAAAGCCATCCTTTCTCCTAAGCCTCCAAAAACTACATTTGTTTTATACACTACATTCTAGCCAGAACTTCTGATGCCCGTGTGACATCAGCCAGAACTGCATTTCTGTGTGAAAATTCAGTGTCCTGCTATACCTATAATATGATGTAGACAATAGCCACTTCTATACTGCATAGGTCTTGATACAGCTGAGGTTATATAAGTTTCCAGAGAGGCAAACAGGTATAAAGAATGACATAAATTAGAAGACAATTTTCTTCCTTATCCCTGTGAACTGACGCTTAGCTTAAAAAAACCCAAAAATAAAACACAGCCCCAAAGCAAACGAAAACACCACTCCAAATCCAAAAACAACAAACAAGAAAACCAACAATAATGGATGTTCTTACCTTTTTCTAATCCTGCCTTAAAGCCACAACTTGCTATATGTCAACAGTTCATTAAACAACTGTAGAACACATAGCGGTATATCTAATCTAAAATCCTTTCAGAAATTTAAAAGTTGCCCTCTGTTGCTTAATAACGAGCAATAATGTTCTAATATTCCCAATAAATCTATTCTCTTTCCTTACATGCTGCTTCTTTTTAAATAGAACATATCATTAGAATTTCCACACTAGATGCATTATAACTAATATATTTATCAGCTGTTTTCTTTACCTGCTTCCTTCCTCTTTTTCTTTGCTCTTGCTTTTTTAATTTGGGCTGACTACATAGCAATGTACAAGTTAAGTGCCGGATATAAGGAATTCCTATAGGGATCTTTAAGTTTTTCCTCATTCATCCTTCTACAACACGCTGGACACTTATTTCCGTTTTCAAATCATCAATTCTTCTTGGCAACATGAGACTGCCTTCCATTTGCTAATATCAAATTTTGTATGTCACTGCTCTGCTATTTATCTTAAGTCTTGCTACTTCTCTGTGATTTCCAGGTGCCTGCTGTCATCTTCAATAAATGAAACTATGTATCAGTACCTTCTGTGATTATGCAACTTTATAGAATAACAACCACTACGGAATAACAACCATTTCATATAGAACTTCAAATGCTATTTTGAAAACTGACCAGTTATGAACATTCTTAGCCAGGCCTTATCAGAAACAAACAAATAACCCAAAACAACAAGTGTTATGCACTAAAACGGAAAGTCAAGGAAATTATTTTTCCTTCCTTATCAGTCCATGAATAAAAATACCTATTTAAATATAAACTCTATTTAAATACAAAACACTATTTAAATATATTTAAACTCTATTTAAACAAAATCTATTTAAATATAAAACACTATAGCAACTACACTTAATCAACATCTTCAAAATATTGCCAAGCTGATTTCTTGATATGCTCTAGAAGGAATGCTCTACTTCCATTTTCATAGATAGACCTTAAATGTATCTGGATGGAGCATACTCCTTTCTCTTTTTAACCTCATTCCCCTTGCCACACAAAGGGAATGATTTAAAAATACAATACGAAATTATTGCTACCTTAATTGGACCAGCAATTTCTTCTACTTGATGAATTTTTTCTTTCATTTCTTCAAATTTTTTCTCAGCTACCTGAAGAATATTTTTCAGTTCTTCCATTTTTGCGCTTTGTTGCTGCATGTCTTTTTTTACTGATTCCATCTTACCCCTATTTTCTTCAGCTTCATCTTCCTGTCAAAATATATTAAATGAAGAATAATAAAAGGAGACATACATTCGCAAATTACTGTACAAGATTTTTATTATTACTATCAGGGTACAAGATTACATGCAATACTCTGTAACTCTAAGAAGAATACAAACAGCTGAATGCAGTTGCCGCTAAAGTCCGAAAGAAGAGACTGACAGATCTTGTAGGAGACCACTGAATCAAACTGCAAAAGAAAAAGCGGAATTTCCTAACTATCTAACTGAAAATTAGGGGGACTTTATTTGGGAGTTGTGATGAAAAGAATAAAGGGGTTAGGATTTTGTGAAGACTTAGCCATGATAATATTTTACTACAGTAATTTTTTAAACAAAAGAACAAGGTAACGTCTCTCTGGATCTGTGACAGAGTATATACATTCAGTACGCAAAGGAATACAGGAACAGTAAGTAGATCATCACTGTTCCCTGGACAATGATACCATTCCTAATGAATTATCATCATACATACTTTCGTTTCAAAAAGACAAATGTTGTAAAACCTGGGAAAAATATGTAAATGAAACTTTGTATCGCTAAGATTCTTTTTCACAATCAATTGTGAAATCAGGGTGGCAATGAAAGACAAATATCATGTGAGAAAACAGCGAATCAATACATAGTAGTGGTCAGAAAGCACAGAAAACAGAAAAAAAAACAAAACGAAAACCCACAAAAGGAATAAGGAGAAGCAAATATATAAATCTACCCGTTGTATAAGACTATTATCAGAAGCAACTGTAAAAATTGTGACACTCAAAAAGCAAGTGTCCAATAATTTTTGAACAAGAATATATTCTCCTACAAAAAGGTAACATTCTTCTGTCTCACCAAAAGGATAAAAAAAATATGTTTTTTTTAAAACCAACAGAACTAGATAATCTGGAACAGAGAAACCCAATAGGAACTTACAGAATCTGTAATGAACCCTTACTTTTTGAGTAAATTTTGAAATGTTTACTTGCACGTGCACACACACTGAAAGAGAGACTACTGAAAAAGTGTGAGTTTATGCCAACATCAGAAGTGACAAAAATAATATTCTGGGCAACTTAGCCTCTCCCTGATCCCAGAAAAAATAGTGTGAAAACTGGCACGGAATTTAACTGAAAAAACTATAGTCAGGATTATTATTAACATCTATCAACATGACTCTCAGAATTTCTCAGAAATCTTGGCCATCTATACATTAGATTACAGAGTAACAGTTGAAATTCACAGCCACCATCATACAAATCACAATAGATTATTAAATGTTTTTCTTCTGTTCTTAAACTACTACGCGTACATTTTAAGAACGCATGGATAAGAATAAGAACTTTGAAGAAACCATCATACTGCCATGATCGTTCCCTAGGGCAATGTATGAACTTTACAACTTCTGCATGGTGAAGCTACAGCAAAGCAAGAAACTGTGGGTTCAGGGCAGAGCAGCAGCGCTGTGACACAAATTATGCTCCAGAGAGGCCTTTACCTATGCTTTGATGGTGCCACTTCTGACTGCCAAACCTACAGCACCACTTCCCCCCAGCCAGAGTTTTACAGTACTGCAGGTCTGGAATGAGGAAAGAAGATGCAGGGAATATCCCTTTACAACACCACCTTGCTTTCCATAAATCTGCAGTGCTATTGGTTTAAAAAAGGGCCGAAAAAAAAAGAACAATCACCAGACAAAAAACTCACCAAAAATAAATAAAATCATTCCACTGCCATAATTGTAGACATTTTGTACAGTTTTACGTTCTTCACTATTTATCCAACTTGTACAGTAATTGAGAATCTACAATATTTGCTTATTTCAAAGCACTGCCAACATTAAAAGACATTATTTCATATTCTTATTAGACATAATTTGATAATCTATTCTTACTAATGTACGGATGTCCACTGACTGGTGTTCTTCCATATTTTCAAGATCTGCTATTTCTGCATTTGTTGTTCTTAATTTTATCTGAAAATAAAAAGAAAATAAACATTCTTGAGCTTACCTAAAGAGAAAAGTTGACATTAGTTCATTCAAGCCAACACGGAAAGCAAGATGTTTGGTCTTTTAGTTTCATTAGTGCCTACAAAAGACAGAATTCTTCCCACTTAACTATGGAATCCATTTTTATAAGATATAACTTGTTCTGAAAGTCACATGCACTTTAAATCAGGAAGTTATTATTGCATTTCCATTCAACATGACAACTGAATACAATATATTTCATTTTTCCTTCAAATATTTATCTTCAGCAATTTGAGTCCACATGCCATTTTTTTTCTGATTGTTATTTGTCGTTCACGGAATATAACTTTATAGAGTATTTATCTTACACTGTCTAACTGTATACATCACTGGCCACCACAAATATATATACTACTTAGAAGTACTGGAAAACAAAGAAAGGAGACTAAGAGTTGTAAAATGGTTTACAAAGAAATTAACATTAAGAAAACTTAAAGGTGAAATATTCAGTGTATTAAAATAGGTTAAGAATACAAATGAAGAGCATGTAGAGAAACAAGATTCTGGGAATGAAGAGGTAAGGCTCAACAGAAATAAAGGAGGGGGAAGCAGGGAAAAGAAACTTACATAAAATACTGCACCAACTTCCTATTTGTGTCAAAAAAAAGCAGTAGAAATTTACAAGACTTAGCACAAGAGGAAAAGAAAATAACATACAGAAACAACAGCATATGCTTGGGTTGATGTGACCTCTATCATTCTGTCCTAAATGATGAAAGGATAGTACAAATGTAAACAACATGAAAGCAAACAACAAAAGTAAGGATAAACATTAATAACTATCATCCATTCAAAATATATTGCAAAAGGCAAAATGAAATAGGGAAAGACCGACAGGTTTCTAAAAATTAATTTTGTACCTATTTTACCTGTAGTTCTTTTTGGTGTTGTCGATGACAACGAAGATGATCTTCATTCTGCCTAATCTCATTTTCAATGGAACGTAAATGTTGGCAAGATGCTGTCATCTGTGCCTTTTTGTTTTCAATTTCATTCTCCAAGTGGCTTTATAAGAAAAGTGATACTGAGATATTATACATCGCACAGCTATTATTTATTAAACATACACACACACAGAAAGACAAAAAATTAAATGCATGAGAAGACAAAGGGTAAAAAAGCACGCTCCCCCCCCATACTCCCCTGCAAAAAAAATATCTGAAGTTTGTATGCATTGGATGGTTTGAACAATCAATACAGAGGCACCAATGCTCAACAGCAGAACTCAGAGTTACTAACCAGCAGATAGCTGTTTGATGGTCCTAGTTCAATGCCTAGCAGATAAACCATTCATGTAATTCGAACCATCTGTAACCTCTGTTAGCAATTTTTGCAAATAGGCCAAATGTTTGAACTAAACCGGGGTATTACTTCTAAAAATACTTCTGCATCTTGAGAGAAAACAAATACTAGGACAAAACACTTCCAGTCAGAAAGAAAACATATTAACAGAGATGTGGGGAAAAAAAAAATTCATATAGTCTCATACTTTTCCTTCTATAAAGGAGGTCATGTCCAGAGATTTCCATAATTAATTCTTTCAGTTTGTGGTATAACTACTTGAAATGCAAAACAAAGCTATTTTTTATTATTATTTATAGATGGCAAAACTTTGATAGTCTTTCATCCCTGCAAAAGAAAGGGGAAGCTTTACTAATATTACTGTTAAAAAAGAAAAAATAATGCAAGTATTTAATCCAACTTTTTCTACAGATGCATGAAATGGACTGATTAAGTCTGATCCCAGAATTGGTGTTTAATAAATTGCATATACTATTCCAGATAAATGCGTCATTGCTTTAGGCTAAGTTCTGAAGCAGGGCGGGGAGGTGGGAAGACATTTTTCCTTTTTAACTGGCCTGCATCATTCCCCCATAGAAATATTGGTAATGAAATGCCTATAAACACTTTGAAAGTTAAGATAATCTTTGAGGGAAGTTCATTATCTACTGACATGAACAAAGTACAATTAACTGACATATTTAAATCTTTTGAGTTTGCAGAAATAAATTTTTAACATCCAGTTCAGTCTATACTATCAGCTATTAATACCATAAATTAAAATCTGAGCCTCAAAATAAAATTATTCTATTGTCACCAATTTACTTGGTGACAGTTCAAGTCTTTAAACTTTGAAATGTGTTTGGCTTTTTAAATTACCATTTCAAAAGTAGTGAGAAAAAACACAACTAAAAAAAATGGAAGGGGGGGAAGTCAAGTTTATCAGAGATACCTATTATAAGTGAAGTCAAAACCCTGAGAAAACACAGATGCAAAAAGTGAAACCTGTAGGATTACATGTGCCAACATAATTTCTGTTTGAATAATCAGGTTTCCTTTGCAGTAAACTATGATACTGCTGTTCAGGCACTAGATTTTTAAAGAAATTGCTTTGACTCCATATTCTTTTTCAGGAACCATAAATAAAAAGGAAGGTAGCTAGATTTCCTGGAGTATTCAGCTCAGAAAATCCCTACTTGCTGGGCAAAATTTACATGCCACAAGCTGAAAAATATCTAGGTACATCTCAGGTTTGTACCTATCACAGAAAGGCGTTGAAATAAAGAGGTTTTCCAGAAGTCTCAGAAAGGAAGTGTAAATCTCATAGAAAATGGAGAGACTGAGAAGTAGTGTATACGCAAATAGACAAATACACAATTCCACTATTCATGTCAACAAGTGCATTTTTTTACAAATACAACATTACAAGATGCTAACCTTATTTCTGCTTCAACATCTTTGCTTAGGAACTTGGGTCTGACGTAATCAGAAGAGTAATACCGTCTTTCAAATACTTGATCACCTTCAGCAGTGAAAGCTTCTCTACAATTTTTTGGGGGCCGATTAAACTGCATCACTTCACGAGCTTTACGACTACTCTGAAAAATACAAAGGCCTTATCATACCAATAGAAAAGCAACCATAATTAAAGGTATCAATTTAAAACTTGTCTAGAAGTTCTTACACAGAAATAATTTCAATTCCTACTGAAAAATAACAGTAATGAAAGAATGTGAAAAAAAAATCTATAATGTCAAGAATCTGCTTTTCTTCATTGAATAAGACATTTATGTTCTCAAAAACCACCCACCTAGTTTAGCTGCCCATTTCTTTTATTCTTTTACAAATTTATGTAAATTGTAAGTTCCATAGTCTAATCAGTCCCTTATAATTTACCATGGGAAAAAAAATCACTAGCCAAAAGGTCACTATGCACAGGTATATTTAACTGTCAAAAGTGGAATAAACATACAGGAAACAATCTTCCAAAGAAAGCTGTGAAGTACGTCAAACAATGTTCAATTAAAGTTTGGGGAAACATGCTGGTAAAAAAACATTGCCAGTGCCAGACTAAGCAGTCACAAGTGCCTTTCTCCGAGGCAATCATATTATCCGTTTAGAAGTATCATTTCATCCAGACAATACCATACAACTTCTTTCAGATTCAGTTGAAATTGTTCAGGTAGGGCTCAACAATAGTAACGTTATGAAAATCAGCGGTTAGGTAAGGCAGAGGAGGAAAACCAAAACTAGCATTCCTGCCATGAGAAAGCAGCCTAGAAAGTTCAGCTGTTACGTATCCCATTCAGTGACAGCCACACTTGCTAAACACTCAGCTCTGCACTAGACAGACCATGAACTGCCTCTTTTCCAGCAGCAACGTCAGAGGACAAACTGGGACAAGCAGTTTTGGAGAAAACCAAAATCCACAAGAGTATCATTAGTTCTGCTGCTCCTATAATATACCCTGCTTTCTTTAAACAAAAAAACCACATATTTTATTTTTATCTTTGAACATTTCACCTGTAATCTTATCTGCTGGAGCTGGTATCTTCAGTAGTAACAGAAAATCAAAACCCAATTAAGTTCAGAAATCATATAGTGGCAGAAAACAGCTCATTAACACATTTTTATGGTGATCAAATAACAGATCCTTAGAAAAATAGTATGTAAACTTAATTCAACACAAGTTGCTAGTCACCTCATTCAAATCCTACTTAATAACTCATTATTACTATTTTTTTGTTTTACCAGACTCTATCCACAACCACGACACACTCTCTCGTATCAAATGCTTTAACAGTGCAGAGTCCAGAGGGACTCTGGTTGTTATGGTAGGTGAAAAATAAATTAGACTCTGAATGCTAACAGGCAGCTGATAATTTCACGTAAGAGTGGGTGGCTGAATATCCAAAAGGGAACTTTTGAACTCCCAAACGCAAGCCTGCTACAGCTACAACTGGTACCTAGCTACCAGTTGCCAAGTACAACTGGTAGGGGCCGGTTCCAAATTTTGGTAACACCTGGACTACACAGAACTGACACATCCTGAACTCACCGATTGATAAGGAGACATAGGACAGAGAGAGCAGTTAGGAGGCTGATCATATGCATATGGACTATTTAGACTGGGAAAGTAGACCACTTAGAGGCCCAGAAAAGTGGTGGTGAACATCCCAGAAACAAACGGGGAAGAGCCTGGAAACACATGGGGAGAGATCTGTAGAGACAAATCCCAGAGAATGCCCAGGGGCCTCGGCCGGTAACAGCCCGAATGGGCATCTGAGAGCAGCTGCACAGCAGGAACCGATAAGATTTTCTGCTGGGGACAGAAGTTGAGGCCTTTGAAGGTAGTGTTGGGCAGGGGCAGGGAAAGAAGCATGTGGAAATAAGAGTAAGCGCTCTAACTCGCTGATTCTTAAATAAATCCCAGTATCTAAATCCACTATGGGTTGTCAGTTTACTCTGTCTTGCCCATGATAGAAAACAGTGTTTGAAGTGGGACACTGATAGTTTAGTGAACACCAAGAGGGCCTTACTGGGAACCCTCCAGTGGAAACGTACGTGTGTGCGTACTGCACTACAACACTGATAACCGATACAGCCAGGGTCTACTGAGCCATCAGGGTCCTCACCTCTCTTGGAGGTGCAAAAAGAAAAAGAAAATAATCTTCTCTACCTCTTTTGTCCATAACAGACACTATCAGTGAAGGTAACAGACACTATCAGTGAAGGTATCATATATGCTCCATACGAAGAGAAAATTGTTTTCTTTAAAGACCAACAGGGAGCATAGAGACTTACTTTAATCAGCAGGATTGTTTCTATACTCCTCACATCGATCAAACAATTGGCAACCACTGCATGATCTATTTCCAATGCTGTGAGAACTGATGGGAATTCTGGATGATGAACTGCTCTGAAGAAAAGAAGAAAACCATAATCATAAAGCTCCCATGAGATCTTTAAAAAAATTATTACAAATAATTCTTTTCAACTAATAATAATTTAAACCATCAAGGCTAAGCAATAAAATTCAAAACATAACTTACCTGTGCCTAACATCATAAACTTTATTCTGAAATTTATTTACTATTATTTGAGGTCTAAATCCTTGGGGATAATATTTCGACATTAGTAGCTGAAGAGTTCTTTCATCACTATGATTATCACAGCAAAACGCCTGAACTAGGCTCTTTAAACAAGATTCAATAGCCAAGGTCAGTTCAGCATCTTTTGGATGAATGAAAGCACCTAAATAAACATAAGAGACAAGGCTTTAGGAGCTGTGTTCCATAACAAAACATCTAGTAGTGCATTTTTACCACTCAAGGTTTTTGTTTTTGTTGTGTTATGTTTTTTTTTTTAATAAGAGTCTAAAATAAACCTTTCTCACAAGAAGAAAAAAAAAAATTACAAAGTTAACTAAAAGATAAAAACCGCCACAACAGACAACCCACCCTGAGAACACAGACATATAATTTCTCTTCCTACAGAGACACCTATACATATTTGGAGGCCTACATTTTCTTCCAAGATCTTTGACAGGTCACTACTAACTTCCATTAACGTACCCATTTTATGGCAGCTCAGCAGGAGCGTACCAAGGCAAAGATTGCTTATCAACAATTTAATGCTTTAAGGGTAAAGGCAGAGGAACAACTATGCTGCAAGTTAAAACAACATTAAGATTTCCATTATATCACCTGTCTTCAGTAGTACGTGTGTTTGCATGTTCTTACCCTGCAGTAAATGCCCAGTACTTAAGTATTTGGCCTTTACACTTACAACCAGAATATGCTGAAGCCATTACTCCCATTCACAAACTGAAAATAGCAGTCGCTGTCAGAAAAACGAACAGAACCAAAATTTCCAAGAAAATGTCAATTGGTTCTGTAAGAGTTGCTCCATGCGAAACACCAAGTTTGACAAGCCCGCAAGTCAGCAATTGGACATTTTGAACAAAATCTGTCCCAGAGCTCAACAGTGCTACCCACCAAGGAACAAGCAGCCAAAGCACAGCAGACTAATGCTTAGAGTGTGTGAGGGAGTCAGAGGGGGCATTGGAAGTTTATCTTTGTAACTACATAAAATACCTTAACAAAACCATCTAGAAAATGAGGAAAACCAGTAGATGTTAACTAGTTCACGCGATAAAAAGGACAGAAGCAAAAGACAATCTACTAGGACAAAACCTTTAGTCCAGGAAGTACAGAAGAAAGACACATCTGAAGCTCTTTAAAGAACAAATAGTTCTGCTGAAAGATCACTGTTTACATTTGCAGCCACGCAATAAATCCCATGAGGAAGTATGTCTTTTTCAGCAGTCATTCTCACCTAAAGGTCCGACAGGTTTGTGTTTAAAGGACCCTTGCCTATAGGCTGTTTCAACTGCTTCAAGAAATTCTGGTATATGCGGTCCAAATCTTTTCAAGGTATTTGTTTTACTGTCTTTCAGCTCTCTCAGCTGTTTCTGCTTGGCATCCAGTGCTTGTTTCACATCATAGTCTTCTCTCCTAAGAGAACAGAATTTTTTCAGTAGCAACAGCTTATGAAGCCTTAACTTGATTAAAATAATTGTAGTCTCATTTTTCAAATACTAAAAGGACACTGTATAGAAACCTCAATATTCCAATGTACAGCTAGCTCCACACATGCAACAATACTTTTATAGTTTCAAGAAACATAAGACAAAAAAAGGCAAGAAAGAAAATTACTACTTTGCAACAGATTTACAAGACTTTTATTTCTAACAGTTTATAATAAATTTATTTCTAATTACATGCTTCAATTTCACTATCTTCTACAAAGGTCTTAAACAGAACACAGAGTAACTGTTGGTTATAATAATTGATAAAAGATGTTTAAACTAATACATCAAGTGCAATAGGCAACAATTCTCAAATCTCTTAAGAAAATAAATGACATCACCACCATAATCCCCTCTGGTAATCATTGTTAAAGTTCAGGTTTCCAGATCAAAGCCGGAGTGCTGGGTTTTCCTAGCTCGGGTATGGGCTAAATAGGTATTTGAACCCCTTGCTTCAAAGTCTCTATACATTTCCCTTTCACTATAGATACAATAACTACCCCTAAGTGTATTTATTCCCTTATATTGTGTTATATATCTCATGACATCATATCAGGATGCACTAGTGTATTAAATAAAACAAAAAATTTTAAATCAGTCTGCCCACAGGATGATAAGAGAATAAGGGACAGACGGTGGGAGAAAGAAGGGCATTAAACTGACAGGATAGATTTGTATCAGGCTTGAAATTAGTAATACCCTTCACCTTTAATGACAAAACTGTTTTCTTAATTTTCCAAAAGTTTCTAAATTAAGTCATGCTGTGCCAAAGACAGAAGTTTAACAAGTCCTAAGACAAACTAGGTAAAAATAAGTAAAAAAAAAAAAAAACCACCAAAAAAAAAACCAAAAAACCCCTTAAACTGAAGCTTAATACCACAGGGAATGCGGGTACATAAGAAGGGACATCTTATAACTTGAAACAACGGGAAATTCAAAAAGTGTAACTTACTTAAGTCTAGTATGTTCTTCCTTACACCTAGATATAGCCTGCTGAAACTGATCCACCTGTTGACCGATCATTATTTCTTCATCATGGAATGCCTTTAACAGTTCCTTTAAGCGTGCAATTTTCCTTTGTCTTTCCAATTTTTCAGGCTCTGAAACCTGATTAGCACTAGAAAAGATCATACTTCCATATTTTAAAACCACACTGATGATTTATAAGTGACATGAACTTAATTTTATTACCTGTATCATAAAAAAGATTGATGCATCAGAAAGTTACATTTAAGATTATGTGCATTCACAAGATCTACAAAGCATAAATATCAATTTTATTCTTTTTTTTTTTGTAATCACACTTAACCCTCCCCAGTTGCGTTCCTATTATATTTAGTTTAAGGTATATTTGTTTTGCAACACCACGGAAGCTAGAAAACATATATTATCACCAATAAAAAAGAAAACCTTTTTTTTCTGCCCATTTACCTCATCGCTTTCTAGTCAAAATCTTGGTATGCAAAGAAGCAGGACCAGAAATATTTAAATATTTAATTGAATCATGTTAAAGTTTAAATAAATATTTTCTGTTACATTAATCAGAAGAGCACACTCCCTGCATAACTAACTATACCTTAATAAACTTACGCTGTAATCACTGTATCTGTTTTTACCTGCTTTTCAGTTCTTCAATTCGTTTACGTAGCTGTTCATCATCTTTTCCCAGACGTTTTAACTCAATTGTGAAACGATTATAAAGTACCTATGAAGGAAATATGATACGGTAGTTTAATAAACAGAAGGAATAATTTCAAGAAGAACTATGGTTTTGAGTAAATAAACACCGAACTGCATCAAAACAGACAAAACCAACTTGAATTTCATAAATATGAAAAAGAACTAACACAGTTAACTTGAATCGTATTTATTTTGACCTAAGCTTAACACCGCTTAACACTTGTGTAAAGATATAAACCCCATGGCCCCCGAACAGAAACTACACGCAAGTCAGGCAGGAAATTGCACCTACTTTGAACTACACTATGGATTCAGGAAGCCTAGACACAGATGAAGCAGCACATACGGGTAGAACACACACAAGATTAAAGCTTTACATTGCTATGAACATTGAAAGTTCTTTTTGCCTACCTCAGCTTCATTGACTGCTTTTCTTTTTGCCTGCACATCAGCTTTCAAAGATACACACTGAGGATGCAGGGCTTGTGCTTCTTCACTTATTGTTATTAACTTCTCTTGTATTACTTTGTACTTTTCTTCTGCTTCATTCACTTTTACCTTTGGTGCAAAAAGAGAATCATACACAAGTCATGAAGTAGAATTTGTTCAAAATCTCTTAATGCTATAGAAGAAGTATATCTAAAGAATCCATCCAACATGTCTCATTTGCCTTTTTCTCATTTAAAAAAAAAAAAAAATAGAGCAAGTCATTACCACTATGGATATGCTAAGATGAAAATTAATAAAGGAACATACTCAGGAAACCGACGGACTACCATCTCTGTGAAGTAAACAGCAACCTTCTTTTCTAACTCGTTGTTTACTCAAACACAGGACTCTTAAAACAATATGGCCAAGTACCATAATATGAAAAGAATTCAAACCAGTATCTGGACAACGTTCCTTCAACAGCACACAGATATGTTTTGCCATAAAGTAAAAACTCCTCTATTTTAAAACAAATACGTGCTCTTTTTTTTAAACATTAAAAAAAAAGAAAGAAAGAATTGAGTGCCAATTCAGAAAGGTTGGAGGAGTTTTAATAGACTGAAAAGTTCAAAATAACGATGCCTGGTGTTTCTCTGCAAAACATGTATTTCGTATGCGAATCTGAATGTTTGGCAAAATTATTCTTTTTTGCTACCTAGAACAGCCTTAAGTACCATCCACGGAGTCAGTTAAATTTCCAGATGTCTCCTGAAATCAGACACTGATCTTTTCTAAGGCAGCGACACCCAAGAAAACCAACACTACAGACCTCTGAAAGATGCTCCAACATTACGGAAATAGGCATCAAGTAAGTACCCTCAACAATAAAAGTTAAATTACTGTTCACTAGTATATGCAATGCTGGTCATCTCAAATTCCCAGTCAAAATAGTAAAACCCTTACTTGAAACAAAAGCATCAGCATGAAAACCACACACTCACACACCCCTACTAAACAACAGAAAAAAAACCAAGTCCCAATATCAGTATCCACTGAAATGTGGAATGCAAATGTTATTGTTAAGTTTTAGATGGCTAAAAAGGTATATAAATGGCAATGTTCTTAGCTGCTCTTGAAAAGCTAAGATGGCCAGTTCCAATAGCTTATAAGCTAAAGGGCAATCATAGTTTAAACATTATTTTTATTCTTAAGTCAGGGAGCCAAAACTAGAGTGACATGCGGTTTAAACCACATATGTACCTGGCATTCTTCTAGCTTCTGAACAAACTTCTCTGTATTTCCTTCTTTAGCTCTGATGCCTTCTTTGATTGGCTGTATTTCTTTTTCCATCTCACCCACCTAAATAGAAGCATGTATTAGCATATACCAGAATGTACGCAGCAGATTGGGAATAATTTAAAGTATGTTTCACATGAGGAAACTTATTTTAACGACACGTTTACCACTGCCCAAGCCATTTTGTGTTTCAAATCTTCAAGATGATTTCGCATGTCATTCACAAACCCAATGCTTTTGTAACGGTCTTTTTTTTCACAATAAAGCAGCTTAAGTTCTTGAAGACGCTTAAAAACAAAAAAAGAAAAAGAAAAGGACAGGTTCAACTGTGAGTGCAAAAAGCTGTGATTTAATATGAAATCTTGGAAAGATTTTTTTTTTAATTTAATGTCACTGAGACCTAATCAAATCAAAACTCTTGAGTTTAACTCCTATCCTTATTTCAGTGCTCAGATCCGCACTAATAATTAACTTTTACATACCTCTGCTCCTTGTTCTATCTGAATAGATGTATTTTCTTTAGTTTTCATAATAGATGAATAATCTTCTTTCATTTGTTCCAGCTGAGTTGCCTTCATAAAAAACTAGAAAGGAATAAAGAGATGCAGATGTCAGATTCAGCAGCTTATCTAAGAGAACTTTAAATAATTACCATAGAAAGACCACTCATCACAACCTCTATGCACGCTGAATGATAGCCAAAGTAAAATAACTGGTGGGGTATTTCTGAATCATGAACTCAGCAGTGCCCTAATTTTTTTTTTTAAATTTATCAGTGTCTTTAGAGAAAAGAAACTTCAAAAAAATTGGGTTTGCAAGTGGACGATTGCTACAACCAGATAGTGTATTGGGTCTGGATGGGATTAAATGTATTCATAGCAACTGTTATGGTGCCGGGTGACCAAAACAATGCTGATAACACACTGATGCTTTAGCTGTTGCTGAACAGTGTTTGTACAGCGTCAAGACCTCCTGTTTCTTACTCTGCCCTCCCAGTGAACATACTGGTGGGGTGTGCAAGAGGTTGGAAGGGGATACAACCAGGCAAATGACCCCAACTAACCAAAGAGAAATTGCATCCTGTAAAACATCATTGTCGTGGTCTAACCTGAGCCGGCAACTAAGCCCCACACAACTGTTCACTCACTTCCCCACCCAGTGGGATGGCGGAGAGAATAGGAAGGGTAAAAGTGAGAAGACGCATGGGTTAAAATTAAAACAGTTTAATAAAGCAAAAGTTGTGCAGGCAAGCAAAGCAAAATAAGGAATTCATTCACTACTTCCCACCGGCAGGCAGGTCTTCAGCCATCCCCAGGAAAGCAGGGCTCCATCATGTGCAATGGTTACTTGGGAAGACAAACACCATCACTCTGAATGTCCCCCCTTCCTTTTTCTTCCTCCAGCTTTTTATTGCTGAGCACGATGTCATACGGTATGGAATATCACTTTGGTCATTGGGGTCAGCTGTCCCAGCTGTGTCCCCTCCCAACTTCTTGTGCACCTCCAGCCTACTCACTGGTGGGATGGTGTAAGAAGCCCCCAAGCAGGGGACAGCAGGGAAAGGAAGGGAAGTCAGCAAGCGGCTGTGTGCTGCTTAGCTGCTTACCTGAGTTAATCCACAACAGGTCATTAAAATTAAGAATTCTGATTGGTTTTTTCCTCCAAACACCACCTCTAAAAATCTGAAATCAGTATTCTAATGTTTAATCAAAATGTTAAATGTTTTTTCTTACCTTGTACTTGTCACCTTCATTTTTAGACTGTAAAAAGTGCTTACTCATCTCTTGGGTTAAAACAGACACAGGATTATCTACCTGTAAAAATTTTATTTTATTTTCATTTTATTATTTTCATTTTTTTTCATTTTCATTGTTTTCATTTTATTTATTTTCATTTTATTTTAAGTAAAAAAAGTTCTCATGTAACTGCATATCCATGAAAGTGAGCAAACCACCTCCCTGTTCCGTGCCCAGCAATTCAGTAATAAGCTGAGAAGCAGATCCAGAAATTAAGATCTATACTTCTCTTACCCCTTTTTTAAAAACAAACAAACAAAAAACAACAACAAACAAAACATGAAAAAATCCACCTCCATCAAGTACAAACTACAACCACAACAAGGACAACGAAGGAATTGTTCCCAGGAGGATAACTGACTTCTAGAAAGACACTGCCTGTTTTTTCCATTTATTTAACAATATCAGCATTAGAAATTTTGTCCAATGCTGTTTAATTTCTCACTATTTACTTGATCGAAGTATTGCATTAATAGGTTGGATATTAGGAAAAATTTTTTCACTGAAATGGTTATCCAACATTGGAATAGGCTGCCCAGGGAGGTGGTGGATTCGCCATCCCTGGAGGTGTTTAAAAAAAGGATAGACGTGGTACTTGGGGGATATGTTTTAGAAGTGGTTTTGTCAGGTTAGGTTAATGGTTGGACTTGATGATCTGAAAGGTCCCTTCCAACCTTAACAATTCTATGATTCTATGATTAAATGCAATGAATTGCCCCATATATTCTTACGGAAGTTTCCACAAAATAAAATCAATACCTACTGAGAGAAGTTTATATTATTTGAAAGGCTGACTATGTAGAATATTTTAAACTTCATGTGCACTACCCAATCTTCCTTAATCACTTAAGCAGCAAAAACACACTCAAATTTCTGCAACAGCAANGGGGGGGGGGGGGGGAAGAAGTTCCACGTATGAAAGAAACCTACATATGCTAAGACATTCATTGACTCACAGGTCACAGATGATAGCAAATCCTTATCTGTCTGGACAGAATCTTACTCTGCACTATACGAGGTATAAATTTCAATTTTCTTTTGTCATTGCATTTGATCTTGAATGAACATGGAAGAGGTGGACTTCTCATTTAACGAAACAACACTGCTTTTTAATTGAAGAATTATAACATCATGTGCTGATGTCTTAAATTGCACGGAATTTAAACACTACAACAATTACCTGTATATTAAAGTGATCCAGTATTCCTATGAGTTCCTCTTTCTTTGAAGAAATTAAGGCCCCTAATGAAAAAAAAGAAAGGAAAAATATTGATAGGTCCAAAGTAGGGAGACAAACAATGTCCTGGCCTTTTGTTCAGTCTAGTGGTTCTTAGTAAATGTGAAAAAATGAGATTAGTATTTTTGTAACACAGACTTAGTCCTAAATGAGAAACACTGTTTGGTTGGGTTTTTTAATTTTCCCAATATATTTGCATTTGTACAGAAAGACTTCTAATTAAAGTCCCTTCTTGCCTCATAAAGCCTCTGTGACAGTATTTAGGTAAATCAGCAAATTCAGCTAAAACTCAAAAAGACTAAAAAACTATGTTCAGCCTCATCACACAAGCAGATTTTCATAAAGAAAAATACTGTGTGACCTCACACCATGCAGATCCTGACACAACTGCTTTTGACATGCTAAAATATTCTTAGTCTAACACAAAAAAAAAATCTTAGTAAACACAAAAAAATGGACATCGTCATCCTTGAATTATGAATGAAATAAGAAACATCACCCTTTACTAACATCAAGGCATTTAAAGCAATGAAAACATCTAAAGAGCTTCTAAGACTGAAAACAAAACAAACTACCACCAACCAGATTTGCTTTTCAGTCTGTAACTTCTGCTCCCATCCAGATTAATGTGCTGATTCACAATAATAGAGCCACCATACACTTCTGGTTTAAACGCATCTCTACCTTGGTTTCGCAATGTTATGGAAATATCTGCAGAACTACAAAAAAGAAAAAAAAAAAAAGACAACTGAAATTAATTCCAAATCTAAAAAAAACCCCAAACAAACAAAAACCCGCCCCAAAACCCCAGAGAACATTCTAATTTTCCACAAAAACTATCATGTCTTGCACAGGTCAGAACTGGAAGTCAGTCATTGTACCAATCAGAACGAGATATATTTATGTTGTTTGAGCCCAAACAGCATCAGACACATGGTCAGAAAGGCTGCTATACACTGACCTGTTTGCACCTTCTATGCTTCAGATAAATCGTGAGCCAAGAAGTAAATGGTTGTGAGAGCAGATTTCCCCCGCCTTCCCTTCCCATCTGAGTGACCCTACCTTTAGGTTGCAGAATCGAGTTGCTTTTTGGTCGTTATTCTGTCCCCAAACTGGCTTCTTTAGAAAACAGTTGCTTAGCTTCTACAGCCATCCCTAACCAAAATAATCTACAGCAGAATGCTTAAGGCATTCTAGAAAATATGAGATATGGCTTCAGTTCTGAATTCATATTTTCTGTTTCTCAAGTGAATGCTGAAACATTAAGTTATGATACATAAGGCAGGTACTGCCAACAATTTTACTCCAAGCACGTCTGAAAGGAAAAGCCTGAGGCTCCGAGTTACAGCTTTATGTAAATGTAAACTTTTAAACCTCCTCTCCTATCTTTTTATCCCAAGTCTTGCAGCAGACATGAATCCACTTCCACTTCCTGCATGTTTAATAATCCACCTGTATGACAAGGTCTTTATATTGTATACTCATTCGTGCCACCAGAAAGACAGAAAAAGAATTAACTTCACTGCTCACAGACCAATGATAACTAGTTTCCTATGATTTTTTTCTAATTAACTCAATTCTTCTGTAGAATATCCAAGTACCTCGTGGAAGTAATACACTAGAACGGGGCAATACTCAGGACATGTCGCTATGTTAGCTAGTTCAGAGATAATGGTATACTACTGGTAAATTATTGGTAAAATTTCTAATGTGTTTTTTGTTTGTAGTTTTGGGGTTTTTTTTGTTTAAATATGGTCCCTTTAGTGTTACGCTTTTTATTCAAATCTGGTATATCCAATAAGAGAACAGAGAAAATGAAGGTGAACAGAAAACTGATCAGCTAACCTGAATCACAATCACTTAAAACTAAAAAGGTTTTACTTACGTCTCTCCATCTCGTACAAACATTTTTAATGAGGAACCTCTATTAGTTGCAGTGGCTTTTCCACCAAGTCCAACAATAAGAGCGGTTAATACAGAACTTTTTCCACCTGTAATAAAAGCATTGAACTTTTTTAAAAAAGTTCTTGTAACTCTTTATCCAGTTCACCCATATTACAGATTTTTGTTTGACTACTTATGTATTCATGCGCTTAAAGTCCAAATTCTGTCCTTATTGAACAAACAAATAAAATAGCGCTAAATCTAGAAAAACATCCACCACTTNAAAAAAAAAAAAAAACCAAAACACAACATGCTGAGCCAAACTTCTGTTTAGCAATTTGCATTCAACAAGATGTCCTTCCTATCTCAGGAGGAAAGAATCTCCCCTTCCTTACAAGCATACAGAAAACATGTATACAACAAAAGAAATGAAACACATTACCATTTATATAACTATCTGAAAAGTTTTAAGCTCTCTTTCAAAATTTATGTTTAATTTTTGAAATTCTCTCTCCAGAAGAAGTGAACTCGCATAAAGAAGTATCACTTCCCCCTCTTATAACAGGACAATTACTGTATATTTCATAATGAACATATGAGTACATTTGGTTTAAATATAAATTTATGTATGGTTTAGCTACGAAAATATTTATATTCACATTATCTTTTGCAAATCTTCAACTCTAAGACCTAATTTTTTCACCAGCCTTGAACTACTGGGATAGAGCTGTGTGGTTCCCAAGTGCAAAGTGAATCCATCCCTACTCCTAAAGGATGGCTAGAGATTCTTTTTCAAATAAAAACTACATCTTCTAAAATATTAACAAAAGTGTTCTTTGACAAAGAAACGATGCAATTAATACTTACTTCCATTGTTTCCAACAACAAAATTGAGATTTGATCCAAATTGAAAAGGCCCCAACATCGAATGGCACATGAAGTTCTTCAGTTGGATACTTTCAATTATCCCAACTTCCCCTGCAGTCTGAAGAATTAACAATTAAAACTGGTGTTATGTATGCATTTTAATGAGCTATAGTTTATCTGTTTTAAATATGAGAATTCAAATTACAGTATGATGTAAAACACCAAAGGTTACAAGTTACAAGGAAACCAGAAGGGTTTGATGATACTATGAACAGTTGCTTGCTACAGAGCAGTTACAAAGTAAAATGAGAGGAAAACAATTACCAAAGCTGATCCCTCACACCTAGTAACTTTCAGTTCTCCCCATAACTAACTTATAAATAATACAACATAAAAGATTAAGATTATAGTTTCTACACAGTTGCCAGAGCAGTAATAAAGAGCATCACAGAAAGACTTTTTTTGTTACTTGAATACTACTATTTGGGGAAATTCTTAGCACAGCTTAGAATGAGGGAAATTAAATTAGATCAGGAGGTGGGAAATGAAAGTAAAAGTGGGATGGCCCACTGTTGAACTGGTAGAGTATTGTTTTGACAGGAAACTTTAGTTTTATCACCAGCGCTTCAGAAAAACAGTGCTTTCTAAGAAAGCAAAGTCCTCAGGGAAAAAAAAAAAAGAAACAAACTAATGACACAGAACAGCTGCTGTTGAGGAAAACGAAGTGAGGAATAATGCTTCTGCGTACCAAAAATCAACCATGGTGTCTTATAGAATAGAACAGACTATTTCAGTTGGAAAGGACCTACAACAATCATCTAGTCCCACTGCCTTACCCTTTCAGGGCTGACCAGAAGTTAAAGCATGTTATTAAGGGCATTGTCCAAACGCCTCTTAAACACTGACAGGTTGGGGCATCCACCACCTCTCTAAGAAGCCTGTGCCAGTGTTTGACCACCCTCTGGGTAAAGAAATGCTTCCTGACGTCCAGTCTAAATACACAAGACAGTATACTAGACAAGACAGTATTTGCAATCTCAGAAATTATTATTAATAATAATTTTATTATTATTATTTTAAAAAAATTCTCCATCCAATTAGAATTCAACTATTACAGAAAAGCAGAAAAAAACGGTATTTGTGTTTTCAAGTTTCATTTCCATCAAAATGAGCATTTCAAACACTAGATTTTTTTTTAGACATTTGAAAGTGTCAGCTATGCAAAACCAATATGGTGCTTCTTTTAGTAAACAATTTGTTCTGCAAATTTTTTCTCTGCTTTTACTACAACCATAAACCAAACATACCATGCTTGTATCAAACAAAATCGGTTTCCTTTATTTGGTTATTTGATAACTTCAGTAGTATTCATTCTATAAAACCAGAATACTGTTATTTTGTGATTAACTGTTATAACTAGATGACCCAAAAGAAATAAGGTAAGAATGAACTCATGCAGAAGTCCTCATCACAGACATTACCTCTGGTTTCTTTTGTGTTGGTTCCACTGAAGCCTACATGCCAGACATTTATTTCAACGTCAAGTACAGGCACAAAACTTTTTTATATGTACTTTTTCTTATAGCTTCCCCCCAATGACTTTTCAAACAACTTACCGACAGTAAAGAGAGATTACTATCAGCTGATAACTGTGAAATTTCTTCTTCATTAGACTCATCACTATGGTCATCTGTATATTCTTGTCTCTGCCTTTTACTGGATCCAGGCTTTGAAATACTTTCTTCCTTTCTCTTACCCATGAGTACTGAAAAATGAGAGTAATGAAAGATTGTAGGTTTCAGTCTTCTAGACAAACATACAACAGCACAGACATACCAATTTATTTACTCTGGTAAAAGAAATATTAAGATCATAGCAAACACCACAACAAACAAATACTTTTTCAGAACTGAAATCTCAGTGAATTTAAGCCTAAGCTTACTATGAAGAAGTTACATTAGAACAAAAGAAACGCAACTTCATTATTCTCATCAAGCTGAATCTGTTTGTTGATTAACAACAAAATCAACCTTGATTTTGTTTTCCTTGGTACATTAGACTTCAGGATATTTGCTAGAATTGTTTTTGGCTAGTAATGGAGTTGAAAATTAAGTTGCAAAAAGTACATAACTATCATAGTATGATCAGCAGCATCAATGCAGGTTTGATTAAAGTGAGCTGTGCATTCAAAAAGAACATGTATTAATTATATGTGGTTGACAAATTACTAGTAAATTAATATGCAGAACACATAAAAGTAGAATAAAGGAAAATTTAGATTCATAGCATTGTTCGTGTGCTGTTTCTTGCACACAGCCACCCTGCTTTTGTGAGGCAGTTTAGTGTGACCACAGTAAAGAAATGCTGTTATTTTACTAATGAAGGATAACAATTCTCTACATAGAGAACATATGTGTATATATTTCCTCTGCAAATGAAAAAATAACGCACAGACATCGAGGCACTAATATGACTGGTCAGATTTGAATCTTGCAAAAATAACAAGGTCTACTTAAGTCACAAAACTGAAACAGCAGGCATCAAGATCAGTCAAAATTTCACATTTTCTGTAACTGTAACCTTAGGGCATGGTTTTTACTCCCGCAAAAGTACCTGTTACATTCTTCATACCTAGAGTCCCAAAGCACTACACAAAACATGGAAGTTCTCATACTTTTGCCCAAAGTAGAAGCAAGGTCTTGTTTATACAAAGGCAACACACAATCTTTTTATTTGCCAGTAGTTGTCACCTACTAGTAAGCATCAAAAACAGGCTAAAACTGACAGCTGCATAGCTTTCTGACATCAAAAAGTTCCTGAAATAGAGTACGTTCTCCTACTCAGACAACTTTGTTTACTAGAATTTAATCTAGAGCTCCCTTCTAGGAAAGATGGCAACAAACTTAAATGCATCTCACCAGTTCAAGCAAAATTCAGAGGCATTAAGTGTAATTAATATCCAGTGCTATGGAAAGATCACTGCCTGAAACATGGCCTAAAAGTAGTCCAAGTTTATTTATAAAAATAAATAAATAAATTTTTTTTTTTTTAAATGGGGTGGGGTGCAGGAAAGGAAAAAATGACCAGCATTAGAGACATTGCATGTCCGAAGTTGATACCACATGTCATGGCTTGAGACCAAATTGACTGTGTGGAGACTAAACACACTGAGGGCTGGGACACCACAACACTTCCAGTCAAAGATAGATTTAACAATAGCGAGTGACCAATTCCTTGTCCCCCAGGGCAGATGGGACGATCCAGGAGAGAAGGCAGGCAGGTCAGGCTAACGTTTCCTAACATGATCTCCTGTGTCCTGCAGCCAGTCCTGGTCCTGTCCTGGTCCATGAGAAAGCTGGGTGCGTCAGCACTGCATTTCCAGCTGCGCAATGCACAGCCTCAGAGCCTCCCAGAGCTTCTCTGTGGGTCTTGCTCCACACCCTCTAAATGTTTAAGATTAATAACTTGGAGAATCTATGGAGAACTCAATGAAATAAAGACTGTAAAATTACAACTTTAGTCATAAGAACTAGTGCTGCAACAGAGACGAGCAGTTTTTCCTCCCTCTCCCTCTTCTGTTTCTGTCTCATCCCCGAGTTCAAGCAGCTCTTTACACAGCAGAACAATAAACTGCCTCAAGGCACTGATTCTACTGAAAATTAATACAGGAAAAAACTTTTTTCTCTTTAAATTATATAAGTTCCTCAACCATTTCACCATGCAGATCTGCACATTTGGGTCACTGTGGAGAAAGAGCGGTTCTTTGTGCAGTTTCTTTTACTTGTGTCAACTTAACGTTCTGGTCAAACTATAGCCTGATTTCAACTGCCTGAAGGGCAGATAGCTCATACTACCACGCATCACAGACAATAGCATCTATTATACAAAACACTACAGACATTAACATCTGTTACATTGTTACAAAGAGTATTTTATTTCTATTGTAGATATTCGTTGACTGTTTTCTAAAATACAGTACTCAATAATTCCTTCATTAATTTTCTTTGACACAGCATCTGAATGTTAAAGAAAAAATAATATGCATCTCTTTCCACTAAGTGCAATGAACAAAATTCAAAGTAAATGCAGAAATGCAATAAACTTCACATCTGATATTCTTGCAATAATTCTGTATTGCAGGGATTTCAGATCAAATACTAGATTATTATGTCCATTAAGTATTTACAGGGAATATGTCATTTCCATTTTATGTTATGTAGTTTAATACCATACATGCAGAAACCAAGAAGCAAATACACTTCATGACTCAGTTACATACCTTTTGCTATGCTACTTTCGGTTTCCTACATAAACATGTCTTTATGCTTCAATTACTCAGACCAGGAAAGAGTCACTTGTATGCTCTTGGAATTTACCCATCACCCAAATATGAAGACAAGCATTCATTCAATCTGCTGTTCCTTTGAAAACCCTCTCTAGAAGGAAGGGAAAACACAAGGTTTATATGTTGCAATTATTAATGTCCGAACTAAAGACCAGGGCTATGAGTTTCATCACTATAACATTTGGACATTTAAGAAAAAACAAAGTACAAATGTGGAAAACAGAACAAAATAACCTAGAAGAAGACTCACTCATGTAATCTAAGCATGACGAAGGCAAAGGACAGAACAGTCCGCACTCCAGAACTCTTGAAGAACTGGTACTGCAAAGAAGACTTAACTGGAACTGCAAGCAAACTTTATTGAAGTAGCCTCAGAAATTATTACAACAAGTATCAGTGGATGTAATACCTACATTGAGCACAAAAAAAGCCAGAAGGAAAGAGAAACTGACTGCAGCAACAAGGAATGCTCTTCACAAGAAACAAAGCTTCAAAAGCTAAAGGAAGAAATAATTAACACTAAAAAAATAAAAAACCCACTGAAATTGACACATACATTTGAATTTTACCTTTAGATCATCTCGACATTTTTGACAGAAAAAGTTCAGGTTTTTTACATTAATTGCTCCCAAAACTCTTGCACCAAGACACCCCTAATCTTCTTCATTAATTTTTTAATTGGAAAAATAATTTATTTCAGTCTCAGCGCCACTTACCATGACTTTAACAACAGTTTGGGAACAACTATACAAGGCAAAGGAAAAGCAGCTGATATGACCTATCTGAAGGTTACACAATTAACAATTAAAGTGACAAAAACATAGATTAGTACAAGTATTTTAATATACGTAGCAGACTAATGGGAAGCCAACAATGGACACTACTGATGAACATTAACAGAAGGTTTTTTTAATGGACCAGGCATCATATTTAAAACCTGAAGTCTAGATTTATGCTTGTGTTGCAATATAAAGTAGGACTATGTTGATGGAAACTTGTGATGACAGAGTCAGGAACATCAGAAATTCAAATGAGAACCTGACTGCTACTAAGGAAGACAAAACAAAAGTATTGCTTTAATAGAGAAAATTAACTATACTACAACGGAATGTAAAAGCATACAGTTAGGAATAAAAACTGGAGCTATAAATTGAGAACAAATAAGGGCAAGACAGATCCAATTATAAAAACATCACAGGATCACTACAAATTATTACAAGTAATTGTTATGCACATAATGAGAACAGGAGAGAAAAACACAATGCCCAAATGTGCTGTATAAAGCTATTAGGACTATTCCATGTTATAGTAGAAAAGTATTTACCCTGTTAACATCAAAGTACAGGAAAACAGAGACTGCATCCACTGGAGGCAACATACACCCGTGTTCCAGCTCAAGCAATGGCATCTCTTTCCACAGTTTCCATTGCAATGCGGTTCTACAAGTTTTTTTCCCCCTTTCCCTACCTGGCTGGTCACAGTCGGCCTCATCCAGAGCAGACACAACCAACCTACTGCCACCAAAGCCACTCCACTGCTTTTCTAGCAGCCTTCTGTTGGCAGCGTCCCTGTAAGGTACGTAGCAGCTGCCACTCAAAACATCTACTTTAATCACTCCGCACCCGGACCAGCTACAACCTGGATTGCCTTTTGTCCCGTTAGCAAAACGGATGTAGGGAAAAGACATCAGAACCGACCTACGGCGGGATGAATGTAAGACACGGGAGGAAGCGTAGGGTGGGAGAAGAGGAAGAATTGTGGTCTTCTCCTGATGAATAGCACGCTGCACTTGTTTACATAGACACAAAGATAGTGATAAATAAATTACAAATTAATAAGCGGTTTATAATAATGAAGGAAGGGAACGTACGCTATCAGTTGTACTCGAAAGGAACCTATTTCAGAGGACCAAAGTCCGAAGCTGAGCTTCACACCCAGCAGCGGAGTGCTGTACGTTTTTAGGCGCTATCCGAGGCGATGTCCCCAGTTACACTACAGCGCTCTGACATCCACCACTGCCCTCCCAACCCGCTCACAGCCAACGCACAAGAAGCCTCTGCCATCCCCCCCGGACCCGGGAACAGCCCCGCCTGACACACAGCGGCCCAGGAGGCAGCTCCACCTCCCCGCGGAAGAAGGACAAAGGAAAGAGGGGGCAGAAAATCCCCCCGTTCGCACCCCCAGTCCCACGGTTATGACTCGCTTGGCCCAGCGCTTTCTCCGGACGGCCTGGAAGGGTCCGCTCTCCGCCCACAGAAGCGACACCGGCCCCTTGGCGGCTGGAATGCCCCGGCGGCAGCCGCTGCCCGCTCCTTACCCGCTTCCCCCCCACCCCACCCCGGCCTTCGCGGCGCCGGCTGCCGCCGGGCACAGCCGGGCAGCGGGCGGGGAGCCCTCACTCCGGGCGCAGCAGCCATGCTGGACAGCGGGCGACAAAAAGCCCCCTCCGACGGCTAACGTGCCCCTCACAAAACCACCTGCCAGAACCACCCGGGCGGGACCCCCGGGCGGGCCCGCCGCTGCCCTGACACAGCCCGCCGGGGCGGGGACAGACAACGCCGCTCCCCTGCGACCCATCTTCCCGACCCCGCTTCCTCCCAGCCGCCCACCCCCCCGGGCGCCCAGAACGGCAGAAGCCCACCGGGGCCCGCCGCCACGCACAGGTCGCCCGCCCCTCCACCCTACCTGTCCTCAGCGCCAACGCCGCCGCCGGGGCCGTTAAACGGCCGCAAAGCTCAGACCCCCGGAAGGTCCCCAGCCCCGCGCGGCGGGAGGGTGCGACGGAAGAGCCGCCGCGGGACGCGCGCCTGCGCGCTGCCGCCCCCCGCCCGCCCCGAGGGGGCGGTTTCCCCGCGCCCGCCATTTTCGAGAGGGCGGAGCGGCCGCTGAGGGGCGGGTGGGCGGCCGCGGAGGAGGGGGGTGGGCGGCTTCGTTCGCTCCTCTGTGCCGCGGGAGTCAGTCGCTGGGCCTGCTCGGGTCTCCCCTGAACCTGTGTAAGTTTCTACTGATCCTCCCCCCCCACCCCCCAGGAAGCCACCTTCGCTGAGGAGGCGTTGGGGCCTCAAGGCGCCATGGCGGGCGAGCAGGCCCCCAGCCCCAACTCGGGAGTCAGGCCCGCAGCCCTCTCAGCGGGCAGGGAGAGCCCTCCAAGAAGGCTGTTCCTCTCACAGCCGGTCAGGGAAGCCTCCGCTTCTTTCCGTGCGGTGCGTTGTTATCTCTAGCTCGCATTAAGGCGGGAATTTTAAATGTATTCAAGATGGCTGTGTGTCTCGTTATTTCGTTTTCAGGCAACTCCTCGGTTTTGTTCTCATCTCAGGGGGGAAAAAAAAAAAAACAAACAAACCCGTAGGAGGTTGAGGAGGAATCTTACGTGCTGTGGTTCAGGTGCTCGGGTTCATCGCAGAGCTGCGCCAGGTGCTGGGGTACGGCAGTAGCGCAGAGAGGGAGTGNTTTTTTTTTTTTTTTTAAAGGTCTTTGGGTCAGACATAAAGCATATGCTTGCCAGTCTTTATAAGTTACCTTGGTGATGGGTGAAAGCGTATCTGTATGAATTAAATTCCAGCATTAAATCTCTTCAGTCGTTATTTTCAAGTAACTGGCTTCTCTGGCTGAGCAGAAAACTTTGTAGAGTAGAATATAGCCTAAAAATATGGATTATAAAACCTAAAAACTATATAGCTATAGCACATACTGGCCCAATGAGAAATTGAGAAGGTTTTGTGGGGGGTTTTTTAGTTTATATTTCCTGTCAGTGATCTTATAATAGCATGATGTCTTCAGTGATTTGTAAGTATATGAAAAAAAATCAGGTTCAGTCTCCCTTCTTTGGAAGTTACCATCTCTCTAAGCAAATTGGAGGCTTGTGATGAATGAAGCTCCTCAATAAAATCTGAGTGGACAGATCACTCCTGTTAAAAGTAGTAGATCTGTTTGTATACAGGATCGGGACCTAAATATTTTACAGAATACAGACAAAAAAGCAAAGACTGATAGATCTCACAGGCTTTCATAACTCAACCTTAGATATATATTGAATGGGGATAAGGAAAACTTCTGTCCTCAAATAACAATATTTTATTACCTCATAATGAAAAAAGTGGCGTTTTGTTGTAGTTTTCAAATTTTTTATACTTGGTTTTTTTCTTTATTATTTGTAATATTTTGGACTGTTAAGTGTTTGTAGTGTATTTGTCTTTCCTGTTAATGGTACTTTCCTGTAAGTACCATATGATGTTCCATAACAATATTTAGAAACCAACTGACACATTTTTTAAAAAAAAAATGTATTGATAAAGACTGGCAGGAACAAAATGATAACATCAAAAAGGACATCTTCCTTTTTTGGTAGGTGTTCTCTTGTTAAACCCCACTGAAGCCGAATATCACACTTGTCTTTTGAGAAGGTTTGTATGCCTTCTGTTAGCTTCCCCTATGTATCAGAGAAATTGATCATCCTGGACTTGAAGAAATTATGCCATATATTTGCATGCTTTATTTATATTTTAAAGTCATTTTATGTGCTTGAGGTATAACAACAACAAAAGCAATACATTATGCCATGTGTGCATACAACAGGTTAAGTGATTGAAGTAGTTAAAAAAAAAAATGGATTAGAGAAAGGTGATTTCTGTTGGAAGTAAATCTTCACATAAGAACTTGATTTGTAAACAACCTGGAATTCCTGCAGTGGCAGAAATGATGTATTATTGATTAGCTGTCTTGCTTTAAAACAGTTCTAGAGTATAAAACAACACACCCTACAAGGACAGGCTTGCTGTTCTCCCACTGTGGTGGTGGTAAGTGTGGAAGGTTGCTGAATTTAACATGGCTGTGTTCACTGGAGGCCACGAGGTGGCATAGCTCCTCATGTGTCTTAAGCAGACTCAGCACAGGTAGCTAGCTCATCTAGTCATGATTTATTCAAAGGAGGGGTTTATTTTATCTGAATGTATGGTAGTTTCAAACTCAGGATGAAAGAAATACAAAACGTTCCGGACTTTATTTCATTGTTATCTTCTAATATTGAGGGAGAAAATGGAAAAGTAGAGAAATAAGCATGAGGCAAACTTTGTACAGTAAGGCAGTGCAGGAATTAATTGGTATTGCGAGGGGGGAAAGCAGAGTATGTGTTAGAGGCCTTGTATAGAAGTGGTAAGGTATGAAAACCAGAAGAATAATGGAAAGGAAGAAAATTAAATCTGTTAATGGAGTAGCATGGAGAATAGAGCTATATAAGTTAAATAAGAGACAAAGAAATATACTAATATGTATGTTTTCAGCTGGTGTTCATTGTAGGTAGTGCCAGTCACACAATACCAAAATGAAAGTAGTAAAAATATACAGACTGGTGTGTTTCTGCAATCATGGTGTTATAAATGTCAAAATATTTGTTGGAGGGACCTCTGGAGGTTATCAGTGCTGATTCCCTGCTCAAGGGGAACTTCCACCAGCATTGGATTAAATCAGTAAGACAGTATGCTGGCTGGATGTTGAAAATCTCCAAGAATGGAGATTCTGCAGCCTCTGGGTAGCCAGTGCTGCAGTACCCTCTGTCATTTTTTTTCCTGAAGTCCAGCTTGAATTTCCCAAGCTAGAATCTGTGGCTGTTATATCATCTTGGAATACTAAGGAGGGTTTAAGTTCTGTCATCATTGTAAATGTTCCTCAAGTAGCTTTAATCTACTTCTGTTTGAACAGAAACATTTTAATGTGAATCCTACCACTTCAGATCAGGAAACAATTCCCTTGAGAGGTGTGTTTTTTCTTTGTTTTTAAATAAAGCTCGGGTTGTGCATATGCAAGGGACACATGAGATCTGGAAATGAATGATTTATTTTATTTTTTTTCCCCCGCAGATGAGTTTGTTTTTATTTATATCCAGGCTATTAGCAATGAAAATGCACAGTCCAAAGTTAAGGTATTGAGTAATAAACCATCTGTGAACTGGAGTCACTGCACACTTAGAAGGCTTGATTGCAAGTGTTATTGGTTTATAAAAATAAAACTGATAATGACTAAATATTTATTTTCTGAACCTCATGTTCATATGTCCTACTTCATGTTATATTCTGAAAGTATTTTATTTTGCTTGGTCTTCACAGCTAAAATCTTCACACTGACAACAAAGAAGCTAGAACAATGGGAGTCACTCATCTGTGGCAAATCCTTGAGTCTGTGAGACAACCTGTCAACTTGAGCAGTCTTAAAGGAAAAACGCTTGCTGTTGATTTAAGTCTGTGGGTTTGTGAAGCACAGACCGTTAAAAAGATGATTGGAGTAGTTACCAAACCACACCTGAGGTATGGTATCCATATAACTTGTTGTAGCCCAAAGTCTTGGAGCTGTATAATTTAGCTATGATGCTGTTTTGCCAATAGACGGGGTCAGCAGAAAGGACACAGACA
>RSEF01000003.1:109378680-109452807 GCA_003993805.1 Himantopus leucocephalus
ATGATGCTGGTCGGGAGGTTCACTCAGAAGTCAGCTTTGGTTCGAGGCCTATGCTTTAGGCCTTTTTATGTCAGATGCTTACTCTAAATTTAAGGCTGCCTCTGAAATTCGTATGACTGTGGTGTTTTGATTCTGTTATTATCACTTGTGCTACGTGTGTAAAGGGTTTGAAGTCAAGATTCAGTCATACTGGCTGAATTCAACTTAATGCTTGGGTGCAAATAGAAGTTCTTGGGCCCAGCCTACTTTGTCTCAAGGCCTCAACTGTAGATAAGGGTGAGATGGATATGAGCAGAACCATGTTTGTCTTACCATGGTATAGCACTGTATGACATACAGATTATCAAGGAACACAAATCAATGTGCTAATTCCTATATGTTTCTGAGGCTGTGTGATGGAAGGTAGTATGAGAGTTTCAAGTGTTTATCACAGCAGTCTGGACGCTAGTCAATTCAGAGCATGCTGAGTGTCATGCACGCTCTACCCTGATCTGGCTTATAAATTAAAATTCTAGTTAGACCCCACGTTGAATTAAATGTGTTTAAATCATTCTTCAGGCTTATGAACAACCTTGAAGAATGTGTATATTTTTAATTTAAATGACTCACATACTTAAGGGATGAGCAAGTATAAGCAGCTGTAACTTCAAAGCTGTGTTTTCTGCAAATGATGCTGACAAAAATGAAAATATATACAAATTTTCATAAATGATCTGTTATTGGTTAGCTCAAGAACATTGCATTAGACATTCCTGTGGCTTCTATTGAATTCAGCTGATGTGAAATATCAGCATCTTCTGAGAATAATTTCTTAAAATGTTACGCTTATGACCCCAAATGGATTATTAAATAAAACTTGAAGGATGACCAAAGTCATTACTTCCCTCTGGTAGGATGTCCTGCGTACAATGGAATGGAAGCATCGGTCCAGATCTCTTACGCAGTCTTTCCAAAGCAAGACAAAGGGATGAACAGATTTCTACCAAAAAAAAAAAAAAGGAATGTTTTCAGGCAGTTGGAAATTAAACTGTTTTGCTAAGTATTTTAGAGAAACTTACTGTAAGTGATTGATTTTTATATCATTTGTGAAAATAGAACTAACATCAAAAGATCAGCTTATCCTTTCTTACCACCAGCAAATGTACAAAATTAAATCTAGGGTAATGGTCTTTCCGTGTCAGTTGAAGAGATATAAATGCTTGGTCTATTCTTTTTGAAAGATTGATCCTGGAATTGCTGGAAAAAGCATATGCTGTCTCATATTACTGCTCTAAATTTTACCAAATAGTTATTATTGCTCGCTTGCAAAATTCCACCAGTCAGTGATGCTGGTTTGCATATGAACTAAATTGGCATGGTAATGGTATCTATGAGTCTGTCTAATACCACAGCATTCAGTCACTTCAGAATCTGATGTACCTGTATTGATAGATTTGGGATTAAAATTTGATCTAAAAGAATCAATGTGGATATGCATTTGGAAAAAAACTTTGGATATTGCATGTTTACTAAACCTTTTAAATTTGCTTATGACTTTCCACCTAAAAAATATCTTTCTTGTCCTTAAGTGGTATTTTCTTGGGAATTTTGTAAAGCTGTTACAAAGTCATAGTAAAACAACTTCAACTGAAGACAGGGATATAGATAAAAGGCTTATCAGCTTAGAGGTGAGGGAATCATAAAAGGTGGAGAGAAAGCTAAGATTGTTCCTGGGGTAGGTGGAGGGATATAAGGAAAACGTCTGAAGAAATTGGGCTTTGTTAATTCTGCAGCTTATGGAACACCTTGCTTTATTGCAGAAACCTATTTTTTCGGTTATCTTTCTTGACATCAATGGGAATTAAAGTAGTGTTTGTCATGGAAGGAGAGGCCCCCAAGTTGAAAGCAGACACTATGAGTAAGAGGAATGAGATGCGCTATGGACCTTCGAAGAAAGTTGGAGCTGCAAGAACAGGGAGGTCTTTATTTAAAGCCATTTTAAAAGAGGTGAGTAATTGAGGGCTGTGTTTCAGTATTTTTAGTGTGATCGGAAGAAATCTTAACCAAATTAAATACAAGAACTTGAAAGAATTAGTAGTTCTCTACACAACAAATTTCAACAGTATTTTGAGTGAATATATGCCTTTGAAATTGGGCCTTACAGCATCTCTTAACAGTTGTTGTAGAAGAGGGACAATGTCAGTTAGAATAATTTTCTTGTTTGATGTGTTCCTGTGCATGCTATATTGTAGTAAGCCACAGTCATAACTGAGCGTTTATTACAGAAATCCAACTTCCTTGTTCTTGAATGGTGTTAGTATTGATACTTTTTATTTTTCTAGATTGAAAACAGGAATGTGTTGTGTACCTATGTACACTAGCTAAGCTAGTGTGTTTTTGAAGGGGTACACAGAACTGTTTTGCAACCTAGATCTATGACTTGGTAAACTAGCTGTATAGCTAAGAGAATACACTTGTTGGAAACCTACTGGATTAGGCTAAAAGGAAGACTGTACAGTCTTTTTCATATAGACGGTTGAGACAACTCTGGCTGCAAAGACCTCCTGTTCAGTAATCTTGTTTTTCATTCATTGTTGCAGATATTTAGCTGTTTAACCAGAATTTTGTGAAATAGAATTTATAGCCGCTTATAGCTTCAGCAGGTTGAATGTATCAATTTGAGCTTTATTCTTGAATTCTAAAATAAATTATTTTCTCTGAAACTTGTAAAAAATATATATGAGTATATATCAGTATGTCTTATACCGTGATTCAGTCTTAGTAGGCCAACAGTACTGTACTTTCATGCTTGATATTCTCAGGGAGTCTGGCGTCTATCTGTTTAAAGTGTAAAGATTTTTGTGAAGGTGTGACCATTAATCATGCTGTGTTCAAGACTGAACCTAATACTTTGCTCTTAATTGGATATTTCTTTTGACTGTTAATGGTAAAATATATTTCTCCTAAAGTAGTGCTTGTATTAAGGTAGTGTTCTGTAGGCAGTGCAACAGTGGCCAGTTTTGTATACACTTGTGTCTGAAAAAACACATGCTAATAAGTGGATCTAATTCAGCATTCAGTCTCTTTTTCCTTTTGGATTCCTTCATTTAGTGTCTCGAACTGCTGGAGTGTTTAGGTGTCCCTTGGGTTCAAGCAGCCGGCGAAGCAGAGGCAATGTGTGCCTACCTAAATGCAAAAGGACATGTTGATGGCTGCATTACCAATGATGGAGATGTCTTCTTATATGGAGCTCAAACAGTTTATAGGAACTTTGCCATGAATGCTAAGGTAATGTACCTCATGCTTTTCTCACCCTGTCTTTAGACTCTTCCCAAAAATGTAAATAGAAAGAAGGGACTTGAAACAATTGCTTAGATATTATTACATTTACCCTCTAGCAATTGGGTTTGTCTAAAATAGTGCTTTTAAGACAGGAACGTGTATTGGATGTGAGAGCAAAACAACTGAATTGAAGAACACTTATGGTATGTGTTTGTAGTGTCCTGTGATGTGTAATATAAAGCTAAGTATCAAACTCTTTTTTTTTTTTTTTTTTTTTTTTTTTTTGTGTTAAAAAAAAAAAAAANCTCCCCTCCTTTCCTCCTCTATAGTGGAGAATTTGAGTGAAATAATTGCTTCCTGTAAATTTACCGTTAGGGCATATGGGAGTGATTAGCCTCCTGGGTCTAATAACAGTGTTCACACACTTGCATTCTACAGGTTAGTTTTATTATGAGTATACTTTTAATTAATACTATTAGTCTCCAATTGAACATGAATAGAGTAGGGATTGTACATCTGTATAATAATCAATTGTTGTGATGACTCAAAAAAACAAATCAATTTATGACCTTTGGCTGAAGTGTTCACTTGTTAAGAATGCAATTTTCCAGACCTGGCAAAAGGCAACCCCAAATTTCCAGAATTTTTAGTGTCTCTATAAATCAGAGAAAGAAATGCATGTGTTGTCTGGTGAATCTGACAAGAAAGCGGAGGAAAAATGATATTGGGGTTGGAATTTTAAGTAATGTTCATTTGAAAGACTGTTGAGGAAATACTTCAGTAATAGGAGAAAATCAATAGAACAGAAAAAAAGCACTATGAACAATTAACTTTAAAAAAAAAATAAAGCCGACAGAAGATAATTTGCTTTGATGGCACCGTGTTTGGGTTTTGTCTTGACCCAGTTCTTTTCTTTCGTTCAACTTCCTTGTCTTTTATCACCAAAAATGAAGGTAGCCTCAATCTTTCAGGTGTACTTTGTTACATATCTAAGTCAACATAAAAAAATAATTTATGTAGGTGTGTGCCTGTTAGGGGTATCTGTTCCAGAAAACTAAATTACTTTGGGTTGTTTGCTTGTGTGGGGTTGTTTTTTAGGGGGAGGCAGCGGCCTATGTTTTAATTCATGTCAATCTTGACATCATTTTGGTGTGTTTGAGTCCCTCTACCCTTCAAAGTTTCAGGTGTTTCTTTAGCTTATGTCTAGGTAACATGTTAATTGTTTTATCTCTTTTTACTCAAGTAGCACATTAAAATGTTGACATGGATTTTAAAAACTGCAGTTCCTGAGGACTTACACAGCCACTAGTACTAGACATAATATTAATTTTGCCACACCTTTTCTACAGGTAGTAAACAATAAAAACACCCTTTGGCTTATTTTAGTTTCTTTCAACCATTGATGCCCCTACTTACAACTTAAAAGTCCAGAACGGTAGTTATTTATGTGGTGTCCATGCATTACACTATAAATTTTGATTGCTGGTTTGGGGTTTTCTTTCTCTTTTTTTTTTTTTGCTATCAGACCCCTTGTATGGAATAGACCCATTTCCTGCAGATGTGGGTGAATAGGGGTGGGTAAGCAATTACAATTAAATGTGACTCAGGGCAGTTTCTTCCTTGATGTTACAGAAATAAAACATATGATAAATTTCTCTTGCAGGATCCAGTTCTTGACTGTTACACAATGTCCTCTATTAAGGACAAGCTTGGTTGTGACAGAGAGTCTTTGATTGGGCTAGCTGTTCTTCTGGGTTGTGATTATCTTCCAAAGGTAAGCAATATAATTTTTTTTTAATTAGGTACTTACAGTTTATTGTTTTTCAAGACAGTGTATCAAGGGAGACTTGTGCATTCTGACAAAAGGCCAGTCGATGAATGATGATGTGGATGATGGTCCATCTTCACCAGAGGTGCTGCGGAGGTCAGAAGGGCCTACCCCCCTGTATCACGACCACCTCCATGAGGAAGTAAAGACAGGTTATAGTTGTAGGCAGCTCCCTTCCAAGGGGAACAGAGGGTCCAATATGCCAGCCAGACCCTCCTCTTAGGGAAGTCTGCTGCCTTCGGGCGGCTCAGGTTAAGGACATCACTAGGAAACCTCCTAGCCTTGTACGGCCCTCAGACCATTACCCATTGCTGCTCTTCCATGTGGGTGGGGATGAAGCCGCAATGTGTAGTCTAAGGGGGATGAAAAGAATTGGTAAGGGAATCTGGAGCACAGGTTATTTTCTTCTCTCTCCTCCCAGTTGCAGGCAGTGACATCGGAAGAAACAGACAGGCCCAGTCTATTAATACGTGGCTCCAAGGCTAGTGACACCACCACAGTTTTGTGGTTTTCGATAATGGGAGGGCCTACACGGCACCAGGCTTCCTGGCATCAGATGGGGTTCACCTTTCTGAAAGGGGGAAGAGGCTCTTTGCTTACAAGCTAGTGGTGCTCATTGACAGAGCTTTAAACTAGGCTTGAGGGGGAAGGGGCACAATATCAGGCTTGCCAATGTCAAGTTGTGGGATGACAGGCAACAGTTAGAGGGATGGGATGCTAGTGAGGGCCCTCAGCCTGTTGCTCTGACACGTGCTGGCTATGCTGCAGCACACTTGAAGTCTTACAGAGATGAGCCAGGGGCTCCTGAGGTAGTAGGAGTCAAGAGGGATACACCAGTGAAATAACCCAAAGGAATTAAGGTGTGTTCCTCTAAGGAAGTGACGTGGCCGACAGCCCAGCTGAAATGCCTCTACATGAATGCACGCAGTATGGGCAACAAATAGGAGGAGCTGGAAGCCACCGTGCTGCTAGAAAGCTACAAGGTAATTGACATTACTGAAACTGGGTTGGACAAATCCCATGACTGGAATGTGGCTATTGATGGCTACAGGCTGTTCAGAAGGGACAGGTGAGGAAGGAGGGGTAGAGGCATTGAAATAGGGTGTGAAGAGCTGTCTTTGAAGAAGAGCCATGAGCAGGTTGAAAGCCTATGGTAAGAATTAGAGACCAAGGCAACAAAGAGAGCCTTGTGGTTGGTGCCTGCTACAGGCTGCCCAATCAGGGAGAGCCTATTGATGAAGCCTTTTTACTCCAGCTACAGGAGGCATCGTGCTCGCAGGCTCTGGTCCTGCTGGCAGAATTCAACCACCCCGACATCTGGTAAAGTACGACAGTGAGCTGTAGGCAATCCAGGAGACTCCTGGAATGCAACAAAGATAACTTCTTAAGCCAGGTAATAGACAGACCCACCAGAGGGGGTGCGATACTGGCCCTGATGGTCACCAACAGCAGTGAGCTAACTGGTGATGAGAAGATTGGAGGCAGCCTGGGCTGCAGTGATCATACACTAGTGGGGTTCGCAATCCTGAGGGACATGAGTCAGGGGAAGAGTGAAGTCAGGACCATGAATTTTAGGAAAGCAAAATTCCAGTTCTTCAGGGAGTCAATAGGACCCCCTGGAAAACTGCCCTCAGGGACAAGGGAGCAGAACAGAGCTGGCAGATCTCTGAGGATGCTTTCTGTAGGGTGCAAGAGCTCTTGATCCCCAGGTGTAAGAAATCAGGAAAGGAGGGGAAGAGGTTGGCATGGCTGAGTTCAGACCTGCTGGTCAAATTAAAGGGCAAGAAAGAGGTGCACAGGCAGTGGAAGCAGGGACAGGTATCCTGGGAAGAGTGTAGGGACCCTGCCTGGTTGTGTAGGGATGGGGTCGGGAAGGCCAAGACGCAGCTGGAGCTGAACTTGGCAAGGGATGCAAAGAATAAGAAGGGCTTCTACAAGTATGTCAGCCAGAAAAGGAAGGTCAGAGAAAGTGGAAAGTGTCCTCCCACTGATGAGCAAGACTGGCAAACTGGTAACAGCAGACAAGGAGAAGGCTGAGGTACTCAACAACTTCTTTGCCTCAGTCTTCACTGGCAACCTCTCTCCTCACACCTCTCGAGTGGACGGACCACGAGGCAGGGACTGGGGGAGCAAAGTCCCTCCCCCTATAAGAGAAGATCAGCTTCATGACCACCTGAGGAACCTGCGCATCTATGGGACCTGACGAGATGCATCCCAGAGTCCTGAGGGAATTGGCTGATGTAGTTGCCAAGCGGCTCTCTGTGATATTTCAGAAGTCCTGGCAGTCAGGTGAAGTCCCTGGTGACTGGAAAAAGGGAAAAATTGCACCCATTTTTAAAGGGGGTAGAAAAGAGGACCCTGGGAACTACTGAATTATCAGTCTCACCTCTGTGCCTGGGAAGATCATGGACCACATCCTCCTAGAAGCTATGCTAAAGCATATGGAGGACAGGGAGGTGATTTGAGACAGCCAGCATGGCTTCACCAAGGGCAAGTCCTGCCTGACCAACCTTGTGGCCTTCTGTGATGGAGTGACTACATCAGTGGCCAACGGAAGAGCTATGGATGTCGTTTATCTGGACTTCTGTAAGGCTTTTGACACAGTCCCTCACAACATCCTTCTCTCTGAATTGGAGGGATATGGATTTGATGGGTGGACTGTTTGGTGGATGAGGAATTGGTTGGATGGTCACACCTAGGGGGTAGTGGTCAGCGGCTCAGTGTCCAGATGGAGATAGGTGACAATTTGTGTCCGTCAGGGGTCCATATTGCAACCAGTACTGTTTAAAATCTTCATCAATGACACAGATTGAGTGCACCCTCAGCAAGTTTGCAGACAACACCAAGCTTAGTGGTGTGGTTGACAAGCCTGAGGGACAGGATGCTATCCAGAGGGACCTGGACAAGCTGAAGAAGTGGGCACGTGTGAATCTCATGAGGTTCAACAAGGCCAAGTACAGGGTCCTGCATATGGGTCAGGGCAACACCCGGTATCAATACAGGCTGGGACATGAAGGGATTGAGAGTAGCCCTGCCAAGAAGGACTTGGGGGTACTGGTGGATGAAAAGCTGGCCATGAGTCGACGGTGTGCACTCACAGTCCAGAAAGCCAACCATATTCTGGGCTGCATCAAAAGAAGTGTGGCCAGCAGGTCAAGGGAGATGGTTTTCCCTTTCTACTCTTCAACTAGATCTCGGTAATCATGCATTGCATACAGTTTTCAGGGGATGGCAAATCTACCACCTCTCTGTACGTGCTACAGGTGTAGTAATGGAGTAGATATCGAAATCAAGGAATTATTGAAAGGGAGGGGAAGAGTTCTTTGGGTTTGTGGTTTTATTGGGGATTTTAATTATTTTTCAGAAAATGTTCATGCGTTTTTGTTTGTCACCTTTTGGAACTGATTTTGGCTAAGTGCTTGAGGTCTTCAAATATTAAAAGTTGTTTCTGTTGTCATAAAGCATCTCTTTCCTGTGCGTGAAAGCTTTTTGCTATGTTTCTTCTGTCATTTAAGTTCCAGCCTTTTGACTCTAAAATCTAAAAGATCTGTCTTTGTCTTGTCTCTTTCCAAGATAATTCTGAAAAGCTTCAGCTCACTGACAGTTAGCTGGCAAGAATGTTCCTAGTATTTTATATGTTTTATATTGTCCTGTTGCAGATAACAAGAAGGGAAACAAAACAAATAAAACCTCTTTTCCTATTGTTTTCTACTACTTTCTTTGCCTTGTTTTATCTCAGCTGCTATTGAGCATTAGAACATTTTATACAGCTTGTGTGTTACACTGGTGCAGCTGTAATCTGTCACCTTTTCTGACTTTAGAACTTGGTCAAAAATTATTTTTCTCAATTTATTTTCAACGTCTAGGATCACTTTTGTCAGTTCTCTATAATGTTATGAAGGCAGTTTTTATGAACGTCTAAATACTTTGTTTGTTTGTCATTAAATAACGTTTCATATTTCTGTCTCTATAGGGTGTTCCAGGAGTTGGTAAAGAACAAGCTTTAAAGTTAATTGAGACTTTGCAAGGTCAAAACTTATTGCAAAGGTAAAGTCAAAATTTATGTTGTATGCTGAAATACTTTGCTTTTATTCAAAGACTTGCTGGTATGGTACCTCAGCTCCAAGGTAATGTTTGTAATACTTTAAGGGGGGTGGGGGGAGTGATTATCACATTCCTTATTTTGTATTTGCTAAATGAATTCTGTGTTTTGCTAGGCAAGCTTCTTAATTGTTTTAAATATGAGCTGACTCCTAGCTCTTGAGCTAGCAAATGTATGTGGATAATAGGAAAGAAAGTCATAGGGACTGATGAGAGACTTCTGCTGATTTTTAGTTGGGTTCTGGATCAGGACATGAGATACCAGATACTTGCTATGTTTGTTATCATAATGTGTGCGTCAATACTAGAAATCCAATAATCATATAATGTACTTTTAAAAAAAGTCTATTTCATAAATTAGAAAACTCCTAGAAGCCTGAGAAGTATAAAAGGAGTATTTTTGCGTTCTATTTTAAGTTAAAAGTATTTCTTAATCCTTTTAATATCATCCTTTTAGGTTTGAGCAATGGAAAGAGCAATTTCAGTATGATAATAATCCACCTTTGGTTGTTAAAAGGGTAACTCACTGTACTGAGTGCCATCATCCAGGTCAGTGTGAAAAGCACTGGATTTTATTTTTAGCCTAATTGTTTACATTTTGTTCGGGTGCGTGGGGCGGGGAGTGGTGGTTTGTTTGTTTGGGTTTGGGGTTTTTTTATGTCTAGCATTAAAAATTACTTTTCTTGTCATTCAGCTTCTGGCCTATCTTCACATTTTCGGTATATAAATATTTTTGAGGCTGGGGACTACCTTTCTTCAAATGTGAAACTAGTTGATAGCAGATGGAATGCTATCACAATGCTGTTGTGAGATCCCAAATATTTACCTTTTTCACATTATCAATAAAGTATGCATGCTATACTGACAATCAACTGTTTCTTTAGTTGCCTGAATTGATCTTGCATCAAGAGGACTGAATCTGTTAGTATTGCTGGGTTTTCCTGCAGCATTTTCTTAAAGAGAAATGAATTTTAAGGAACCTCATTTTGGTAGCATCTTTCATCAGTGAACTTGTTTAAACCCATCACTTAAAGAAGGAAAAGCTTTTTTCAAGTATGTTACTTACATATATTTGTCAGGATGTCACGGACTACTTGTGTAGTTTTTTAGGTAATAAGGTATTTAGCATAAGGTCTGAAACTTGGGAAAAAGTCTTTAAAAAAAAATAGAAAGCTTGCTTGTATTTTACAGTTTTCACTGTAAGTATGTAAATACAGCTAATGCACTTAGATCTGCTTACGGCTACTTTTCGTGTCAGATACATGTGAATTCTGAGCCTTGTATTTGCACTATTAGCTTCGTGTTTTTGGAGATTTTTGAAGCCTCTTTTCTCCTCACGTATTGTGCATCTGCTTCTGTAGGATCTTACAAGGAACATGAGCACAGTGGATGTAAATTCTGTGAAAGCACTAGATCCTGCAAACCCAATGACTCCAAATACTGCTGCCCTTGTGAATGGCATCGGTTAGAGCGAATGAAACAAGCAAGTGCAGTGGAGGACAATATCAGAAAGTAGGAATATCCTGAAAATTGAACTGCTTTTCCCTGCATTTGTGTGCAGGGTGAGCATTTAAATTCTGCATTTTTCCCATTCGTATTCAGTTCCTAACACATTTGTTTTACCTGCAGAAGAGCTAACAGTTGTGAGGGCTTTCCATTCTCTGAGGTAACAAACAAGCCTATTTAAAGATAATTTTTTTAAATGAATTAATTGACATTTCAGATTTCTGCCCTCTCTTGAACTGTCTCTCTTTTTTTTTTTTATCTCAAGGTTATCCAAGAATTTCTTGTAAACAAGAATAAATTGATCAAGATAAAGGAATGCCAAAGGCCAAATTTGTTGTCCTTTCAGGTATATAACAAAATACTGGATATTCAGCTTTGTAACTTTAGGTATTAGCAACTCTTGATTGTGGACTCTTTTTTTTTTTTTTTAACGTTAAACTAACTTTTCAGCATTTTCTTTTTTTTTTCTTTTGTATCCTTGAGATAACCAGCTTCTGTGTATAACAAGCAGAGTGGCTTTTATTCTGAATTTTACTTGTTTTCCCTAAAACCAGATAGCAGGCTTGTATATAGAATAGAAAAGACTATTTCAGTTGGAAAGGACCTACAATGATCTCGTAGTCCGACCTGACCTGACAAATTCAGGGCTGACCAGAAGTTAAAGCATGTTACTAAGGGCATTGTCCAAATGTCTCTAAAACACTGACAGGCTTGGGGCATCCACCACCTCTCTAGGAAGCCTGTTCCGGTGTTTAGCACAAATACTGCCAGCTTTCAAGTTCAGAGGCCCTTTAATTCAAAGTGCACAAAGCTCAAAAGTGGTCTAGCGTATTTCTCTGTCTACAGAAGAAAGGATAAATATGCTGAGAGGCTTTTTTTGGAGGGATGGGAGGGGCGGGGAAGGGTATTAATACATGCATGTTAGCATTGTTTTCTAAGAATGATCTTTATTTGTTGTTTTTTTTTTAATTTGTGAAAGCAGATCTTTTACAATGTTTCTCATTTTTCCAGGATTGATGACAGTGTGAGAATTATATGTAGCATAGTAGACCGCTGTTGAGCAATGTAGCTTTAATGAAAATCCGTGTTCATCTTTCTCTGATATGCAAAATATGTAATTTTCACAGCTCCTTGCATAGTTGATCTGAATCTGATCAGGTGTTTAGCAACAGTCTTATCCCTGCTGCTGCCGCTACACAACTGTTCTCTTGGCTTGTTATTGACGGCTGATGAATCTGCCATGTTATGGGTGACTGTTCCCTCCCTAGTCAGTGAGGTACTGTTAGGCATTGCACTAATGTGTAAAAGCGTTCTAGATATTTTAAGTATTTAGTCCTGCACCCCTACGACAAAACTGTCTAAGGATGATATCTAACAGAATCTAACTGATATCTAACAGTTTGGGGCGGTTTTTTTGTATTAACAGATCTTTGCTTCTGAGAAGATGGAATGGCACAAACATTATGCTTGTAAGAAACTGTTAGCACTATTGACACGTTATGATATGATCCAGAGAAAATCTGGATACATTGATTCAAAACAACTGCAGGCAATACGGTAATGTAGCTTGATTTCTTGGACTTAATATGTTTGCTTCTGCTGTTGGATGAAAATATGATTTTTTTTTCCTTTTTTACTGAAATATAATACTTTTATTCCATCTCTGTTTCAAGCTTTGTGCTCATTTTGAATAGAGGTAAAAATTTAGATGAATGCACCAATTCTTATATGACACATAAGTAATACATATAGTAGTTTCCTTTCATTCTAACTGACAATGCCTGCTTTTTCCTATGCTTACTTTCTGTTCTGTTTCCTTGGATCTGCACGTGAGATTTAGCATTACAGGTTTGATCCTCTGCTCAGGTTCTCAGCAGAAGTTTAATTGACTTCTGTGATGCGCAGTAAGAGCCCAGGCTTAGAAATGAGCGTCTGCAGATTCAGTCATGGTCTCTGATTTCTTACCAGACCTAACAACTGTCATTGTACAGTGTGTCTGATAAAAACATTGGTTTACGGTTCTACTCTGCTAGACCTTCTCAAAACAACATTTTCTTTCAGGACTACTGCATTTAGGAATATAAAAATGGCCAAGTACCCTGCTACTAAAAATGAATAGGCAGGGAGAAAAACAGGATAAGCATGTAACTACTTTCCCTAGAATATTTTCCTACCACCTAGGTTTCTGTTACTCAGAGGTTTTCTGAGCCAGAATTAGTAGCTGCTTATTCTGCCAGCCCTCAATGTATTTTTTTTAATGATCTAATCTTTCCTAAACTTACATAAATTTTTAGAATCTACAGTGTCTGTTGGCAAGTCTGAACTTAATGTCACTGTGTGAAGGGGATCGTTTCTTATTTTAACTTCAGTATCTGATGATTTCATTTGCCAAATGAAACCCAATTCCTCCCCCTCCACACCCACCCCCAGTTCTTGTAGTGCAAGAAGGTTGTTAGTTTTCCCATGTTCTTTGATGCTGTTCAAGATTTTATAGACCTTAATTTTGGGGGACAGAAGAACAGTCAGTAGCAATGTGATGATATCTCTCCTGGGTTAATGTGTCATAATCTGTTAAATTATTATTTGCAGAGAAGCTGTTCTCTTCAGTGTTACCTTTCAAAAGAGTGGAGAGACTGGTTGGGGTCTGCTTTTTAAATGGGTTGGCTAGGTAAATTACCAGCATTTACCTTGATGAATGAGTTAATTGACATCCTGCGTTTATAACACTGTCTAGTGTTTTAAGAGTTTGAAAGACAGATCATGCGTACTCTAGATTGCTTCTGTTAACAAGTGTTTAAAAATGCAGTAATGATTCAGCAGGAGCCTCTTCACGTGTAGGAACCTATTAAACTGGCGTATAGATAATATTTTTAGAAAAATCTCAAAGACTGACTGTCCCTGCTCAGTTCGTGTCTTATCTTCTTTCATGCTCTCATGCGAAATATATAAATGACCCTGACTGGTCATTCAGAAAACTACTGTCTATGGCAACAGCCTTCTTGGTATAGTTGAAGATAAACTGATGTTTGTAGGAGTCTGCGTTATGGTTGTTTGTTACAGAATAGCTTTTTGATTTCTTGTTACGGTCTTCTGAGCAATATCATTAAAAAAAAGTTTCGGTATTCATATCTAGACCCAAAGTTTTACTGCATAACGTAGAGAAGTAATGTGTTTTTTAAAAGGTGTATTAATTTCACAAGTACAAGAATAATTTTCATCTGAATCATTACAAATTAGAGTATTGAAATATTTCTAGATAACTTAGATTTTTCATTTCTTATTCAAACAAAATAATTTAATAGGCTGCTTCTTGTTCTTACAGGATAGTCAAGACACGTGTTAAAAACGGAATTCCTTGTTTTGAAATTGAGTGGCAAAAACCAGGTTGGTCTGGTTTCTATGTGCTTTATGGAACAAAACAGTTCATAGAAAAAGAGAAAAGCATGCTTTAAAGAGGAAAAGAGTTTAACAACATTATGAGGAAATGAAATGTGGGTGAGATTGGAAACTGTTCTATGAAAACAATAGAAAATGTGCATCAAATTTCACACACCCTGAAAGTAAAAGCAATGCTTCAAAAAAAAAAAAATTACCTAGAAAGCAAGGGACTCGGTCTTCAGGTACTTTTTCTGGTACACGTTAATAAGACCTGGACTCTGTATTTCATATCTTATTTCACTGTCCACCTGAAGCTGTGTCTGTTTACTAGCTAGACGTTTTTCTGTGCTGACAGACTTCTACCTTTACTGTGCCCATTTGAGCCAGGAGACCAGCAAAAAGGAAAAGATTTAGTAAAATCTCAAACATTCACCTTTTTATATACTGTCTTTGTACTCAGATAAATCTTTTGTTCTTTGTTTTTCTTATTCCCTACTTTGAAATGTCTGTATATACGTGCCTAGTATATCCATGTCTAATGTACATTCATTAATTTTTTAGAACATTATGTTGATGCAGAAGATGAGCCTGCGGAGTTGTTTGTAGTCACAGTAGAAGAGGAGTCTTTGTTTCGGGCTGCTTATCCTGATGTCTTTGCCCTTTATCAAGTGGAAAAGTCTGAAGTTCTGAAGAAGAAACAGAAAAGTAAGTCCAAAAGCTTATCTCATATGAACTTGCGGGTCTTGCCAGAACACATGAAGCAAAAGCAACAAACATTTCTGCCACTGTTGAGCAATATCATGTTTTGTCAAGATCAGGGCATGACATCTTGCAGGGACTGTGCTTTTATGTTACCACTTCATATTTTGACTCTAGGAAATCTGAACTGTGGTTAATATGCCATTTTGATATGCCCTTTTTATTTTTTTCAGACAGGAAAGACAGACCAAAAGAAAAGGACTTATCAAATGTTTATGATGAAGTTAGTGATCTTCTGTCTCAAATGAACTTAAAATCTAGATGTGGAATTCTTCCTGTGCAAGACTCCACATCAGATATAAAAGCTCCCCCAGAAGATCAGATACACCAGAGAAGTACTGAATCAAAAGATCTAGTGTTAGCTGCAGCTTCCTGCATCACAACTGCTCAAACGCCAGCATCAGCAGCTGCTCTTCCTCTGACTGCATCACCTTACTCACGCTTACAGAGCATGTTGGCTGACTCATCTGTATTGCCAGCACAATTTACTGAAAATTCAGGGATATCATCCTCTTCCTCACTAATAGCTGGTCTACAACTGAGCAGTATTGATCGGGAAGGAACTTTCGTCAGCACTAAATCAGCCTGTGGCAGTGATACCCATGATCCAGCAGCTGACTTAACTACTACATACATAAAACACTCGCATCCACTAGGTCATGAAACTGTAAGAAACAGCTCAGAATATTCAGATGCTGTGCAGTCTGATCAACATCATTCTGATAGTGCAAATGATTCGCTTTCTGATGATGCTATGGGTCACCTTCAGAACCGGTCTTTAAGTGAGCGAATACTTAAGACTTCCATTCCATCAAAGCCTTTATTGTCTGAAGATGTAATGCGACTGGAGTCTTTAAAATGTTTTAAACAAACAAAAGAAACATTGAATCATGGTAAAGATTATATCTCTTCCTCATGTCATTTAAATAAACTGGTGCAGGAAAGTAAAAGTGTGCTATCAGAAGACTATTCAAGGGAATCCAGCGTACACCTTTATCAATATCAGTACAAAAAAGCTGACAGCCTGACTGAAATGATGCAAAAAGACCATAATAGAAGCAGTTCAACACCTCTAGCCCTCAATGGGCAAACAACAGAGGTGCTGCATCCTGGGTGTGAAATGCTTCCAGTGTCTCAAAGGCCAGTAGATGTTCTAACTGGCTGTCACATTAAAAAAGCTGGTACTCAAACTACTTGGAAAACTTCTGTTAAAAAGAGTGTGTGTCAGAACAGGTGTTCTTCTAGTGAAGACAGTGATGATGAGAATACAAATAAAAAGCGGATTTATAAGCAGGAGAGAAGTCAACTGAACCCTGGTCAGTTTAAAAAATGTTTCACAAAGGAAAGGAGTGATGCTGTTACTAGCAAAAGGACAAACAGTGACTCAGCCCTTATAATTAAAGGGAAGAAGAAAAAGAGCACTTTCAAAAAAGCTGGTAACAGTTTGTCATTGCAAGTATCTCCAAAACCATCCTCTGTAGGGGAAGTTAATTGTTTCCAAAGTCCAGAAGAACTGTTTGAGAGGTCAGGTTCTGGTCCCATGCAGCAGGCTGAAAGTGCGGTTCTGACTTACGCGTGGGCAGACAGTCCCCTTCCCCTGTCTGAAAGACTAAAAGGAAGAATCAAAATCAATTAGGTTCTCCATAAAATTATGATAACAATTAAGTCTGAACCTTCAGCTCTTACAGAGCTCTTTTCTCAAAGTTTCTACAGAGTGCTCTGCCAATTTTAAGTGGACGCAGTTTTTATGAATAAGAAGTGCTCTGAAATACTGCATACTGGTGCTAAATTTTGAAACTAAAATGTTAGTAAAAGTACCTTTTTTTCCTTAACAATATATATAATATATATAGATACAGATAATACAATCTGTAGTTAGCCATAATGGTAGTTTCTTATTTTCCTCTGTGAGCAGATGGAGCAAGTTTATTTCCAAATGAGAAATGTATTATGCAAATGAGCAAAAAAAAAAATCCAAAATATTGGAAACTTATCTTTGGTTTTGAAGATGGTCTGTCTCTTCTTGAGACTTTTAACCAACCAGCTGATGTGAGAGGGTAGCTAGAAGAATAGAATTGCTCAGGAGAATACGAGTAGAAGTCACCTGGGGACCATAAATGGAGAGATTCCTTATGCAGTGGTCAGTTGTGAAGAGATCAGAGCATTTTTGGTGGAAAAATATCTTTATTGGTTATGTACGGTTCTTTTCCTTGCTGCTGATTTTGAGTACTGGAAGTTGGAATCAAGGGTTTGAATTTTCATCAATAAAAATGCCAACATCATGTGAATGACCTCACTTTTGTTCACTCCCAGTGTATGAGAATGTGCTCTTTTGTTGGAGGGATCATACAACTTCACCCACAGCGTGGGGGGTTTTGTGTTTTAGGGTTTTGTTTGAAATTGGGAGGCAAGAGTGGTTTTTAGAGGGGTTTTTGTTTGTGTTTTCCAAATCTGGCTGGGATGACTGCTTTTATGAATGATTCGCTAAAAATGCTCTGCCAGAATTATGGCAAGTTCATGTTTTGTGGATGATGGAAACCGTGAATAAGATATTAACAACTGTAGAGGGGAAAAAAAAAAAAAGACTGTTGCTGATTATCACTACCAATAAATCTGGTTTCATAAATATAGTTCGAGCATGAAAAGCAGAAAAACTTCAATTTTTTCATTTGCAGTGCATTGCAATTTTGTGCAAGTTTTCTGCCGCTACTTTAGAAGCAGCAATAGATGTGAAAACAACTGCATGGGCTGCCCTCTCTCATTTAGGCTGTAGCTGCTCATTGCAGCAAATAAACAGCATTTATCATTGCGGGTGACTGCTGCTTGAGTTAAACTTGTGATTTGTTGCGGAAGGGCAATTACATTTTTTTAAAGTGTTTTGAGTTCTCATCTTTCTGCAATTTACTCAATCTAAGAATGAGGGATGATTTTTCTTCTTTGGAACTGATTTTACCATGCCAAAGCTGACTGTTTTGCAGCCTCTCACACTTGTGAAGATGATGGTTAAATAAATTGAGTAGGTGTAACAGATACCTGTCTTCTGCAGGAAATACTCCTACGAGGTTGTGTTAAACTGGCTGTAAGTGAATGTGATGCATCAGCCTGGTGACCCTGAATATATTTTCATTAATCATCTGTCCTAGTCAGCCCAAACAGGCTGTATCAGGGTGCTTCATCTAAAGTAATAAAACTATACCTGCTGTGGGGATGGGGCGAGGAAAGGATGCATCGTTCTTCAAGTACTTTTCTGGCAGCTTTTCTGTAGAACTGCGGTACCAGCCCCGGTACTTTACCCGGTTTATCGCTCCTGATGTCTGCATCCCTCTAGCTTGACTCATTCCTGCAGAGATGTAGAGCAGAGCCATAGGTTCTCTCTTAGGAGTATAAATATCATTATTTCCACTTATAAACAGTATTAAACAGCTACTTAGATGCAAATTTATTTAGCGTAGCTTAACAAAGGGAAATGTTTATTTGGCATTCCTTGTGATAGTAACTCACTGTTTGAGGTCCACAAGGAATCAACCAGAAAGGGAAATTACGTGGAATATATAGAGTGCTACAAAAAATATAATGTTAAAAAACCCACCCACTTCTTAATTTCTATATCCCACTATTAAGCGACACATGCTCTTAACTTTTTTCATTGGAAGATATTACTGACTTACCAATGTGTGAACGTGCTTAACAAAAGGAAAAAATCATTTTCATTGCATTTACCAATTTCTGCTTTATTGATAGAATTGGTGAACTTGATAAATCTTTAGCTAGTTAACAGAAAACTTTCCTAATTTGAGAAGGGGATTATTTAACATCGAGGCTTTGCACGTGCCTGGTGCTGTGCCCTTAAGTTAAGAAAGATGCTTGGAAATAGAGTGGTGAGAGAGAGGAATGGCAGCTGTTACTTGAGACAAGATAAAGTCTTTTCATGTCTAAAAAGGTGTCAAAGCCTGCTGTATTATATCAGCAGATAAAAGGAAACCACAGTTAGAATATTATTGAGAGTTGTTATAAACCTAAGTGCTACTGACAAAACAGTAAACTCGGCGCTAGATTTGGCGCTTTTTCCTTCAGGAAACAAAACACTTTTAACTTTTTCCAAGAAAACAAAATGCCGATGGGTGACAGAACCATTCTTTGTGCAGTTATCTTGCTCATGTGTCCTGCATCATAGCTGCTATCATACTGAACTTAATAAGTTTAATCATGTATTAAACTCTGAAAGTCTTGTCTCAACCCCCCACCCCAATTTCCCTTGACAGGGTTGGAGAGATTTTGTCACTTCAAAGACTGACCACAGCTGGGAAAAGGGACATACCTTGGAAAATTTTGCTCCATAAAAACAGCCACATTTACTAAAATTCTAACTGATGGATATTTAAAGTGAGTTAGCTGCCTGACTCAAATACAATGAAGGAAAAGAAGCTAAAACCAGAATCATAAGATGGTTTGGGTTAGAAGGGACCTTAAACACCATCTATTTCCAACCCCCCTGCCATGGGCAGGGACACCTCCCACTAGACCAGGTTGCTCAAAGCCCCATCCAGCCTGGTCTTGAACGTTTCCAAGGATGGGACCTCCACCAGGGATATTTTTAATGCCAAGGTAGTGTAGAAGTAGCTGTACCTTAGCATTTGTGTTATTTTAACATCTTATTTTACAATGCAATTTCTTCTGCTAGAGCACCTCTCCATCCAAGCAAGAAGCAAGTTAGTTGTCCTACAAAACGTTCTTGACAAAGGTTGTATCTGTGGCAAGTTATGGGTGTTCTTTAGGATCTGTGAGCGTGGTCTGCTTTGAAGAAATTTGTGGGCAAACTTACTAGATGAAGCCGTATGTGCTGTCTTCTCCCTCCATCCCAACATCCCAGTGCTGCCCTGGCAGTGACACCACATAACAGATAACGGACAGGCACAAACTCTGCAAACTGTCCAAGTTTTATCTGCTGCAAAAACATGACATTTGTGGCCTCGTTTCAGGTTGAATTCAGACTATCTTCCAGTCCAACGTGAATGCCAGGGCTCAGAGCAGCTTCAGCCTTCAAGCCTCTGTCGCTCAGCCCACTGCGATGACTTGTAGACGTTTTCTTTGAATCTTTTGCAGTGATGAGCTAAATTTGCTGCTTGACCTGCAGCTGGGTGGAAGAGACCCCTGTGCTCAGGCTCAGATTCCCCAAAGTCTGGACTTCAACAGCAAAGGACTTCAGGAGTTACAGCCACGCGTTTGCCCACTGTACAGGGCCTTTGTAAGACTTTTCATCCAGACTGACATGTCGCTGGTTTTTGTAATTGTTGAATGGCCTCTTTACCAAATAAGACCAGTTAGAAATGTGGGAGATGGTCTGTTTTCTTCTAGTTACTTACAGGGCTGATGTCCCAGCATGACCTGGGAAGGCACCGCTGGGATAGACAGCGTCTTTCATATGAGATGCTGCTGAAGGAGTGGGCAATTAGCAGTTCAGAGATGACTGTGTGGCACTGGAAGAGTTATATTAATTGCATTTTTCTATACCTAAATTGTTTTTCTGGTTTAACTGTGAGTAATTCGTCTCTCCAGAAAGCTTGCTCAGCCGAACAGGCTGCCAGTCTCTTACACTCTTCTGAGTTTATAGAAGTCTGAAAGTTTCCCAAGTGCGGATAAGCAGTACTACTGCTTAGTAGACTTAGGCCTCTGGTATTCTGTTGGATAGACCAGAAGAATGTGGGGTGTGTTCTTCATAGAGGTTCTTAATAAATAGAGAATTTCAGAGGTGTTCTTGGCCTGGATGTGTTCAAATCGTCTGTCGTCTGGGAGAGTAGCCACACCACCCAGCTGTGGGCATGGAGCCTTATGGAAAGGTGTCTTGTCTATACTGTGTGGCTTCTTTCCCTTTGTCCTGCACTGTTATTTTTTAACAACTGGCCAATTTCAACTGAGTTTGACTGTTTCAGGGCTATAAATTTTTGATAATCAGTTGCTCAGGGAAGAGAGAAAGACTTTTAATGCCTTTCCGATGGAAAGAAACGAGCAGTGGCTCTGATGACAGCCAGCCGGGCAGTCAGCCCTCGCGTGCCTCCCTAAGCGGTGACGGGGGCTATCTTGTGGGCTATCAGCCAGGTCAAAAAAGATGGAGGATGCATGGGGGGGACCTGAGGGTGTAAAGGTGGTTTTGCCATGAGAGGTTATCGCAGACCTGAGGAAGGTGCTGCTGATTTTCTGGAGGAGCTTAGGGGATCCAGCAGAGGAGCAGGAGATAGTACAGTGGGGTGGCATAAGGCATATATTAATCCTGGATAGCTAAGCACTTGTGTTGTAAGTTTGGGAATAACCTCTCGGGAGAGTCCCAGGCATTCCGTTCAGCAGCTCTGCCTTTGTACAGACCTGTACCAAACTGCTGGCCTTCCCTCTCTGTCTCCTACCATAATTTTTGGTAAGGCTCATCCAGTTCAACATCTGCTTCTGCTTCTTTATTACCTCTTTGATCTTTTACAGCATGATTTCAGGTTGTGGTTTGCATTTATTTTGAGCATCATGAGATGTGTGACATTTGTAGCTGTTCTTGCCTTCAAGCCCAAGTGGAGGCGATGGGATCAGCCCCGTGTCTCTCCAAGGACAAATACACCTTCATTCTGGTGTCTGCTGATAAGCCACCATCAAAGAGGATGTCACTCTGCTTTCTGGGCTTTTCTTTTTTTACCTTTCTAAAAATCCCAAGTCTTATTGCTTGCGGATTGCTTAGAATTTGCAAGACATATTTGGGGAAAACTGTAGCCTCATAATTTTTGTCTGTGAGTTGTAATTCTTTTCAGTTGATGGTATATTTATATTTTCTCCCAGTATTACTGTCAGTTGCCAACTGTTACAGCGTTTAGTATGCTGATCATAAAAGATCATAGAATGTGTTACTCTGTTGTCCTGTTTTATGTTTCTTTTTGGCAGTCCTATAAGAAAACACACATGGTTAAGAGATTGTGAGATATAATGTAGGAAAAAAAGCAGGATTAACAGTGATGTTTTCCATTTTGGTTTTTGGTGGGGTTTTTTTTTTTCAGTTGAAAGTCTTGTTCTGTTTTCCAGAAAAAAACCCTATCCAGCACCACTCCTCCAGCACCTTCCACACTGCAGTCTCTGGTGTTGGTGGTTTGGAAGGCGGGCTGGAAGGTATCCCATAATAGTTGATTGATTTCCATATAGCAGCCTAGCAGATTTTGTAAATAATTTTTAAAAAGCCACTAGTCCTTTGGTTGTTCTGCTGTCTGTAACCTGCCACTGAGGTGTTACAGCGAGGACATTCCTCTCCCTGCATTGATAAGCTGAAGAATATAACTGTGTAAAATGGGCGTGTGGGTCTTGCACTGACGGTGCTTGAATTTGTACACAGAACTGAAAAATTTGTTCAAAAAAAATGATATTTCTTCCAATAATAGTGGTGTGGTCTTGCAACAACTTCTCAGTGATAACATATTTAGCTTGTAAAATACCAGCAAATGAAGTGTTGGGGTTTTTTTTTCTTTCTTATTAAAAAAAAACCCAAACCCCAAACATTTTGTGTTGGGAAGCCATGAATTAGAGATGCAGAAAAAATGACTATCAGCAATCATAAATGTCTTCCAACTGCCGAGCCACTCTCGCCACCAAAGGCCAAGATTTGGAACTGCTTTGCCATGACAGTGAACGAGGAACAGCTTTTGCAGCTGTAGGGTTCTCCAGGCGTGACATGCACGTAGGTATCTGTATAACCTTGTATAGCCTTCATGTATGAACTCATATAACCTTCTTACTTGCCCCTGGGAGAAAGATCCTGGTCTGTATATTGTGTTTAACCAACATATAACTCAGAATATAGCCCAAGTAGGTGACTGTGGAGGGACGAATGTTTCAGAGGGGGAATATATCAAAACTTTGACCAACACAAGTACCAGTGAGGTGCAAAGTGTCCCTGGAGCGGATGAAAGTCACCGACACAGATGTTGCGGGGGGGGGTCTCACCAGACCCAGCCGAGGACACCTTCCAAAGATGCCTGTGAGCGCTGGGTCCCCAGGCAGCTCCCCTCAGACAACCCCTCCGTCCTGACCGAGAGCTTTCGATCAAGGTGTGTCCTCTTTTAAAGATCCCAATAAAGCTCGCTGAACAAAACCGCTCCACAGTTGTTCGTTTAACAAAACAGTGCTAGGATTTCCCCTTATGAACAAAGATATATAGTGCATTTTTTTTAAACTCTTGCTCTTCTAGTCAATTAGATCAATCAAATGTTCTACTACAATATTGAAACTGTCTATAAAAAAAAACCAACCCAAGACATAGGACCTTTTAAGAAAGTAATTCTGTTTTCAGAATAAGGACAGCCTAAAATACGGATGAGTATAGCATCTGCCTGGAGAACATACAGTTTAGGAAGGGCACGTCAAAAAATTCCCCTAAATGTAATTCAAGGTAAGAAGCCGATTGATAATTGTTAGTACATAAATCACAGTAGCGCATAGTTCGGCAATTAAAAAGAATGGCTTATGGTAAGTACCCTTTTAATAACCTGTTGTCACAGATCTCAGTTTAACATTATGTGATCACATATTTTATTTATGGATCATTTGAAGAATCTGTTATGCAGATATTCTGATTAGTGGGCTATTGGACCATTAGCCAAATAAATCTAAAGGTAATAAAACTCACAGGAAGATAGATGGCTTTCTTTTTCTTGTTCTTTTTCAGCCAATTCAGGCTAATTTAAGCCTTTCGCAGAATGGTGATAATGAAGGATTTGTTCTCAGCAGAGTTATGGCAGGTGATTTGCATTTGAAAGTTTGACACATTTATAGGCCTTTGATCTTTTCCCTCCAGTGCTTGTGCCCCTGGCCAGACACCTACCCGCACTTTTCACCAGGTGGAAGATCTAGGAGCAAAAGCAGCTCCCAGAGTCACTCTGAAGTTGTACACTAGAAAAAATAATTATACAATTTCTGTCCAGAAAATATTCTATTGCTGAATTTGAGTAGCCTTTGTACAACGCAAGAGGAAATATAGTTGAACTTCTTTTATTAGAGTTTCTTTTAAGCTAGGGAAACGCCTCGTGGAAGATTTTAAAGGAATACAAAGTGTCATGTAAAGACCACTGAGCTGTAAAAATTGGCTTCTTCTGGAGGTTTGAATTTATTGTTGAAATGGAACTTCTCACTGTAGGGTACTTCAAAAATTTTGGCACTAGCGAACTCGAGAAAAGACTGTGACAGCCATGGAGCCATTTCTTAAACATTATTTAATTTTTTGCTTTGTTATTAAAAAAAGTATAAAGAAATTAACTCGCTGGGCAGGAGCACTATCTTCGGGCTGGAAGAGGAAGCTTTGAAAAAAAATTAGGGGGTTACTGGTACTGTGAGCATATGTGAGCAATATCAAGTGTGCAACCTAGGATATAGAAAGGATGTTCTTAATGTTTACTGTTTAGCCCCAAAATAAGTAGGGAGTCACAGGATTCAGGAGTAACACAGCTCAATATTTGAAATGGGACTATTGTATCCCGTATGATTGTCTAAAATTTAATATAATCAGCCGATTTCTCTGGTGGATCAAAATGGTTAATTGCAGGTCTGTGAGCCAGGGGTTCGTTTCATTCTCATCTCGGACTCGATTCCTGAACTAGGCTGAGTTCACTAATTCAAAATTGCCTGCCTGAAATTCCTTCCTGTGCCATGAGCAAATGCTATTTCTCCAAACCGAGTTTTCTCTGAAAGCAGACGAGGCGTGCTAGGTTCCACGGAGGAGGACAGCCTGCCTGAGCTCGGGAAAACTCCACGGATGGAGGTGTCTGGCCAAAGAGCTGGCTTCAGGCTGCCTGGTGTTTTGGGGGGGATGCGGCTCCCCACCCCGGAATACTCAGCCTCTGAAAAACTGGGTAATGAGTATTGATCAGCCATTGTCTGAAGTACATTGAAAGTAAGGAGGACCATGTAAATGTTAGCTTACTTTAGATGCACATTAACAGGGAATCCCCAACAGCCCTTTGGAAGCGGTTTGGTTTTGGTGGTTTGGTTTTTTGTTGTTTTGGGCTTTTTTTTCCCCCCTCCTTTTGCCTTTAAAAGTTGCTCCTACAATCTAAGAGTTAACTTCACGTTGAATATACTTGAAAATTCAGTTCCTGGTACATTTTGTTCTTCAAAAGAGAGCACTATCCATCTGTGTTACTTTGCTTTCAACTCGTCACAGAATGTCAGATACCAGATAAGAGCAAGAGACTGATGAATGTGCATCCCAGCCTGACAGGGCAGGTCAATGTCAGGGAAATTTGTTTCCCCCCCCTTTTTTTTTTTTTTACTACAACCCATTTGCCAATATTTACTTTAGAAAATTGCTTCTCTGGGGGCTCAGCTGGTTTAAAACAATGTTACCTGGGCAATTTAGATTTAATTGTTTTCTGATGCTGTCTCCATTTTACACAGTACTTTGTAATAGGACAGTATCACAAGCTTTAAGTTGACCACTGTGGTGGGCATCATATAGAAGATCTCTGCAGAGGGGTAATCCCTCCCCTGACACAGTCTGTGTCTAAGGAGGGGAGAGACGTCAGGGAGCAGAAGATGGGGGTCTCTATGATCATGCAGGTCAGTAGCAGAGCTGAGAACAGGACAATTGTGACCTGATTTTCTGTCCGTCTGACTGTGCTGCCTCTCAGACAGTGCTCCCTGGTTTGCAGCAAACCGGACCCTAAGAGCGCAGAATTTTAGGCAGGGCCAGCTGCCCTCAAGATTTGCATACCTGCTGTTGTAAGATCTACCTGCTTATTCATGCATGCACCCATTTTACACATCCCAATTACCATTAACTAAGCAGGAACTTAGGCAGGGTGCAGACCAGATGTCTGTGTCTCACCAGAGTGCCGGGGTGCCCAGCAGCATACAGTTACACGGGCTCGCAGAGTGAAAAGAGTTTGATTAGTAATCCCCTTTTCCCACCAGTTCTACATTTTACCTTCTCTTCGTTTTACCTTCTCTTTGTTTGACCTAGTAGATGTACCAGCTTGATTTACTAGCCCATGCGTAAGTATTCCTGGTAGGAGTTTAGGGCTTTTTTGCTCTCTCGTGTGTTTCAAAAATAGAAATTAAAACAATGTAAGGATTTTCTAAACAATGGTGGCCTGCAGTAAATGACTTCTTGCAACTTTACAATGTTACCTGAGCCCCTATCTATAACTATACACTGTAACTATAACTATTGTAACTATTTATTCCATAACCTGTGCTTTGGACTTCCTGAAAAGCCTGTTTCAAGTGGATAATTAAATGTTTTCCACTTCTAACATTAACTTTTTCCATGCAACTGAGCAGGTAACCAGAGATGTATGATTTATATGAGCAGGGGATGTTAAAAAGGCATTGTGTTTTACTGTCAATATTAAGAAGCACTAAAAAGAATGAGAAAGAAACTGAAAATCAAATAGATGAAACCTTAAAAAAAAAAAAGAGAGAGAGAGAAAGGAAAAGAAAAGGTAGAGAAAAGAGGAAAAGAACTAATGTTTAGTCATAGGTGGGGCAAGCTAGAGGCAGAAAAATTGAGGAGAGGTGGAAGATAAAAGCTGATCATGAGGTAAAGGAAGAGAACAGGGTCTTCAGTGGTGGAGAATACAGACCTCTGCACAGTGCCCTCGTCACCCAAGCGCAACTGTCCAAAAATCTAATCAGGCAGGAAAAATACCAGTGTCTTCCATCACCAGAAGTACAGCAGGAAACCTGTAATGCATCTTTGAAAGGTCGAATGCTTGTGATACTCAGAACTTGATTTGTTCAGTGTCTCTCTTTCTTCCACTGTGAACTTCTGCAAAGAGTTTCATTGCTCTTCTTGTCACTGTCCCCCCAGGTTGTTGCAGGCAGCTGTAAGGTCTTCCCTGAGCCTTCTCGCCTCCGGGCTGGACAGACGCAGCTCCCTGGGCCTCTCCCCATAGGCTGTGTTCTCCAGCTGTGGTGGAAGGGCCAGCTTGGTGGCCCTTCGCTGGACTTTCTTCAGTCTGCCAGTCCACCAGGTTCCCTAGGTCTTCTGCTGCCTCCTGGCCAGTGGTCCTGAGCCTGTGCTGCTGCTTACGGGTATCTCACCCGGCGCAGCGGTTTGCATTTGCTTTCCTTGCACCTCCCGAGGCTGCTCCTGGATCAGTTTCTCCAGCCTGTCCAGGTCCCTCTGAATGGAAGCTCTGCTCTCCAATGTATTAACCACTTCCCTCCAATTTTGTCTAATCTGAAAACCTGCTGTACGTGCAAAGTACTACAAAAAAAATGGGAACGGTTTTACCCAAATGTGTTCATGGGACTGTTATAACACTGAGTTTAATTCGTTAGGCAAAATTCATGGAAGCATTCAGAGCACAGGCAAAAAAAACCCAACCCCAAACTTAATATGCCATTCATGTTCATCAGTAGACTAAAAGACAGACTTGGGGTTTTTTTGTGGGATTGAATGTGATGAAAATTAAGATTTAGCAACTTGCCAAGAAATTCATGATTACAGTTTAAAATCAATGGTCCTCACCCCTGGGTTAACCGTGTGCTTGTGAAAGGTGGCTGAACAGGCACACAGCGCTTTATTTCAGAATATGAAGTACGTAAGAGCTAAATAAAATTTGTAATCTAACACTTGTATGTTGTCTCTTACCCAGACTATCGATCCATTTTATAATTATTAAACTGAACCGCAGGCTGTGCCCAGAGCATAACTTCATTGAGCACCGAGATGAAACACGGTTTCTATTAGCAGCGCGCAGCAATTCTGCACATCAGTGCTAGGACACGGGGGAGGCAGAAATGAGCAGACACAGATGAGGAGGGTTCAGTGGATGAACAGGAACAGCCTGAGCTGAAATGCAATCACAGCAAGTGAAAAATAGCTCTTTTCACAAACACCCAGCTTCAGCTGTGCAGCTCGGCTAGAAACAGTCACAACTGAGCCCTTGATGCAGTTTTCCTGGCTATTGGTAAATTGTAAGATTTACCTAGTTTTGGAAGATTCATCATGCTGCAAAATGAACCATTTAGGGCAGAGGGTGCGAAAGCCCATTGTAACAGCAGGAAAGCAAGAGTACAAACCTTGAACTTCCTCTGGGACCCCAAGGTGCTATCCCATTTTTTTAAAAAGCTCTGTGAAACCACTGTCACACGTGGCAAAGGCAATCATCAAGCTGTTCATGGGGAGAGTAAAAGCAACACTTGGAGATAAACTATATTATACTTGATCATTTATTAAATCTGAATATATGCTTTTGGGTAGAAAAGGAGGCACTGCTGATGATCTTGAAATATTTGCAACAGGTAATCCTCCACCTCTCCCATGAAAAACTGAAATACATCAACTTCCCTAAAGCAGACAAAATTATTTGAAACCCAATGTGAAAGTTGATACAATGAAGCTGCAGTAAACAATAATGGAGTTCTCCTACCGAACCAGCTTCTATTATTTTGATAATATCTGTTACTTTTCATTTTCTGAGCAAAATAAACCTTGTTAGTCTCCCATTCCTCCCCCAGCTTTGCCCTTTCCTTCTGCCTGAAGCAGCCAGTAGACATTAAAGACCAACCACGTAGTCGAACATCCTTTCAACTTCTGTTAACAGGGGTATTAAAAAGACATTCCTAAATATCAGCTGAAAACCACTAGGTAATAAACTCCCAACTTAAAAGGTGGGTAGGTGTAAATTCCACACGTAGACCTTTTCATCTGGGAAGCCAGTTGCTTGGAGATCAGATGTTTTAAATGAGTTGCGGAGCTGATGTCACTTGTCAGTCGAGGGAGACTGCCACTATTTGGAGGATCAAATACTTACGTTTGAGGATGTAAAGCAAATAGATAGATCCTGATCCTGCCAGGGCAATGCCAGAGAGATGCTTGTCACGATGCAAAGCCCTGCTGAAATCAACGACACTCACTTGACTGTTTCTTCTCCATGAGCAAGCTCTTTGGTTGGCATTTTGGAGTTGTGCCCTTGAGAACATTAAAGGTTTTAAACATCTATGGCAGGATTTTTTAACAGCACTAGAACTGGCCTATTTCTGGTCTTACTACAAATGAATAACAACATTTTCTCTTGTGTTAGCCACAGGTTTGTTTGGCCAAAGGCAGTAATAACAATTAGAAATCAAATTTACACATGGTTTTCATTGATTATAGTAAAGGTTGTGGGCTTCCTTTCACAGAGCTGGACTCAGGATTAGTCCTGGTTCTATTACTGCCTTCTTTCCTTCTGGGAATGGTAGCTGGCTATTTATCCTTATTCTTTGGCATATAGACCTCAAAAAAAAAAAAAAAAAAAAAAAAANGTATTAATTCACCAGTTTGCTTACTTAGAAGTCTTATTTGTTTCAGTCGAGGTTAGACACAGAACAGACCATCTTCTACACGTAGGAAAAAGCTGCAAAGTCTACTCATTAAAAAAAACTAAATGCATCTATCCAAATTGAGGGAAAGCCTTAAAAAAGAGAGAAGCATCGTCTGGTGGCTAATGTGACTCTGGATGACAAATGTGGTAGATCCTTTCCTTCCTTTATTGCCAGCTTGGGCATAAACTGAGGTGTCCAACACTATTTTTCAGAAGTGTTGAACACCTGCTGCGTCTGCTGAAGTTAGTGAGACCTGCAGCTGCTCTCCCCACGTTTTATATACGGGCGATTGCCTCCTTGTCCGCACCTCTGTAAAGCAGGATGGCAACAGCCACCTCCGCAGTGAGTGGGCGGCGTAGCAGCTAATACTTGGGAAACCTCTTGTAAAATAAGAGATGAAGTGACATTAAAAGCTTTTGGGAGTTAGATATTTTTTTCATGGTACAAACTGCAAGGTTTATCGTCTAAGTGCTCTACAAGGATATTAGTATGATCTGCTTCTTGTCGGTAAAATAAGAACTGGGCTTCTGTCCTAATTGTGAAGGAGGCTGACTGTTATGGGATTAGTGCTGTCAAAACGCATTTATCCATGTTTACGCAGTTTCAGCCTGCATTCTTCCCATCCGATATGATTTTTTACTTACTGTTACAAGCCTGTTTCTCCTACCAAACTCACAGCTTGGTGGAAATATACTCTAATGTAGAAAAAAAAAAGTTGATGAGTCCTTTAATAACTGTACACAAAAAATGCATTTATCTACCATGCTCATGGATGACAGCGATTATCTGGACAACTTATTTTAAATTTAAAATCTGAATCAGGTGTATATGGAAGCTCTAAAAATTTTCTATTCCATGCCTTTTTTTTTTTTAATGGAAAAATTTTTGCTCCTTCCACGTGTCCATGCTTCTCTTCCCTTCCATAATGGATTCAGAAATATGAGCAGGGCACCTTTCATTTCAAAGGAGATGAAGATGGAGATGTTAGCCTTTATATTGCAGCATAAATTTCTGAAATGAAAATCAAAACTATCAGTCAAGCAGAAAATGCCTTATCATTTTTTGAGTGTCAGTTCGTATTTCATTGGTGTTAGTCTCATATCTCACTACCCTCCAATGTTTTGACATTACTGACAGACAAAAAGGGAATTCCTAAAATTTGTGAGAGGTAGAATAAAATAAAGATTGCAAACACTTTTTTCTTTTTTTTTGGCATGGATTTACTTTCTAGGAAGGTGCCACCTGAAATACCAGACTTAGCTCTTTAGTGAAAGAGCATCAAACAGTCATAGGGTATAGAAAAATACAGCAGCCTGCAGCTGTGCCTTCCTCTGTATGGTACTTTTTAAGGCCCTGTCATAAAACAACACTGTGAACCGTTCTACCATTTCCAGTTATTTTTGCCTGTTATAATTGTCCCTACTTTGTGAGATAATTTCCTAACTGAGGATTCTCATACCTGTGGGTTGAAACATAGTGCTATCCGAAACTAATCCAAAACCACCTTAAATACTATGGGACTCTATTCACTTACATAGGCTGTCGATCATCCAGGGATCATGGAGACACCTCACGTATCTTCCCGATTTGGCCAGAAATGAGGCACACTTCATATGAGTACATTTTGGGAACCTGTGGGCTGTGGGTAGAAATAGGTGGCTGTTTTTCAAAATTGAACCTCTGGCTGCCTCTATACCAGTAGAGCAAACAGGGCCACAGCCCCTTCTCTGGCTGTGAAGACACGTGTTATGGCAAAGCTTGCTTTCATATGGGTAAACCCTTTGCTCATCCTTATTCCCTCGGTGGCATCCCCTGAGCCACAGGCAGGCAATGTTTGGGTCATAACTAGGTGGGTCCAAGCTAAACCAGCATCAGGGTGCATGACGGTAACAAAACAGGATGCACAACTGCAAGGCAGTTTTCCAGTATGACCATTAGCCATTTATTGTTTACTAATATAGAAAAGCCTGTAAATTTTTCTTGCCCATGTAAGAGTTTATAAGAGCATAAACTTATAAGACCCAGTGACTTTTTTCATGCAGTTGCCCACATACCCTAATATCCTGCCCTGGTCACTCTAAATATTCACCCATAAGATATAAGAAAAGATACAGCTATTGCTATAATTGGCATTCTTCTTCCCTGCCTAACCTCATCCCAATCCCTTTATATCAGAATACAGAGATGAAATCTGACTGTGTACACCTGTCATTTACAGCAATGTCATCTTGGACACGCACAAAATCTTTTCCCCCTTGTTGTCTGAGCAACATTTTCGATAATTTACCCATAGATTAGCGGTATAAATTAACTGGCAACATGCATTATTTATAGACAGCAAACAAGCGACTTGAAATTTCTGCTTCTAAATTTGACTGCATTTAATTAACCTTTGATTCCAAAATCAAAACTGCTGAGCAGAACAGTTTTTATATTTATGCACTCAATATGTGTGTTTTTAAAATATTTATATATATACACACATAAATATATTTGCAAGCTCCTTTTTCTTGGCACACAGAAATTCCTTCTCTTCCACATCCCCCTCCTGGTTTTTGTCCATTTGTAGACTTATAATTATATTTTATATTTTCCCCTTATAAAAGGGGAAAGTCATAAGATAAGAGCAGGCAACACGTCAAATGGAAAAGGTACCATAAACACAAATACAGGGAGCAAAAAAGAAAAAGAGTGGGAGAGAGATTTTAACTGGGACAAAAATAAATCCCCTATTTATGTTAAATTAGACCTTGTGTCTAACTTGTGGCCTTGTGATCGTTGTCAATGAAACTCATTCAGTTCACTGAAGTCACAGAAAATACCAGTCGTTCATCTTGTCCTAGTTTTAATTTGTAGCAGGCGTTTGTGATTCTTAAGGCTGTTTCAGCTAATTTTCCTTAAAGAAAGAGTAAAGCAGAGCTCAGAATACGGTTGGGTAACTGTAAACCCCAAAGCAATCCTGACTGTAGGGAGCTGTGCCCCGAGTTTCTGCCTGGGGTAGATGTCATCATGGTCAAACTCTCTGAGCCCGAGTTGAAATGCTAAAATCCTTCACTTTTTGGTTCTTTCTTATTCCTCTCAGCATAAAATCAGTAAGTTTCCCACAAGGTGCTTCCCAGCATTTTGATCCCAAACTCATAAAAATTCACAAAAACCTTCCTAATGACTATGAGGAGTATTGGGTTGTGGGGTTGGGTTTTTTTTTTTTGAGCGGCTGGAGTGAGGATTTCACAATCAAAAAGAAAGGTGTATTCCAGAAAGCCTCATCTTGCTTCAGCTGTGTGCCATTCAGAGGTATTTACCCCCCTTTTTTCAGAGAGGATTATGGTGCACACAGAAGGAATCTCTAAAATAAATCCTGCTTTTCTTTTTCCTCCAGGTTGGCACCGTTTCTCCCCTTCTTTTCATTACATATTAGATTTTGCTTCCATTATGGGCCAATACAAAGTCATGGCTGGCAGCCGAGCTGCTCCGTAAAGCTGCAGACCTCAGTAGCTTTGGACAGTTTTCCTGGCTCCCCTGATGATTTGCTGTGTGATTTTGGGCAAGTTGCCCCTTGCCTCTGCTTATCCGTTTCCCCAGAGTAATAGAGATCATTAATCATCACTGTAAGCTGTTCCGAAGCCTAGAGATGAAAACTGCTCTTTTTTAACGCTATTAATTTATAGGATATACGTTTTCACTTGAACTGCCTAACATATAACTTCACTGTTGCATTGAATCAGGGCTGAAAAAGGGTTTTTTTGGCAGAAGAATGGTTTTCTAGACGTAGAAAATTTTATAGAAGTAGCTTCTGGTCTTCTATTACACAAAACTAATCTGTACATTACTTTTAATTAAATTTCCATGTAAGATATTTTTCTGGCCCCAAAGTTTATACACTGTTTATTTTATTTCCTAAACTTTTTTTTTTTGTAATTAAATTTTCCTATTTCTTTTTTTAAATGGGACTTTGACTCTGTTTACAATTACAGATTTCCTTTTTTGATTTCCCAGTCATGATTTAAAATAGCAAATGAATCTACAGACTGCAGGGAATGCATTGATATTCTTTCCTCCTTTCTCCCGTTGAAAACCAAAGCGATCCAGAGAGAAGTTGCAATCTCATGAAAAGAGAAATCCACAGAACCATAACACACACAAATCCAAACAAACCTCATTTATCTTTCACGATTAAGCTGCAGATAATGAGAGACTCATTCAGCAGCAGTCAGCGCAGATCAAATCATCGCTGCTCTAGTGTCATCACCTTCAGTTACACAGAAATCAGGGCTCAGTGGCTTAAATTTAGGGTTTGTGTTAGTGGTCTTTATGTTTAAATTCTATGTCTGTAAATTGTTTTGTAAAATGGTTAATTTTCTTTTTCCTCTCTCACCACTTATCTCCCCAGCGCAACGTTACATGTAGATGCGCAGCCTTAATTGGTTTAGTTGCAAGAAGATAATCTTTTTTTCCTCCTTTCTCGCTGTTGCCTGTTAGCTTAAAGGCTTTTTAGCTGAAGGTTGATAATTATCACTGAGAAGAAACTAGCACATCAGGAGTTCATTTTCCATCTTAGCACTTGTGGCGCTCCTTTGAACTCCTCTTGCCAAACCCGCGTTCCCACTCTGTCACTTTCCTCCCTCCATCATAAAAAGGTCTCGGCAGCCGGCGGCTCCAGCCTTTGCTGGCGGGCAGAGGGTATTGCTTCTCCCCAGCGCTCCTCCAGCATGGACAAATTGCACGAGACTTTGATAAACATGGAAGATGCTTTGGGTTCGGAGCACTCCATCTGCTTATCATCCTGGGACTGGAAAAGCACCACGGGGGCTTTCGAGCTGCACCCCGTCTCGTCTCCGCACAGCTTATCCCCGACACCCTCCTTTGAATCCTACTCCTCGTCCCCTTGCTCAGCGGCGACGGAGACCCCCTACGGCAGCGGTGGTGGCAGCAGCCTGGTGGGCTACAGCCTGGTGGGCTACAGCCTGGTGGACTTCCCCCCTGCCTACCTGCCCAGCCCCGGGCAGGCTCGGCTGCCCAAGGGCACCAAGGTGCGGATGTCCGCCCAGCGCAGGAGGAAGGCCAGCGAGAGGGAGAAGCTGCGGATGAGGACCCTGGCCGACGCGCTCCATACACTGCGCAACTACCTGCCCCCCATCTACAGCCAGAGGGGACAGCCCCTCACCAAAATACAAACCCTGAAGTACACCATCAAGTACATCAGCGAACTGACGGAGCTCCTCAACAGCGTCAAGAGGGCATAGACGCCACCTGGACCACCCGCCCCGGCATGATCAGGGTCTTTACAAACAAAAAAACAGTGAAATTTCTTCTTCGCCAGAGTACAGTGGCACGGGGCACGAGAGGAGGACGGAGCGAGAGAGGGAGAGCAAGGGCTGCTGTTGTACATAGGACACGATGCTGGAAGGTGATGTAGGATTGTCTAAAAACCTGAGCTGCAGGTCGCTGAGACAGAAGTCTTGCTTTTTGCTTTTTTAATGCCTTTTTTTTTTTTAATAATAAGCTTCTGACAAATATTAAACTTAGTCTGACACAAAAGTAAAAAAAGAAAACCAAAACAAACTGGTCTTCCTAGGATTTACGTATCACTGTTCTGACTGATCTTCTGTTTAATAAGGACAATAGTGAATCCATAGGTTTAAAACTGAATTTTAAAAAAGTGAGTGACAACAACACTATAGGAGTACTAAGTGTATTGATTTGTAGGCACTTTAAATATCAAGATGAGGAAGAATATGTATAGTTAGTTCAGCTATTGTCTATTTATCCACATTTTCACTGTACCTAAAAATCAAGAAACTAAGTAATAGTGAGAACATCTTTGCTCCTAAACAAATAAATATCAGTGTCATAGTCTGTATCTTGTATTATATATCTGATTGATAGATAAGTAAAATCTAACAATGACTGCTAAATATTGGAAACGAAATATAAGCAAACTAACATTTTTTGTAGATAAATTGCTGTTAAATCCTGTCTTCTTTATTAATATATACAGAAGCGTATGTTATTTCTGTATTTAATGTATAAAACCCCCTTGCTTCAATGCCTGATAAATTATGGAAGACATTTTTACATCAGATTGCTAGAACAAATAAGATTAGACTGAGTTGTCTTCCTTCTCTCTGGCATGAAATAAATTGATTCAGGTATAAGAAAGATGCAAAGTTTTATCCCCAAGGTGTACTGAAACCTAGAAGGGCTCTAGTAAACATAATGTCTCTTTATTTAAAGCTGTCAGATCAGCTGTTTCCTATAGCTAGCGACAGTCCTGTAAACCACACACATGAAACCCTCCAAAAACCAAACAAATGAGGACATAGTCTTAATCTGTAATTACTTGGACTTTCATCAAGTATCACACAGGTCTCACCACACCACCAAAATATATGGGTTGCTTTGCAAATCTCATTGCAGGTGGATCCGTAAGACTTGGCTGTACTGAGGCCAGCAACGCACAGAGAGGAGAAAAACCCAGGGCTGAGTTGTGTGGAGCTAATTAGGTGAGATTAACCTTTTCTCCACGGGGTGATGTAAGGCACAGAAAGAGCTACAGCCAGGAGGTAACAGGCTCGTCTCACCAGGATGGAGAGATCAGCATGTCTGTGTGGGGCAGATGGTTTAGCTTTGTGGATACATCCTGTAGCAGAGCACCACAAAACTAAAACTTTATTGCAGCCTTCTCTTTTTTTCCCTTCCCTCTTCCTGTTTGTTTGGAAGGAAATATAATTGTCCTTGTACGTGTTTTTCTCCAAGGCTCAGGCTAAGCTGACTCAGTGCTCTTCTCACATGGTACATGCATATTGAAGCAATGAGCATGAAATCTCTCAGTGTCTCAAAAATTTCATTCAAATTTCTGCAGGTAACACCATCACTCAAGATGTAACCACATTTAAGCATATCCCATATGTTTCTGTTTTGTTTTAACCCACGTTAGACTTCTCACAAGCTTTAGGGCTTCAGGAAGAATAAAAATAGAATAATTTTTTAAAATCTATAAAATTGTCAAACTAGACAAAATTTTTAATCCATATGAGATGGCAGCACTAATGTCAGCGTAGCTTTTCTCAGTATAAGCCTGTGCAACTGGTCTAGATTTGAGCAGATGAAGAGCCTCATAGGCAAGGTCCATCTGGATCATGTTTTGGATTTGGTCCTCACAATGTTTGAGAGAGTGAAACTGTATGTTGCCTATGGGGTCTTGCACAGAACCACAACTAAACTTGATCCTGAGTGTTTTCTCGAAGACTCTTGTTGCTGTAAAGGGGTACCTACTCACTAGCGCTGGCAAACCACCAGCAGATGCACAGGAAGGTAGTCTTGTCATTGTGATGTTGATTGAAGACCACCATCATTCACAAGTATACTGGTTTGGTAAATTTGGAAGACTTTTAACCCAGTTCCTTATATCTTCCACACCTAAAACTACAGGTAATGACTATGTTTTTTAGGTCTTTAGCTAAGGAAGTGTATAGGGTCATGGTTAAAGCAGAGGAACAAGGAACTGGAAGGATCCATTTTTATTGCTAGTTTATCTATGACCTTGTCTAGTCATCCAGCATTGCTGCCTCAGTTTCCCCATGTACAAATGAAGACACTGATAGCTAATGGCTTCAGGAGGCTGCTGCTCATAGACAAAGCTAAGTAATGCTGTATGCAGAAAGCGCAGCCCAGTAGGAGGTACCCTGCAGATTTGAGAAGTGACTCAGGGTCAGCATTTCTCACCACCCCGGAGACAGTGGTAGCTGAAGACCCTGAAAGTTCTGGGCTGTATCTTGTTAGGTGCCTGTAGATTTTCTTTCTGTCTCCCTGTGAGTCCAAGGTGGAACAACAAGTCTAAGTAACTATAAAGGCAAAGCTTTGAGTTTCAGGAGGAGACTTTACTGCTTCTCTGGCAGTGAATGAGACCTTACCCGTGGACACTCTCTAGACCCAGAATTCCAGTGGCTGCTGCCTTACCTTTAAATACTTTGAACTCCAGCATGACATGGCTGCATCTAAGCTGACTTTAAGGAACAGGCCATGGTCCATCTTAAATCCCTGTGCTGCAATAGGACCAAAGCTCATGTCCAAGATGAGTTTATTTTACTAGAACACATTGTACTCTCACCCTGTTTAGTTTTTCTGGTACTGACAGAGCTTTTCCCCTTTCAGGGGATCTCTCCCTGCACATGCACGTGAGGGGGGGGAAATGACTGAAGTGTATGTGTAGGAATCATAGGTAGGTTCAGTGCCCGCCCGTGATCCAGATCTTCTAGGATCTACCAGGTTTGTTCCTCTCCTCATGGAAAGAAATGAATTCTTGCTCTGTCTCTTGTAGAGCACCTCTCTCAATCCCTTCCTCTGTAATTCTTACCCTTGGCATAGACATTTCACTGATCCACAGGAAATCTGAATTATTATATTCATGATGGTACGAGTCCTGCTGCTAATAAATGTTGTATTTTATTTATTTTTAAATAAAATGGAACACAGCCTAGGTTCCTCCTCTTTTCCCTTTCCCTTACCTTCATGAATTTAGGATATTTAATTCCTGTGAAAGAGACCAAGCCCCTCCCTTGAGGGTATGAGATCTAGCCCCCAGGACTGTACAGAAGGTCCATAAATCTTTATTGAATTCCAACAGCAACACCATAATAATCCATAGAACAGAGGCCAAAAAGTGAAATCTCAGTCTGCAAAGGTTACACAAGTCACAAAGCTAAAGGACATCTTTCACATATAAGCATTTTCTCTTAGTATGTTAAAAAACTACATGGAAATAAAATTAAAGTAGTAGCCCAGCAATCACTGTCCGCGGCTGAGGAATTAAATTACATTCTGCCTAAAGCATAGAGTTGTTTACCATGCTAAAGAGAAAGAGATACAGAAGAGTGAACTGGAGTTAGTTCCTGTATTGGGTTTGCACAGCAAGGTTTTGGTAGCTGGGGGCTGCAGCGGTGGCTTCTGTGAGAAGATGCTAGAAGATTCCCACATATCCAACAGAGCCAATGTCAGCCGGCTCTAAGACAGACCCGCCACTGGCTGAGACAGAGCCCATCACTGATGGTGGTAGCACCTCTGGGATAATGTATTTAAGAAGGGCAGGGGGGGATAGAAACAAAGACCTATGGCACAGCAGTAGCCCGGAGAGGAATGACAACATGTGAGAGCAACAGCTCTGCAGACACCCAGGTCAGTGAAGAAGGAGGGGGAGTGGTGCTCCAGGCACCAGAGCAGATTCCCCTGCAGCCCATGGTGAAGACCATGGTGAGGCAGGCTGTCCCCCTGCAGCCCATGGAGGTTAACACTGGAGCAGATATCCACCTGCAGCCCATGGAGGACCCCACAGTGGAGCAGGTGGATGCCTGAAGGAGGCTGTGATCCTGTGGGAAGCCCACACTGGAACACACAGCACCTAGCAGGCCCTGTGGACCCATGGAGAGGGGAGCCCACACTGGAGCAGGTTTGCTGGCAGGACTTGTGACCCCGCAGGGGAACCAGACTGGAGCAGTCTCTTCCTGGAGGACTGCACCCTGTGGAACAGACCCACACTGGCGCAGGTTGTGAAGAACTGCAGCCCGTGGGAAGGACCCACATTGGAGAAGTTCATGGAGAACTGTCTCCTGTGGAAGGGACCCCACACTGGAGCAGGGGAAGAGTGCGAGGACTCCTCCCCCAGAGGAAGGAGGAGTGGCAGAGACAAGTGTGATGAACTGACCACAACCCCCATTCCCTGTCCCCCTGCACCACTCAGGGGGAGGAGGGAGAGAAATGGGGAGTGGAGTTGAGCCTGGGAAGAAGGGAGGGGCAGGGGGGAAGGTGTTTTAAAGATTTGGTTTTATTTCTCATTATCCTACTCTGATGTGATTGGTAATAAATTAATTTTTTTCCACAAGTTTTGCCTGTGATGGTGATCTCTCCCTGTCCTTATCTCGACCCATGAGCTTTTTGCTATGTTTTTTCTCCCCGACCAGCTGAGGAGGGGAGAGATGGAGCAGCTTGGTGGGCACCTGGTGTCCAGCCAGGGTCAACCCACCACAGCCGCAGACAATGAAACAAAATCTTCTGGCCCCAGGGTCTCCCCCTTTTCCCAGTTAGCATGTCACTGAAATTCCACCGTAACGTGGAGAACAGAACACAGGTACTAAAGAAGAAACCACCACTACATAGTTTTCCGCTGCATTCACAATCCACAAGTTTCTCATACAAGAAATTGGTACATGTAATCATACCTCATGAATGATACTAGACATAATGCTGAAAGGGCAACAGATAAGTGCTCAAATACTAAATACAGGAAGGATGAAGAGTGTTATAAGATCTTCTACAGAAATTAATTAATTGAAACATATTTTAGAATCTCAGGAAAAGCCTTGAGATACAACCAGGTTTCTGAACTACTAGTCCTTCACTCGCAGTATACTGGCGAGATTATTCAGCAGCCTGCTGCTCCCAGAATCAGTTACTGCACCCTATACAAGTAGATATTTTGCCTTTTAACAAGTGCTCCCAGACAATAAACTCCTCATACTTTGCACTGAGCCAGAAGAAAAAAGCCCAAGACTGTGGATGTGCTCTGCTTGCCCAGAGACACTGGAGAGCAGCGCAGTGAAAGAGGCTGAAAGCAGGAGAAAAGGTACCAAATTGTAGGTGAGGTGGCTGGACCCCACCAGCGGCCTTCCCAAACAGATCTTCATGTTCAGAGCTGTGCCCTCATGCATTGCTGAGGGCAGAATCAGGTGTGATCTTGGACCAAGACCTTAAAATGGGAAGCCTTTTATTTGAGATGAATAAGACTGGGCAGAGCAGGCAGTTGCATATAAAGGATTTTATACAAGTTAAGTCCTTTGGTGCCCTCAGCCAGGCAGTTGGTGCTGCTGGAGGGAGTTGTTGCTGCTATCAACAGTATGATAGCAGGCTCTGGGTTTGTTTCTCATACCTCAGGGAGCAGAGGCTCTTCTGGTGCAGCTGGAAGTATACGATGCTGCTTTATTTAGGAATGGAAAGGGGGAAGCCTAGTAGGAAGGGTATTAGCCCCAGATTCAGGAGACTCATGCAGCTCTGCTCTCCAGGGCAGGCTTTCCACCTGAGTTCAGCAGAGTGACAATGTCTCTGTCCATCCTATAAAAGGGGCACAATGGCACATTGCCTGCCAGCAGCAGCAATACCTAGAGAAACACCCTGAAAATGGCAAGGAGGTCAAGTTCCCTGCTGGTGGGAAGAGCAAGTACCATGGAGAGAATATTTCCCCAATGGTTAGAGGATCACAGGTGGGAGCAGCACCCTGTGCAAGGCCTGGCTCTGGGAGCAGCAGAGCTCACCCCTCACACCTAAAGTGGAGCAGAGCCCGGGGCCACCCGCCTGCACACACACTGCTTTGAAATTCTACCCTGAGGAGCACCACGTAGGTGCCAAGAGGTTTTATGGTTACACATTTGGGCTGCACGTAGGTGTGCTTGGGAGGAAGAAAGCCTCCTGAAAAAAGGGCTTCAGCCAGGTCCTTGGGGGAGCTGCTACTGCTCTACACCTCCTCAGCCCAGGTCTGCCAGGGGCCATCCCTCCAGTTCTGCATGGCAGTAGCTTAAAAAAAACCCAAAACCCACAGCCAACAAACCAACAACAACAAAACCCCCTACATTATACATGCACCCCAGCTTTTAAGGAGGTAGCACCTGACTTCTACTCCCCAACTTACTATACAAACATAAATGCTATTATTGCATTTAGGAGATGGGGAACTCCATTGTGCAGAGAAGCCCCAGCTCCCAATGAAGCAGCTTGGTTTTGGTAAGCTATAGAAGTTGGGTCCATGTAAACCCTCTCCCTGATCAAGTCCCTGACTTCAGGCTCATGTTGCTGTGTAAAGAAGCAAAGGTTTGCTCTTTTATCAGTACACCAAGTAGTGTAAGGAGACCTATTCAGCTTACTTCTGCTTTAAACCATTTCTTTCAAAACACATGCCTGTCTGGGGATCTAGCTAACACTGTGTTTAGGTGTTTCTGGACTCACATGCACAAATAGAAACAGCGTTTATATGGGAGTGATTCGCTGCAGACTCAAACAGATTTGCGGTAGAAGCCAAAGCTTGAACCAAAGCTTCCTAAATCATTAGATCATTGTCAGAACGTTTTCCTCTGACTAGAGGTGCATAACATTTACTCTTTTACTGAAGACATTGAGACTTAAAACAGAAAGCAAATCAATATACCAAAAAAGAAAATTACTTGGGCCAGAAAGTGTGTCAGTTTTCTTAATTTTTCAGCATTAATACTAAGTTGCTGCTGCTTTAAATCACCAAAGCAGTACATATTTTTATTATAGTCTATATTCAATGGAATGGCATGCATTTTAAAACTGAGAGCTCTGCATTTCTGTCAGTGACCAGATACAATGAGGCTACTTGTATCGCTGACTTACCACCATTTATTTGAAGTGGAAATAACTGTCTGCAGTACATTTCTATTAATGTTCCTATTATCCTATAAAAACACATCACACCAGACTTCTCTTTTCCCTTAGACTTTTATCATTCACCTGTTGAAATTGCAGAAGACATTAAGCATAAACAAAGAAGATTGATCTCCTTTCAACTTGTGTTAACAGGGATATAAAAATAACATCCCAAATACCAGGGGGAAAAGCATGTGGTCATAAAATATCCACTTAAAAGCCAAAGAGGTGTTGATACAACACTTGAAGAGGATGTTCTCCCCCCCCCCTTTTTATACATATATATATAAAACCCAGAAGGCAGTTCCTGAATTTTAGTATAAACAGACACCTCTAAGGTGGAGAGAGTATTACTGTCATGTCACCTTTAAAAGATTTTACTGATATTCAAATGGATTGCATTCTGTCGGAAAAAATCTGACAACAAGTTTTATATAAATTCTAGTCCAGCCACGGAGGGGAGCATCCTTGGGTTTTCCAACCTATCAAAAATATAAAAGGACCATCTTATCTATTAAGACTTCTCATTTTGCAAATTGGCACTAGGCAGAGCTTATAGAAGAGCTGAAGAGTAAAGCCACAGTTTACCTGGGCATCATCTTGCTTTTCAGCAACTCTTAAATCCCTGTCAACAGGTAAAGGCTCTCAAAGTACTGGCTAATCTTATGAAAGGAAACAAAGCCACCTTAGACGAGATTGTAAATACCAGATTTCTATTCCTAATTGATGTTGTTCTTGAGTGTTCATTCAAAGAAAGGAATCAGAAACCCAGGAAGCCACAACCGAGGCTGAGTCAATGGAACTGAAGTACGCTGCCCAACCTCATGCTTGGTTCTCACAGCAGTCCCTGTTACGACATTTTTCCCCTGTACAGCTGCAAGAGGGGTGAAGGTGGCTCAGACCACCCAAGACAGCCCACACTGTGCTGGTAGAGCATTGTCATGGCAGATGAAGATTGCCACTCACCTATCTAGAGAAAACACTGCATAGCAATTTCGTTTCTTGGGAGACAGTCAGCGTGATGTAAGACATGCAGGGAAGCCGCCATACCATTTAAGTGCCCATACGTGTATCCTGTTAGGTGCAAACTCCTGGTAACATATTGTAGGTATGTCCTTTGATTTCTCAACAGATTGCGCCTGCAGACTGAGGAACTGAGGAACAGCTGGTACTTAATCCACTGGGTTAACATAGGGGAAATCACTAAGCACAAAGTCTCTAACCTGTCAAGTCTGCTTTCAGGCTTATATATTCTGCATTTTCCTTTTATTCCCATGTTGACATACTTACATCTCATTCCTCAATATCACAGCTCCATGGCTTTAGTCTTCACGTACCACAGGAGTAACAAAATAAGACTCTTTGAGCACAGTAACCTCCCGTATTAGAAAACAGACCTGATGCGCAGCTAGGGACTCGACATGTCCCTCATCATGAAGTCTATATGGACTTTTCCAGGAATGACAGTAAGAGGCATTTACTACAGATGTGCTTAGCAGGCAACTGGCAGACAGACAGGACTTACAAACATGAGCTTGTAATTATAGCACAAACTGTTTAGTGAGGTCTCTGTACAGGTATTGTCACAACAGAGCTACAATCTTTTAGACATCATGCTTTTTCACAAAATGCAAATAGATTCACAAAATAGTTTCCTGCTCAATTTAAACTTCACAGAAATTCCCTGTAGTATAATTCTATTTAATATAAAGTTAAAAAGCAGACACCCATTATTGTATCTTTAGCCCTAAGGGATAATTCATGCTCAGCAACAGCTTTCCTTAGAACAGGAAAATACAATATTGAATCTGAACTGTTTTCACATCACTGCTCAGATGCAAAGAAGGAACCAAGAAATTTTTCTCCCATTAAAAAAAAAAAAAGAAAAGAAACAGGATAATCTGACAGGAGCTCCTAAGCATCACGTTCTCTAGTAAGGAAGAATCCTTAACACTTTGTTGATAGAGTCCATGTATTACTACTACAAGTCTTCACTAAATGCTTTTTTTCCCTTTAGGCTGACAGCTTACCCTGTTAAGCATTCACTGATACTACCTGTGAGTGATTTCCCCCCAACTAGGGAGCCGACTTGACATTGCAGAGCCACAACACTCCTGCGAGATCCACAGTTTACAGCTTTTCTGTTAATAGCCTCTACAGGATCAAGTAGGTTAGTTCCCATCTTTCTTCAAAAAACACTTTCTCTTACCGACGTTAAGCTCCCTATAATCCTTTGTTCATACTGAAGCTTTAAAAAAGCCCGGAGTGATTTACAATTGACTTCACGCCTGTTGCCACCTTCCTTCCCCTACCCCAAACCAGATGCTTCCAACTGCAGAGTGACTAGACGCAAGTTTTGGGCATGTTAGCTGAGCAGACTAGGTCAGATGTAAGTCATACAAAAAGACTAAGAGTTCAACATTGTAGAGGAACACAAGAGAGCAATACAGTAATTTAACTTAAAGACAAAGATACATCCATACTGGTTAGCTGACCGTTTTCTCAGTAGACGCTGTCAATATATTTTCCCAGTAGCTACATTCAAGATGTCCTTACTTGTAAGTCTGGGCAGGCTGTGCTTGCTTAGGCCACCTAAGTGCAGCTTCATAAAACAAGTAGTTCTTGCTTAGTCTCTGTCAAAAGTCAGTGTATTCACCTACAGGGAGAAGGTACACATACAGAAGTCTGTTATGTTACAACAGCAGTGTGCTTGGTATTTCAGTAGTGTAATTTAAGGTTGACACCCACCTTTACTAGTCATTTTCCTTCCTAAAAATCACTGCTCCAGATGACACTTGCCCGTGTGGACGTGGTTCTGCACTGCGGCCTAGTGAGACATTTCAGCTTTTAGTTTTTTGTACAGCACACGCTAGGACAAGGAGTCTGACACAGCTCCTGAGAACATATGCCATATTGCCGAGCAAAGATTCAGGAGCAACTTGAGAAGTGCCCGTTTTCTTACCAAGTCTGTGTTTCCCAGGATTGCATCTCCTTGAACAAAGAAAGCCTGAAGGCTGTTGCATAGTGGTGCAGATCACCACGCTGCAGTGGAAATACAGCTACAAGACAAGAATATTTATATTATATGTAGGGGAGTCTTATTTGACAAACATTGATATCTGTACCGACCCCAAAGAAGATGAACTGAACACTGCTAAGTGGCTAGTATTTGTTTACTACTCTTACAGTGCCTTCAAGGAGGTGACCAACAGCTCTAGGTAGCACCTAGCCAGCTAAGGTCTACACAGCATTTGCTGCGTGCACTGCTCCAGGCTCACATATTGGGACTACCAAGAGCACATGACAGACCATGGAGACATCTCACCTGCTCTTGTAACAGAGTTGTGCCTTGTACAAAGGTGAACATTCTCACTTCAAATCTCTTTAGGTGCTGAGGAAATTTTGCTCTGGAACTATAGTTAACTTCGTGGAAGACTGTTCTGTAGGAGTCTTTGCTGTTTTCACACCTTTTTGGGAAAGTGAAAAACCAATGTATTTAAATTAAAGTTTCATCACTTCAACTAGCTATTTAAACAAGTAAAGGAGATGGACTACAGAGGAACTTCCCTCTTTATGTTTTCCTCTGGCCATGGGGTGTGGATAGAGCCTCCTCCTTTGTCTTTGGCCAGTCAGGGCTCCTTCTTGTTCTTTCTTTCCAGCTGGAAGCTGTTAGCAAGGAGCACTTCTGGCCACCTCCATGACCTGCTGCCACCAGAAGCCGTAGCCACCGTGCTGACACTGACATGCGCTCCATGGCCTAGCAGCAATTGCACAGCCAGGACAAAACAATGCACCCAAGCTCATTTCTGTCTGCTTCCCTTTTCCTCCCAGCTAAGGTAAGGGGCCCTGTGCTGAAAAGCTACCAAATACAGGAGGGAAGCCCCCCTTACCCATTTATAAGGATGGGCCACTGTGGAAGGCTGTCCTGGCTTTGGGTGTTTGTAGCCCAACAGTCACCCAGGTTTAGTTCCAGTCTCACATCTTCAGGCTGGACCAGTTCAACTTCAAAATACAGTGCCTCCCTCAGGTATTTTACCACAGGATATTCCGATTCCTGATAGGGGTCTGAATAGGATTTGTCTAGAAGAGAGTACTGATGTTAGAGTTTGCTTTTTGCAGAGTGAGTACTCATGAACTCACTGTTTCACTCTTTCTATCGCCATTTACTCTAGCACAGCAATGTTAAAATCTGTGAGACCATAAGGATGTCAGCACATGGGGATAGGATGGTAGAAAAATAAGAACCGGTAACAAAAGTGGGTATCTGAATGGTATTCCTTGGCTCTGAGGATCCAAAAGAGAGCTATTCCTCCTTCAGCAAAAACTGATTAAAGATGTTCATTCAAAACTGTCTCTAGATAGATACTGAAAAAAAAAATGATTAAAATGCATCAGGGCCACTCCAGTCAGTGTGAGGGTTTGGTTCAAGGCTTCAGTCAGCCCCTTCTGCTGGTGTAGTTACCATTTTACAGCAGCATTCCATGTACCTTCCTTCTCTGACACAGGTTACAATTATTTTGGTCAGTGTTAACTCTTCTTAGCACCACTTAAGGAATTAATAGAGGAGAAAACTGCTACCGCTACACAGAAGTTTTAGCATGCCTAGACCAAGCAGGAAAACCACACCTATGCCTTTGACACAAGTGCCTGTGTGATCCACTACAGATACTCGACTATTTGTATTGCATTCTGGAATGGAAACATCTGTTAGAGGCCTTAAAGATGTCTCCATTTCATCCTTGGAGATACTCAAAAGTCACCTGGACACAGTCCCAGGCAACTTGTTCTAGATGGCCCTGCTTGAGGAGGGGGGTTGGACAAGATGAACTTCAGAGGTCCCTTCCCACCTCAACCATTCTGTGAAGTCTAAACATGTGTTACCTTTGAAAATCTTCAATGAAAGAGCAAGAGAGCCAAACCCTGGCTTAATACTGGGTGGCAGGTTCTTCTTAGATTCATATCGGACATCAACAGTCTGCTTGACTGCATATGAGCACACAAATTTCAGTCTGAGGGAAGAGGTTTAACATTAGATTTTAGAAACCAAAATGCCTTGGACAACCTTATTCTAGGGAATGACACTTACTGGTATACTGGTGTATCATTACCAGGTCTGAAATACAGTACATCATTTTCATACATCATAGTTGTGCTATTGAACTGAAAGATACACATCGTTACAAAAAGGACAGTTACATTAGGGTTTACTTTGTTTTTGACACAATATACACATCCCTTCACTTGACCGGCAAGTTGTCCTGAGCATAGTATGCTTAGAAATGGCCAGAAATTACTGGCCAACAGCCCTGTACCTACTGAACTAAAGCTGACTACAGCTGACAGCTATGCCATAACCAAGAAGAAACAGATTATTAGCCAACAATACCTTGACCATGACCTAACACCCCAGAAAGGAGTGCACTAGGCCTAAGAGATCAGTTGTTTCTCCTGACAGAATCAGTGTCTAGCATAAGATGCAGCACTTACAGAAGTAAACCGCTTTTGTGGTGACCTGAATTTGAGCATAATCTGATCCTTTGTTATTTTTTCTGTTTTCTATTTATGCAGTATGCAGGTGGCAGGAACAGGACCTATTCTAGTCTTGGGCCAGGTAGTCGTTAGCAACACGTAACCAGCTTTTACAAGTCATATGAGTATATATCAATAGTGTAAACTAACATTCAAATCCATTACTAAAAAATTCAGAGGTGTCAAACTGAAGGCTAGTTTCAGAAGCCACCTCTGGCCTTAAAAACTGTTTTTACTAAATAAGAACTACCACCCAACTGAATTTAGTATCCTCAGAATAGAAGTATAGATATACTACTTATCATATATCAGCTGTGATCTTCTTGCAGCTTTTGCTCAACTCCGAACCTCTGCCAGTTTTACTAATAACCCTTCCCCAATGCAGAGTAAGCTTCCCATGACTAAGCCCTTACCTTTCTATTTGTTCCACAAGTGTTCACATTGAACTTGAAGGTTGCAGTCTTCTCTGTCACTAAAATGGGTTTGCACTGTCTGTCCCTCAAGACAAGCAGGCTGGTGTCCAGGTCTGCAATTCCTACTGGTTTCACCGCAGTAATAACCACAGTGCCACTGGGCAGGCACTCTGAAAAAGAAAATAGAGTTTCCCATACAAATCAGTACTTAAGCTCCTTTATTATGTAGCCCAGCACGAGGGTTCTGCATGGATTCGCTAGCAAGTGTTTTGGCAGCTCATGAGGATTAGGTTTTGAGCAAGATTTTCTTCAGTACTAACACTCATTTTTCTTCAACTTTGCTGCCAGTAGAATGTGTGCGACATGGGTGAAGTCTGATTTCACTCATCTTTTTCATCCCAGGAGGACTCACCCTTCCCAAAGGGCTTTTTCAGCCAAGATATTCAATATATTCAGTCCAGATGAGTAACTTCGGAATGATTAATTTATAAGCTGACGCTTCCTACCCTTACCCTCACCTACCCCCCCAAAATAAAGAGAACAAAAAACCCAACCCAACTCAAATGAAAACCCAACCCACCCAAAACAGAAACCCCAAACCAACTCCAAAACCCCTTTAAGATCTTCATGCTTTTGGAGGTGTGAGAGGAAGTAGTTTCCCACCTCTTTTGCCCTCTCCTGTGCTAAACAGGATAGTCACCCCAATCTTTAATTTGACTTGCTTTGTAGCATGTTACTCTATAGTAAACCTGACAGGCAGATGGGGTATCGCACAAGTAGAAACCCTAGAAACATTTCAGACTGCATAGGCTTGTGTGACTTAGTTATGCAACTCAGAAGGCATTAATAGCTAATCCCCCAACATGTTATTACGTATTAGCTCTGAAGGTGGAAATCTGCAGGAAACTGAGAAGTCCCTCCTATTAGCCAAGGTGATGCCATCCTTCAAGGTTAAGTGGAGTGAAACCTTTATTCCAGAGGTATGAAAATCCTAGAGATGACAATCAGAGGTTAAACAAAAGAATAAAGACACACTGTTCAACTAAAGTACGCAAAACCTAAGACGACAGGTTATCACAAGCCAAAGGTAATGATGCTTGATCAAAGTCAAATCCACAGGAGATATTTTTTTGATCTAGAAGCCAACATAGTGAGCTTTTTCAGTCATTTTGCAATAAAGTGCAATACAAACTCCATTGCATGTAAAATTGCCATTAAAGGTAGCTCAGCCTTAAAGTGCTTGCACAATGGGTTTTTTTTTCCCCTTGACTACTTCGGTCAATAATAACCAAGGGAAATTGAAGTGTTCTTCCAAGGGCAGAAAATAGCCCTCCATTAATCCTTTGAAGCCTATCTCAAAGGTAAGTTTTATTTTATGACCTTCAAGGACGTAGTATATCTTGTTTGTATCTCACAGCTAGAGCACGCCTTTTAATTGCTATGTGCTGGCATCCTTACCTCATAGTTCACATGGGAGGAAAGGAAAGGGACAGAGATTGCCAAGTGACTGCCATTGTCCCTCAGGCTGTAATTGTACTTCTGTGCAGCCTCTGGGGTCAGGTGCCAGTCTGAGATGAAGGGTAGCCAGTTTTGGTCCACATTCCCACGAGTGATAGTGAGATGAAGATTCCTCCCATCACAAAATCCTCTTGCGCTGGGCAGTACTGCAATACAGTGAAGAGTCAACCAGCGTGCTAGCTGTCAGAGTTTAATAGGGCTATTTAGGACTGACCGTATCCCTGGTTGAAGTAAGCCCAGTTAACAGCTGAGTTCACAGCCAGGTTAGTCACAGCCAGTTTGGTGAAGTTTTGCTCAAATTTCACTAGTTTACCTGCATCTTTAACAGTGGACACTGCTATGACTGGGACAGCGAAGGTCTCACTTGTCAGATGAGTTATAAATGCAAGTGTGATGTTCAAGGTGTATGCTCTCATGTCTGCTCCCATATACTAGGAAAATCATATTTAGAAATAAAAATCATCAAGTAATATCTTCATTTCTATACCATAGTATGCTGCAGTGTTTTAGTACGCACCTCTTTCTTAATGCTTGGTGCATCAAATGGGACTTGTATTACATAGGCTTTGCTTCCATTAGCATATGTGATCTCATATATTAGACATCCTTGCTGAACAGCCTCAGGTACAGCAACAGTTACCCCCTCAATGGTTAAATTCACAAGCTCCACATCTGGGAGGAGTGTTCCCAATGTCACATTCATTAGCCTCGCACTGAGATTTGAGTCTGAAAAGAACACAATAACGTTAAGCTCTTATCAGTACCAAAACCTTCAGTATATTCCATGTTAGGCTACTTACTGTTGATTATAGCAAGTTCTACTTGTTCAAATGGTGTTTCTATTTCCTTGATGATAGTGTGTTTGGTTAGTCCCCATTTGTTATCTTCCCACTGATGTTCCAAGAACAGGTTGATGGTATATTTTGCTCCATGCTGTCCACTGCTCACAGAAGTCTAGAATTTCAAATCAACACCCTTCAGTATAACATGGTTTTACATTAAAGTTTTATTGTAGCATCTCAAGGTCCAGCTAGAGCTACAGCTCCAAACAATCATCCTGCTCAGCTCTGTGGCCCTGCTTTTACACTGGGAAAGAAATCTGCAAAAACACACCACCTGTGAGGAATAAGGAACTCTTAAGTGGCACTTACTGTATCACTATTTTGGGCTCTATTTTTGCCTAAGAGTTTAGAATCTCTCAGATGACTTCCTTTTGAAAATTGTCCCTTATTCCCATGCTTCAAAGCAGAAGGGGACTACTTCACCAGTGAAAGGGCTCCTCCTGCAACTTCCTTTGGACTTCAGTTGTTACAACATTTGAATTCAGTTCACTTCAAGGAACTAGATTTAGACATATAGTTTCAGTCCATCCCAATATCCTATGGTCTGGTGGACAAATGGGTTGTTCCCATTCTCTTAAATGGCCTGTGTAAGATGCACCAGAACCCAGGCATGCTTTACAGTCCAGTTAGGACTGTCTCCAAGGAGTATGTTGTCAGGACTAAAAGGCAAAAGCTCTGTGTTAACCTGAGGAAGGAGACAAATCAATAGTTCTGTATAGGATTCTGCCCATCTGTGCTTGTAAGAAAAGAAATTCTTCAGAGTGGTGCTTACAAGAGGTCTTTGGTCAAGGCTTTGGGGATTTTTAATATGTTGTTTCTTCCCCTTCACCCCCATCCTTCATTTGGATGGAACATGATGAAGAGTTATTCCTCTCCAGGAAAAAAAAAGAAAAAGAACAGAGAGTCTGTTGCCTAACAGACATAAGTCACTAACCTTGTAATAGCCACCTTCTGCACCTATTGGTATCTTCATTGTAATTGCATTTACGTCATTCAATAACACATATTTCCTGGAAGCCATTTCTTTGGCAGAGAGTTTGCGTAGATCTACACCAGCTTCAACAATCACATCCTTAAAGCTAGTTGCTCCAGCAGAAAGCAGTTGAATATATTTTGGAACAGTCCAGGTGATTGTTTTGTTAGCATAGTCCACACCATCTTTGGGACAAGATATGAAAGCTGTCAGCTGATTACTCTAGTTTAAGTCAGCCCCTGTGTGTTTAAGCATTGGGGTAGTGTACCATGTTTCTCACCTACAGGACACGCCACAGAAGTATCCACCATCATGATCATCCATCGTTGCTTGTAAAATATACTTGATCTTACTGCAGAAAAGGTGATCCCCTGATCCTGTAGAAAGAGATCTAGTTAGACCTACACATCCCAGCAGCTTGCTGGGCCAGAATGAGCATACCAACCTCAATCAGCTGAATTTGCTCAGCAGTGTATGGTATTCGCAGCAGAACCCTGGTGTCTGTTGTGTTGAGTCCATAGCCTGCACTCCAAGCATCGCTCACAAGAAAAGCCTTTTTTTCTTCTGGTTGATGAAAAACTATTTGCCACATTGAGGCTTCTCCTGCTTTTGCCTAGCCAGAGAAATTCATTAAAGTTTTAAACATTCTGTTCAAAGTAACTTATTTATTACATTGAATGACTTACTGTATTGAACTGCCCAGCAGTTTTATTGCCTTGTTTCAAATATTGCTAGTGCGATACTGCTCCAGCCTTCCACTGCTCAGCCTCTCACATACAGAAAACTTTCCATATTAAGAGCACTGGAGATTAACTGCATTGCTACATTGCACATACAGGGTCCAAGAAGAAAAAGAAACCTATCCGCAGTTCACTCCTGGGTCATGATGACTTAGAGACAGTTTTTGTTGCACAGCCTCTTGTCTGGGGAAGGCTCGATTTCTAGGCTCTTTGATAAATCAGTTTCAATTTCTTCCTTGGAGACATGGCCTACAGCTGTCTATATTTCTAATGTATAAAATCTTTATGCTAAAACCACTCAGTACAGAAGTTCAGCCCTTCCTACTTAAGTGCTTTTTGAAGTGAAATTTTATACTGTGCAGACACAGAATAGAAGGATGTTGGGCCAGAAGCAGTGCTAGCTTTAAACTAGGAAGAAAACCTGTAGTTCTACCTCTGGAAAGGCAGGAGTCCAGTCCTCAGGCTCATCTTGAATGAAGTCTTTTACAGCCTGTGGAACCTCCTTCCTGACAGAAACCTGAAGGGAAAAAGCCTCTGTAAGTAAGGGGTTTGCTGGTGGCAGTTGTTTGCTTGTCTCCAACACCCTGTAAGTTTTTCTCAATACTTTCATAGAATGGTTTAGGTCAGAAGGGACCTTAGAGGTCACCTAGTTCCAGCCCCCCACCATGGGCAGGGACACCTTCCACTAGACCAGGTTTCTCAAAACGCCATCCAGCATGGCCTTTCAGAACAGTATAGGATTGAGAAAGGAGATTAGCATTTCCTAAAGGGCGGTTCCCACCCCCTTCAAGTGGGGGAAAAAAAGAACAACCCAACACATAAAATGTCATCATGCACAGTGCATTATCTATAGTCCACTTGATTTCAGATTCATTTTATTTTTAGCATATCTTCCCATTTCTACTTCCAGTTAGAGCCCATATCCTCTTCAAAGTGGAGTCCTCCCCACCTTCTCCACAGCAAACTCAGGAAGTATACATTTATGTTATTATCTCACATAAGACTTGCTGAGGCAACATTCAGTGAATTCAGACTATTAGCTCAACCTTTTGAACGCTATTTCACAACTTTGTTGGCTATTCATGCTGACTAGTAGGCTATATAAGCATACTATAAATGCATCACTACACTCAAGATAAATGCCGTGCACTCACTAGTGAGCGGTTCATGGTGAGGCATTCAAAGTCTGTTTCCAATACACATTCCTAGCATCCAAAAAACTCCCAAAGAAAGCTTCTTAAGTATTTACCTTCTTACCTTTTTTTTTTAACTGCCTTCCCATTTGTACCTCCAGTACTTACCTCCATGTAGTTGCTTTCACATACTACCTCTCTTGGACTCCACGGGCCATAATGGCAACTTGCACTTTTCAGATGGGTTGCGGCATTATTCATATCAGGAGTATGTGATGTTTTGATCTGTACTGTTACTGTGAACACATCTTTCTGCATGGAAACAGGGAATACTTGCTTGTTAGACCAGTTTTTCCTAGTTAGACACCACCTACCCTTGTGAATTAAGAGTACCTTACAAAATCCACTCACCAGCCTCTGCACAGAAGAGAAACTCCGTAATGAAGCATTATTGTTTTTTACTTAGTTAACTACATAGGCTACATACCTGTAGCACATATCAAGATAAACATTTGAAGGGGAACCTTCAACATTTCACATAGCCCTAGAGCTGAACACAAAAAAACTAATGCTCCCAAAAATATAGCTGATCTTGTGTTTTATGACACAGTAGCAGTGAGCAAGCAACAAGCAGCCAAAGCTTTTGAGCTTTTACCCTTACGTGTCTCAGACACCAAATACTAGAGCAGAGTAAAACACAGCTGCCAGACAGAATTCCCTATTCTTATCCAAAAGAAACCAGTTACCCTTCAAGGGCATACATGCGATATGCTTCTTCATGTGCTCATCTGTGTTTTGTGCTTTGCTGTAGGACATTCAAACAGCAAGTCAATGTTATGTTCTCAGACCTCTGGATGCATTCAAGGAGAATGAAATCATTTTTTGCTAATAGGTGTTCAAGACATTATGACACCTCAGTTAATACCTATCAATAATTGATAATCTTTTGCATAAATGTCATATGCAACAGCACTGTAGTCAAAACGACTATAACAGACTTACCTCTAAGCGAGAATGGCAGCTTAGTGCAGAAGCGCGAAACTCAATGTTACTCCAGTTGCTGTAAGTTACTGTATAGCCACACTGTGATGCCATGGCCTCATCTAGCTCCCAGGCTATGCCAGATTGATCTATGGGCAGTTAGTGGAGAGCAGTATTAATGAGTATAACTCCTGCTCTGCAAAGTCCCTGAGCAACCTGCCCTTGCCCCAGGGTTCAGCTGACCCTGCTCCAATGCAGCCCAGCTGCATGCCCAGGCATAAGAGAATTGCAAAGTAGCGAAAAAGAGCTGTAACAAAGTCTATAGAAAGTGAGAAAGGTAAAATTACAGACTGGGACAGGGAACATTAACAGCTCAGGGACCAAAGATGAAAAAAATCTCCACCATGTAAAGATATTAAATCCTGAAGGGACAAAACCCACAGTAAGCGCAGAACAGTTAGGTCAGTGTCAAAGCTGTCAGGATTGACAGACGATGACAAGACAGCAACATCAGGAGTCCAATCTGCAGCTGGCCCATGTTTCTCTGACACCTGCCTGGCCAGAGCGTCTTCAAAGGTCTAACAAGGATGACAAGCACACTAAAGCTTAGCTTGGATTTTTTATAGGCTACAAACCTGCCTTTGTGGGCTTTTTTTTTTTTTAAAAATCTCTCTTCCAAAAAGAATTGCTTTACACTTTCAAGCTGTGCATATCCCAACTGCAGAGTGTCTTTACACATGGATGAAAAAAACTGAACAATGAAAATACATCAAGTGGGTTTTTACACAAGTTTAACATTCTAGACAGATCGATGTTATGGACTATATCTAGTTAGAGAGCTAACTAACATGGAGAACTAGTTCAAGGGTGAGTTTACATTTTATGCATATGATCTTACACCTGTTGATGTTTATAGCCCAAAAGCTATATCTGCCCTTCCAGGGTGCTCTCTGGTGCCTCTCACTCAAATGCACCACTTGTTGATTACTGAGCCCATAGCCAGAGGGCCCAGCTAATTTTTCTTAACTTCATTAAGAATTTATACGCCTCCACCAGGTCCCTTAGCTGTAAGCAAAGAGAGTAGAGAGCCACCAGTGCAAAATCAGTAACGTAGTGCCAGCTTCAGCTAGTGAATTTTCAGGATAGTATGTGCTGTTACTGGGGAACATGTTTACCAGGAGGGAAATCCACCAGCATTAACATACCTAGAAACTACCACGTGCATTTTAATTTGAGTCCAAAGCCAGCCATGATTAGACTTGATATTGCAGAGTTACCACTCTAGAGGGCTATAGGATAGGTTATACAGAAATAAAGGTAGCATTTGGCTGTTTCTTACAATGAGGTGCGACCTACTAAGCTCTGATCTTAGCATAATCCCGGGAATTCTCATATAGGAGGACCTCAGAGAATTGTAAACATTTCACCATGTGTCATTTTCTCTCCAAGTTCTTCTATATCAACTTACCAACAACAGCAAAAGATAAGTATTTGTCCTCAAAGTATTCTGCACTCAGTGTTATACGCAAAAGGTTCCCCGAGCACTCCGAACTCATGGGTCCTGTGTTGAGCATATTGGAAGGCTAGTAAGTAGAGATTAAAGGTAACATACAGACAGAAATTTGTTACTTCCCAAACTGCTTTACAAAGTCAGTGTTGCGGCAGTCATATTCTAGCACATCTGGCCCGGAAGTGTTAGAGGCGTTTTTTTTTCCCCACCAGCAATAGTTGAAGGAGAAAGGCCAGCTCTAGTATTCCAATAGTAACTATCTGGTCAGCGGGCAATGCTAGCTGCACCAGCCAGTCATGGAAATAGGATTCTGGAACATGGACAAGGAAGAACTGAATTGGCTGCCCCAATCTGATCACCTTAAATGGAATAAAACAGAAGAAGAAAGTTAAGAAAGTCCCTCTGCCCTCCTGCAAAAGAAGAAAAAACCCTAGAAGGCCCAAAACCCCAAGCAACCAAAAAACACCCCCAAACCACACACACCTACTCACAAGAGGAGCCACAAGCCAGCTCAGGGTGGGGAGCAGCCACATCAGCTACCCATCAACCTACCCTGTTCACCTGCCCCAGTACCAGAAGCCAGTCGGATCATGCTGGGACAGAACCACATAAGAGCAAAGACGATGGCTTGAGAACCTCAAGTCCCAAGCTATCACCACAGCATACAGCAGGCTACGGCTGCCAAATCTCTTAGAGGCAAGAAGCAGGTAAAAGCTACTCCAAGTGTAGGACGAGAAACCAGAGAAGACTTTTCATTTGACATATATTTCCAATAAACTGTGATTTGTTGTTTTGAACAGAAGTTTCTATGGCATAGTGAGTTAATGCCAGCTAGACTTTTTATAGTAACAGTGCATTTCAAGGGCTGAGAAGATAATTTTTTTCTAGTGAGTTCAGCACTATACCCTTAAGTTAACCAGAGATGCACCTCTCACATCAGAGCTCGTCATACCAAGGAACAAACAGATGCTGGCAAACATGACCTTATTCTGCCCATATTCCAAGCTACCAACTTGATTCAGTGCAGAAGCTATATAATTGCTCCAAGCTGGATAAAGCCTCCTCCAGCATCTTTTTACTTTAATCTTTGGTAAATACTAACATGTCCATACAGCACCAGTAGGGCAGACAGTCCTAGAACCAGCTCTCTGTGTCTGCTCTTCCAGGACCAGCTCTGTTTTGTAAGAAAGAAGCTAAAGCAGACGACAGGTTTTCTCCGGCAAAACACTGATATCTTTATAGTATTTAAAAAACCTTACACATTGTATGGTCAATAACAATAACTAGGCTCAAGAAAAGAAGAGCAAAACTAAAGTCCCTATTAATTCATCAGTGCTTATTACCAGAGTGAGGAAAGGTAGAAACATTTGCTTAATATGACAGTACATAAGCCTAAAGAGTAGTTACCAATAGACACCACTATGTTTGGAGTTTCTCAGAAAAATGTGCAAGTATGGTTGCCACAAGAGCTTCAAACTCCTCTGAAACACACACCACCTATGAAAAAACCTGGAAGTTGTTAGGCAAAAGCAGTTTACAGCAGCATTACCTGGTCTCCCTCGGGTCCATATTTCAGAGATTAATACCCCTATTAGTAACAACCTGTAAGAAAAGACAGGGATTAGCAGCAGCTTCAGCTGTGGCAACATCTTGCTAACAAATTTCTGTGCCCAGAAAGTTCCAGTCTGCATATTAAACTAGCCTTAAGTTTAGAGATACAGGCCTAGACCTGGAAACTACAAAATGGGATTTCCTTGGTCACTGCTAGAAGGTGGGGAAGGTAAATCAGAGAAGTGAATATATTTAATGCCTTGGTTAAGACCATTTATGGTTAGCAGCCACCATGAAGCTCTCACCTCTGCACCAGCCTCAGCTCCATCGTGCAGTTGCTCGGCCTCTCCCTGTGGTACTTTTTGCCTTATAGCCACCCACAAACAAAAATCTCCTTCATCAGCTTTGCATCAAAATCAAAGCCTTCTGGCTTCTCAGGGTCTTGGGTTACATGGAAAGGCTGCCACCTTTATACTGATGAAACTCATTTTCAGCTGTTTACCCATCTAACTAGGAACCTATAATTCATGTCACCTGTTCATTTGCTTTACTGATTAAATCTGCTCCTACCTAGGTCTCCCCATTTTGATGGTTGCCAGCTCCTGACTATCAGGCTGTCAGGGGGCAGTAGGATAACTGTTCTGGTAAAGCATGTGGCAGTTTGTTGTTTCAAAGTTACTTCTCTTCACTCTGTCTCCTCCGTGGAGGTTTTTGCACAGCCTTCCCCAAACAGCTGAATTCTGCCAGAGGCAAATGTGTAAGCTGCAGCTTTAAGGCAATTGGTATAACAAAAAAGGGAAGAGGCTGTTGAACTTCAAGGTAAGTGGTCAAAACTAGCAGTATAAAGGAACCTAGCTGGAGACTGATGGGTGTCACAAACTAAATGAAGAACTGACTGGGTGACCTGTGGGACACCTAGACCAGAAATCATCCCTCAGTCTGGGGAAAATTTACCCCAAAACTGTGGATGAGTGGATCTGACCACAAATAGACTGGAGAAAGAGTCCTACCTTTGCTGCATGCTGTAGGCGGAGAAGTTATACCTGTGGGCCTGGGTCCAGATCAGTGATGGTTTCCCACTGTCATCAGTGTGGGTGCACTCTGTGGGTGATGCATGGGAGTGTGACGGCACTGGGGCTGCTGATTGTCAGAAGGTGGCCAGGTCACTTACTGTGCAACAGGGTTGGTATGGTGTCCATTGACATTTTCTGTAAGTGATGAGCACTGTTTGTGTACAATTACAGCAATATCAATAGCATAAACAATAACAGCTGCAATGTTGTTTTATGTAATAAAGGGTGCTAGAATTCAGTATTCCTTGTCTTGGTCATCATCCTGTTCAGCTGTCAGTCACTCTGTGCAAATACATCCTCAACTCTCAGAGCCCCAGTGATAATTGCCACAGAATAATGACAACTTCACCTGTTTCAGGGTGGGGAGACACTGGAATAGGTTGCCCAGAGAAGTTGTGGATGTCCCATCCCTGGAAGTGTTCAAGGCCAGGCTGGATGGGGCTTTGAGCAACCTGGTCTAGTGGGAGGTGTCCCTGCCTATGGCAGGGGTGTTGGAACTAGATGATCTTTAAGGTCCCTTCCAACCCAAACCACTCTATGATTTTATAATTGCTCCTCTTTCATGGCTAAAATATTGATTTCCCCATTTTCTTTGTGCACCTATGTATTTTCTAGCAACTTCACCAGGATATAAGGAATATTGTGCATGTCAGCGCCTGTCATTCCTCTGTTTGAAACACTTTTGCCAAGAGGCGAGCTTGGCAGTGTTTCCTAACAAGCGCTCAGAATTGCCTGCACCCCTCTCTGCGTAGATATTTCATATATAGACTAACCTTATATCGGCGATTCTTTTGTCCTAGGCTCACGCCTGGAACGTTTGGGTTTTGCTCCTTGCTTTTCGCACGTGAAGGCTGCAGGAGCAGTAGAGCTGGAGGATTTACTTGTAATTAACACCGGTGTCCTCCAGAGGGAGCCTGAGACTCTCCTATCGGGCTGCTCCGCCCGGTCCCTCCTGCCCGCGGCACCGTCCCCAGCGCGCAGCCAGGGCAGCCGCAGCTGTTCAGAACCGGCTCTCAAACCTCACAAAGATGACACGGGGTCGTTTGAGTGAGTCAGACACATGTATTTATGCTGCTTATCACGGCTAACCTTACTGCACCACTTCCACATCTTCAAGAGTATATATAAAAAAAAATATTGAATGTAAAAAACAAAGTTTGCCATGGTCCAGGGTGCTGGATTTTACCCCAGAAGCAAGTTTTATCCCCAACTGGTTTGTGTTGCTGTTGTTTCCTTCTGAAATTCCCTAGCTGACAAATTTTTAACTTTACAAGGAGTTTTCCTCAGAAATACTATCCACCAAGGTTACTATATATATAATGGGTTATGATAACAAATAAAACCATGATCAGGCAGTCAGGGCTTAAATGTCGGATAGCACATCCCTGTTTATTATTGTTGGAGTGGAGACCATTTGAATTACAGCTTTATTTCACTGTGCAGTGTATTTTTACAATATTACAAAAAGGTCATTACACTTTTCCAGAACTCTATTTTGGGTACCACCAGGGAAGTGCCTGAGATTTCCTCTAGTTTGCATGAACTCCACCCAACATTTAAAGCAGACCTGCATTGTTGACGAGCTCATCACACTAATTGTATGGTAAGCATCAAGGTTGCTCATGCTTTTCAACCCCAAACAGATTCCAGCTATGTATCCATTAATCCTTCAACATGCCAATACTCACGCGCAGGCTGAGGTTATGGAGCAAAGGGGCATCCTGGAGGTGTCCTGTTCACTTCTTGCAGCTTAAACAGAGTCATGACAACCAGCAACCATATACTGGAATGGGAGGGGTATTGCAGTAGCCCTGCTACAACTCAGCCTTATCACAGCAGTACTGAATGCATTACACGTCTAGTTTACACACACAGTCGCTGTTTGTTTGTTACCTTCTTTTTCTGTTTTTACCAATCAACTGTAGATTAATTCCTAGACACTTTTATGTTTCTGGGTTGTTTTGGAGTTTTTTTATATTTTTTTTTTTAGTACGTAGCACATGTTGTCTTGGACCATAATTATGATTCTGGGCAATACAATAACACAAATAAATCTGAGATTACTTATATCCAGTCAAACCTAAATTACCAGCTGACAACTAAAAAGCAAGAAGTCTTGTCTGTCACAATTTTAATTTCTAAAGAATACTGAAATACAAAAGGCTTTACTCAAACTCTATGGCCAAAATGTCCCAGATGACAGACCAAATTTTCTTTCTGGGCCTTTCAATCAGTATTGGGGCAAGAAGAGGAAGAAATTATGCAGTACTTTGTACACGTTCAGAGCTAACCACTGTGTGGAACCATGTGCTGGTATCAGCATATCTGAGTGTTACCTTTCAGCTGGTAACTGATCTTTCTTCCATGACAAGCAGCGACTGGGCAGTAGGGCCAGATCATATAGTGCCATGACCCTTGGATGACGGAAAAAAGGAGGTCTGTACAATCTAATATTGCTATCTGTTAAGTATACCTTGAAAGCTATTTTGACTACATGAAAAAATGCAAGAGAAATTAAAGCCAAATCATAGTTCCTCTAGGATTAGGTAACATAATTCTGTGCTAATAAGAATAATAAAACCATGAGAGATTTTGCAGTCTCACCCTTATAAAGTGACCCTTGTAAAATGTCCACAAGGAAATGTATTACTCATTTTCTTCACAGGGTTGCAATTCAGAATAATTGATATTCAATCAACTACTCTATCTGCCTCTCTCTGTTTCCTCCTCCCATGAATCTGTTCCTAGACAGTGTGTTTATGTGCTAGCCTAATTCAAATATTTTCTGTGTAAAAAAAAATGGGCAGACAGAAAACACGCAGTTCATCTGTAAGTGATATCTGCAAGAGCAGACACATTAGATAGAATGAGGCCATTAACTAAAACTCAGCAACTTATGCTGGGCTGTCTCTGCTGCAAGATATGCCTCCTCTGGGGATGCGAATGATTTCCTAAATCATCACTGACTTGATTTTCAGTTAGGCACAGCCCTGCTACGGGAGTACAGTGGAGATAAGATCCCCAGAGAGTCAGGAAACCATCTGTCTCAGAGTTATGGGTGGTTTTCTTTGGGCTCCCCCATACTCAGGCTCAGTAGGTATGATGATTATCAGCTGACAATTCACAGATTAAAACAGGGACCAGCACATTTAAAAGGACAAATGTCCCTTGTTAAAGCTTTATAAGGCATGCTATGTTAGTCCTTTCTTCTCTGAATAGGGCACAGCAGGACGTTTGAAACAAGCCTCCCCCCAGGAATATCGATCATGACCATATTGTCTTGTGAAGTGCATCGTGTTTTGCGCTCAGAGCATGCATGAAGCCATGCCTCCATCCCACCTTCTCCCCACTCGTGCTTTCTGAGTGTCATCTCCTTCAACGGGGCAGCGTAAGAGCAGTGGATGCCCTCCCCTGAACCAGGACCGTAACCTGTGGGGTTATGTACAAGATCTTCTAAAACTGAGAATACCATTCTCAAAGTTTGTCTGCATCAATAAAACTGAGCGAAATTAAGTGAAAGAGTTACACCAGGAAGTAATTTGGCCCTTGAAGTCCAGTTAGAATTTGAGAATAGGAATTTATGTGCGGTGGAGAACAGTCTGTGGAAATGTCTGGAACCAAATGCAAAGCAATTTAGATTACTGTGATAGCACAAAAGCGCTTTGTGTAGACAATTTAAGACATCTGCCCATGGTCCAGACATCTGTGTGCGATGAATACCATTTTTGAGCTAGCTCTTTATTTATCATTCAGTGATGTCCATTAGTAATTGCTGCCCCTGTACAACCCTGTCTTTGTCTATATGTAGTTATATATGGTTACTTGACAACTGCAATAAACAAGGAAAGAATTACTTGTTCTTAAATTGAAAATACAATCTGTGATCTAGTTCTATTTCAAATACAGACAAACACATTTTACTCTTCCCTCCCATTCTCTCTCTTTGTCTGTATTTGAAGATGCTGTTGCACATTTATATCCCTCAAAGTAATGGACATATAAACTAGCTCCTGTCATGCAGATGGGTCGTGCAGATATAATCCTTTTATATTTTTAGCTTATCTTCAGTTTCAGTCCTCCTGCAATGTTGAAGAACCTGAAACACCCAGGCCTGTGCTCAGAAGCCAGGCTTCTCTTCAGACATAGATTTCCTTTCTTTGGTCACTTCCAACACTTCTCTGGATTTATACTCAGTATTTCACTGATTTGGAATCCTATCTTTTCTCTATTTATGTGAAGTCTTTGAGATTTTGCAATGCCATTTACTTATCTAGTAAGTGAGTCTTTGGTGCTATAAGAAGGAAGAAGATTTTCTTTGGTGTAAGACCAGTACTAATTAGACTTTGTAGCAACAGAGACAGCAAGTGGAAATAGTGTGTCATCTTCAGCAAATAAACAGATTTTTTCCGTCTGTTCAAGTAATACCACACAGTGTCTTATTACCAGTCAAAATGAAGCAATATAGAACCAAAGGAAGAGTAATCTTCCCAAAGTACCTTTATAAAATTTAACTTGTAAGTCTAACTGTAGTTTATTTAAATACATTCTTATGCTTGTTTATTGAAGTCTCTAAAGTTTGGTGCTGCAGTCCTGAACAAACAACAATCTCATCCTCTCTGATTTCAGTGAGCTTTGGGTTAGGCTCTCAAAGTTTGGAGGATGAGGTTGTCTGTGTTCCCAGCACGCTGTAAACAGCGAAAAACTTTTTTTATTGATTGATGTGTTTTGAAATTTGGAAGTGTATTCAATTGCATCAGTGTTTATCTGCATTGCCGTGCTGATAGGGCTCCGTATTGCCTGTGGGGAAGAAGATAAGTTCAAATTCGGATGACACACCTCCTCTCCCTAGAACTGGCAGCCATCCGGCATTAAGTTAAAGGTCTCACAGCGCTTTTCATAATGGTTAGGGGGCAACTCTGGCTTTTTGCCAGATTTCTTTCTTCTGTGGAAACAGATTCGAATCATGAAGAGCCAAATGACGAATGACTTTTATGCAGGACCATGAACAACATGGATAAGGTCTGGGAATATGCCCACCTTGTGCAATGGATTATGTAAGGAACAAGTGAGTCTCCTTTGTACGGAGACTACCCTATGAATGAGGCCAGAGAGGCAAAGCAAAATCGGCTTAACCTCCAATTCAACTCCACAGCAGTCTGTGGAAAAGACTATGCTAAAGAAAAGCCATACTGCCTCTTCCAAAATCCCCGTCCATTTTTCCCCCTTCTTATCTTGAGGAATGAGACAAAACCGGAATTGTTGCACTGAATTAGAACATTATATGGAGGCTGGGTCAGTCTGCTTCAGAGTTTCTATGTGATCCTGGAAGTCTCATTAAACATCTGTGTCTACGTCTTCTAAGACAGGGTTAATAATGTTTCACAGTACTGTTAGGCAAAATACAAAAAAAAGTTTGTGAACTGCTCATATACTGCAGAACATGTGTACCAAAAAGGTCAAATCAATATGGAAGATCACTTGTGCTTTACTGTAGCTGCATTATTTTAAATATAATCAATCTAGATTTACACTGCCGTTGACTAACTAGGGAAAATTGGCCCTAGATTAAGTATTTTGCAGGGAAGGGAAAAGTTCGTGGCATTGGGAGATACTGCTCACATCTTTTCTGTGTTTCATATACTCCTATTGATTCCATGATAAATGTCAGTGAACATTCATCAGTTCAGGTCAAAAAAATGGCATTATGTCCTGATAATAAGTTTGACATTTGTTTTACTCCCAAATCGAGATAAAGAGCAGAAATTTCAGAAGAACTGAACTTCAATTTGGAAAGAAGATTTGAGAATAAATTCAGTCTGGAAGAATCTAAGGGCTTTGCTTTAGCTTGCTTTGATGTTAGGCTGAAACCTCTTGAGGTTCTGTGGTATCACTTGAAGATTATAGACTAAATGTCTTATCTCACTGCTCTGCACAGTAGGCCAAATTCTGCTGCCAGACTTCCCCATCTGCAATGTACTCCAGTGCCTTGACAGATAACAATCTGCCACACATCCTGGAAGATGTTGCATGGCGAGAGGCTCCGGAGCACAGAGAAGAACAGGAGATATTCAGCAACAGAACCACAGCTTCCATGAGATACCATGGTAGCTGATAACAGTATGCCAATACTAATCATTTCGGAGTTGCATGGACACTTAGTAGCTTGGCAGTAATTCATGGCAAGTTTTAATATAGATACTGATGTCATCTTGCTGAAAGGAATTACTCTACAGTAATTACAATTACGATTTAAAGAGTCAGGATCATGCTGAAATCCCAGGATGGATGAGGGGGTGTAAGTCACCTCATTTTGTTTTGACCTTGACTTATATGTTAAGTTTTGCTTCTTAATTTCACTTTGCTGACAGAAAACACTTATTCACTAAGATTTCAGAATTTGAGTCTAATAAAAAAATTCATAAATTGACCCTTACTGATTTCAGGTAAAAGCTTAGTATTTTCTACTGAAAATGCCAACAGTTCTTTTTGCCTCCATTTCAAAAGAAGCAGCAGAAACTGGTTCTTAAAAAAAAATCCAATTTATCAAACAATTGAATATTTGATTATGATCTTACTCTTAACACAGGAAACTAGTAATTGTTCTTTTGAAATCAGTGAAGACCAATTAGGAGAAGCCTGGTGTCACATGACCCACGATCTAGCTCTGAACAGGTTCTGGATGTAGTTTCATTATTTATGTTGTAGGAGGGATGTAGAATTAGACATTCTTGAAGAGTTCAGGAGTGCTTTTAGTGCAGCTTTGTAAACACACTCATTTATTAGCTTATTTGGCTCCTTTCAGAATAGGCTAGGGTTTGACTATGTATTGTCCAGAGTGACAGAATTGCTTAAATGTCTTCCCTGCTTGGCTCCCATGACCTCGGAGACCTTTCTGTGTCCATGCTGAGAGGTGCTGCCCCCACAGGAGCATCCTTTCAACTACTTATGGGTCTATGCTGTGTTCTGAATTGGCTGGCTGCACCATTAGAAGAAAACACGTATTTTTGCAGTTCTCCTAAATCAGCACTGGCACAACTGGACAAGGGGAGAGGAGCTGGGTTGTTTTGGCATGGGGGAGGGACAGTGTATGGAGATGGTATACTGCTACTGATAACAGGTTGGCAAATGATGTGTTTTTCAGCACAGTAGATGTTTTGACTACTTCTGCCAGTTATTGCAGAGACAGGCAGGATCTGCCAACCTTGAATAGTAGGGAGTGTGACTTACTCCACTCTTGAACTTAGATGACATGATTGCAGTCAGAATGCCTAAGGGGGGCACCTGAAAGATGTGATTTGAGCATGGCATGTAACTACTATAGAAGCCTCCTGGAAATTATGGTTTAGATGCTTCATATCCTTGTCTGTTTATAAAACTGCTATGTTACTGTGCTGAACTTGCAGGTCCGTTTGCAAGCCTGAGCCTGTGGTATTGCCCAGCAAGAGCAAGCCCACCAGGAGGGTCCTGACTAAGACCAGGAAAAAACAGCAGGAAGAACTGGGGAGTAGTGTGGCTTGACTATTTTTTATGGTGCAGTTGCCATACCCTAAAATATATATAAATATGCTGTTCTAGATTTTATACATATTAGAGGCAAGACTACTACAGCTTGAGAATAAAATCATGTTAGACTTAGTGATATGATTTAATTTTACACGTTGAAGGGATCCCCTTTCAACATCAGTTTTGAATTAAAGAGCAGCACTCTGACATCAGTATAGAAGTAGTGATGCAGCTTTTAAAACGATCTGTCAACCTGATAATGTTGCATATTAGTCCTATAGATGTCCCAGGACTGGTTTTAGAGCTCCTGTGTGTAGCAAGTGAATCCTGTACGTTTGTAAAACAGTTTGCTTCAAACTCCTTTGCAGTCTCTTTAAAGCGCAGGACTGGGAAGCAATGCTGATGTTAAGTTGATTTTCTTTTCAGAAAGCACTATGTGCCTTGAATGTTTTCAGCTCCTTAAGGCGCTGAGTGTTGTTTTTATCCTCTTGCAAGGCAATGAGCAGTGGCTGGTGTTCAAGAAAATATTAATAAAATAAGAGATTGTGCTGCAACTACTTTAACTCAGATATCTGGAATAATCCAAGTGTTATAGGGATCATAAAAAAAAAAATTCATACACCTGCAGGGGTCAAAATCCCCGTGTTTTGACATTGTGTTAGAACCCTCATAATTCATCCAGATAAATATTTTACTGAGTTCTGTGCTATTTATTGCATTTGTGCAAGGGCACGCTACAGTGCCATTAAACCTAAGGTCACTGTGGGATTCATGTATCTTTCCATTAAGCAATCAGATTGCTCCATAGCTGATTTATAATTGTCCCACCTGTCTTTACTTTGGTAAGCCCAGCCTCATCAGACGCATTGCTTGCATCTACGTTCATCTAGTGCTTCCACATTCAAACTGGGCATATAAATAGATGTTTGCTGCTGAAGGAAGCAGTTCTTAAAGCACCTGATTCTAATCACTGTAAGAAAACGGATATAGCATTAAAAGGGCTTTCGATCAGGGTAACTGTTCACAGTTTCCTTTGTGCAAATGTTAAATGCTGCTACTTTAATTTGGAGGTTTTCCACGTTTGCTTGCAGTGGTATCCTTAAAAATCTCAGGACTGGGAAGAAGTTTATGAGTCCATAAATCCATGTACTTAGTACCCTGCTACTGCAGGCAATTTGCTGTACAATTGTTTTCATCAGCTGACTAAAACCCACTCCAAAACCAATCAAATTTTTTGCTCTCCCCCCCCCCCCCCCCCNCCCCAATGAAAGAACCTTGACATTTGGAAATGTTCTAATTTTTATCCAGATTGTGTTCTTGAGCAGTTTATATTGATTTGTTCTTCTACCAGTACAGCTCTTGAACCTAAATTGCTCTTATTCACCTCCTGGTTTTATTTCTCATTTTCAAAATAAGAACTCATACTCACTGTTACTCTTCATTTTGTGGACTAAAGCATCCTGGTCTTTCTCGTCCCATGTCTTACACTTGACTTTCTGTTCCTCTGAACACCCTAGTAGCATGTTTTTCTGCAATATAGACTATCAGAAGTGAATTCAGATGAGGTTTCACCAGCACTATATGTAATGATGAGAATGTTTCTCTATCTCTACTGAAAATACCTTGGGGTTTTTTTATGGTCATGTTCTGTTGATGGCTCATAGCCATGATGTGACCAATTACCTTAATGATATCTTTCTCTATTCATTCTAGTCAAAACTCTGAGCAGATGGATTCAGCATATCTCTTTGCTGCATTGAAACTGGTGGATGAGAAATGGCTCACACCTTTAAGTGGCACAAAACTGTATCATTTAATACGCCCTGTTAATACAGCTATATGAAATGTAGCTTGTTTACATTCAAAAAACTTCCAGAAAGGACAGAGAATCCGCACAAAACATGTATGCGCAATGTGAAAAGTAAGCCTGTCATACGCATTATTAATCACCAGTACAGCCTGTGTCCTGCTTAATCATTCTTTGCTGGTCATTGGACCTGAGTTCTAAGCAGAGGTTTCAAAGATGTTAATGTTCTGGGGGATTTTTGGGGAGACTATAGAACATACTGAGCATAATGCAACAGACCATGTTGCTGTTTGGTGGGAAAGTAGATAGCAGCCAAAGAAGACTTTGGCAAAGCAGGGCTTCACAGCTGATAGCAAAGCAGGGTAGAACATCCCATTTCATCCACTTTCTCCACTTAACATCTACATTTTCAGCCAGTTTGTACATGTAGTGACGAGGATGGTTATGAATTCTTTTGAGGGCAGAATAAGCGTTCCTTCTCGGACTTCAATGTTTCTTCTTGGTTGTGTCGCTGAGACTGTGTTAGTGTCTCATCTGCAATGGGCTGTGCTGCCATTTTGTTGGTGCTGCCATTTTGGTCCGTGTTTCTTCCATAACTGCTGAATCACAAAAAAAAAAAATCATGCAAATATCCTTTGTCTTAACCAGAAAGAGATTTCCCTGTTTGTTAATCACATAGAATGTATTTCACCTGACATTACTTTTAGTCCTTCAATTTTAGGTTTTTAGCCTAAGCCATTAGGCTTAAGCTTTCCCTGTAGTCAGTCAGCAATTCTTCTTGTCAGGTGTGTGTCTACAATACATGGAATAAATCACTTGTCACTGACAGAATAAAGTCCTAACTGGTTATCTTAGACCGAAGACCTAACCTTTGGAGGGATGTAAATGAGCAAACTTCATACCATTTTACTAAAATGCAATAACTCTAGAGCTGAAAGAATTCTGTCTTGACCCTCTTTGGAACTTACATAGTAATTGTGTCAACGGTCTGCTGCCATAGGTTCTTCAGAATAGAAACTCCAAAATGTGGACAAAGTTTTTAGCTTCTAGTGCTCTATTTTTTCCCAGAACACATTAAGTAAACACAAGATGGTAATGAAGATATAGTAGTCCCTTCATACGCTCCTAAGATTTTATTTGGCTAACCCAGACCCACAAGAATGCCATAGCTTATTTCATTATTCATGAGAAGAGCATGGTGGAATGCTTTCAGATGTAAATACCCTTACATCTCGACAATCAGTGCTATATGCCCGTATTACAATATTGATTCCTGGCCTGTTTTTCTCTTAAGTATTGAAGGAAATCTTTGCAATTCTATCTTTCACCCACACAGCCAGTGACTGATGGCAAGTCAGAGAAATGGGCATGTCAAGGACTTCAGACCTGAACAGAAATGCAAAGGAAGGACAAATCCCCAAAAGGAAAGAAAAGAAAGTAGAACTAGAAGAAAAAGTACTGTAGTTTTGAAGAGAAATAGAAGAAAAGCAGGTTTAAAGGTTAAGCAAATTGAAACACTGCTACAGCTTTGATACTGCTCTATTCATTTTAGCGTTACCTCGCCTTCCAAACCCTGATTTTCAGTTTCTTCTATAGCCCTGTGTGACTTATCCAATCTTCAGGATTTCTTCCCTTGTACTTGGTTGTATCACATCTACCCAAATGAAGTTATAAGCCTGGACTGAGGTTCCTAAGGGACTATTTTAGTAACACTGAATAGTAAGAGAGTTGAAAACCAACAAGAAAGACATCAAAGAAGAAATAAAGGGAAGATAAAGAAGGCTGAAGAAAGAAGGCCCCAATCTTTTTCTACTTCATCTTCCTAAGGGAAAAAAAAAGTCTGCTATAAACTTGTAGGAAAAATGAAAAGACTACACACAATAGTTCTTCACCATTCTTTACAGACATGCTTTTCCCACTGAAAGACCCTGTCTTATTTTACCTCACTAGCTATGATTTCCCATTAATTTTTTAAAAAGTGTAGCACTGTAGGGCCCAGCATATTTGTTGCAAGCAAGAATTCAACTGTGACAAGCAAGCCAGGTCATATATTCAATATGTAATTACTGTATTAGTAGCCTGTGTAACGATAGCTGCTGCATTCAGCATTTCCATACAAGCTGTTGTTTAGATATTGTGCTTCCAAGGCTCTGCTTTAGACCTATTCTGCTACAGGTCACATTGCAATTTCAGAATAGTTTGAGTTAGGAAAGGTACCAGGCATTTCCTACCTACCTCAGTGAATAGTGATTCAGTATCTCGCCATCCTTCATCTTCTATTAAACAAGCCTCTGCATTACTGTTTTTTCAGAATAAATGGCAAACGTACTTTCCAGAAATGGAATATGCTTAATGCACATGTACAGTTGACTTCTCCGCCTAAAAATATGTCAATAGCCTGGTAACCAGTGAGTAGTGGCACTGATAAATTTCTTTCCTTCTGTTTGACTGAAGATCTGGTGTGATTCACGTATTCCTAGAAACATTTACAGATGCTTTTAAATTCAAATGCTAGCAGTATTGTCCTCTGACTACTCATACTTTACTGCCAAACTCAGCTTAAAAAATCAGTAAAAATTTCTGGAGCTCTAAGTTCTGTTCCTGGCTCTGCAGCAGATGTAGTGTTTCCTCAAGTTACCGGATCGTGCTGCCTCACAAACCCTTTAAAACTCTTTATCTTTCTCTTGGTAATACTTTGTTATCATTGGAAATACACAATTTAGTGAATGGAAGGGGCTATGTTGCTTTTAAAAAAGTTATTTTCTCAGAATAATTAAGGAGGGACAGTGTAATTTACAAAGAAAGTTTGTCTTCCTGAACTAAACAACAAAAGTTGTAAATTCCCACTGATTCTTAAATCAAAAGAGCATAGACAGTCCCTAGGTTGGGAACACAAAAGCAAGGACAGAAGTGCTCTGTTCCCGATCTGCCTCTCACTTGTGACAAAGAAAAACCATAACATTACAACAGTAGTTCCTCTGATTGGTGTGAGAGGGAGGACTGAGCCTCTGCAGATGTGGTGCAAACCCCATGTAAAACTCAATTGAATGAAGCCATTTGCATCCAGCCAGGGTGCAAATGAAACCCGGAGTCCTGCGCTGAGAAACACATCAGTCAATGGCAGAGTGAAAAGCTGTGATTCCTATGGGTGGTTGCGCTGCAAGCGACAACGCCCTGTGCTCGCTGCTGTGACGGCCGGGGATGTACATCAGCAAGGACCGCAGGGACTGGAAGCGGTGTTGCAGTCCCTGTCCCACGTGCCCTCCTGCGGGCTGGAGTGGGTGGGATTGCAGCAGGCAGAGCAGATCAGATTCAGCTCTTGCTGACAGAAGAATTGCCATTCTAATTGCGTTTATTTTTTTTTCTTTTCTCCCCAAGAAAGCACCTAAGGCAGAGTTACACCCACTTTGTCCCACAGCTGTGCAGTTTAAATTACGAGCATTTGTGGAGGAAGAACATTGAGTCCATTTGCCTTTAATAGGGTCCCCCTGGTGTAACTGCTGACAGAATTTGGTTGAATGAAGGCAATTCAGGGAAGAAAACAAATAGGGGGAAAAATGGCCAGCCCCTAGGGATGGCAGCATTACACAAACATAACAAACTCACGCACAACAGTGCTCAGAGCATTGTTGTTTCCAGTTTAGATTAGCCAGTGGCAGCTTGACTTTGGATAGGCTCACTGCATGCTTTAGAGAGCCATAAAAAGGATGTAAGCCATTTTATGGGGGTCACAATCCCTTCCGATGTAGCCATATGGTCACTAGTGCAAACTTTTCGCTCCATTCACTCCACTGGTGAAAAACTTGTCATCTTAAGAGGGATTTAAAACAACGGTTTTGTCTTGAGTTAACTTATTACCAGCAGCTTTGAAGGAGTTAATATTTGTAAAAACTAGTCTAGACACTTTGTAATGATTTGTTCCAGAATACAAATATTTCTGGTTGACCTTTGGCTAGAGCACAAGATACTGTGAGCCAGCCTTATATATGCCACTTTCCCTAACCGTCTTCATCTCACAATCCTTTTAAGCCGGTGATCAGCAGTTAACACCATCTTGCAATATTATAAACCACTGCAGTGCAGTGAAGGTGACGGTGTTATAGCCTAGATTTCCCTTCATCTCTTTTGCCCAGCACCAGCAGCTAAGCTCATGCCCACCATTAACAGCTGCTGCTAAGTTTTCCCGCATCAGGAAGCTAGAAATGACCTCTCTCCTTTTCCAGATGAACCAGTCAAGTAAATACTAGGGCATGTTTTCAAATGAAGATGCAAAAACCTGCCAAAAACCTCCAGTCAGCCCACCGTGTAAAAGCATGATCACAGCTCCGGGGAGTTGCTGTGTTTTAGTGGAAGCACATGAAAAACTGCTTTGTAAGGGAAGATGCTCCTTCAGACAGCTCAGTGCTCAGACACCGCTTATGTGAAAAGAAACCACGATGCATCAAATACAAAAATAAAAGCAATTCCTGAGCCTCGTGATATTTCTTGATGCAGATAAAAAAGAGAAGACGTCTGGGTCTGCAGAACACTGGGAGGAGGGAACTGGCATTTCTAAATGTGCTGCCCCCAAGGGACTGGGTCTGTTGTCCAGAAAAGAGCGATGCAAGATCATGCTGATGTAAGGCGCTGTAAGTTATGATAATGCAGGTTGCAGCTTGACAGGCTCGGTAAGAAGCCAAGACAGCACGTTTCTGCCCTCCATGCCAGGCAGAGCAGGACCACGGGACACATCCAGTGGCCATAGCAGTGACTAAGGACAGGGTCACCAGGGTCACTTGGCATGTCGACCTGAGCAATGAGCCCACCACATCCCCCTTTGCCACTACAGATCTCACCGGGTGTCCCAGAAAAGTATGTGCCCTTGCTGCCCAGGGGGCTGCTGCTCACCTTCCGGGGCAATTTCCAGCATCTCACATTCTCGCCTGTGATGACTTAGGTTGTGTAACCATCTGATGGGCTGCTGCGCTGCAGTACCATTTCCAAAGCCAGTGACAATATTTCTGCAGGATCTTTCAAATTTTATGCTGAAATCTCCAAATGACCCACTAAGATGACCTCATTTGTCTTCAGGAAGTATTCTGTTCACATTCTTATATTTGGATAGTTCTGAGAAATTCGCTCTGCACTCAGTGCATTGCTTTCTCACAAACTTTCTGTAACTAAATGTCATTCTGTGCAGATCATTACTTTTCATCTTAATATTGCTGCTGGTTAATTACGTTTTTCAAGAAAAAAACATGTAGCAGAAGCACAGACTGCTGTGCACAACATTGAAGGGTTGATGTAATATCTCGACGAGCCATATTCTGCAGTGATTAAAATTTCTATAATTAATGAAACAGGAAGGTGATAAACAATGAATTTATTAATGCAACTATACAGCATAACTCATAAGAAAAAGAACGCTTTCTGCAGGGCAATTGTAACTTAGGGGAATATGGGTAAACACAATCAGAGAGAAATATATTATCTTAGGCTCCCCACTCTCCTCAATCTTCACAACTGAGGACACTTGTAAGACTTCAAAATTATTCCTAGGAACACAATGGCATGGTATTTATGTTGACTGTACAACAAGGGGTCATTGAATTCTTTTGCTTAAAACATGTAATGAATTCTACCCCCCCCCCAAAAAAAAAAAAAAACACACCCCACCCCTGGCTCCTTCCCTTTCTGGTGCNGACAGAGGAGAATCAGAGGAGAACGTTCTGCAGCATTTATGCATGATTTTTTTTTTTCCAAGGGAGTATTGATTAGATAAAAAAAAAGTTGGCATAAATAGTTACTAAGCAGATTTTTTTCCCAAATCTTGCAGTTGGTTGTGATGGTGTTGATGGTTTGGAGGACTGTTGAAATGAAAAGTTTGGAAAAGTTTGCCAACAGTGCATAAAATACTTTATGCCAACATTTATAACGAGGGAATAAACCTCCACGTTCATCTTCTACAATTTTCAAAACAATATCCGTGGAAATGGCAAAATGTTCCCTTCCGGAAGGACGGTGCGGCTGTGCTCTGCAGTTACACCCGGACCTGGCCTGACTTCCCACTACCCTCCGCCTTTGACTAAGGCAGAAATGAGCCTCGATACAGACAGCTACTTTGGGGCATAATAGGGAGGAGAAATCAAGTTCCCTCTGCAGCGTGCGGGGGGACACTCCACATCTCCCGCCGCACCGCCGGCGAATAAAGCCGTTTATTTGCCACTTCAGCACACCAGCGGCAGCGAATCGATAGCGGATCAATCCCCTTCGCCTCCTCGTTATCCGCGCGGTCCTTGGCACCGCTTGCCGCACAAAAGCGGGGAAGGTAAAAGCCGAGCAGCTCAGTTTGTGGGCACCGGCGGCAGAGGCAGAACTTGCTCCGCCGCGCTGCCGCAGCCCGGGGGCAGGAGGCGGCTGCCCCCCGCCCGCCCCCCGACGGCCCAGCCCCGGCGGCATCGCCCTCCCCGGCCGGGCTGCCCCGAGCCCCGCGTCTTCTTCTCGGCCCCGGGAGAGAGGGGAACTGCCTGGTGGTGCCTGGTAGGTGGCCGCAGCCAGGTCCCCACGCGTGCTCCGGGGAGGGGACCCCGGTGGGTGCGGGACTTCCCCGCACCGAGTGGGATCCCCCCACCAAGACGCGGAGGGGGGACTCTCCGGGCGCGGTTTGAGACCCCACGGAATGCCGTACGGGAACCCCAGGCAAAGTGCGGGAACTCTCCGGGAGAGGAGAGAGTACCCCGGGAGCGGTGCGGGACCCCCCGGGACCACGGGGCAGGATTCCCCGGGGTCGGTGCGGGACTTCCAAGAGAACACGGAGCGGGACCCCCGGGAGCGGTGCGGGACACCCCGGGAGCGGTGCGGGACTTCCAGGGAACACGGAGCGGGACCCCCGGGAGCGGTGCGGGAGGCAAGGCGACACCTCTCAGCCACTCTGCGGGACTCCGGGGTGCGGAGCGGCCCCCCCCCCCCCCCCCCCCCC
>RSEF01000003.1:109452837-109531020 GCA_003993805.1 Himantopus leucocephalus
GCCCCCCCCCCCCCACCACCACCACCGCGGGCAGTGCGGGACCCCGAGGGGCGGAGGCAGCGCGGCTCCGCGGCGGCGCCCGCCCCCGCCGGGACGGTGCCGGGTCCCTTGGGGCGCTGGGACGGGAACGGGGCTCCGGGGCGGGGGCCGGGGGATGCCCGAGGCCGGGGTGGGGACTCGCCTGAGCCCGCCCGCCGCCTCTTTCCTTCCCCTCCCACCTCGGGCTGCGCGGTGCGGCCCCGCGGTGGCGGGCGGAGCGGCCGGCGGCGGCGGCGGCCCGCGGCTCCAGGTAGGCAGCGCCGGGGAAGGAGGAGGAGGAGGAGGAGGAGGGTTGCGGGGGGGGGTGTGTGTGCAGCCCCGGCGGGCTTCGATGCTCCGCCGAAGTCTTGCCCTGAACTCTCCGGCTCGGGACGCGCAGCCCCTCCGCGTCCGTCCCCCCCCTCGAAAGGAGGCGGCTGCGGGGCAGCGCTTGGGCCCCCGCGGGGGGGACGGGGCGGCCGGGCGGTTTTCCTGCCGGCTTTAATGACTCCCTCAATAGAGGTGTCTCTGAATCCCTTTCGCATTGCAGAGCTCTGCCTTGCCTTGTGAAAGCACGTTTAGAGTAAAAAGTAAACTGGGTTTAAGCAGCCGTGAATCACTACAGTGTGGCTAAAGAAACGGGAAGTCTCTTCTCTCTGCGTGGCCGATTTAAAGTAGACTTATGAAGTTGGGGATAGTTTCCCTGGTTTTAGATCCAGGTGGATTTTGAAGGGGATTTCTCTTTTTACTAGAAAAACTTTTCCTGTGTGCTTCTGCAAGACAGTGAAAATCCTCACTGCTCGGTTTCTGGGTGTTCTCGCCAGTGAGAGCGCCCTGTGTCAATACTATTTCTCTTTTGCCTAATGCAAAGCACAACTGCTGGTTATTCTGGGAGCTGAACTCAGAGTGTCTGCTGGGGAAGGTAGACCTCAAGATCTGAGCAGCGGCAGCGTATTGATTCCATTAGCAGAATTTACAGATCTACCGACAGATCCCTTTTAACACAGTCGCTTTCCCAGAATTAAAAGTTCTCCTCAGAGCATCCGTCGCTGGTCTAGGCCAATAGATGGCATAAGGTACTCAGGCTAACATCCTAAGAGGACAGAGGAGGCAAGAACACACTTTGTACGTGAGCCAGGATTTTCGGAGGGTACGTGTGAGCCAAATTCTGGGCGTCCAACTGGGGATACCTTGGGAACGTCTCATTTTCAGAGGCACGTCCCAAGCCAGGCATTCTTATTTTCCATGGTCACAAGTGCAGCATTTTCCAAAATCCTTCTCTGCTCTAAGCAGTTAGGGTTAAATTATCCACAGTTTTGGTGGGATTTGGTCAGTGTTGATAGCCTGAACTCAGTAGGAAGCAGAGGTGGCATTTCAGATTTGCGGGGTGTATTTGGTATTTGCTAGGGAGAAGCTGCCCATTGCAGCAGGGTTGAAACCAGTAATCATATTTGATGAGAATTGAAGGTTTTTTATAGAGAACTGTATCCTCTCCTTTTTGCCTTCTACTTTTCTAGATTTCGCTTCTCAAAAAGATAGTACTTGGGGGAGTGGAAGACAATTGGCTAATAAGGAAAAAACTTGCTAGTTTCTGTATCTAAACTTTTGCTGAGATAGCACTGTGGGTAGACGAAGATGATTTTATGTTCTGAAATTGTGTAAATTATTTGTATATAGGTAGGTAGCTAAATGATGATAAAGGGGCTTTAACTGACAGTAATCATACCTAGCTTTTACATGGTGCTTGTTATCTATAGATTTCAAAGCAGTTCTTTTTATAAAGAGGTGCAGTATCATTATTTCAATTTTTTTCAATTGCAGGAACTGAAGAATGGGAAAGGTCCAGAAATAGTATCCAAATTTCCTAAGTCACAGTTCTTTATTTGTCTGCTAGACCGTCTTTATACAGGCTGAAAAGATTTTTTTAAGTTGATCTTAAAATAAAAAAAAATCTATATGTATTCATAGCAGAGGACATTAAAGCTGTTTTGGAAGAGACGTTCTTCCTTGAACCGTACCTAAATGTCTATGTCTTGTTATCAGTCTCAGCATTAAGGCAACCCACAGAAATAGTAGCAGCCCTTCAACTTGCTATTTGTGAGCGTGGGCAAAAGAAAATCCATAAACAGAGGTTTTCAGCTGAACTGATGCAAATTCCAGTGTGATCCCTAGCATTATTCCTGAGACAGGTGAGGTCAGATGGTTTCCTAAAATCTCCTTTGTAGAAACGGAGAAGTCCTGAAGGAGAAGCTTTCTTTGCTTATCTCTCTAGGATTTAGCAAATTTCCCAGGGCAAGAAGAAAAAAACCACCTCAAACATAAACTGGTGATAAATCGGTATTAAGCCACCAGTATCGCCTTAGTTGTGCAATTACAGCTATAGGCAAGGCACAATGAACTATTAATACTCGGTGCCAAGACCAGGGGCCAGGTTCTGCCTCAATGCGAAACAAGGTTCAGCAGTGACTGAGCTGAGCTGCAGAGGCACCTTAAACCCGCATGGAGAACGGAGACAGCCGGCTTCCCCCGCTCAGCGTTGGTGCATCTGCCAGAGGTGTGCTCCTTGTTGTGGCTGAGCCCCCAGCGAAGCCGGCGTTGGACACATCGCCTGCCTCTGTGCTGGGATCACTGCCAGAGACCGCTGCCGCTGCTCCGGTGGCTGCCTGCTGTTTGCATCCCTCCTCCCTGCCAGCTGAGCAAGCTGAGCCCCACATGCTCTCAGGTAAAATAAGTGCCGGTTAACAAGGAGCGCGCGTGAAAGGCAGATGCTCTGCAGAGTCTGATGCGAGCTAAGGTCAGAGTGAGAAGCAGACTGTATCGTGTTGGGTAATCTCTTTCTCAACAGCCTGTCCTTCAGCTTGGTTACTTGAAAACAGGTTGTGGCCATGCCTTCTGTCTTTCCTCCTGGAATCCCTCTCTGGCTAAGCCCGTTTGTTTTCAGCATGCCTCCCATCTGAAGGCTCTTGATTTAAAGAACTTGTTTACTTGCTACTGGGGCACATATATTACAAAGATCTGCCCAAGGCTAATGACTAGAAACAAGGCTCAAGTCTCTAAACTCGCATCATTCCCTGCCTTGCAAATTTTCAGTTATGGGATGTCTGCCAAGGACACATAATAAAACAGAGCTCATGAATAAATAAAATGTATTCCACTAACCTGTGGATATTTTCTTCTTATCTTGCCTTTGCCCCATCTCTTTATTCTTATTTCTTGCTCTTCATGTATTTTTTTCTGTTTAGCCTCTTTCTCGTTTTTAATTTATGAGATCATCTTATTTTCTTCCTGTGTTGTATCTTTACTTTCCAAGGGGGAAAGCACCCCCTGAAAACCAGGCAGGGTGCTGTCTGATTGCCCTTGTCTGGTTCTGTGTAGAGGGCCAAATCCTCAGCTGACAGAAATTGTCCTTGACCTGTTCCAGTCAATGGTTCTGCACCAGTTAATGTCAGGGGATCAGCTGCTCCAAGCTGTAACCCCAGTATTCTCCATTCTTTACCATTTATACTTTTTTACACCCCATTTCCTTCTGCCCCCTTTTGTTTTTCCATATTTTACTGATGCTTCTTCCCTTTACACTCTACTTTCCATTTTATTTGAGTATGTCCTATTCTGTCTTGTCTTACCATCATTCATAACGTATCCAAAGTCCTAACAGTAGTGTGTTAAACTGCTCTCATCTGTCATTTGTGGATGACTTGCCCATTATTTCTTAGAAGGGAGTTCTCTATGTGGCAGTTGCTTGTAATGGTTTTCTTGTGGTTTATTTTTCATTCTGCTCCAGAAAAGATGACTTCTAAAATACTGATCTTGCTTGGAGAGGAAGATGGTGTTGACCGTGTTGGTCCTTAGTTTCTGAGGGAGCTCATTGCACAGTCATGATCTTATTTTCAAGAGAGATTTGTCTTCTGGAAAGATAAGCTTTATCACTTACATTAGAAGGTCCCGTTGTGGTCACCGTTCTTGTTCTGGAGCTTAGTTTACTCTGGATTCAGGCCATTTGTTCCGTCACAGGCAAGGCCTGAGACCTTGATTTTCACGCACTATTCTGCAAGGAGCTAGGGCAAGTCTGGAGTAGGCATGGTGGTCTCTGTGGTTGAAGTGTTGGTAATGTTGATATAAGGGATCGTGGAAGGCTCCACTCATTTCAGCTTCTCTAAATTGTTTCCCTCACTGATATCTGTCTGCGAGGTACTCTTATGTCCTTGGTCATAGCATGATTCTCTGTTCTCCATCCTTTTATCTGCAAGCCCTCCAGCTCGTCTTCTCGCCCTTCACACTGAAGTGCCTTATCCATTTTGCCTTCCCATCCCTGACAGGTGAGTGGGGATAGAGGTGGCAGATCTTGATTTCCTGGCTCTCATAGCTGCTGAGGAATTGCTGGGCACAAGGGGAGGCTGTTATGGCTCAGCCCTTGGGCTCTCCTCTGTTCAGGGCGGCCACATGCCCTGACTGCAGACGTCAGCCTGACTTCAGTTTGCTCTGTGTCTGTTGCCATCTCTACCAGGTAGGTTTATGTCTTGGAGGCTGTTGAACTTGGGCAGGGGGAGCTGCTTGATTTTGATCCAGCAGAATCGATCCACCTGCAGTGGCAGTCGAGCAGCAGTGCACCGTCCGTACCTCTGCCAGCAGTGGCAAGAAATGCAGTTGTCTCCACTCGCCCTGCTGGCACGGTGTGCGTGCTCTGGAAGTGTACCTATTCTGCTGGAGCTGCCTGTGCTCTGAACAGGATTGTCTTGGGGTAAAGGCTAATAAATGAACTTTTCTCTTTTCCCTTTTTTGGGAGTGTTTTGGTCTTACCAGCCTGCCAGTCAAAACCAGCAAAGGCCACATGGACAAAAGGGAGCATGGCTGGTTTAAGGAGGACAGGTTATTGATCATCTGAGGCAGAGAGAATTTTTTCCTTTTTTTCCTCATCTTTTCTACATTTTTGTCCTCTGTTCGTCAACTTGGACAAGCAATTTAGATGCGAACTGACATCTTAAAAACTGTTTAATTATTCCATGTTTTTAAGCATTCTAGTCCAGCGCTATTCTACTGACAGGCTCAGAGCTCAGCCTGTGCAGAGGGCTGCTGGCCCCTCTTCTCCTTCAGTTTTCACTGAAAGCAAAGCAAAGACAGAGGCTTTATGGACTTGGGGATGTTGAATTAGAACATGTTGACCCGCTACGTGACATTGAACAGGTCACTTCTCAAATCTCAGGTTCAGCTTCCAAAGCACGGAGCTCAAGGCATCCGCCTCACAGCAGTTTTAAGTTAATAAAGCGCTGTGAGATTTACGGGCAAAAACTGTAATAGTGTTATAAAACTTAGTATTAGCAATTTGCTGCCCCATATAGAGGGCATTTTATATTTCTCTGGTTTTTTTTTTTTTTGTTCTTTTTCTCTGAGCCTAACAAATTGATTGCTGCTGTTGATGTAACTACAGGCAGGTTACCTGTGGGAGGCAGATAGCCAGCTCAGGAAAAATCCATGAACAGCTTTGATTTGCATGGACAAGTTAAGGCACAGCCTGGGTAGTTTGATAAAAGTTGGAAGCATTTCTGATAGCTCTCCTCTGCTCCTTGCTTTTCTTCCACTGACTCTCCTTGAGCTGACAAGAGCTGATGCTGCTTCCAGCAGTGTTAACTGTTGTGAAAGCTTCGGCTCAGAAACCTCCTTGATGCCAGGGGAGAGAGTATTGCAGAGGGCAAGGCGATTCTTGACTTTAGGGAGCGAAGAATCGACCTCATAGTCTGTGAGACGCAATGATAAATCTACAATATTACTTTAGGATACAATTATTGTCAGTCAGTATGTTTAAAAGGGGGGCGGTGGAGGATTGGATACGTCCCAAAGAAGACTTTTTTTTATTGAAGATTTTATTATCTCTTTTCTCTTCTTTTTTTTTTTTTTAATTAAAACTCTTCAATTATCTGAATCATTGTAACTGCTGATTTAACCAGATTACGATTCCAAAGCTGCTTTGTAATTTTATGAACTCTATTTATTGCCAGTTGAAAGAAGAACAAATAGAGCCATAAGTTAGGTTTTGATTTGGAAAATAACTAACCCATTACTGCAGCACAAATTTAAATCAGTCCTCCATGTTTTAGCCCTAGCTAGTGACGAGTATTGAATGATGGTTTCAGCATGACATTTTAGTGGCAGACACCTTTTCCTTGAATAAGCAGCTGAAAAGGATGCTGCCTTGTATATCCTTCTTAAGCTAAGGAGATCTGTGTGTCTCCCTGTCCAGTGCAATGTTTGCACTGAAAAGGACAGCCAGTATGGATCAATACTGCTCTTTTAATTCACCCATGAAATTGGTAAAAGCTTGAGCTGAACAAGGGGGACAGCCTGGGTCCTTGCTGGTATTTTAGCTCAGTGCCATTAGTCTGGAAACGGTAGTGGTGTTTATGGTCTCCTTTTTTGTACGCTGTTCTTTCCAGGGGGTTGTGATTTTGTTTCACTGTTTGCTGTGTGTTAGGCCAGGCAGAGAGCAGTTTTTCCCACTTATTTTGGTTAATTTGTTAGGACTACAGAAAAGTACAAAACTAAGGACAAGTTAGCTCTTCGGGTCTCAGTATATTTGACAATCAAATAAGAGATGTTATGGAATACATTGAAACCTGTGACTCCTAAACATGAGAAAAGCTTAATCTGCGAGCACTTGCTGCTAGGCAAAGTGTTTATTCCTGGCTCTCTGGGGTGCTCCATCCATCTCCTGGCCGTGAAGCCAGCCTTTTCTGAGGTCTTCTGTAAATGCTAGAGGCAGGGAATGTGTTTCAGCGTTCTTAAGCTGTCAGTTATCCTTGGCACTGAGCAAAAGCTCCAGCTCAAGGTAACACTTGAGCACAAGTTTATTCATTGACTTGTAAGAAGTCCCGTTTGACTTGAAAGAGACTCTTTTTGCTTGTGTATGTCCACCTCTACCTGAAAACTTGGGACTGAGGCTCAGCTGCCATCTTTGACAGCTCCTGGCCCTAGGCCCGAGACATGGATCTTAGGCAATCAGACATGCTTCTCTTAGTAATAAGTCTTACTGATTTCAGCTGGTATCAAGCGTTTATGTATTCAGATACAAAGCCTGAACTTTAAAGATCTTCGGGGCCCCTGGGACCTGTGGTAAACTGCTGCACAAATGAAGTGAGAGGCAGAAGTCATCATTTTTCTCTCTGAGGTTTTACAGAGCACATACTGAAGTACTTCATTCAAACATAGACAAAAAGAAAGAAACATAATCTCAGGTGTCTTCTTCTTCCTCCTAGTGAGTTGTGGATTAGCTCTGCTGCTAAGGCCAAACAGGTTTTAGCTTACAGTGGTGTTTGGTGGTACTTTGCTTCAAGCAGCAGCTTATAAAGGGAAACTACCAAATAAAACAAATATGTATTGCTCTTAAATTAGTTTCTTCCAATGCACTGCATTTGCTTAATTAAATCTAATTATTGCTCTGAAGATATGTGGTCAGAATTTCAGATCTTCCTCTGGACCTGTTGGTATGAACTACCTCCACATTGTGGTGCCTTTGAAATTCTTGGGGCTTGTTGTGGGAGTTTATGAATCTGTCTAGCTGAAGTTTAGCTCCGGTAAAAACCTAAGAAATCCCTCATGCTGTTAAAGTCTTCTGCCAAACCTCTGCTGATTTTGTGGGATCAGGATTTACCCAGCCACCTGTCTCCGTTTTTCTTCTCTGGACATTTGTATGGGTCATCTTAGACATTAGAAAAATATGTTTGCAAAAATAAGGTGGGAGAAGGAAGGCGAGGAAAGGCTGTTTCTGGCTTCGAAATTCCTTTTAATTTGGTTTGGCTTTATATTCTGTTCTAAACTTTCTGTCATTGGGAGGCAATAGTAAAAATTACACCCGAATAACTTTATAGGGCCTGACATTGCGTTGAGTAAATGGCTATATTGTTATGGGCTGTGCAAACATATATTGCCAGAATCCAGCCCACGCACATAACACCTATAGTACCTTACAAGTTGTGCCAATGTGCAGTATTATTTTGCATATGTAAATCCAGGTGTTAGTAGCTACTCAATACTTCCTGAAAAAATGATGGATAATAATACTGACAGGTGCTGAGATGAATTGCACTGGTAGGACTAATGCTTATTTGGTGAAAAACTTATTTGCTGGCTGTTCCTTTTTGTGTATGATGGCAGTGCCTCAGCTATTTCTATGAATATTCAATTTAACAGTGGTGCACTGATGCAATTTTGTATCTTAGCCTGTCGTGTACTTATTTCACACATTTTCTGGCAAATGTCCTTTCTTGATGAATGCTTTGTGGGGACAGCCGAGTTGAAGTAAGCGAAGAAAATACCTTTGGGTTTTGAGAACTGAGATGGCTAATACTACACTGATATGCTGATGGGATGCTGTTAAAAAGGATTTCAACATCCTGGAGAAACTCACTGCGTGCTGCAGTAGCCCCCATGCAACATTACAGTTTGGGGGGCTGACTGAATGGAAAGCAGCTCTGTAGAGAAGGACATGCGCATCCTGGTAGGCAACACGTTGAACACAAGTGAGTAATGTGCCCTCGCAATGAAGGCCAGCTACAGCCTGGGCTTTATTTGCAAGGCTGTAGCCAGCAGGTCCACAGAAGCAGTTATTCCTCCCTGCTTGGCGCTGTGAGACTGTGTCTGAAGGACTGTGTCTGGATTTGGGCTCTCCGCCACGTACACTGGAGGCATACTGGAGTGAGTCCCGCAGAAGGCCATCAGGGTGGTTGGGGGTTGGAGCGCAGAGGGTACAAGGAGAGGCTGACAAAGATGGGTTTGTTCAATCTAGAGAAGAGAAGGTGCAGGGAAAACCTTACTGTGGTCCACGGTTACCTGATGGGTAACTTTTCTCAGAGATGCACAGCAATGGGATGCAAGCCAGTGAACCCAAGTTGGAACAAAAGACCACCTGATTGGACTTTAGGAAAAATATTTTCACAATAAGAGGGGTCCAACACTGGCCCAGGTTGCCCAGAGAGTTTGGGAAATGCTGGACATGTTCAAAACTCAATTGGCCCTGAACAGACTGCTCTAACTGGACCAGCTTTGAACATTGGAGTGGACAATATGACCTCCAAAGGACCTTTTCAACACAAATTAATTTGTGATGCTACCTGGAAAGTCAAGAATAGGGGTGGAGCAAAGCGATGTCCAATATAGGAGTGGTGAGCATGTGTCCCAAAATCTGAGTGCTCCAAGAAATTGAGGCTTCTAGAGGCCCCTCAAGTATGGGTAAGGCTTACACAGCGGCTCCGAGCAGTATGTTCCCAGAGCTTGGTCTGCATCTAATGTTTCTGTAGCACCGTGCTACATTCTGTCTCCCACTATGAGATAGCATCTGATGGACATAGCTGGCTGGCTTGACCTGTAACATGTTGGACCAGCTGCTCCCAGTGTTGGCTGGAAGGCTGCATCCAACTCCTTTTTTGCATCCAGAGGTTTCTACACTCAGGAAAGTCTCTCTTTCAGGTATTCTCTCCAGCTGCCTCCACGTATCCTCCCTTGGCATGCGGCGTCACGTCACGCATGCTCACACACTTTAAAAGTTATTTGGATACTTTAAAAGTGGTTGTTGGATTGAAGCAGACTGCAGGACTTACGTAAGTGAGATCTGGAGCTCTGCTTCAGAGTTGTCTTGGGTCAAGAGAATTTTTTTTGAATAGCACAGACTCCTTTAGTGAAATTAACATGCTTCAAACACAAAGGTTTTTACAGTGTTTCAGTTGAAGGTTTCACCCAAAATACCCACAATAAAAATTGCTTGTGTTCTTGTTGCCTAAGAGACCGTGCAAGTATCTTTGAGAATTTCACCATGGTAAAGAAAACCTTTGTTTATCTCTGAGATTAATAGAATTTTTTCAAAACCTAAAAAAATAAATACCATGCAACTTTAGACTGCCAAGTAAAATTAGATATACAGCAAAGGAAGAAACTGAACTGTTACAGAGAATTTGTAGATAGTCTGTTTCTGCTCTCTGTCCTCAGTGACCTCTATCCCATTCCAAATCTACTCTAAGTATATACATCCATGGGCCTGAACTGAACAAGGTGCTTAAGTAGATATTAGGAAAATAATTTTGAGAGAACAAGGGTGTTCAAGCACTGGACTAGATTCCACAGCCTCTCTGGGCAGGCTTTATCATGGGAGATTAAATAAACATCTGTCAAAAATTGTTTAGGAATAACTGATCCTGCCTTGAGGTGGGGGGAGGGATTGAGTTACATTACTCTTCAAGGTCTGTTCCCAACCTAATTTCTGTACTCGATAGTATATTACTAACGTATCCATTTAATTTATAAATAATAAACCCCAAAGTGACTGAGATACACCCATAACAATATTGTGGGGAGATAATTTTTTTAAGCAGCTTATCCCAAAGCCAGGACTTTACAGAATAAAACTATAATGGATTCAAAAGTTATGGGCAGCCAATTGAGTGGTTTAGCACTGTGCCATCTGCGGCTGAATTGCCCTTTTAGCTATTTTGGTCCTGTGGCTGAGTGCTGGTGAAGGTGTGATTGGTAGCACAGGCAGGACATTTCACATGTCTCCTAACAGTTTTTTCTGCTGTGATGTACTACAATGTAGTCCTGGGTTTTATGTTCATAGATGTCTCTTCCCAGCGTAAGGTGGAAAAGCTCTGCTTTATGGGGTGCATAGATTTGTAATTGCTCAGAACAACTTTTTCACCCAGTGAAACTGACTGTTGCGATTGGACTTTGTGTCCTTTAGAAACATCTTGCTTCTAAAAAGAAAAGAAAAAAAAGGAAGATTAGGAGGGGGAAGAGAAAATCTGGTACCAGAGATGACCAACAGTCCTTCAGCATCAGGAGTCATCTGTGCTAGGAACTGGAGGACAATTCCTCAGACTGCAGAGTGAGAAAGTAAGTAATAACAAGTAGTTTTCCTTTCCAAACATGAAATGTAGGATGGACTAATGAATGGAAAATTTTGAATATCAGGTCAGTCTTCCTAGCAGTAAGTTAAATCTGAATTTTAACTCTCTCTTCCTGTTCCACAAGAGATACAAACATTCTGAATTTCACAAAACTCCATATTCCTTTCCTTAACATGGAAGAATTGTGGTTCACTGTGGGTATAATTCACTTCTCTGCAGAGGCTTATGAACCCTTAACACTCTCTTGAAAGCTCAGGAGCATCTTAAATGGTTTGTGCACCTGTGTATTAGAGAAAAAATATCATGTCTAATTGTTTATCCCTTTATGTTAGGCCTGGAGGGGTTGTAGTGGTGGGATAGATTGTACACTTTCTCACCTCTGCCATCATAGCCTCTCAATGCAACCACTGACTCTTCAAACTGCACTATAAATGTAGGAATGATATTTAGATTTTTCTACTCTAGCTAAATGTGCTTTTTTTTAAAAAAAATGGAGAAATAGTTGAAGATGTCACATTTCAGAAAAAATGAGCCTGAGGATCATTAACAGGCCAGTTGAGTAGTTTTGCTGGGTAACAGCAGCAGCACGCGTCTTAAATGGAGGCTACTGAACCTGCCCCTGAGTAGAGACCGTTCTTGCTGCTTGTGAGGGGACTCCTATAAATAACTTTTTTTTTAAGTTACCTGCTATAGGGCTGGTCTGTCAGAATGCATTTGTCTGCTGGCGCTGGGCCCAAATACCTGATCCTGTGTCTCAGGGTACCAGTACCTGGTCTGGTATGTGCTAGCTATTGAGGAGTTTGTGAAGAGAGCTGTGGTGTGAGGGGATGTGCTTGTTCGTGGACAGCTAATCTGCTGTCTGACCTCAAGGCATGCTGCTTTCCCTGTCTGGGTATCTGCATCATCTTATTTGCTAAGGTAATTGAACTTTCAAATCCAAACTACCTCTATGAGTGAAATAGACTTTTGCTGAGGACTGCCTTAGACTCTAGACTAATCTAATGGTGAAAGGAGGATGCAGAATTACTTTAAGAAATATGTTGATGTACTTCATCAACCTGATGAGGTTGAGGTACCTTCCATGTCATTTTTCCTATAGGGAAAAGTATCTGATGCTGGGATCATTCTCAGATGTTTTTGACCACTAATGGTACTACAAATTACCACAATGGACGTAACAATAGGATTATTTGTTCATCATGCTTATTGGAGAAGCACTTGAATGGGAACAATGTAGGACTCAGTGGAAAATGGGGTACAGAAAATTAATTTGAGGAATGGAATCTATAGAAACTGCTGTCATTGCAGAGGTCCTTTGACCTACAAGTTACAATGTTCACTTCAAAGAGTACTTCTTGTTTTGAAACTGTGCTCTTGATGGGTATCTTTAAGCTGACCTGTCAAAGAAGCTTATTGCCAAAAAATTAACCTGGAGAGAGAGAATTTATTTTACCATCAAATCACAGCAATGCTGACCTGGTCGTAATAATGCCTTGGGGATCTTCTTATCTTGTTAAATATTTTTGTGAACTTCAACAATTGGGACAATATAGCTCAAGGAAATGCTTAATGTGGTCAGCTGTCTGTGGAAGCTGACAGGTGTCATAACTGCAGCATTATAACTACGCTTAATTGGTGGGAATTTGTGGGTAGATTTTCAAGTAAACACATTTTAATCTGTCTATTCCACTTAGTGAAGGTGGATAATGATCTTTTAATTTATTTGAACAGAATATAAATTGCAGAGCCTTTGGGAACGTTGCAAGGTGCAAGCCTTGTTAACTGTCACAATGTGTGTTATCTCCAGGAGCTTTTTTTTTTTTACCTTTTTTTTCTTTAAATCATTTTACAAGGTGGTATTCTGATAACTGGGTAGTATTAGATCTCAATCCCTGCTCTTTATGTATATGAGAAAGCAATTCAGATCACTGGCTGCATTCCCAAAGAAGCTTCTGTCGTAGAATCACAGAATCCTAGAACGGTTTAGGTTGGAAGGGACCTTAAAGATCATCTAGTTCCAACCCCCCTGCCATGGGCAGGGACACCTCCCACTAGACCAGGTTTCTCAAAGCGCCATCCAACGTGGCCTTCAATGCTTCCAGGGATGGGTCACCCACAACTTCTCTGGGCAACCTGTTCCAGTGCCTCACCACCCTCACTGTGAAAAATTTCTTCCTAATATCTAATCTAAATCTCCCTTCTTCCAGTTTGAAGCCATTGCCCCTCATCCTATCACTACATGCCCTTTTAAAAAGTCCTGCCCCAGCTTTCTTGTAGTCCCCCTTCAGATACTGGAGGGGGCCAGTCATGTTGATGCTACAGCTGTCGCTGTTTTTCCTTGCCTTTCTCTCCTACCCACCTCTTGACATATACTATGTCCTTGCCATCATCCTCATGGTGAAAATCAGCAGAGTTTCACTTTGCAGGGATTCATTTTACCTAGTATTAGCCATATGCAAGTTAGACATCTTATGACACTAGTCATATAGGGTGCTTATCTAGTCAATACAGAGATGGATTTCTCCAGTGGGTGGTTCTCCCCCCCGAAAACATGTGCCTAAGCTAAGCAGTATAAGCCGTGTGGTGGAGGTGCTTATTCTTCTATTCTTGCTTGTGTTGTTTCACTCTGAGTTATAATAGCTCCATTTCTTTCTTAGGCAGTCTTTTGGAGGAGATGATTTTATAGAAGAAAGTATATTTTGCCTTGAAGACTATCTTTCCACAGATAATTAAATAATTTTACATTTTATTGTCAGCAGTGCTCCTAGCATCTACTGTTGTTTCCAAATGATGATTGTTTCTTTCTCATCTGCATTTTATTGCAAAGATGCACGAACATTTGGCGCAAGTTCAGTTTCTGAAAGAGTTTGGTGACATCAGTAGAATTGTACCAGGGGTGAACTTAGCCAAGCAGGCTTACGTGGAAGTAACATCAGAACAAAATTTGGCCCTGGATATTTCAACTCAAACTTTATTTACCTAAGGTCTCCTGGGAGGTTGTATTGAATCTATTTTAAGAGAAATGTAGTTGTATAATTCTATTATTTTCATGGCATTTTAATGCAATATTCTGGATAAAGGATGTCACCGCCAATGGAATATAAAAAATAAATTACAACTGAGCAAATAATTTAGCAGATGAATTTATCCTCTTTGCCTCACAGAATGTCCATAACCACAGAGCAGTTTCTTCAGATGGTCTTGTTAGTTGTGCTGGATAACTTTAAGTTAACCTCTGGCCCCACAGGCTGTTTGCAAATGATTTTACAGTTAACTTAACTGTGTCAAATATTAAAAAGGAGAGTTGATGGTTACCGCTTATATCACAATGAAAGAGGCCGTGCCAAGTAATATCGCCTTACATTTTTTCAGGCTTAATTATGTGTGTTAAAGCAGTTATTATTGCCCAGCTGACAGGCAATAGCTTAAGTCATACTAACTGGATTTCAGGCCAAATCCTTAATTGTGATTGATCAAGTAAATTATACATGCATTTAGATGTTTTACTGTGCTCAGTGAGTCAGAAAGCATAGATAGTACTTTTAGGTGGCGCGTTAGACAGGTATTTGCCCTATGATGAGTGGACAAATTCAAACACTTAAAAAGTCAGTGAAAATGTTGATCCTGAGCTGAAGTTTGTTAGGGTCATACCCACAGCTTTTCAAAAGTACTTAGATGTCTGAAGCTGCACGTGTGTAGCTAGGGTGATTTGTAGAAGCTCTTAACTGTCAGGAAATTAGCAGAAGTTAGAGCCCAGGTCTAACTTCTAACTTCTAACCACGTCTGCACCATTAGCAAGCAAAATCAGGTGACTGGGGATGCTTGGATGCCCAAATACGACTCTCTAGAGTGAATTTGCTCCAAACTCCATTTTCTGTACTGGGAACACTAAAATGAAAATCTACCAAGATCATCAGATTCTTTGGGGAAAATTATCCTTGAGCTTCGTAAGTAGTTTGTAGAGTTACAGAGATTTGCCTGCCCTTTCAAGTTCCCATCAGTATTGTATCCGTCATCACTTCAGGACTTGGCCCTTTTCATTTATATTCTTTCAACTTAGAGGAAACCACCCGGAAATGTGAACTTTCTTAGTCTTGAGAGGTTTATGAAGTCCTACTGTGTAGCAAGTAGGAGGTGAGGCTATAGACAACGTAGCCATGAAGCAAACTGATAGAAAATCTGTAGGGATGTGCTGTCTTTGAATATTTTAAGTAGCAAAGCACAACATAGTCTATCCAACTGTAAATCGGGTCAACTTTCTTTCCATTGTGCCTGGATAATCACAGACAGATTAACGCTAACAAAAGCTGAAAATGTCCCAATTTGGAATTACCAGTAGCTGAGGTACTACCATGCTCAAACGTGCAACACATAAAAAAAGATGTGCTGAGGCTTGTGATGTAGGACCTCACAGAGTACGGGGACTTTGTGTAGGGGACATGTGGAAGGTAACTGAGAAAGCGAAACTTTGCTGACAGATAAATTTGTGGTATGGGGATCCACATCGCCACTAAAAATATTTTAGGGATTTGTTCCAGAAGAGATTGGAAGCCACAGCACTTTGGGGTATGTTATACATCTGTGTCATAGTGCTGTCAAAGGAACCATATATATAAACTCTGTCTCTGTGACTCTCTCCTTTTGTGAGCTTTAGGGATTTCACAGCGTGCTAAAAGCCCAGAAATGTGCTATCCCCCTTCCAAGCCAGACAATGGGCCTGTGGCCTTACCAACAATGTGTGACTGCAGAAGCGCTGGCTAGAGCCCATCTCCAAATTGGATTGGGAAGAGTTGGATCCTGTCACTTTGTTTTTTATTCTAGTGTTTGTATCCTTTTCACACGGCTTTCCTTATGACTGGCTTTTATTTGGCCCTCAAGCTTAACATTTGGAACTTCTATTTGTTGGGTTTTTTCCATCATCTTGGAAAATAATCTTGATTCTTCCAGTAGGCATCTTTCTTTTGTGTTTTGTTTCATTTTCTATTCTATATGAGTTCTTATCCAGTAGCTCATTGAAACAACTGAAGCAATTAAAGCAACCAAGTAACTAACATCTGGTATGTGTTTGCTTACTCTCTTATACTCTCTCCAGGGCAAGAAGTGTGTGCTTTGGAATGGTTAGCAGTTTATTATGCTATATATGAATACTTGTTGTTTACAGAAGATCAAAGAGGTTAATGTTGCACTTCAAGTGGAGAGTTGCAAAGTTTGTGGTAGCTCTGTGTTCTTAGGATGTTTATGACATGGGCTTTGGCACTCCAGGAAAGCATCGTTTCCAGCTGAGCAGTTTTACCCTTGAGTAAAAAAGTCAGTTGAGTGAGTAAAGGGTTCCCTTGAGTAGAGGGCGTGTTGCGCTGAGACAGAAGTTGTCATCTGTGGTCTTTGCCCTGTGGCTGGAGTCACTTGTTTAAATGCCACAAATTGTTCTGATGGTGCCTGGCAAAACAATGTCCTGGTCCGTGGCTCAGGGATCAAGGTTCCTGCAAGTCAAACAAGACATTCTTCAGATCATGAAGCTCCTCTTTCCAAAGTTATCATGAAACTTTCCTGTACATTCTTGTCTTAATCTAAAAATTACTTAATAGTAGTATTATAGAAGGTTCTGGATCATGGCCTTCGTAAGCGAGATCCTTTTTCTCTCTGTATCTTGCACAAATTATGACTACAGTGCCCTCAAAACAAAGCAGTAAATTGTTGCTCACTGCATTTATTATAGAGAGCAATTACATGGAGGCGCCATTATGAATATCATCTGCATAATCAATATGGTTTTATATTGCTGTCTCAACAGTAAGTCAGAGTCTAGTGTACTGAGGATTTGCTGAGCACTAAGTTCTTGCTTTAGTTATTTCTGAGTAAAACTTGCTTTGTTTTTGTTATGATCAGAAACACCCCTAGGTAATAGGAGATCTTGCCTGGTTTTTTATATTAGCTTACATTGCTAGAGCTCTCATCTCAATGGATTGCTGAAAGTGAAGCAGAGATTTTACTCACTGAAATTAATCCATAAATAGAGTCAGTTTGTTTTTGAATATACTTTGACCTCCAGTCACCCCAGTCCTTCAGATTGATTTTTTTTTTTTTTTAAATTTATAGCGTTGTGAAAACACAGCTTGGCTCTAGATCATAAGTTAAGCGTGGTACTGTTTATCAGCTGAGTCCTGCTGCCCTTCATCTGTGAGTAGAGATCATAGCTTTTATGTCTTAATCATTCCTAAAAGCTGAGCCTTGGGAAATGCCTGGAGCAACTGTGTCTTACAAGCATTCTGTTAGCTAGTAAATACCTGTCTTCAAACTAACGTGTAAAATCACTTCTATGTACGCAGTTTATCTTGTCATAAAAGCTGACTGTTCTCTGTCTTGCTTAGTTAACAAGCTGTATCTCTCATGTAGTGCTTTCCCCACGCCCCTACATCTTTACAGAACAAGAACTTTATTTTGATTGTGTGGTAGGCTATGCACACAGTAAAATTAATGTTTCAAAAGTAATTTGCATTTAAGATAAGTTGTTTAAAGGAGGTTGTAGTGTGGCTAGAAAAAGAAAAAATTTTCCCATTTTTCAAAATAACATTTTTCTTTCACTATGTAAATAAACTCCCTCTGGATAGATATCTGTTTTTGCAGAATTAATTACCAGAGCAAATATGTAGTTTCAGCATCTGGTTGTTCATGTGTTATACGTGGTCAGTGGTTGTTATACACAGGGAGATTACTATGAGATTTTCAGTAGCTTTGGTTGGAATGAGTCCCATGAAGAAGCAGAAGTAGAATACGTGACGTTTATAGCATCAGACTCTGTGTTCCTACTTGTATGAAGGACTATCAAAAAGTAATACAAGAAAAACAGTAAGAGAGAACCGCACTGAGTAGGTCTTTAGTGATGTTTGTGACAAACCTAAAGAAACCCTTGCATGTGGGGAAGTGAAAGGTGAGGTGAATGAGCCATGGCTCAGAAAGTCCTTTGTGACCTCCGCCTAAACAGAAAAATGGATCTGTATTAAAGCCTGATGTGCCTTAACTTGTGCCCTGAAACCCTGCCACCGTGAGCTCCCAGTGATCTATTTCTCTGTTCTCACCCCATCTGGAAGGCTCTGGAATGTCAAGAAGGCAACAGAAGTCCTTTCCTTCATGGCAGTTGTGGGGAGTTGCTGCTCCTCTAAACAGTAGTTTTCTTCATCACAGAGGAAATAAATAATTGCATTTTATAGATACTAGGGAAGTCTCAGCTGGAGGGATTCAACTTCTGGCTGATAAACTCTTCAGCTCTCTGGGCAGTTTGGCGCTTTCCCTCCCTGCATGGATCTGTATCTGCATTTCCTTCTCCTCGGCATTTAATCAGAAGTTTGAACCCAGTTTTTAAGGCTTTTCCCATTTCCATCTTTTGCTATAATCAACAAGTGACAAGGACAAAATTGCGCATGAGGGTTGACCCTACTGTGAAGCAGGATCGGGTTATCTCCCTTTAGGTCTTGCTGCAGTAAAAGGAGGTTGGGAGCTCTGCAGCAGAGTGTGTCCCTCCAAGGCAAGCAGCCTGACTGGATCATTCCATTTGGGACGATAGACAGGATCAGTAGCTGGAAAATGGCTCCACCTCCGCGATGAAACCAGTTCAATCAGTTTGTTTTAAAAATGATGAGGAAGTCAGCTCTGGATTAGATAGAGATGCCTAAGAAGTTTCATAGTGAGTTACTGATGGAGCTGTAGCGAGCAGTGGTGGACATCCAGGCTTATCTCTCTTCAGGGTATTCACAGTTGATTCATATCAAGAGGTCAGTTCATCTCAGTCGAGTCTTCCCTTCTCCACAAGACCCCATGGCTCTGGTCTTTTATTTGAAGCTACAGAAAGAAAACACTTGCTATCTTTACAAATTCAGGGAGTGGGGCTATATGGCTCAAAAGAATTAGTCCATTAATGCAAATGCCTGAGGCTGAACGAAAACTGAATTGTTCTAGCTGACAGTGAATAAAGATTGTGGAGTGGGGTTATCTTGTTCTTTTGCCTTTTACTTGTTCTGGTGGTGTAAAGTGCGGCTCACCCTTGAGGCCCAGTGTCCCAACCATCCACTCTGGCACTTACTAAAGTCTACAGTGACTCCTGTTTGAGGAAAATGCCCAGGTTTTTTTTTATGTAAAGCAGTGCTGGCACTCCTCTCTCATGCCGACATACAGCAGGGATGCAACCATGGTGCACACACTACGAACAGGGAAATAGATATAACCTTAATGACCTTCATTAACTGAGTCTGGAGACCTTGAGGAGCAGCAAAAAATATTCACACTCTAACATGTCCCAGCTTTGAATCATAATTGCTGCTATTGCAGGAGTCACTGAAAGATGGACAGGTATAGAAATTACAGTCTGTTCCCTGAGTAGCTTCCCCAAGCCATTAAAGATCACAAAAGCAATTTCTTTGCATGATACGAGTCCATCTGTTAGGACTGGAGAATTATGATGCTCTCTTGTCACATTTAAAACTCACTGACTTCCATATTAAATGGAAATCAATTAGCTTAGTATACATCAATTAATGTTTAAGTGTCAGAGATCAAAAAAATTTGCTCTCCTCACGATCAGAAGTTATATATAATCTCATGAAAAGTGTACAAACTGCCAGTTTTGACTTGAAGACAACCGTTCCTTAGAGGGAAAGCAGGAGCTAAGTTCTCCTGAAAAGGTAACTTTTTTGATAGTAACTGTATCTGCCTTTTGAATTCAGTTTCAGCTGAATGATTTAACTTACAGTAAAATATGAGACATTGAAATGTCCTTTTCTCTATCTGCAGGTATCCACAGTTACTTGCTGAGGCAACATTTCCCTGGACGTTCCATGTCTGGAAGCTCCTGTTTCCAGAAATGACATTTCAACACCAACTTCTCAGCGTTACTGTAGTGGTTATGGCTATGCTGTGGCAGAGTAGGAGTTACTTCTGGAACTGACCAAGGTCGTTAAGAGGGTTGTGACAGTCCAGGTGAGTAGGAAGGCAGGTGGAAAAATACCTCGAGGGAGTGCAGATACCCAAATATGTACTAGGCAAAACTCTGAAGTCAGGAATTGGAAAGCTTCAAGTGCACATTTGATATGTTTTCAAGAATACGGAATGCTCTTCTGTGGATGACTCTAGAAAGAAATTAATTCATACGACAACAGAAGTAATTGCAGTCCACGTTCAATCAGATAACATTGAAAGTAGTGGATTATAAATTGCAACATCATATGAATCAATACAACTCTACTGAAACCATAATTGAGAAACACCTGCTCTTAAGCTTTGTCCTAAACGTTTTGATGGATTGACAAGTTTTCTGTCTTTAAATTAAAGATTTTTTACATTATTGAAATAAACATATTTCACGACTATTAATTTCAGTGTGATAGTAGAACAGAGATTGATTTACTGATGAATTAGGCATTCTTCCTCCACACCAGAAAAAATTAAGGAGAGCTAAACCAGAACCCATTGCTTTCAAATTTGCTAAAGCTGTGTAAAACCATCAAACTGTTTTAAACCTACTTCTGTGAAATGCTGAATAATGGTATTCTTCATTTCATTTCTTTTTTTGTTATAGCATTTCACAGTAACCGGGGATGGAAAAAAGAATGTGTCACAAGAGCAAAACTGAATTAAATGTTCTAATAGTATCTTACATTCTTTTCAGGTTCAATGTAATCTTGTTGGGCACCAGCAGTGGAACTCTTCTGTTCAAAATGGTTTATGGTGAATTTTTCCGCAGACCTGGCAAAGATGCAGAACTTATCAATTTGAATGTGGGTGGCTTTAAGCAATCAGTGGATCAAAGCACCTTGCTCCGATTTCCCCATACGAGACTCGGGAAACTTCTCAAATGCCATTCAGAAGAGGCTATTCTAGAACTGTGTGATGATTATAGCGTTGCAGACAAGGAATATTACTTCGACAGGAATCCTTCCTTGTTCCAATATGTTCTGAATTTTTACTATACAGGAAAACTTCATGTCATGGAAGAACTTTGTGTCTTTTCCTTCTGCCAGGAAATAGAGTACTGGGGGATAAATGAACTGTTTATTGATTCTTGCTGCAGCAATCGGTACCAAGAAAGGAAAGAGGAAGGTCCTGAGAAAGACTGGGATCAGAAGAGCAATGACAGAAGTATAGACTCATCTAACGAAGAGTCATCCATATTTGATAAAGAGCTGGAAAAGTTTGACAATCTGTGTTTTGGTGAAATAAGAAAGAAGATCTGGGTCAGAATGGAAAATCCTGCATATTGCTTGTCTGCCAAGTTAATTGCCGTGTCGTCCCTGAGTGTTGTCCTGGCGTCAATCGTGGCCATGTGCATTCACAGCATGCCAGAGTTTCAAAGGCTGGATGCCAATGACAGGGAGATTGAAGACCCTGTGCTGGAAGCTGTGGAGATTACTTGCATCATCTGGTTCACTGCTGAGCTAGTGATCAGGCTCATCACTGCTCCGAGTCAAAAGAAGTTCTGGAAGAAACCACTGAATATCATTGATTTTGTCTCTATTATCCCATTTTATGCCACGTTGGCTGTGGACACGAAGGAAGAAGAAAGTGAAGATATTGAAAACATGGGAAAAGTGGTTCAGATCCTGCGGTTAATGAGGATATTTCGCATTCTGAAACTGGCCAGGCACTCAGTAGGACTGCGGTCTTTAGGTGCCACTTTGAGACACAGCTATCAAGAAGTTGGACTTCTGCTTTTGTTTTTGTCTGTTGGGATTTCTATTTTTTCAGTGCTTGTCTACTCAGTGGAGAAAGATGATGACTCATCAGAACTGCACAGCATCCCTGTTTGCTGGTGGTGGGCAACCATCAGCATGACCACTGTTGGTTATGGGGACACTTACCCAGTCACGCTTGCTGGAAAGCTGCTCGGCACCCTATGCATTATCTGTGGGATACTAGTGGTAGCACTTCCAATTACCATTATTTTCAATAAGTTTTCTAAGTACTATCAAAAACAGAAAGATATTGATCCAGACCAATGCAACAATGATCGCAAAGAGAAGTGTAATGACCTACCTTATTTTAACATTAGGGATATTTATGCAAAAAAGATGCACTCCTTCATTTCTAGCCTTTCTTCAGTAGGAATTGTAGTCAGCGACCAAGATTCAACAGATGCCTCCAGCATCCAAGATATGGAGGAAGTTTATAACACATCATCTTTAGAGAATGGTACAGGAAAATGAGTTGAATCACGTTCTCTTCCCTTTATTTCTCGTCTGATTCTCGGTAAATGTGGACTTACAAACTTCAGTGAATTTATTAAGAGCAGTTATTTCTCAGGGTACTTAACTCTCAGCCATATTTGGACATTCTTTGCTCTGAGGATGCCATAAAAGCTTCATTGTTTATATGAGGCTTTAAAATATGCCTCATATGGTGGTTTAGTTTTTACACAACTAATGTTATGCATTTTTTGAGAGAAAAAGTCAGGAAAATGGTTTTAAATGTGAGATCAGTGTTTGTTTGGTTTTGTGGGGAGTTTTTTGTTTTATAGGTGTTTTTTTTCTCTGCAGCAGTCTTGTAGCTGTACAGAATCTGCTTTTCTAATTTGCTGCTCTTCGAGTAGAGATATATTACAATCATGTAAGAACTATCACACATGTCAGTGAAGTTTTTACCTGCAAATACATCAGGAAAAAGAAGGAATTATGTACATGTAAAACTGTGCTCACTAACACATTTATGTAATCTTGGAGTTGGGAACCCATTTCCGAAGTTGGGGCAGAAAATATATTGGTACATATTGTTTTTACTCCATGGAAGCATAATATTTATGAATTTCTTTCCAAAAGCACAATACGTTTTTTGTTTGTTAAAATAAATTAATCCCATTGTGCCTATATTTTTCCCAGTGTCCACCATGGCCAAGCTCTATCAGGTCCTAAAGGGTCTAAATCATAAGTCCCAGGATGAAGTATCTGGTGTAGGCAGGACAGGAGCTTATTCCATTTAGCCACCTCTTATGCCATTGCAAACCTGAGCAATTCTGGTGCCTGGAGAGGCTCCTGCTGTGATTAAGACCACCCTGGTGGCTTCCCCAGAGGCTTTGTTTTGTGGGCACTGAAGCAAACGTCTGTGGTGGTCTTTGGAAGTTACTGCTCCCTGCTGTCAACACTGCTCCTTTGCTGGAGGTTGGTGCCTCGGTGGTAGGAGCAAATGGGAGCAGCATCTCAGTTGCACTGGTTCTCAGTCCAGGGCTGTAATGCCAAGCAACAGAGATGTGCGGACATGCTCTCCTCTACCATATTTCGCCCATCAGAGATGTAAGGTGGGCACCCTGTGTGGGCACCCGTATATTAAACTATTTCAGCTCCTTTTTCTAAAGCTCATCTGTTGGTGATGGCAGCTTTCCTGGTTTGTAGGGCCGGAGCGGTGCTCATTCCCTGGCAGAGTGCTGCAGCTCTGTGCGTTCCTCTCCTCTCCAGGGATTTCTTATGCAGCCAGCTAATCCTGCTCTGGTTCAGACTGGATCTTCTCCGGCTATTTAAAAGGAAAGCCAGCCCTTGAGCCTAGCACAAAGGAGTGCTGGAGAAACTTGAGGACCTTGCAGAAGTCCACAGTGTTTCTGAATGCTCATTTTCTTTCATTTGGCTAGTGACTAAATGAGATGCTGGGAAACGGAGAATCAAAGATACTGTGATATTGATATTTTCCTTAAAGAGAGGCTCCACTTTTTTTTTTTTTTTTTTTTTTTNTTTTTTATTGGGCCAAATGCTGAAGCCCTTACTGAGTTTCTACACAGGTAGATCAAACACAGTAGGAGTTGACTTCAAGACTGCGTAAAACCAGAGGATGGCAATTGATTTTAACCTCTGCAGAGGGTTGAATTTTCAGGCGTCTGCCAGGTTTTCTATTGCAAAATGCATTAAGTAAGTAGCTGAGGTGCACTTATATTTACTGAGGCACAGACCCCTGTCCTCTCTGAGATGGAGAAACAAAAAAGAATAGGATGGATCAACCTGTACCTCAGAAAGAGGTGTCCCTCAGTACTGCTATGCACCAACATAGTGATGTCAGACTTAAACAGAGTATTTTGAGCTTTGGAGAAACTTCAAAATTTGGCTTATTACTTGCTGAGTGTCGTAAGTGTATGTGATGCTTCACAGATAATTAAGGTTAATTCTTCCCATTGTTACTGCAGGAATATCAAAAGGGAAAGTTAGCCTAAATGTGTTTTGTTCTTAGTGAACAATTAACATTACAAAGATGCAATGATATAAAATATTAAATATGTATGTGCATATGAATCTAATAGGAAACAGCAGAATAACAGCATAAAAATTACTCTCTGTCCAAAGACACTCTCTTGGTAGTCTCCATATAAAGATACATTACATTGCCATTGAAGTTCAAAAGCAATGAAAAATACTGTAATGCAACAAAAACTGCTAGAAATTTCTATTAAATAATTGAAAAAAAAACCCTGGTACTGAAAAATCTCATTTTATGTATCAAGCATTACCCAAAGATCACAGAGTATACAATTTTTGTATTAAATTTTACTGACTGGTAATTTGTCATGAAATTGAGAGGCTCTGGATCAAACACATGAATCAATCTTAAGGCTGTGACGCTGTTTAAGTTCCTCTGACTTTTTTTATGCATAGATACAGCTTGCAGCAAAGTGAGGCATATCTTTTGGAACATATCAGAAGTTAAAGTACATATCCGTGTATCATGCAGTGTATGTTATTTTAACTTCTGTGGTGAGACCTCATCTTTTTTTCAACTCAATTCTATCTTAAAAAATGGCTTTGTTGTTTTCTGTTCCCTTTGCTGGAATAAATCCAGCACCTTGGTTTCACATTGGTGTAACTGGGAGCAGGATGTGAGCTGTGTTTCACACCAAAAGATACTCCCCTCAAGGCAGAACTGCAGTCCTGTAATGTGCACTGGTACAAGAACGTGTCACCAGTCTTGAGTGGCAGAAGATAGCAGAGGAGAGCAAATACTGCATGTTCTTCCTGCTGTAAAAGTTTTTAGTAGAAGAATTTACTAGTAAGAAATAAGTGCAAGAGGGGATTGTTTCTTATTTAATTTGTCGTCTTCCTTGGTCTACAGTTACATATTATTGATGTGTAATATCAGTGTCAACAGAAGGTAGATTGTCTATTGTTTCTGTATTCCTGAACCACATGTTTTTCTCTTTAAGAACCCTTCCGAAGTTCTCTCCACCCAGCTGCTCTGTTTCAGACACCAAAGCACAAAAAAGGTTACCGTTTGGATATGCATCCCATTTTGTATGCAAGATATTTGCTTGTCTTCATACGAAAGAGTGTACTGGCATGTTATTAGGTTCTTCGTCTTGATGGCAAACACTTCCCTTTCGATATCCAGTATTTCCACAGTAGCATCCATCTTGGCAGCATTTTACCCTGGTGTAGCATGGGAAAACACCACTGCACCGCGTTGCAGTTCCCTGTTTGAGCAGCTTCCATCTGGCAGGGGTGTCACCCAGCTGCCCACAGCTCGTGCCTTGCTGGGAGCAGGCTCTGTCACTGCCACCATCTCTTCAGTGTGTGTTAGAAGAGGAAAACGGCCAATGGAGAGGTATGAGACAAGAGAAACGGGAGAAGGTAGGAAGCTGTCAATCAAAAAGGGTGACAGAAAAGCCTGAGAGGACCTTAGGAGAAAGGAAAAGAGAAAGAAGTTGACCAAAAGAGTCCTCACTTGTCTTCACTTTATTTCTTGTTTTGTCCACCAGTGCTTTTCTTCCCTTTCCTTTTCTGCCTCGTGTCCCCTCCTGCTACGACCCTGGACTCCCTCCCCACCCAGCCGGTGGCCCAGCAGTCCTGTTTCTGTCCCACAACGAGGGTCGTTCTGAGCCCAGAAAGGCATGTTTCATCCACCTGGATGGCAGCAGGCAGAACTTAGTGGGGGTGAAATTAGTGAGCACTCTTCCCGTGTATATGAGCAGCCATCACCACACTTACGGGCTGTGCTTTTTTGTAAGAAAGGTCACAATGTGGCTCAAATCAATAAGCGTAAACGTGAGCTAAATAAATGACACATCTGTGTCAGGCCTGTAAACAAAATATCACTTACGGCTTAGGTAGAAATGAGTGTCAGGAACCATAATGCGAGATATTACCATTTAAAAGCAGACTTCATGCCGACTCCTGTGCGAACGGGTTGCTGTCAGGGAATGCTGAGGGTATCAGGCGGATTTGACTGGCAAATGCAGTGCACGGGCTCGCAGCGTGCCAAGGGCTCCTGACAGGCTGCTGTGTATTAATACATTTATTCATTTCCACACATTCCTAACCTCTAGAGCAAGTGACAGAAAACCACTAAGCTGTGGAGAGTTTCTCTAATATTTTTTGATTAGCTGACAGTGTTTGTGAAGCTGCTAATACCTCTTCATCCAAAAGAGGACATTTCTCAAACAAAATCAGTATAACCCTGTGCTAGATGTGCAATTTGTGACTGATAGCAGTAGCTCGGTCGCAGCTGGTAAATATTGCTGTCTGGTGCTGTATGGCTGCAGTGCTGTTGCTTGTATTTCTGAAATGTTTATGCTCTGTCAATCAAGAGACAGCAGATGCCATTAAAACCATCTCAGCACTTTCCTGCTGCACAATAATTGTGGCGCCTCTTCTAAGCACAGCAAAATGTCATGACTTGCTGAGACCTCTTTTTTTAATTTCTTGTGTAGTTGTAGTTAATTTTTCATGATGGGCTTATGGTCCAAGCACAATCTAGCAGAAGAAAAAGTCACTGTGTGTCTCTAGACAAGTTACAAGACTTTGTTATTGACTTCCAGTCTGGGCATTGCCCTCCCACTGGTCTGGCACAACTATGGTGGTACAAGGAGTGGTAATTCACTGTGGTATAGGCTGATAGGTGTTGCAGGTAGTTAAGGAGTGAAAGGCAGAGCTCCTGGGCAGTAGATATAGTTTATATGTAATTGTATATACGCCCTCTGGGCAGAACTCATTTAGGTGTATAATATAATCAGGTTAAATATAAAGACACTTTCACGAGAAACCACCTACACCTCATATCTTTTTAATGAATATATTGGAGGGGGCAGTCTTTGCACAGGGTTTTAGCAGGTCAAGGGCGGCGGGTCATGGGCTGTCTCATCCACACACATCGGTTTTCCCCAGATCTCATATACCAGTGGGAGGAAGAGACTTCGCAGCATCTCCAGCAGACCCCGTGAACCTGTAAGCCAAGGAATTGGGTTCCCAAGCTGAGGGCTAGTGGTGGAGGAGAACCTTAACTGGTGCTGTATTTTGTCAATTAAAACCAACACCATGTGGCTTCATGTGGTGACTTATGAAGGTAATCTGCTGTCACGGTTTCTTCAAAACTACTTCAAGGTAGAGTCCAAGAAGGCATTGCATTACAATGGTTTAATCTTCAGTTGTTTCTACTATCTAATAGCATATATATTGTCTAAGTCACCTAATTTTTTTATGGCATTCATAGATATTTCAACTTCAAATCCTACTCTAACTAGCAGATGACTATGTTAGAGATTAGTATAGCCTAATTTAGTGTCATTGTCCTAGGAAGTCTTATGAATCAGTGGAGACAGAAAGACACCCTGGCAGAATTCATCTCCCCTAACCCCAGCTACTACGTTGCTGGTCATTTAGGCTTTCTTTGTCAACAGAGAAATAACAGACGTCCAAAGGGGCCAGCACATCCATCCTATCTATACAAAGATCCTATCTGTAGATGGGTCCTATCTGAAGATGGCTATACAACAAACCTATATGATTTAGTTAGGTTAGATGCCTGGCCTTCAGGTAGCTGAAGTTAGATCTGATGAATGCTAGGCAACAAGAGGTAGGGATGTGATTATCCTCTGGTGGTGCCATCCTTTCCTTCTCAACACTGTATGTGTAGGAAAGACTGTGTTTCTGATGTAGGCATCTGAACTTGGGTGACATGAAGCCAGACACAGCAGTTCATTTTAAAGTCTGAAGGCTGGTCAGTGATAGCGACTGGTTAAGGATTAATCCAGTGTGATATTGCTAGAAACAGCTTCCTTTACAAGAAAATTTGGACTTTCCAAAAAAGCCTTGCTAGCTCTCTGTTAGAGTCTGTAATGACCTGCAAGTTGAAGTTCAGTCTCCTGTAGTAACTAAAAAACCTCACATAATAAAATACTAGGGAGCAAACTGTTGTTGGCAAAGAGGCAGGCACAATATGCTGACAGTACTTTTGTGACCCAAATTTGCATTTTTTCTTGGCTTCTGAAAGCCATATAAAATATTCTTACTGTGCCATGTGTTATAAAACCTGCCCCTGTGCATTAATATAAATATAATAGTGGAACCAAGCCCTGGAATTACAGCTGTAGACCTGGAAAAAAATCCAAGAAATTGCAGAAATACTCTTTAGCTGCAACTGCTGTTTTGATGTTGCAGCTGCCTCAGTGAGGAGGGGCAAGGGAGCATGCACAAGCACTGGTACGTGGATTTTGTTCCTTTGCACACTCAACACTGAGCTTTTCTTGGTCGAGCATATGGGCTGAGGGACCTCTAAAGCCTTGGGGGCTGCTCAACAGACCCTTCCTGGGGCTATTAGGTGTGTGGCCAGATGTCCCTAGAAAGGGGTGGGGTTGGGTGGGAAAATAATGAGGTCTGTATGAAAGGACCTTTGGGGAGATATATTATATCGCTGAATTTGCTGTCGCCACCCTGCTACACCTCTAAGAGACCCGGGAGAGAAAGCAGTAACGAGGAAGAAGTTCAAGGTTCAGATATTTAGCAGCAGCCATTTGAAGGCTACTCCGTGTTGTGTTAATCCAAGGGCTTTTACTGAATCGCAGGTCTGTATATAACCTTGAACCCATTCCATTAGCTGGAATAATATGTTGTCTTCCCACAGGCTTTGAGTTGCAGGTACAATATGTCCTTTTTTCTAAGCCAGTTGCTAGATGTGATGCTGCCTCTGCCTTTCACGCTGACTGGAGTTTGGATGTTTCTGAAATGTTGCACATGCTATAAATCATCCTTGCAGCTTCTACCCCATTTCCTAGAAACCTGGAAACTACAAGCATAAAAGAGTTCAAAACAGTTTCCCTAGTCCTTTTTTTTTTTTTTTTTTTGACAACATCAAATGCCCAGCATTTTACAGAAAGGGATTTGCCCCCCTGCTCCTGACCTGTGAAGTTTAGGACTTCAGGTTTTTTTATTTAATCAATTATTTGAAGACCAGCTTAGGTCCAGAACCTAAGACAGACAGGCAGATAGATAAGTTTGGTATATCATTGCAGGTGGTGTAACCACAAGTACACAAATAAGTATCCATTTCTTTGGTTTTTGGAAGACGAGGTTCCAATCTTGCATTTTTGGATTGTGAATCTTTGGAAAAAAAGTGTGGTGAATAAATAACTCATGGTTCCAAAATGCCGGTTGAGTGCTCATTGAGTGCACAGGAATTCCTTATGAACCAGAAGGATGGTGGTTGACAGCATGGCTTCGTAAGCCTGCTGGGTGGAAAGCAAAACACATTTTTTTCTTATTTCTCTAAATATTTCAGGAGGGGATGCAGTAACAATCTTGCTGTTCTGTGGTCATGGAGAGTGTTGAATGAAATGAAGGGCACATTGAAGTCAAGGCAGTTAAAAACTAACATGACTTTTTTGTAAAGACCCCTCTTCCCTCGGGACAATAATTTTTCATGTTGTTCCAACTTTTCTGTTTTTTTTTTAAAGGCAAAAATATAACGTACCAAAACCTCAGCAATATTTTTTTTTCCTGGATATTTTTAAGATTAAATTACTGTAGTTATAGGTGTGGAAAGAGAAATGGCTGGTGGGTAGGATGTGGGGGGTGCTTGAATTTTTTATAATTTATTTTGTAATTCTGTTCTTTTGCCTTTGGCATCACACACTTGTGCATTAGCTTTTTTTTTTTTTAATTAACTGGAGAATGAAAATAAATAATAGACAATTAGTATTTATCTGGAGATTTTTTTTTTAGATAATTGAATCTGAAGGAAAAGATAGGGTACAGCATTTCAGTCTGATGTCAAATATGCCCTGCCACATGGCTTGAGAATGAATTTAAAACCCATCAGAAGCATTCCTAAGCAAGTATCCAAATATGGATTCATGCATAGGTGTGGTACATTTAATGTATCTCAAGCCACAAAACAAAAGTTCTGGCAGTGTTCAGTGAATGAAAGGTTAATAGAAATTCAGGTATTAATCTGGTTCTGTTCTAGTTGCAGCTTTCGGTGCAGTAATGTACTCTTGGCTTTTAGACTGCCTCTGTAGATGGGAGGCTACTGCTTTGGGTATTTTGTATATCTAGACGTATACAGACTGATTGGACAGCTGTCAAAGCGTTATTGTGCAGGCTTTTAGAAGTCTGGCACCAAAGGTAACCTCTGTTAATCTACCGTGCTGGCACTTGCCGAGGAGTTGCTGCATTACAGGGGTGTGCGGTGCATGCAAAGTGATCCCATTAGGCAGTGCAGTGCGAGCACGCAAGTGGGAACGTGGGTCTTTGCCAAGGGCACTTGCAGCAGAGATGTTGGGTTTTGTTAGCTTGCTTTCACTGCATTGTCACCTGCTGTAAACCTCTATGTGCCCCATTTAATCTTTAATTAATCCCAAGAAGATCTAGGGTATCTGGAAAGGGTTTAGAAAACACAAGCGTTCGTGAAAGCAAATACTGCGATGAGTGGGAAAAGGTGTCTCAAAGAATTTTTCTCCTGGCTTATCTGCCTTGTCATAGGAGTAGCATAATGAAATTTAGGTGAAAAATCAGCATTCAGACAGTCTTTAGGGCCACTGTGAGTCCATATGAAAATAAATCTTGGAGGAATCTGGGGTTTCGGGTAGGAAATCTGCACGGTGGATGTGCCACGCAGCTCTTGCATACTCTGTGCTCGGGACAATGGTTGGAATGAAGATGATATCTCTGCATCAGTGGTTTTCTGCTGCATAGCTGCACTGTGTGGACTGCAGCGCTATCCACGGTGTCCTTCTCAATCCAGTGCCAACTTCCCCAAGCATTAAAATGCTTTTTCAGTCCTGAAATCAGAGGGGAGATGCAATGAGAACAGCTGGAAGGAGTTCTCCTTGGAATGGAGCAGGAAAAAGGGGCTGATGGCAAGAGCCATGTGTGTAGAGAGGACATGCCGCAAAGATGCCTTGTTGGGAAATATCACCCCTCACGTCTTGAAGCTTTTCCTCCTCCTACATTTTGGGAAGGGGACAGTCTAGCTCACTTTGTGGTCTTTCTTTCCTTTTTTATTTTATACTTTATAGCATCCAAAAGGGCTTTGGCAACACGTACTCCCCTTTTAGGCATACAGCATGTGTCAGGCTGTATAATCCGTGCAAAGTTCCCAGCTATTCAGCAAACTAAAAGAAAGGGTGAAGGGAATGAGGTCAGGAAGAAATGCTTTGTATTGCTAAAATCCTGTTCTCCCACATGTACTTTAAGTATCCAGTTCCTTTAAAATGCAGGTGAGTTCCCCATCACAAATCTAGTTCACCATACAAAAACCCACTTGCAATAAACCTTACATGGGCTGATTGGTTATTTATTTATGGATGGAGGAGAAAAAGATAAGAAAAATGCACGGCTTTTGTGTGTGGTGAAAAAAGGCAGGCAAAAAAAATTGAATAATAACTTTCATGGCCAAATAATTCCACAATTATCAGAGTGGACTTTGTTGAATGAAATCATCAAAAAGAAATTATATATACACTTAAAAAATATAATAAAAAAAATAAGGACAGGAAAAAAAAATTGCTGACTCTCTCCTATGTCTGACCCCTTTCATGGAGATTGAGATACCTTTCTCTTGGCAAGACAGATGATGAACCACTTGTTAATTAAGTGGTCAAAAAAAGTAGCTGAAAAAGGAGCATGGAAGAAACCATCTCTGTGATCAATCCTGTCAGTTTTCGACACCTTAATTAAAAGTTATCTTTGGCAGCATTGAAAGCAGCTCAGCACTTCAGCTGGGAAAGTAGACAGCTAAGCGTTCTGTTGTGGTCATTTGGGAACAACGGTACTGATGGGATGGAGAGCCAGTCCTGCTTCCACCAGGAGGAGAAACCTGTAGGTATTGCAGTGCAGGCGGGCATGGAGCATCAGCAATGGCTCTGGGTTGGATCGGGTGGATGGCTTTCATGGTGGAGACCAGCGGCTTTGGGCTACAAAGGATTGGGATCTTCCCTTGCAGCTCTAATTGAAGTTTCATGTGGTCCTGTGCCAGCCATTCTGTCATCCAGCACTTCTGGTTTCCATCACATCTTTTGCCTCTCTTTCTGACATTTAAGCTACATAGGACAGCAGTTGTCTCTCAATTTATACACTTCTTCCCTAGGGAGAGTGTGGTGGTCAAAAATGGGGTGGTGATCTTGAAGACCTCATGTTACTGGGAAAGCGGTGACTTGACTGTGGAGAAGTGGAAAAAGTTGAGGTCTTGTTGGAAAAGCTGATTTTAGTTTTGGCCAAGTTGTTTAAAATGAACCATCTTTAAATGAAACGTCTAAGGAAAAAAGAAAAGACATATTAGTATGGGGGGGGGTGGGAATAATTGTCCCCTGTGCTGTCCTGTCATAGTTATATAAAAAATAGTATAATTTATTACAGCAAACAATAGATTTTTCTATTTGGTTGCTGAACCAAATTGTTTTTAAAAAAATCCATAATTTGAGACCCCTTGAGCTTTTTTTCTTTCACTCAATGTTTAATTTGATTTTGAGGGGTTAATTCTTTTGCATCTAATTAAATTTAGGCTGGTTTGACATTAAAAAAAAATTTCACAATGAAAAAGTATTTTTTTAGAATATGTTGAAATGCAACATTTCAGCATCTTTGGAAACAAGATGCTCTCAGAAAATTTCACAATGAAATATGCACTGTTCCAAAATCCCTCCTGCCTTTTTTGTTTTGTTTTTGTTCGGTTTGTTTGTTTTGTGGAAAAGTCCCACCAACTGTGGGCTGGATTCAGAAATAAAGTCAATCTCCCTGTCACAGCCTTTTTCAATGAATTTTCTATTCACAAAAAAATAGTTTTCATCCAGTTTTAGCTGTATTCTTTGGAAAATGCCTATTTTCCTTGGAGAATTCAGATGGAGCAACAAAAATAAAATCTGTGTTGTGTCCGTGATTGCTGTCGCTGATCCATTGCCTTCCCTTGATGTGCGTGACACTCAGGTGGTGACTGGTATGGAGAAATGAATCGTCTAGTTTGCTCAAGACAGAAAATAAAAAGCAGTTACAAGAAAATCACATCCTGAGAAAGGAAATGAGCCCATTTTAACAAGGTTATGAGTGAGGGCTTCGTTATGAAGCACAAAAAAAGAAAATACAAGAAAAGCCCGTTGGACCCCATCTGTTCATGTGATTCCTTTGATGAGAATCTAACTGTGAAGGCTGATCAGAGAGAAAATTCTTATTTCTTTTAAGTAGTAGTTACAGATGAATATTTATGTTTTCTGCAATAATTGGGGAATATGTTTTGAATAGAGCTCTTTCCAGTAAATAAACTAGCATCAACCAGTAACTGCTTAGTGGCTGGTAAGCAGTAGTGTACTAAAGTGGATAGGTAGGCTCAAGAGAGAGGTTGTTATAATATTATTATTTAATATTTATGCTGTTTAGTCTAGAGAAGAGGCGGCTTGGGCAGCTAGAGCAACCTTAATGTATGTGAAAAGCTTTTTCAAGAAGACAAAGCATAGATTATTTTCTGTACTGTTTAGGGAGCAAAGGAGCTGAGCCCAAACCAGGGAAAGTGAAGACGAAGGGTTGATGGTAGAAGTGGCTCAAGAATTCCTCCTGCTCCTCTGCGGCCCCTTGCCCAGCCCCAGCTCCAGCTGCTCATTGTCTCAGTTGTGTAGATATAAATCCGTGTAAAGATAGAGCAGATTGCTCCAGTGACCCAGGTTTAAAAAAATAATAATTCTCTGCTGGGTGGGTGGAAGGGAGCTGTGAGCCTGAAAAGTTGAAAAGGCCCTGGATTACTGTCCTCTTGATGGAGAACCAACTCTTTTTTCAGTGACTCCGTAGTTGGGGCAAACTTTCATATAATTTCATAAAATAAACAAAATTTCATATAATTTGTCAGTTTGTTGGTGATGGGAAAACTTACTTCACTGGGGGTCTGACTCAGTGGCTTCAATAAGGACTTTAATGGGTTATCTACCTGTGTCACAGAGGTGTCCCTGGCCTGAGAACTTGGGGTGTGGTGAGGACAAAACAGATAGATGATGGGACCCATTTGAATTGCTGTTGTGACTCTGTCTTGGACTTAACAGGAGAAGTTGATATCCTCTGTGGTGTTGGCCAATATTTTACCATGGTCTCACTGGTGGAAAAGGAGGAAGGACCTTTGGGGAGGAAACTGGAAATGCATGTCAATAGGGAGTGAAATGACTTCTTACTCACTACAAGGGTCCTTGGGAGCATGATAGAGACACAGTGACGCTCTGCCATGAGCAAATTCAAAGGCTACTATGAGTCTTTGGCATATTTACCTAATTTTTCTTGGTATAGATCATTTTGGTATGTCAGCACCCTTGTAAAGAAGTGATAATAATTCCATTTCATGTCTGATCTTAAAAGTCAAAGTGCAAACCAGAAATATTTTATCATCTTCTTTGTGATCTGTTCAATTTGTAATGCATGTATTTGCATATAGTACTGAAAAGGCTTTTCTTGTGTGTTAGGTATATTTGTTATCATATAGCTATTAATATTTTCATTATATAAACAGAGGTGAGCTGAACTACTGAAATGAAATCCTGATCCTTACCTGCCCAAAGCATTTCATATGTCAGAAGCAACACATTTTTATGGCTCTGAATTAATCTTTCTTTGCCCCTGGAAACTTTCTTCCAGAGGAAATTTCAAAATCCCACCCTTCCATTGTGACTGGAAATGGGTTTTGGGTTTGTTTCAATTTCCATGGCAACAGGAAATTTTGTTTTCTGACAGGCTTTGCACACAAAAGTCAGATTTCCCTGGGCTCTTTTGAGTACATTAGTTTGCATTTTTATCCCTGCTAGTATTTTGAACCTCTGTCCTTAACCCCTTGACTCCATTTAGTTCACTGAAATCTGATCTGTTTCTCCTTAGACAGGACAGACAGGTTTTTACATACTTCCTTAATTTTTCAGATATAATTTGATTCAGTGTGCTGATATCAGAAATATAGCCACATTTTATACTTAGAATAGAATTCTTTCCATAGAGGAGCATTATTACTTTTTAAATTACTTCTAAGCACTAAACTTATTCCAAATCTGGCTTCAAGGTTGTGGAAGATAACCTCTATCATTCTAAAGTCAAGACCTAACTTTTTTTGTTATATGATACTGACATTCATATATCTTACTGTGGTTGTCATGCTGATCAGCCAGTCCACGGGTGTGCTTGAAGACTGCCTTGTAAATAGTATAACAGCTACATAATCATTAAACTTTGTACTGTCTTCTGCATTTTTGAACCAAATATTTCAATTAATTCCTGAATAGATGCCAGACTTCTATGGTTTATAAAACTTCATCATTCACCGTGTGAATGATGAAATCTCATTTTGTTTAACACTGGCCTCACCTGTGCCACCAAATTGTTTATCGGAAGTGCTATAAAGCTTCAAGATACATAGCTTAAATTCAAGCAGCCTCTTAAGTTTGAATGTGAAAGAAGAATGGAATGAAGTCAGGGATACCATAGTCTTATTCTTCTGCGCTTTGCCTACCTGTTTAGCGTCTGTTTAGCAACCTGTTTAGCTCCCACGAGCAAGTGTTTCACACTGTAAATACTGTCGTGCCACTCTCAGCCTGGCCAGTTTTCTTGCTTAGTTCCCCTCCAGCTGAGCTGGACTATGTGTATGGCTCCTTAACTGGAGGGGAAAACATTTCTAGTAAGTCCCAAAACCTCCCCTTACTCTTCGGCCCTTCTCTGTAAACCAAAGCAAGGCAGCGCTCATAGCAACCAGCTGTGCAGATCTGCAGATCTTCCTCTCTTTGATTAAAAGAGAAAAGAACCAGCAACCCTGACATGTGAGTTATTGGCAGCAGGATAAATCCCGGAGTGAATTAATGGGGCAGTTCAAACCTTTGAACTCTGCTTTGCCACCACAACAGTTGGAGAACTTTACAAAAGAACTGAAAAAGCTGATGTTCTGTGGATCGCAGTTTCTGGGGACAGCAGCTTTGGAGGACAGCTGGTACCCTTGATGGGTGTTTCCAGCTGCTTCCTAACTCTTTAGAGAATGTTGTGCTGATAGAAGATAACTTTCATTTCATTAAAGCATTAATAAGATTTAACTTCTAGCACAGTCTATTTCGGCAGTTATCTGCAGTCTTTTTTATTTATAGGTTTATTCTATATTTATCCATGACTTTGGTGAAGTTGCTTCTCATTATTAATAGATATTTATATTATATAGACTCTGTTGATGCTGATACAATTGACTTTTCCATTGATGTTGAGATCTGAGCTTAATTATGACTCTGCACTCCTGTTTGAAAGTCATGATAAAACTGGTCTGCATTTTTTTTTGCCATGAGTGAAATATAACCAGCTTGTATTCATTACCGGCATAGATATTTATAACTATATCTGTTTTTTTTTTCTTAGTTGTTAGATCTCTTACCGCTTTCCTTGCATGGATTATCTGAGAAAACTGCATAGGCTCTAAGTTGTGGGAAGATTCAATCTTTATATCTTAATGTGTGCCAAAAAACCCTATCATGTTGCTCAGCTGATTTGAGAGTTATTTTGCTTTTAGATAAATATTTTTGAGACTGTATCTATTTATGATTTTAGCCCCTTGTGAATGGTTACTGCACGTCATCTCTTGTTGGTTCAGAAGTATCAGTTAATCACAGAGGACAGGGAGCATGGGTGAAACTTGTTGATTTCTTTCTGTGGGAAAGTGAGTAATCATTTTTGTTCCAGATTAGTTCACTAGAAACTGTATTCCAGTCCACGCCTTTGTAAATGTTGGAAATAACATTTCTGAATTCTGAGGGTGTAAATAAACAATTATTTTTTCCAGCACCTATCCCTACTCAGTCAAAAAACTTAGCCCTTAATGAATATAGGAAAGCCACTTTCAATATAACATCAAATGTCAGCAAAAATAAATTGCTCATTTTGCTTAAGTATCTAATGATTTTTGATGCTTCATTTTCATGTCTTGACATATTTAGGTAATTCATAATTCTTAATTCCCAGGACTTTCATTGTGTTCAAAACGAGTGTGCATCCTTAATAAATACTCTAGGCTTTAGAATAACTTAGAATAATTTGTATCAGAGCATCTTTATTTCTTCTAGACCCTTCCATAAAAATATTGTTAGGAGCAGACCAGAAAGCTGCACCTCTGGTCGCTGCAAAGGACAGACAGATGTACTGCTGTCAGCAATACGAGTCTGCAGACCTCAGATGGAGTTGGGCTGGAAGAAAGCCAGAATCTACAGCCCAGTCTGAGTCCTTGGACAGGGCACACGTGTAGGGGAGGGGTGGAGGGCTCTTCTCCTCTTGGCCTGGGGAAGAGCTATGTGTTTGTTCCTTGGAGGTTACTGGCAAACAAAGACATTTGTGTGGTTACTGGCCAAAGAGAGGGTCTTGCTGGAAGGTGAGTTTGGGAAGCCCAGGCTGAGGAGCAAGGGAGGGGTCCTGGGGCCGGGAGGTGGAGGGAACAGTTCAAGCACTTCTTCCTCTGGAAACAACCTCTTTGGACTGGCAGGTGTAGGCTGGAGCCAAGGGGTGACATCATGAGTTAATTGTCTCCATGGACAAGAAAATTAATTTGCAATAATTTTACAACCTGCAGTCTTTCTGGAACTTCACTTGTTTACTGCCATCTACACTAGAAGAATTGCTCGCTTTTCACTGTTGGTGTAAAGATCATCAGTATTTTATAAATGAAAGCAAGAAGGCCAAAGGAGCCCGAGTAGTCACAGCTACGCTCAGTGGGTTTTAATAATCCCTGTACCACAGGCCCCTCCAGTCCTTCTGTTTCCGATTCTCGTGGATGGAGGTTGTTTGTAAATATGGTTTTGGAAAGGTCCTATGTTCTAGGTCATCATGGTTTCTGCATCTTCTCTCAACACAGAGGAGAATATTAGAGCTGTCCCACAAGGCACGTTGGCCTTTCCAGAAGAGAGGAATGATGGCTTACATAAATCCTGTCTGGAAAGTAAAAGCAGATCTACTGTATTTTTATATCCCTTTTTAAATGAAATTTATCTCCAAATCCTTTTTTTTTTTTCTCTTTTTTTTTTCCCCTTTCCTGAGACAGTGCGGGATAGCAGCACTCTGTTCAGCATTAGAAAAATACTATTTTCATTTACTTTGTTACTTTGTGACTGCTGGCTTTGACAAAACCCCGGATTGAATTTATCTGGTCAGCAAATTATTTCCATTCATCTGCAGCCCCAGAAACCTGCTTGGATCTTGGAAATGCGTCTGGTCTTAGTTTCAAATTGAATTGTCTCATTTTTATTTGACGTGAGTGAGCATGGACACTTAGATCATAATTCCATTTCTGTGCATCATAATCGAAGGAGAAATCACGCACCTCTTGCTTCCCGGTCCCCTCCCATCCCCAAAACAAACTTTGGGACCTCTCTACTGTAACTGGCTGTCTGCTGTAAGTTTTCTGAAGGGTATTTACAGCACAGAAGAACTGTGCAGGGGAAACATATGCCTCCTTCTGTGAACTCCTATTTGTATGCATAGGCTTTTCTTGGGAGCACTGAAGATGAATTTCATTACTGATGTTGTCAGTGAACCTCTCTTTATGTTCAGTGATTGCCATTTTTGCAAGGTCCTTTTCACTGGGTTGATAATAGTAGGAGAATAAAAAGGTATTTGACAAGAGTTTGCTATTTGGATCTGGCAGCTTTTTCCATTAGTTAACATGCATACTTATGAGCTTCCCAGGTATTCCCATTTTAAGGAACCTAAAAATGGTCAAACTAAGTTGCAGAGTAAACAGATTGGAAAATACCTCTATTTTACATCTCTCTGAACATCACAGATATTCTTGGTAACAGAAAGTCTGAAGGCACATGACTGGGCTGAGTTCATTAGACAACATCATTGTACCCTAATTGATTGCAATTAACATTTGCCCTCAAAACACAGGGCAGAGAGTCTCAGCTGAGCTTCTCCGGAGGTCAGAGTTAGATGGGACATGGAAAAAGCAGCTGGAAGCAGACAGCCAGTAAGCAAATGAAACCTTGTTCTGTGTTAGTCAGAGTCTGAGCTGTGACAAGGTGGGGGCAGAGGAGGAGTCACTGACCTCTCTGAAATCTTTACATCCTGTCCGGAGCTTACCAGCATTTATCGGCCGTAGTAGCTGTTTCGTTTCTTTTCAAGACAAGGCATTTTCTTGAAAATCTGTTTTGACAAGTGCAATTCCTGGTAGAGTGACTGAGAGTCTGAGTGCATTAACTGATAAACTGCCTTGGGAATGGCTTATTAGCATAAATAGCAAATATGAGATGCAGCACTGGCTAATGGGTAGTCCTTTTAAATCCCCTCAGTCTGACATACTTCCAGCCTATGACTAAAGGAGATAGAATAGAAAGAAGGTAGTTAAGAAAACTGGTGAGTTTGGTGATTATAAACGAATTACACAGTAATACACTTTTTGTTTTTCTTGGATATGGCTGATAGTAACTGGCATGTCCTCGGCTTATCAATATCAGCAGCAAAATATATTGTTACTTAAGGTTTTTGAGGCTTGATAAAACAGATATTTTAAGTTTGTTAAATAGGTTGTTTCACTTAATAACTTTTACTCACATAACAGGATGGAAGCAACTTTTTCTCTTCTCTGCTTCCTTACCTCTGCACTGCAGGAACTACAGATTGAACTTCTATAACCTGCCTTATAAATGGCAGTGGAGACTTGGTATATATTGGCCTTAAAAATTTTGCAAATTAATGTAATTTCTGCAAGAGATTTTGAGCAGTGTTTTTCCATGTTCTCTGTGAAAGAGATCAGAATTATTTTGGGAAAAAGTATTTCAAAGGACTGGAGTGTTTGCTTTTCATCTGAGGCATCCAGACTTTTTATTAGCAGTATTAAAATACTTTTAGAGACACATACCCCTTCGTGAAGCTGATTTCAAGCTGATCTGTCTAAGCATGGACGATGCTATGAAAAAGGTTATTAACAGCCTGCTCCAGACTGTCAGCGTGCATCATTAGGCAAAAAATAGATACAAAATAACTCTTTAATTACTTGAAGACTGGCTAATATATTTCAAACTGATAAGGAATCTCTGACTGGACATGGAACCCAACCACTTTCTTATGTTTTCCTTTGGATTATTGGATAGCAGCAGGAATTGTAGAGCCAATAGTTAAAAATTTTGAACACTTTGTTTCAAAATAATGTTTTACAGTGATCTCTGGCCTTCTGTGGCCATGAAAGAGATTTTCCTAAGCAGTCTGACATCTTAGTGCTCATAACTGTAGTTTGTGATGATGATTGTTTCTCGGTGCCGAATGAAGCAAGAGATAATAAAACCAAAATGCAAAGCTTTTAGCTGTACTGTCGGCTAGGTGGAAATCGACATCTTCACTACACTAGACAGAAACTGGACTGACTAATTCATCTGACTGAAAAACTGGATAGATTCTCCCAGAAGATGGCAGTGCACCTATGAGTAGTGTTCTCCTGCCGGCTTTGCAAGCTACATCATTTCTAGCTGTTTTTTCAATATTGAGTACAATAACAAAACCGGTAATGAAAGCAACTACAGTTGAGTGCAGATATTGATGGTATTTTTGATCTTGAAATCTGAAGTGAGCACTAGTAATCCACAAAGGCCTGTCCTGCCTGGATGGTGATGGACTGGATGCTTTTGGGTAGCTTGGCAAGTTACTCAGCATTTTGCTATGCTCACCAGCATGATGAAGATCCCATTTCCATTAGAGTCCTTCAGATAATCCCTGTGCAAAATCCATTGACTAGATCCAGAGCTTTAAAATGTGTCTGAGTTCTTAATGTGTCATTGCTGTCGGAGGAATGGATCAATGTAGGTTAACAGTTACTAAGAAATGGAATAAATGATGGGATTTGAAAGTCTGGCCATGTTACATCTTTGCTCCACTGTTTCTCATCAAAGAATTTCTTCATTCAGATATGGATCAAAAGCAGATGTTCAAAAATACCAAAAAGGACTACTTCTGTATTAGTTCTAGTCTAAAAGCAATCAGTAATTGCTGTAAATTTAGGGAAATTTCCAGTTCAGTTTCCAAAGTGCGAGTCTTAAGTGTGGATTTTCAAACATGTAATCAAACCAGAACTACTTAACCTTTGAAAAATTGATCCACTCCTTATCATTTTATTTATTTCAGAATTAGCCGTAGGGAATGCTAATATCTCTTTTTAAAAATCCATCTTAATCTATAGCTATAATTTGCAAATGAACCCCAGTAGCTGTTCTGTACTGTTTGTCTTATGACCTATTTGATATGCATATTTGCACGTACAAGCAAGCTCTTTTTGTGATGAACCTGGATGAGGAGATGTTTGTAAAGAGCGGAGAAGGAAGAGAGGGGGCTTCAGACACACAGCAATGCTTACATGTAAATTTTGAAACTAAACTTTGCCATCCATGTTTTGTCTTATCCAGAGTTACTAACAGTGAGCTAAAGAACATTTAAATATTTATTCTCTGTAGCTTAGTCTGAAAAAAATGTTCTGTTATGGCTCATTTGTAACCATTTATTTAGTTTTCCAAACAGCAAAAATGTACTAGTGGTAAAAAAAATAAAAATTGCAGCTGTTTCTTTAACATAAAGAGGAGATGAAAAACAATTGTGTGTTCTTGTTCTGCACTCAAATATAATTGCATAGTCTTGTCCTATTGCTTAGACACTGTGGGTGCTAATTTTACTAAATTAACATAAGCTGCATCATTTCCTTTGCACAAAACACAAAACTAAGCAAGAAATTAAAATTTGGTTGCTTTTTTTTCTTCTAGTTTTCAGTTTCCTCCTCCAGTAAGTCATGTGAGCTGCAAGATACATTGGGTTCTTAATTTTTCAGATGTCTGCCCTCCGTTTTAAAAGTGTGCCTGTCTTCCTTATAGAACGAGCATCCTTAGTCTCTTTGAGGGCCTATCTGTGATTGGGAACCTGTCATGATCATAAACTCATATAATCTCATAAAAAAAAAATCTCATATCATCTCATAAAATCTTTCCTAGCATCTGAAGAGACACAGCAGCACCTTCCCGTTCAAACGGCCAGCAGACCTGTCTAGCCCATCTTTAATGGCCAAAGCACATTGTACGAAGGGGGCAGCAGTGACAGATTTGATCCTGTCACCCGTTCAGCAGTAGAGCCTATTGCCAATACCCACTTCACCACCTAATAATCTACCTTTCACTACTAACAAGCATCCTTCTTCTTTGTCAGGAGAGGGCTTACATTAAATCACACCCTCGCTCCCTCCAGTCACCTTTTTAACACCATTTTTCTGGTGCTTGCACGACTCACAGTGCTCATGTGACTGACGGAGCTTTTGGCTTCTGTGCAGCTGCTCATATCGTAACTGCTGGCATTTGCTGCTGCCTTTGTGTAATCTGGATATGCTGTGACATGTAAATGATACTGCTTGCTATTTCCTTGCTCCTACTGTTTCAAATCTCAATAAAAGTGAAAAATATCACTATTACAAACTGCAGACTGAGCTGACTATTCCACAATAAGGCAAGCTACCTCAGCACCAATAAAATGTTGATATTACTTCCTTTGTGTATTTTTTCCCTGTGTTTCTTAGTGAATTCTCCATCTTTATTCTTACTGCTTGAGGTAAACCCAACCTTGTTATTTGTCTAGAACAGTATTATTCTGGGCCAAATTCTGGGACCCTTATGCAAGCAAATGTTGTTTACATTAGAGGCAATACATATTTTCATAAACATGAAGGAAGGATCACAATATGTGGCTTATGGTAGGGTCAGTGGCTCACAGAGCATTTTCTTTAATTTGTTTTGTGAACTGCATGTGACTTATAAATAAATCTGCCATACTATCTGTAATTAAACCTTTAAAGTTGTCTTCTATCATAGGGTATTTTGATTAAACTTTTAAAATTCAGGAGCCCAAGATACTGAACTCCACCTGATACTTTCTTCTACTATAGTTTTGTGTGTTTTGCGGGGTTTGAAAGGGGTTTCATATCCAGCCACATTTTTGTCTGCCTCATGTCTAATATGAATCAGCCTGTCTTTCCTAAATGCTTTGAGAAATTCAGTTCATAGGACACACTGAATATGTGCAAACTATATTGAGTCCTTCTGATAGCCCAGTCACAACTTTGTTGTTAACACAGGAAAATGGGGGAAGCTGGTCACAGTCTTTCTGCAATAATTAGCTGTAACTAATAGCCTAATGTTTGCAGTGCTCCCCTGAAGTAGGCGAGCCAAGTCTGAATTTCCCTTGAGTCAGAATGGTTTCAAACATGCAGCTCCCAGGCCAACCCTCACCTGAAACTCATACCTCTGTTGAAACCGTGTCAACAGACGGCAAAAAAAAGGGATGCTTCCGTGGAACAGAAGGGTCGTGTAGGCATCCTGCAGGCATCATAGATGACTAGCACTTGACTGGTTTGTGTTGGCTTGCCCACAGTCCTCCTACAGTCCCTGCTGGTGGTGTAGCCTCACAGTCTGCTGCTCCTACTCTACCCACTGCCAACAAACTCTAGGCCGTCCACTGCATCCAGTATCCTGCAAACCAACCTTCTTATTACTGGTGATCTTCTGATATCAGATTGGGTAGCCTGAAGGTTCTGGGAAGGAAACCAGATCCTCGCACAACTGATCTGCTCTTTTCAGCACACAATGGACTCATCCTGAAAACAATCTGGCCAAAACTTGCCTCCTAGATAATCCTCAAAGATTTTGTGGGACTGCACACATTTCTGTTCATCCAAAGCCAGAGCTGACTGCAAAGAGCTAGTCTTTGAACACGGGTACTGGTTTGGCTGATGCTGGAAGCAGAATCACATAGGTACACAAGCAATACCACGTATTTTGAATACACTCTCAGACTCTAAGTACAACACAGAACATCATTAAGACTCTGTGAAGGTTTTTTGTGCTAAAGAATGAACCTTTCTGACTGATATAAATAAACAATATGACTTGTCGGGTTAAATACAAGTAGTATAGGAATAGTATTGAGTTAGTGTATTGGACATTTAATTTGTTTTTCATCTCAAACTAGTTTTGTCTTCAGCACTAGGAATCAGTTGAATTATAGAAGGAAGATCTGAATAATTAATATAGTCAGCGAGGTTCAAAGAATACCCAAGTAGGCCTATTGCAGACTTTCAATACACTTACATTTCCTTATTGTCACAGAGAAGATGTAGATGCTTCCAATTCAAGTGACTACAGTGCAGTATTTTTGGGTCTAGGTAGCTCAGTCCTTTGAGTGTCTGTTTTAGATTCTTAAGATCACTTTGGATTTGTCCCTGTATCTTTAGGGTTATAAATAAATCTCAGGACAAGATGATTTCTTATTTTTCCCAGTGAATCACCTTCAGGTTTCAATAAATTAAAGTGCAGTTACACTGCAGGAGGAGGGAATACTGCAGTGTTGATAGAGCATTTTGGTCTGAATTTCTGTGTGTGGGCCTGCATTAAATTACTGCTCTGACAAAGTACCAATCCCAACTCTGGAACCAAAAGTGCTGACTAAGTTTTACAATTGAAAAGGAATACAATTCCATTTCTCCTCTTTGAATTGAAAGCAGGGCGTTTAAGAAAGGCAGTATATCAGGGTATTCTGACTGGAATACCCATCACAAAATACTGGGTTGATTTTTACTTATCAGAGCTTGTGTTTTATTTGCATGTACTTATACATATAGACATGCATCTACATGTACCTATACATAAAATTATACATATTTATGCATGAGTATCAATGTATTCAACTAATTGACTTAGTGTGTGCACATAGGATAAGCTTCTACTTTTTAACACCCTTTCAATTATTTCTCTCAATTTCATGTAAATGGCTTAAAAGCAGAGAGGTTTCAGAAAATCCTTGATTCAGTAGGAACTGTAGAACTAAGCTGGTTGAGTCCATGATGGCCTTATTTCACAACATCCATGTATATGGTGTTCATTATGTGTGGTATTTTTCACATGTATTGTGATAGCAATTATAGATACTGGACCTAAACCACTTCATCTTATATTGACAGTTCTGGCAATTGGCAATACTGTATTGATTGTATTGACAGGAGGTATTTGGGAAAGGAGGGGTTAAGAGAGATAGAGATTTTTTTTGTAATCCGAAAGAAATTCTGCAGCAGAACCAGGACTGAACTTGGTGAGGGTCAGGTTGCAAAATAGTCTTATAGATCTTCATTTTTTCCAAGTCCTTTTTCAGATTTTTTATAAATAATATAATCCTTTCTATCATGGCTTTATTATATACCTTAGGAAATGAAGAGAAAGAACTCTCTTATTTATCAGTGGTGCCTCAATAGATGTCAATGTGTATGTACAAGAAAAGTGTACCAATTGTGCAGAGTTGGTTTGATTAAAAAAAGAGTGGAGAAAGATATGTGACAACCTTGGACTATCAACCTCGGACTATCAACCTCATCTAACTGGGCCATCGATACAGTCTTTGTGCACCAAACACACTGGCCTTAAGCCAAAGCTGCCATTTTCTAAAGGGATTTGATTAACATCACTATCCCAAGAAACATTTTCTCTCTTCACAGAGTCTTGAGTTGTATCAGCCATTGGCTCCCAGCAATGTTCAGAGGGTTTTTGTAAGCATCCAAAACTATTTTTATGACTCCATTCTTGGAAGACAGAAAAATAGGGGAGGGAAAGCAGATGATATCCTCTTCTGCCACTGAAACCCCTGCAGTATCCAGTCCCAGGAGGGAATCCTTATCCCTGAGAGGATTACTGGCTAACTCTTATCAAATATTTCCTATCTGTGACCCTAGATAACAGCTAGAAGATAAGGACCTGCTATTTTATGAGGTAAGTCAAGTCAGATTTTCTGCCTTTTCCCTAAGAAGTTGCCTAGCAGTAGCTGTGGTGACAGCTAACAGCAGAAGATAAGCAAACGATTGACCAGTGTTTTCAGGAATATAAAAAATGTAGCGACTGGTTTTCCTTTCATCTGCCAAATCTGCTGGCATTTCTTAGTGGCGGCCATAGAGAACTGCAGAGAAGGACAAATGGGGAATGAAACGGTAGTCTCATCAAGTCGATTTCTGTAAAGCAATCCTTAAATCTTGACTGAATAGGTTCCAGCAGATGCCACGTTTCTCCTGCTGTTGTGTGATTTGATGCACCAGGCACAGTACCTCTAAGTTACATGGTACACATTGCTATCATCTTACTCATTAGCTGAAGAATAATCTGCAGTGAGCAAATAAGCAACACTGTTGATGTGTACAACTCATGCCTTTGGTACATGTAGGCAAGGTTAAGAAGAAAAATATCTATTTCTGTTGTATCATAAAAGCTGTTGCAGCACAATACAACACACTGTGCAGTTCATATGTGCATCCTATACTGCTGTATGCCAAATACATCTTCAGCAGTATTTTGAAAACCTTGCATAAGTTTTGAGATAATTGGTGTCTGATATATAATAACCGTGTCAGTAAACTTGGTGCATCTTATTTAAATAGCAAGACGTTGGTTAGCAGGAAGGCTTTAACCATAGGATGTGTTGGGATGGAGCCTAGCTGCCTCCTGTTAGCACTTCTTGGGAAATTGCTTTTTCTTTTTCACAGGATTCAGTTTCCTTTGTAACACATCTTGCCTCTGTTAGCACCACCCTTCTTTTGACATTGGTGTTAATGTGCACTCGGTTAACACAACAACTGAAAAGTGTCTGAAACTGATTTCAATAAAGATGCTACAAAAGAAGGTGTAGAAGTGTCTTAAATTGTTAATTAACAATGTGTAGTGAAAATGTGCTTCTCCTAGTTAGCTCAGGGATTCAGAGTCATGACTGTCGGGTGCTGTTTCTGGCTTTCTTATGTGTCGCTGTTTGAAAAACTATTCAAGCACCTGCAAAAACCATACGGCAAGTCTCTTGCATCCAGTGTGCTGTTTGAGATGGGGGTGCTGGAGGCAGTAGGTGACCTGTAGCATCACCAAAAAGAGGAACTTCTTTTGACTTCCCTCAAAATATAAGAGGAGACAATAATATTTTCCTACCTCCCTGTGGTCTCAGGAGATAAAATTATTAATTACTGCAAAAGATGCTGAGTTCCTCTGATTAAGAGTTCAGTTTACGTGAAATATAATTAGCTAGCTTTTATGAAGTGCTTTGAAATTCTAGGGTGATTCAGTGGTTGTATTAAAAACAATGTGTTTGCTGCCTTCTGCAAATAATTTCTCCTACTGTGTAACGGTTCCTCAGATCTTTATGCACATGTTTACTACTAAGCACATGGGCAGTTCCTTTCAAGTTATTTGGAATATATATATTTGTGGAAAATAGAATTCTCCTTTGATATTTTACAAATATCATCACTTGCTGTATGTTTATATATGTATTTATTAAATCAAATTAATGCAATTATCCATTTACTTTATCACTTGAAGCAAACGAAATTTTAAGATTGTTTTCAATTATCCTGAACATCATGTCGCATTTCCTCATGCACGTATCAATTTTTAACTGAATGCTTCAGCACAGGAAACCTCGGCGATTCCAAGACATGAGCATTATTGATATTTGTTTGTATTACAAAAGATCCTGGAGATCTTTTTTTTGGAGACAAAAACTCTTTGCACTAAGAAACTATAAAGCCAGAACTAATTACAATCTGTGCTCTTTAGTGCTTTATAGGCAAGATGAAAACAACAACAGTTCATCACGAGCATATATTCAACTAGTGAAAAGCAGGCAGTAGGCAGAATTTCTGAAGGTGGATAGTAAAGAAGCCTGGGAGATTGTAAAGGAATCAGATCTGATACAACATGGCTTCAGTGATAAAGGGAAATTTGCCCTTGGCTCCAGAGCTGTGGGAACTTTAACTTTGAATTTGAGGAATAAGCTTAGCATAGTCATGTGTTATGTTCAAGAGGAACCCAAAATCATGGATACCTTCTGAAAAATCTTGATTCTGTCATGCTAGAGTAGGTCTCTCCAGGAGGCATTTACTGCAGCTGTGTTGCACTGATGCATATATCTCTGTATGAGTACGTCTGCATTTGCTCATGGCGCAGTGAGGCGCAGAGAGGATCAGGGTTTGGTTTGGTCTGGTCTGTTACAGCCCCAGGACAGTACAGCCACACTGCACCTTTACTAGCCATGGAGTCTGCATGCATTGCTGGTCTCAGCCGTGCACTGTGTCTAATAGGTGCTGCAAAGCAGATTTATATACTTCTGTCCCTGGCTGCCTTGGCATCCTCAGTGAAATTCCGGGCATACAGAGAGCTGGGTGATGGAGGGCCTTGCAGCTGCTTGCAAAGGAGTCTAGGTGGAATTGCACTATGTCTAAGTGCAATTTTGGTTCCTCTGGGAGAGAAAGCACTTCAAGGCACATACTGAAAGACACCAAATGATGTCATGTAAATGCTAGTTTAGGAGACTGTTGACCATATCTCAGCATAGGCAGAGGGAATACGAGACCATCTACATACATCCCTTTACATACCACTTTACCTGTTTCCACTTTCATAGCCTGCAGTTACATAGCAAGAGCTGAATAGTTTTGGTTATAAAAGTAGCCATGATATTAGTTTAGAAGGACAATACTTCTTGTATTGAAAATAATACATATTTTATCTGGTGTTAGAAGCCAACAACTATAATCTACCTCTTCAAAATATTTTGAAATTATACATCAACAGTGTCAACTGACTTTTGCTATTCATTTTTGCAGTGGGAGGCAAGTTTTGCCATCATGCCCCCCTTCCCCCCCTCCCCGTTTTAAAATAGTATTTTGGGTTTGAAATGAGCATTAGAACCATCTGGCTCATAAACAGTAGGCAAATAACATTTCTTCATGATTGATTATGCAACATAACCTCAGGTAAGTGTAGCACGACCGGTTAATTGAAAATTGCTTTCCATTTAGAATTTACTCTGTGCTAGCCAATGATAAGTAATTATTTCATCTGGCTCATTTCACATTATACACTTTAAACACTCAAGCCCCTCACTGACTTTAAAATAAAAAGGTATTTTTCTCTATTCCACAACTTTTCAATGCTCTTTTTTTTATGTTTCATTCTCCTGTTTTATTAGCAGGTTTTTACTTTTGAATTGCACTTATTCAGACAGATGGGGGAGGCAGCCTATTTTATCTATGCTTCCTTATTTCCCTGAAGATTGTTCCTTATTTGAAATATAACAAAAGAACTGAGTGAACTCTTTGACTCCACTGTTGTGGAGTAGGTGATATAACCTGCAAAGGTACATTGCGTTTCCAGAAGAACTGAAAAGATCATGTTAGTGCCTGGGAATGGAGAAAAATGAACTATGTAAATGAATCAAATTGAGAAACAGATGTTGCAAAATTTGTGCATTTTTTATTATTTGTTTCAAACACTTCATGGTGGCCTGGAGCAATTTTCAAGTCAACTGAGACCAAATTACAGTCATACAAAATGGCCTGTTATCATATGAAATGAGAAGATGTAATTCTTCAGATTGCATTTGATGTCAGGACTTTAGATTATCCTAAGCCAGTGACAAGACACCGGGTGACATTTTCCTCTCAAATTTATCAGGGCTTCTTTCTGGAAATGCTGTTGCTGGTTGAATTAATTTAGTTATTGACAAATCTAGTTATAGGTGACATTTAAATATTTATGTGACTTTAAGAGTTTTATATCTCATTTCTTCTTTTGTTGTTTGTTGCATTGATGTGTTCTTTCATTTTTCTTCAAGTAGCAGTGTAAGCCCTTTAGAGGCACAGGACGCATACCTGCAATATATGTTCATTCTGTAAGCAGCTTTATGGCACTACTGCAATTATTTAGAATAATGGATATTCAAATATGGAGATATTGGTTTTGTTTTCCATTCAGCTTGTTGCTGACAACTAGCAGATCAGCATGCAAAACAGGAAGCTCAGCTTGAGTGCTTGATTTAAGCTGAGCTGAATTTATGTCACAAGATTAGTGAAAGGAAATAAACTCTAAAATTCTGATTCCTTAAACTGTCTTGGGTGATTTACTGGAATATATAGAAAAAGAAAGACAGAAAATCAAGATATGGTTAGTGATTTGCATTTGATGGGAAGAGATAATAGCTGAAGAGCTCAACGTAGTGATATTCACGTCAGCCATTACATCCCCTTCTCACCCCATCCAATCAAAGCCCTATGTAAAGTGGCTCATTATTGTGAATGTTATGACATTAAAGGTTGAGAACAAAGAGTGTTAAGCTCCCTTTCCCTGACATTACATGCTTCTGTTTTGAGCAAAATGTTTAGCTTTATTTTTTTAATGAGGTACATCACCAAGTTTGTCTGCCCTACAGATATGTGAGCTTCAGACATTGAGGTGGAATAGGCAAAAATAAAAAATCATGGTAAAAAATATTTTAAATTATGGAAGAGAAGAAAATATTTTGGCAAGCAAATCTCAGACTTTTGCTCTACTTCTACATGAAGCATTAAAAGCCTACACTAGGTGTCAGATTCTCCATACTGTTGTACCTGTCTTAAAGTAAAGGAAACTTTAAATATAAATGGAGAATCAGGAGCCATCCACACTGCTAGAAATATTTCTTTGCCTGATAACAGTAATCATTTTATTAGAGAGAGGACCACCATAATTTTCTTTTTCTAGTCTTATTTTTATGGTAAGAGGTCAAAGTAGAGGTTTTTTTTTTGGTATTTAAGACCCAGATTATGCTTCAAAGAAAAAAAAAACTTTTGCATTTACAAGTTTTAACCTAATCCCTGGCTACAAAGTAGGAGTCCTGAAACATATGCCATTTTGATAAAAACCATCATCTTGAAGACAGATTATCTTGGCTGCTGCAAATGGAATAAAACCACCACAGTGCACATTGATATATAAAAGGCATGAAAGTATGTGAAATAATTTAAAATGTTCAAGAGAAATGGATTTCTTCTTACTTCTACCAATTGCTTGTACCAGTAGCAGTAGTAATGTCCCAGCAATATTCCACAATTCATGATAATCTTGCTATTCCTACACAGAAAAGAATACTCTCTTGACAGGTCTGAGCAGAATCCATACTGCTTCTTTCTGCAAAGTTTTTGTTACCCAAGAAAACTAGCTAGTCTTGAAGCTTGTTTTTCATTTCTCAGTGACATACCCTGCCCAGTAAAGGCTGAGGAAGAATTCTGAAGGTCAGTGTTTTTGACCTAAATCTCTTCTTGTATCTAACTGACTGCATGCAAGGATCATGTTCTAGGTTAAACAGTTTTAAAGAGAGAGAAACACAAACAAATGCATACTCGTATTTCAACAGTGCATGGGTGTCCTTTTCCTTAACCTGGATTGCCCTGTATTAAGTGCTTATAAATCTAGAGACCACAGCTAGATACCGACAGAAGATAAAAAATTATACAATTACTTACTTGTGCAATAAGACTTCAGAAGAGCGTTTCTTAAGCACTATAAATTGTTCTGGCAGAGAAAAGCTTTGAGGGGAGTTTTGCAATTGTATAAAGGTATTTCTACATAAGAAAAGGATCACAGAGAAATCTGAAGGATACTGATCTGAGAACTTACCTGGCATGTTGTCTAACGAGAGAGTAATGTTCTTGACAATGAAATGGGGATAGTAATTAGCACGGAGAGACTAGATATAAATAGTTACATCTAGAAAACCTTGAAGAAAGTAATGGTGACCTCTTCCAGTTTTTGCCTGCCACCATCTGAGGAGAGTCCTTTAAAATATCTGGTGGCCTGGATATTCAGTGCCATGAATGTTAATTGGATCATTCAGGAAAATACAGCCCTCCACACTGTACCATGGAAGTCTTACAGATGGGGTCAACACGACTCCAATGGTGGGTGCACGAACTCTGAGTTTGGTTTGGTCACTGAATTTCCTTGGGGAGGTCACTTCACATCTGCTTTTCCCCTGTCCCTTCACTGCACTGCTCTGCTTCTCTCCTTCCCCCGTGCCTTATATCATAGAATCATAGAATCATAGAATGATTAGAGTTGGAAGGGACATTAAAGATCACCTAGTTCCAACCTCCCTGCCATGGGCAGGGACACCTCCCACTGGACCAGGTTGCTCAAAGCCCCATCCAACCTGGCCTTGAACACCTCCAGGGATGGGGCATCCACAGCTTCTCTGGGCAACGTGGGCCAGTGCCTCATCACCCTCAGAGTGAAAAAGGGTGGAAAAAGAAATGCTGTCTTTACCTTGACAGTAAAGAATTTCTTCCTAATATCTATTCTAAATCTTCCCTCTTCCAGTTTGAAGCCATTACCCTTCGTCCTATCACTATGTACCCTTGTCAAAAGTCCCTCTCCAGCTTTCCTGTATGCTCCCTTCAGGTACTGGAAAGCTGCTATCAGGTCTCCCCGAAGCCTTCTATTCTTCAGGCTGAACAACCCCTATCTATGTATTTAGATTGCAAGCATTTTGTTACAGAGGTGGTTGTTGGCTTATCACAAGCAGTGTTTTCTTAGACCTTTGTTTTATTCTTAATTCTGTCACATTCTGCATGGTGACCATGGCAAGTTGGATCTCATTATTTGTCAAATGGGAATGATGATACCAGTTCCCCCTCTACTGTGCCTTGAGACTGGTAATTGGCATATTAGTGTATTACTTTAACTATTAATATAGAACAACTCCATCTTGTTTTGATATGCTGTATCCCTTTAAGTGTTTTAGCTGACTATCCATCTTTTGTGGCTATTAGCTCACCTCCTATAAAAGATACTCCAGAGATCATAGACCAAATATGACTAATGGATAGGTCAAATATCACAAGTACTTGGAAAGAGCTCAAAAGACTCTAATTTCTTGTCCAATATAGTAAATGTTTTGGGCATTCCATACTTTCCGCTCAGCTCATCCCATGAGACTGTGGTTAAATGGTACCAGAATAAGTGTTCCTAGATTAACTGTCTCCAATTTCAGACTGCAATCACACTTACAGGATTCACAAATGCAACCATCAGTCAAGAAAACAACAATGAAAGATCAGGTTTTAAAAAAGAATTACTTCAAAGTTGACACGAGAACCTGAAACAGAACAGACCTACATCCAAGTCTGAAAATGCACCGCAAGGACTCTAAAAAGGACTGGCACATTTAAAGGACAATTTGCAATTCCCACTGAAATAAGTAAGTCATAACACATAAATAGCATCAAAATAGGAGGAAGAATTACAGAGTACATTAAAAATGACTTCTGGACAGTGAGTCTTTAAAACACACTTTAACCTCCTTTGCACATTAGTGACAGAATACCAATGCCATACATTCAAATGTTGATAAAATGCTATTGAAATTGGCAATAAAATAAATGAAAGAAACTCAGTTTTCTGCTTAATTTCAAGGCATTAAAGGGAATGTTATTCTTCACAGTACTTTCAGAAGAGACTTTGGTCCTTGTAGGCAAGAATCATAAATCATCTTCTGCACCAGAGCTCTGGAACATGTTGCACATCTAAACATTTTGGTCACATACACTAAAGCCCATCAATAAAAAAAGTCTTTGACTCAGTTTAAGAAAAAAAAATTCTCATGTGAACTGGAGGACATAACCTCAGCTCAAACGCCAATGAAGACAGGTATTTATTCAGCAATCAGTAAATACATTTTAATTTGTTTGCATTTGTAGAGAGCATTAAAAGACTGGCATTCTAACAACACTCTCATTATTCTAGTTGTTTTCATTATGCAGGATTGTCTATTTCTTTGTGCTTATAGTCAGGAAGAAGTGCCAAATGAATAGTATTTATAATCAAATATGATATACAGGGAGTCTTTTGCCTGATCATTATTTTATCATAAACATTATTTGCACACAAATATTGGATAAAAGACATCTTCCTGCTTCAGAGCCTTGAATAAGAGTAACTTTAGAGGGGGGGAACATTTTATTTTACTTCTGGAATTTCATTCCTAAACATATAGCTGCCCTTATGTTTGTAAAGACACCATAAAAGCACAATGAAATGCAATGCATAACCTAAGATTTTTGACCAAGACCATGGGACTTTCATCATTGGTGGCTTTAATATAATTTTGTCTATTTTCAGAATGAAAATACAAAAAAAAATGTTTCAGAATGAGTAAGTAGGGAATGAAGGGACCCCAAATGTAGCTGCTGGCAATAAAGAATTTTTTTGTCACATGATATCGCATTTGGTATGTGGGCAGGCTGGAAGTACTGCAGAAACAACCGGTAATCTTGTTGGTTTCTGACTTTTCAACTTTGCTTGCGCAGCTGTTTGTTTATTCTGCTATTTATATCTCAACTGCCACTTGGAACATGCTCAAAATATGGTAAAAATTCCCAGTAAAATAGCTTAAATCAGATGGACTGTCTTCTAGCCTTCCTTACTTAAAAAGGGGAAAGTATCCTAGAAGTAATATCACTTGGACAAGTGCACATGTTAATTTTACAAAATATTGGTTCAACTTCAGATTAGAACAGGACGGGACTGACAGGTCCAAAGTTTAGTTTAGAAGATGTTTTTTTCTTCAAAGTGCTATTCTTACAGGCTGCCTTCCACATGGAAGACATTTCTCAAGTTTGTTTTTCAAATGTAGGACCTAAGCCTTATTCTTAATTTCAAGTCCTTTAATGAGAAATGGTAAAATCTACTTTCTGTGCAGGCTATCTTTCTTTGGTCACCCAACCAGAATGAGTTGGAGGAATTTGCTTTCAGACCCTTTCAGCGTCTTGCCAGCACTAAGGACTGAGATACTGCAAGGGTGATCTCTTGTGGAGAGAGGCTACCTTTGTTTTCTCAGTTCAGCCTGAACATTCCCCCCATACACGTTGTGGTTTATGAATCTTGCGTTTCTTTCAATATGTCATTCCAACGCAATCACTGAAAAAAGTGTTTATACTTCCAACCGAAATAAAGGACCCCACTTCAAGCAGCACCACTCAAAGGTAAGTTTTGCAGGAAACTATTTTTTACCATCTCTTCAAATCAAGCATTACAGTAATAAGCGATTGCCATGGGTATGAGCTTCTAGGGCTCTGAAGTACAAAGCTGTCCCTCCCACTTCTTGCTTCACTTTGGTCTTCTACATTCTTCCTTGTCCTTTGCTTTATTTTCTAACCGCCTTTTTTCCTGGTTGAAAGATAACTTCATTCTCAGTTTCCTATTGAGTCTCTATGCTGATACTGATCTAACGGTGGCAGCAAAAGTCAGACTTCAGCAATCTTGAAGAAAACTGCATCCAAGGATATCTTTAACGGCACAAAATCTTCCTAGTTTTCAGTAGCTGTTCTTAAAACCCCACCCATAAGCAGGGAAATGGTGCTAGCTATATGCAACAAGGAAAACTGTGACAGAGAAACATGGGATCACTGAAGCATATAGACTTCTCAATTGAATTTTAAAAGAAATGTAGTTAGACTAGAATGTCATCTGAGGAGGAAAAATCTGAAATCCTCAGGTCTGCAAATGCCTTGTTATCACTGGTGAAATTGCAAAGTGCCTAAAGTTCTGTCCTGCAAATGATTCTTCCTGCAGTTTTATGTCTTACCTGAGTCCAAACTGGGATCTTTTAATTTGCTTTGCTACCTCGTTCCTTGAAAGACTCAATCCAAGGTATTCAAAATATACCTATGGTATATCAGCTACTTTTATGAGACTAGCTGATTAATTAACAAGAAAGAGAAGGAGAAATCACTTAATTTGTAGACCACCTGAATCAGATGTTAGGGGTAATTCGCCCTGGGGGGAGGGAACAACCCCCCATGAGCTTTTTATGCTGAAGAAGTTCAAAACCATTCATCAGAAAACTATCCAAACTACAGATGATCTTAGCGTCTGTGGGACATTTCCCCTTTTCCTTGAAGCCCTCTTGTTGTGCAGCAAAGTACTGAAAAGCCACTGGTCCAGACAGAAAACACAAGAATAAGCACAAGTCTTTAATACTGTTATCAGGAAATTTGCCTAAAAAGGGTGACTTGTGGATTCCTGTCCTTGTCCCAAGCAGTGTTTATGTATTAAATATTAAACAGCCAGTGAATAAAATAAGCAAACACACTTGAGAGCTGGGACTGGAACCTGTGACTTAATCTCCAAGGCAGAGAGCTTTGCTGTCGCTGACTGGCCTCACTAATCTTACACTCTTTTCTGCAGAAATTCAGGACACCCTGACAGAGAAATGATTTCTAGCTTGCCGTCCAAGGCTCTTTGCTGGGAAAGGGGTGATTTGGCAATATCCCAGGCTGATAACCCTCCCCTGGTGTGTAATTAGGAGTTTGTGTGCCCAGTTCAAGGCTGGGCCTTGCTTGCCAAGAGCCAAGGACCTACACCTACCCTTTCTGGGTGTCAATACCGACATCTGTACTTGGTGTTACGTCTAGGTAGGTCTGTTGTCTGGCATCGAGGCCAATGGTCAGAGTACTGCCCGCCTTATTGCTGTTTAGCTCTTTTACCTTTCAGAACAGGGTGCTTACAGCAAAAGTGACTGTTGGGGGTGGCCACTGGCCCATGCTGGTTTACAAAGCACGTTCAGGGACTGTCTAGGAGACTTAAGTGCCAGTTTGGGTCATTCTGACAGCTTAGCCATGTAGAGTCAAGTTCCTCTCCTTGGGAACGTTCCCTTGCACTGTTTAATTTATTCTTTTAAACATAGCCATGGTGATCCATCAGAGTCATGCAGGAAGCATCTTGTTCTTTGGCTAATCTGGGTTTATTATGTTAAGTGATAGCTGGGGCTCTGGCTGCAGGCACTGGTCCTCAGCACTCTCTGCTGTTCATGGAGCCCGCGTTGACCGCTGTATCTGACAACCCTGTGCAGCGAGGCAAGCCGGCACCAGTCAGCATGGGGCCTCTCGGGAGCTTCTTCGCAATCAGGAAGGATGGAAGCCTTCAAGAGAAGGAATGGGGAGGATCTGTGAAGCAAAGTACACGTACCATGCACATAGCTGAGGTGTAAGCCACATTCACTCTTGAATGAGAAACTCTTGCTCGTGGCATTGGTTGCTTAATAAAAGTGTTAAATACTAGTTCCTCCCCGCCCAGGGTCTCTGGTTGCCCACAGTAAGTAATAAATTCTTGCATAAAGTCAGCATTGATCGTCCTAACTGTCTTTCATTTTCAGCTTTGGATAGAAAAGATCTGTTTGGGCCTTTTCAGGTCCTTTGCTAATTCCAGTTGTGTGAAATCCTTTTTAACGTTATTTTAATTTATGATTGAAGTATTCTGAAATGGCCAGAAAGACTGTTTCTAGTTTTGCATGACAAAATATACCAACAGATCTTTAGATGTCACTTGACTTACTTGAAGCTGCTTGATGCAAAACCACCATAGAACATTAAACTATTTACTTATAATTCAAAGATATGTTTAAGCACTGACATATTAAAACTTTGGCTCCAGTGTGCCAATCAAGCAGCTTACCTGGTCCACGGCGAACCACAACTTTCTGTTATAGTGCAAAGGCATCAGGGCTGAAGTGGAACTTCTTCCTTCCTTCCTTGTTCTCGGTTGGATAGCCCTACGTTAACAGCAGGACCTAATGAGCCGTGAGCTGGTGCACACGCATGCTTGAGTCAACAGCAACACAGGGCATTCCAGCCCAGCTTTGACTGTTGCCATCAGCTTCCTGTCGGTGCTCTAAATCATGGCAATATCACTTCATTATTCCTTTTAATGAATATTAATGCTCACTGAATCAGCTATATGAGCTGGGCTTAGCTGGCGTACTACAGAACTGTCAGATGTTCTGAACAGCAAAAGTAACATACATCTTTCTTACGTTTGCATGGAAAATCCTGGAGAAAATAAAACTCTTATACTGCTATTTATTTGGGTGTTATGTATAAGAAGAAAACATCTGTCAAGGAACAGGAAGTTATTAACTGCTTAGTGCATTTCTCTGCACATCTACCACTGTCATTTACTCTTTCGAGGATGTATACAGCTTATGGGTAAACCTTATGGATCAGCTTTTTGACAAGTGTGACTTGATGTAAGTTTGTAAATTCTTTAGTTACTGGAGCTCTGTGATTTACATAAACTGAAGACCATTTTTCAGGTTCAACAATTTTTTGGCCACATTCTGTAGATTCCAGATACTGACTAGACTGCCTGTTGGGATCTACTGAGCTGTATATTAACAGGAATACCATGAACTTCGTGCTTCGAAAAATCTCATAGCATCTTGGAAGCATATATAAAAGTGAAATTAGGTTTATGTCTATTGCTTATGTGCCTACTACATGACAGCAACATGGTCTCAGACTTTAATGGGTCTTGCCATTCCACCTAGTAGTGCTTAATTATTGATAAGCCTTGTAGTAGACATGGGATCTACGGTATGAGATCTACAGTAACTGGTTCAGAGTTCATTGGCGGGAGGTAAGGTGAAAGGCTGGCAGACAAACAGGTTTGCATAAAGCTTGTTTCCATAGGAAAATGGGTACTCCTGTTTTCTTCCTTTCCCTTGAACTGCCCTAAAACTCTCAATTTCTGAAATATCTTTTGATGTAAATGTGCAGGCCAAACAAGAAGTGTATGCTGAAAAAAAGTGCAGTTGCATGAATTTGGGAATATGATTTATTTTATTCTGGTAGCATTGCATAGCAGACCCAGTGGGAAAGTCCCATGAGTTACAGAAGATTAACTGTTCCTTTTAGCTTTCTTGAATATAACTGTTGGTAAATCTTTTTTTAAGTCTAAAGAAAACTAGATAAAATGTACATTTTTAAGACAGAAGTCCTATGGCAAACAACTTATGACAAAGAGAAAGGCTATATCCAATATTAAATAATATAATATGGTGTATTTTTTTAAAACCTGTTAAAAAGGCTTAACATGGTCCTTCTAACATTCCTGGAAGTAATGCATTCCATCAAGTAATGCCATCTATTACTTTCTTCAACAATATCTATATATCTGAATCAATCAATCACAGCTGCTCAGGAAATCATATGGAATACATTTGCCTTTTTTTCTCCTTTTTTTTTTTCAAAAGGCAGAAAGTTTTGTTTCATTTTCCCTTTTGATCAGATATTTTATTCTGAAACTTGTTTCTATTTAAAAAATAGGTAATGTTTTGGCTTTCTGACTTTTTGGATTTTTGATTTTTTCCATTAGAAAATCAATTTGCAGCTCAGTTAATATGAAATGAATAATCATTCACACCACAGAAGCCACATGTTCTTCTCTGATCTTTGTCTCATGCACAGTTGCAAAGAAAGTGAGTCACCATTACTGATACAGTGGCAAAAACTATCCGAATCATATCCACAACCTCTTCCAAGTCCTTCAAACCAGCAAGTTTTTGGATACGCTTTTTTCTACAGCTAGTGCCTTGTCAGCGTGGGTGTGCTTGCTTTAGCAGTTTCTTAATAGGCATTTGTCATTTATATGGTATATAAGTGACTTTTGGATATGAGGATTGCATTGTGATTTCTAAACTATTTGTAACCAACAAGTTGATTTTTTTTTGGTAATTCTTCTAAGGACACAACAATTCTTACAAATAGTACAAAATCTTCTTTTGCTTGTAATTTCATTGTTGCTTACCTACATCACCCAAGATCAGGAGCTGAATTTTAAACTCATATAAAAAGAGAGAGGGATGATGAATTACCAAGTTAACTTCCTATTATAAAACATATTTAAATGCAGAGATAGAGATTGAATTTACTAGCTAGGGAAATTACAGCACTGCTATAAGCTAATTCTCCTGTATACTTCTTTATAGCTTTGCAAAATCGTACAAGATACCGAGGAAATTAGTCACTTCTGACATTCAGAACAGATCTCTTTTTTGAAAGGTTCATCATTCTGTATATGTTGTCATAGGCATACAAGGTGTTTGAGAAGTAGCTTACAGGCAATAGGCCAACCTCTCCTGAGATATCCTGGGAGAAACTGTTACCTAATTGGTGGATGAAACCATTTCTTATGTATTAGTGCCATCTTTTATTACATGTTCTCAAATCTGCATGTCACTGTGTCATAAAGAAAACTGAATTAGTCTGAAAATAAAAGGATTTGTTCACTTCTTCAATTTAATATTATAATTTTAGATTAAAAGTAGTTACTTGATGAATAGCTCATTTTCCTAACTTGGACTTTATCAAAATGAGTCTCTCAGAAAACTTTTTTGCTCAATTATAATGGCACCCCCAGTTTAGTAACATTATTTTAAATTCACCCCCCATTTTAAATAAGGGACATTTAAATGACATTTAAATGTCAAATAACAGCAACTTTGCTAGATATAGAGAAATCCACTGAAAAAGGTATTGACAAATCAAAGACTAGAGGACATAAAAGTCTTACAAACTGTTTAACAAATAAAAATTAATGAGGAAATGGATTTATTTTTTTAAGAGAAAAAAATGTTCTTCCCAGTTTCCATGTCTGGAAAAAGTGGTTAAAAAGGAAACGATAGATTATTTTTTGTGTCTCCCACTGCTAGAAGAAAACAGGAATTGGCTGTATTTGGAACAAAGATTTATGCTAGACATCAATAAACTCACTTTTTTCCTTAACTTTCATGTAAAGCTATAGTAGAGCAGATACCTAGAAAGGTGGTGGTACCTGTTTCATTGGATGTGTTTAAGAGGCTAACTTAAACATAAATAACCCATAACAGAGTACTAAGACTGTGGGAAGATTTTTAATAGTAAAAATGCAAGGTGAGCACAGAGCAAGAGCCCCTTGGGTTTTGCCATATGTGGAGGAAAATAGCAGATGAACTGACCAGCTGGACGCCATCCCACCATGGTGCGTTTGTGCCGGATGGACCTTATGAGTGACTTTGGGATTGGGGTCAGGGAGGAAAAAGATTAGTGACCAAAACCAAAGCAAGCTGAGGAGAGAATGAGATGAGAAGTAGCATCCAAAAGTTGTGTGTCACCTTGAACAAGCCACAGCAGAATTTACAGGTTAGTTAGGCAATGAAACAGCAAATGGGACCCTGGTGGGGTTTTCAGAAGCACTTAGACACAAAGTGTTCAATTTTTCAGCCAAAATTAGGGTCTGAGGTGCCTTAAAAATCTCACTTGGGCTGTGTGTGTCTGTAGTGACAGTGATAACTTTAAAATATAGCCTCTCAGCAGCCCACTTTTCTCTAAAATTGAAATAATAGCAATAACAACAGTACTGCTTTCTTTCAGGGGGCCTCTGAAGAGGCTTTTATTAAAAAAGGACTCTGGAATTCTCAGGTACTCTGTTTTGAAAGCTATGGAAGCAGCAAAAATATCACTCTCCTTGCTGGTGTTCAGGGTCAAATGTGGGCCCCAAAGCTCAACTCCACTCCTAGCAAGCCATGGAGGCAGATTAAGTCAATCAAAATGAAAAGAGCATTTCAGCAAGAAGGCTCAATTGCCACAGCTACTGTTGACCCCAGCATGCTTAAACTGAATCTAAGGTGCGGTTCTTTCTTTGACCACTACTTTTTGATCTGATCTAAAATTAGGATGGGATTTAGCTTCAGAATAATGTATCTGGCCAGGTTAGATGGGGCTTTGAGTAACTTGGTCTAGTAGAAGGTGTCCCTGCCCAAGTCAGAGGGGTTGGAGCTAGATGATCTTTAAGGTCCCTTCCAACCCAGACCATTCTATGATTCTACAATCTGACTTCAAGTATTTATGTGTAGGTGCTTGCGCATGAGCTAGTGTTGAGTAGTCAGTGGACCCCCAACCAATACTGTCGGTGGAGTCTGGATGTCCGTCCAGCTCATCCTAAATAAGAAGCTGTCTAAATTAGGCACCTACTGCCACTGACAATACTGTCAGTGGAGTCTGGATGTCCGTCCGGCTCATCCTAAATAAGAAGCTGTCTAAATTAGGCACCTACTGCCATTCGAGATGTCTTCGGGCTTCCAAAATGTCTGCTAAGGGCTCACAGAAATGCTCAAGGCTTATGGGAGATTGCATGCCCTTGGGTACCCTTGTAGTGTCTGAAGTAACACTATTCAGCTATGTTTAGGCAACTGAATCTCACCCTTATCTTGGGGCAGATGAATATGTCTGTAGAGTACAAGCAACTGTGCTGGGAGCCTAAACATCTGTTGGCATGAGGAAATCTCTGCACAGACAATGATTTCAAAGTCTTAATTTGACATGAAAATCCAGCTATGGTATAGAAGAAGACACTGTATCCTACTGCAAAATGGGACTGTCTTACATAATTGTATTTTGGGTAGATATAACTTCACGGTTTCAGCTACAACACTTACTACTGTTCCACAGCTCTGATTACCATTTAATAAAAGCATACCCTTTCTTCTCAGAAGACAGCTCTCTCAGCCTATGCAAGAATATTAGTTTCAGTTTGTTTTGGCTTCTTTCCCTGTCTATCAGGAGATAAAATGTCTCCCAAACCTTTGCTAGATGTGACTCTCCAGTGTCCCTCTGGTCAGTACGAGGTGCTTCTTCTCCATTCCCTGCACATGATCAGCCAACCACTAGCCTGAGAGCACAGTCCCAGTTAGGCTGAAAAACTGAATGTTTTTACTGATTGTTAAGATTTTGCAAACCTGCGGCCTTTACGAGACTTGTGTTTCTCACAGAAGCAATTAAAATGCCAGATATTTCTGCACAGAAAAAAGCAATATACAGTTTATGGCAAGTATTTATATATTGCCTTTTCCTCTTCGTTATTTTCTTTGCTGATATAATCTGATTGCCAGGGACAGGAAAGAGCAGAGACTTTAACTGAAATAACTATCATAGACCACTGGTTAGTGGGTAGTAGAATACAGGTTTTGTATTCTTAATTTTCCCCTTCTTGACAGAAGTATCTGAAATCTCCGCTGCGTGTGGTCTTTTGAGCTCCCTGCCTAGGCATGTATCAAAGTTGATCTGTGCCATTTTTGTCCATTCCTGCAGAACTGCAGGGAAATATTTTGGTGCTTAAGAGACTCTCTCACTCTGAACATCCCTTATTCCCCATACTCTCTTTTAGTTTCCATAAACATTCCTCTCAGGCGGCAGAAGCAGCGGTCAGCCAGCCTTGGATCTGTGTGCAACAGTTAGAGGCCCTTCCCAGAAAGATGCTTGGGAAGATACCCTCTTGTTTGACCCGTTGGTTCCGCATTTATACTGCAGTGAATGCTGTAATTTGGGATACTTTGCTGGTGATTCAGAGAGCACAGTTTTTTCGTCTTTCCTTTTTCTCTACAGCTGTTTTTCTTAGCATTTTTCCAGGCCTGATGCAAAGCCGTTCTCAAATAGTCATATTTGTTCCTACTGGTAATGAAAGCTGTACGTGCCAAACTGACATACTTGGTGGCAGTTACTGGTTGATTGATTTGTTTGCTGTAGAACAAGATTATTTTGTTTACGCTGAACTTTTGGTATCTCGGTTTTCCCAAAGGAAAGGGAGGGAAGGAAGGAAGGAAGGAAGGAAGGAAGGAAGGAAGGAAGGAAGGAAGGAAGGAAGGAAGGAAGGAAGGAAGGAAGGAAGGAAGGAAGGAAAGCATGCAGGAATAGGAAGAAAAGAAGTGGCAGAAAATCACATGGAGACACTTTCAGACTCATATCCTCATTGCAGTGAGCCACCAACACTTGCCTCTGGTGCAGGGAAGGCAGGGTGCCCAAGGGGCCAGGGGACTCGTGGAGGTTTCATTCCTAGAGTCCAGGAGTGCAGGTGAAGGTGGGGGACAGGAGCAGGTACGCTGTGGAAAACACATTGGGAACTGCAGCAAGAGATACAGGACTGGGAGGCTGGTGGCAGGCACAGTTTGCATGCTGGGGTTGTATGCATGGAGCGCTCTGGAGGTGTTTCTCCATGAGCTGCCTGGAACATGGAAGAAGCTTGCTCTTGACAAAGAATACCTACGTGGAGCAGGACTGTCCTGTAGTGGCTTGTTCCCCTGCCCACATCCTAGCTCCACAGAAAGGTCCAAACAGCTTGCTGAAACTTTTGGCTGAAGATGCAGAGAAGGGCAGGTTTGAGGAGTAGAAGGAAGGAGCTCTTCTAGCGTGTGTTTCAAATACCTGCTAACTCTCTGCTTAACAGAGTCTTTCATAAAGCCTTAGTTAAGTAGTAACTAATACCTTACTTTTGGGGCTGCTGTTTTTTCACAGACACCCATTTGTGTCAGGGGCAGGGCAGAGTCATCAGCACACAGCTAATACTCCGTATGTTGAGATGATTGGGGGAAGGAAGATTACGGTCAGGGATTTCAGAGCAAACATCAGTTTAAAAATGGAAATATTGTTGGATATTTAGTGTCCCTGTGGAACAGGTAACACCTTCTCTAAAGGTGTCTACAGAGAGACCCACACAGTAAAATTTGGTTGCACCCAATTTGTGTGAACTCGCATTCATCTGCATCTTTTCTTGAATTTAAATTTGCAGAGCTCCTGATTCAGCACTGCAGTTACAGAGACCTTTTCCTCCTGTGCTCTGTCTGCAGGCCTTGTAAGAGAGGTCTGATTTTTCTGTCATGCTATCTTGTGGAATCTGCTTGATATGAAAGAGCAAAGACCATTTAAATAACAGGACTAGTGGACGATAAATGTGGCTTTTAAAACCTTCAGTCACTTTTCACAAGTACCTGAGAGGACCATGTCAGCCTGCTCTCTTTGTTCAGTGCATTCAACGGCATCTAGCTCGTACGTAGGTGAACACTAATCCCGCCTGTTTTGGAGAGGAGAGGCTGAAATGAATTCCAGTCCAATGGCCTGATTTGAAATTTTTTTTCTAAGAGGAGAAAAAGAATAGAGGATATATCACTTAAAAATGGTTCTTTGGAGAATATTAGCAGACAAAAAGAAAACTCAGGTGTGTATGATGATGTAATGCCAACTATTGCTGTCTTACAGTATGAAAGGCCTGAATTTTCATGGACTCATTTGATCTAGTGGCCAGGCCAATATTCTACCTTCTTGTGAGTTTCAGCATTCCACTTTGTGTAAGCTCCATCTTCTGGCTGATGAGATCGACTTTCAGTTAGCTACTTAAACAAACGCACAAAATTAAAAACAAAAGTGTCTGTCAAGCCTGTAGATTCATTGCCTGAGGGAAAGGCAATGGAAAATGAGGTGCTGCAGCACAACGTGCAAATATCTTTATAGAACTGTCTCCTATATCTCTAAATTTTTGGCCATAGCATTTGAAGTTCAGGCAGACACTCTCCATTAGAGAAGTGATTCATCTCATGTGAAACAGTTGTGTTAAATTTAGGTGTTCAGTCTAAGCTATACACGTACCTCCACAAGGTAACTCAGTATACCAGCAGGCACTGGTGGCATCAGTGGGGATGAACTGGCATTTTAATGGTGGAAATGTCTTTAGAATAAGTCTTAGGCTAAAGGCAGGGTCAAAAGGTCAGCCGTTATCCTGTAGCTCTTAACTTTAATTCTGAAGCCAGGGCATATTTCCAGACTGTAGATAACACTGTGTGACAATCAGTGATAAATTATGACATTTTAATAGCAACTGCCTTAAATAGACTACAAAACCCAAAATATTCGTTAATGTATCAAATGAACTGCATCTGTCAAAAGTATGAGTGGGCCATCAATTAAACTTCTGCTCCAGTTCCAGCACTGCCAGAGAGCCTGTGAGAACCCCAAAGAAGACAGTGCAATCCCTGATGTTGTTCCAGACATGGTTGACCCGTCTTACTGAAAACATTGTTAAAATACATAGGAATAATAATCATGTCCATCGCCCCAGCAATAACCCTTAGGATAGTCTAGACAGATTAAAAAAGATAAACCCTCAAGTTTGCTTGGAAAATTTAAATCATAAAGAATTTTCAGTGGAATAAATGAATAATTTTCTGTTGAAAGTGGAAAACAAGTAAGTTTGCCAGCCTGGTCTGTAATACACAATTGTCACCAGTGGAGTTACACCAAGTCACCCACTATGCTAAGGTCTACTTGGATGATATTCAGCCTTCACACTGAAATTTTACAAAGATTTCTTTTTAAGGGTAAAGTCAAGTTCTAGTCTAATCACCTATGCTTTCTCTGTCAATATTTATGAACATGATTTAACTCCCTCAACTCTTGTTTTCACTGATTAAAACTCCCCAAACTACCCATCTCATATTCAAGTCAAAACCCTTAAAAACTAAAAAGCATGCCTACAGTTATGATGTTCTCTCTTTAAAAATAGCAAAGGAAGAGGCTAGAAGATTAATTTGGGGATAGGCATACTGTTTATGGTAAATGAAACATTCCTTCTCCTAATGCAAAAATACTTGAAAGGGTTTACCATTTGATTAGTACTTCAAAATGAGAAGAGCTGTGGGGAAAGAAAACAATCAAGTGGAACTGCAGTCTCAGTCTTCGGATTTAACCTGCTTTGGTAACCCGGAGAGTATTAAAACCTGTGTTGGCTTTACTTTCACATGCTAAACATGACTTGCTTAGCGACCTCTGCCACGTCTCAGAACCCTCATCAATAGTTTTCAGGTATTGTGAGTCCCAAGAAACATGACAGCTTGTTCTAGAGCAACTATTACTTTTAAATCTTGCATAAGTTGGAAACCTGAACTGCATTATGTAGCGTGTTTGATTCAGGACCTTTTAGAAAGTACAAATCTTAGAAGGCAGACAAGTAGTATGGAATTCTGACCTGTCATTATTTTCAATTGGGTTTAGTAAGAGATTCATGGATGTTCAAAAGAAGACAAGATTTATGACACAAAGTAACGGAATGAAGCAGAATGTAGCATTTAGTCATCATGTTAATTTCACTGGTGCAGCGTTTCATATTCTGTGGTAAACAGGCTTAGACAAGGAGAACTGGACATCTAATGACTCTACTTTCAATGAAGGGAGTGAAATCAAAACCTTGGATGTTCTTGTTCTTCTAGCATATTTTAGAAGGTTATACAGTAGCCTGCAGAGAAAGGGATGCAGGTAATGAAAAAGATACCAGTGAAAAATCAGGAGATGGAGGATGCTCTAAAATGCTAAATGAAACACAGGTATTTAAAGTAATGAGTATTTTATGATGAGAGATTTCACCATGGTCAATTTAATGGCTTTAAAATATTAAAATGCAATGAGACTAGGGAGGACAAAAGTATTTTAAATATAAATCTATTGATTATAAACCTAAATGTGGAGGTATTGTGCAGTTAGTTCAGAGGCAACAAGGATAGGGAACAAGAACATAGTCAGAGGTCTTTAAAATGATCGCTTTTGATCTAAGCACTTAACCAAAAATGCAGGAACTTAAGGGTTGTTTCAGTTGTTCAGGGTGATCCTTTGATGTTAATTGGGAAAAAAACACAAAGTCCCTTTTCTTCTGAACACACTGTGAATGAAACAAGAGACTGCATCTTAGTAAAGTGAGTACACTTTTTTTAATCTTTTTTTGATCTTTTTAATCAAGACTAGTCCCCAAATCCCTCCCTCTTTTCTCAGTGACAGTTTCTAGGACTTGTTCAGGTTGTGACTGTAGTATTTCTTTATTCCTCTTTGGTGTTTGCCATATTAGATCGGGAAACATTTTGCCTTGTGTGGTTTCTGCTCAACTTTGGTCCACAGGTTTATACATAGAGACCTTTGCTGTTTTTGATTGAACCTCACTGGCAGGCTGAAACCTCCTCTGCACAGACCAAAGCAGAGGAGTACTACACGCACCAATTTGAAATAGGTTTTGTCAGCCCATCATGCTACTATAAGCTTGGTGCATGACTGACTTTATTTCTTTGAAGTGGCTCATTCCTACTGCCTAGGGGTTTTTTCCCCCTAGAATTACATCATTCTCAATCAGTGTAAAAAATGAAAATGTGAAACTTGAGTGATGTATGAATGATGGACTTCTCAAGGGCAAAGGGAAGCTTTCTATTTCATTGCCAAACACCATGAATTTCTAGACCTGCAATATAGTAAATCTAGGATGTGGCAAGTAGAATTTAACTATGTGCTTAGAGGCAAGCACATGGCTGAATGCTTTGCTAAATCAAAGCTCAAGATATTTGTAGAGCAAAACATGCTGTGCTTAAAGGAAGGGAATAGACCATTTGTATTCCAAATGTTTGTACAGTTTGAAAAGTGTTATTGCATTAGTCCTGTCAGCATGACTTACTTTGTTGGCTGGTCCTCTCTGTATTGCTTTTGCTCCTGTTTCCAGTCTGTTCATGCCCTACAAGAACTGATTTACAAAATAAATCTTACAGTAATTTTATGCCATCATTTCTAGGTAATTTTTAGACTCCTTATTTTCTTAACTTACCTGATTAATGTCCATTTGGCCTATCCAGCATCCTATTGAGTCTCAGTGCTGAAGTGACAAAAAAAACCCAGTGGTTGACCATGATGTATAATAACAAAGAGTGAAATTCACCTCTGTGTTGCAAGCTTTTGTCCAGAAATTGTAATTCTTACTGTAAGCAATATCATGAGCCCTTTGTGTCAATAAAACTGGGCAGGTATGCCTCATTGCATTTCCAATGGCTCTGGTACTTAGCTTTGCAACCTGGCACTGTTCCAACTGTCTGTGAGGATGAGACCTGAGTGTGACCATACACCAGTGCATCTTAATTTGTTTTGGAAGGAATTCTGGATGAATGGGCTCTGAGAAAACTATGGACTTTTCTAGTAAGTCTCTTCAGTGTAGCTAAGGTCCATGGCTATCTTACAAAGTACGCTTGTCCAGTGGTGCAGATATACTGATTGAAACCAGTAGGAGTCACACTGCTGTCTTCTGTGGGAATATTAGCTAAAACTGTGTTGACATTTGCCACCTCCACAGGAAAGTCTTAGCACATCAAAGGTAATATATTTATGGTTGCTGCTGCAGGCTGTTCAGGAGCTGATAGCTGTGAGAGCACAATAAGCTTCTGTGAACGAATGATGAGCTAGTGCCACTCATGCTGGCTTGGTGGCATAGGGTGTGAGAAAACCAGGGAGGCTTAGAGAGCACTGGAGGCACGTCATTGCTGTGCCTGGCTGAGTGGCACAGGTTACATGGGTGCAGCACGGGCTAAACCAGCCATTCTTCTCGGGGTTCTGGAGATGCTACTGTCTCCAATGTCTCTATGTCGGTTAGAGAGCTCCATCAGGTACAGGTAGCAGCCCAAATGTGGGTGTACTGACACCAGATGAGGGCATAAAACCTATCTTGTTGACTCTGAGCTCCTGCAATTGAACTGATACCAAGCTGGTTCGAGCTGGCTCAGACAGACATGGCTCTACAAGCTGCAGTCATGGCATTATATAGCTGACCATTGTGCCTGGGCTTGAAGACCTAGAATAATGTCCTGATGCTATTACAATCAAAGCAATATTGCCATTAACTTCTTTGTGACTTGATGGCCACAAATCTTCATGGTTTCATCCCTATTGATGTTAATGTAATTTTTTCCAGGTTGCAACAGAAACAAAAACCTAAGAGACACTGCCTGTTTGCAGCACTCAGTTAAATTCTCTGCACTATTTATTTCTTCAGTGCTGATTTTACTGGTATTCTTTGAATTATGCCTATCATTTGTAATGTCTTATTGGAATATAGTCAGAACTTCTAAGGAAGTAACTGAGAAGTATTTATTTGTTTTCTTTCCTTTTCGAATTTTTCCAATAAAAGAAGCAGCTAACCAAAAATCATTACCTGATTCTTCAATAACTAATGTAACCTTAGCCACAAGAGGGAGATTTTTTTGATAAGAATTTACAGCTTATAAGCATATAAATTGTTTAGTCATATTTTTGCCAAAAAATCCACAGGACTTTAATCAGTTAGCTGAAATGCTGTTTCATTTTTATGAAAAACAAATGTCTCAGGCACTAGTCTTTTGTAGACTGTTATATATCTGATATGTATACATAGACTGAAACCAGAAAAATATGGGGCTTGCTCACACAGCTTGCTGGTTAGACAACCTGTCTTTGCAAGAAAGTTCCTTTTGAAAGCTGAATACTTCCCTTGAAATAAAAATCTTAGGGTAATACCCCTTTCAGACTTTTTCAGGAAATATAAAATTATATCAGAAATGTAAATTCTGCACATGCAAGACCAACATCTTATTTGACTACAGGAAGGCTGGAAATGAATGTAGTCTCTGCTTATGGTTTCCCTGGTGGTCTGATTTTGTTACCTTGTTAACAGTGTTTTCATTTTTAAAAGCAGAACAAAGAAGTAAAAATTCCTGTTCCAAACACACAGCAACAGAGACTTCATCATTCGCATCACTCTGCAATAACAGCAGCGTAAGTCAGCAGCTGCGTGCGTAGACTCTAAGTCAAAGTGAGTGGTAACCCGGGACCTATGAATCACAGCTCTCGACTTTTTCAACTTGAGCTTTAACAACTTGCTCTTTCTCTTTTAAAGCACCTTCTGTGCGTGACTGCTTTGCGGGATCAACTATTCTCTTTGCCGTTTGAATAACCATTTCTTTCCTCATGGAAAATTTTCCATTTGAAAGAAGGATATATAATAGCATTCAGCCAAATCAATCTTTTTTTCCTTTTTTCTTTTTTTTCCCCTTTTTTGATCAAACACTAGTTGAAGACAGTTACAATGCAAATACTTGAAGTCTTGTTTCCATCTTTGCAGTCAGAACATTCTTAAAAACAGTTCCAGCTTCAGGGAAACAAGCTCATTTCTGTTTATGTTTTATCTTGACTCTCAAATGAAAGATAAACAAAGTAATAGCTTGCTTAGGAAGACATTGAAACCCATGTATTAAGCAGTAATGTTCATATTCCACAAGATAATTTCCATTCTCATAGCTAAGATAAATATTTTCTTGTGTCAACTTTGATAAGAATTGCAGATAAAATGCCAACAAGCTCAAAACTATTTTATAATCAAATACCAAATTCAAGTAATTTAATAATCTGGTTCCATACGAACCCATGTTTGAAGCAGCTGTTTCACTCTAGACTGTGCGGCCATACTGGTATTTTTGCATTATTCTATCATAAAAGAAACACTGTTGGGAATCGAATTCTTCCTTTTTTTGTTGCCCACACCAGAATTTAGGCACTCTGCTATGAATGGTCACGCTTAGAGCCTTACAGCTATGATACCAGTTTTGGGGGTCTCTGCTAAAGAAGGGCCTTTAGCACTGCAGTGCTTAATCCTGCTCTTGTTAGAAAGCACTGGAGCTGCCGACGTGGCCACATACTTACAGCCTGATCATGAAGATGGAGAGTATAGGGGAAACCAGACTCCCCCAGTGCACAGTAGAGTCCCATGCCTGCTCCCCACTCCGTTCTGCTGAAGGGAGCTGGCTGTTAGCTTTCTTCCTACAGCACTCTCCAATATATTTTGCGAATGTCGTGGTTTGGGACGGACCGGCCACTGAAATGAATGACAGATGCTCTTTGACCTCTCTCCCTTCAGAGAGGGAGAGCATCTCCCTTCAGGGAGAAGAGGAAGACAGAGAAAGAGACTTATGAGTTTAAAAGAACCTAAACGACTTTAACAAAATATTAACAAAATATTAATAAGAAAATAATGAAATATATACAAAATAACATAATAATATTATATATATATAAAAATATATAATAATATAATATATACAAAACCATATCTACCTCCTAGGATGATGATCACAACACCGGCTGGCACTGGGGAAGTCCCAGGCTGGACTCAGTGGTGGATGGGAACTGGATTCCAGATCCGGATTCAGGAATGCACGGATTGGGATCAAAGGCAGATGAACAGACAGAGTCCTCCCTGGACACCAGCCATTGAAGAAAGAGGATGACCCCTCTGATCCCTCAGCTTTTACACTGAGCATGAGGCAGATGGGATGGAATACCCTGTTGGTCAGTTTTGGGTCACCTGTCCTGTCCGCTCCTCCCCGCAGGTGCAACCCCTCTATGCTTTTCTGCTTCCGACCCTCCAAAGGGGCATATAGCAAAGTGAGCTGGCCTTGGCTGTTATAGCAATAAGTATAAGCAAGAGCCTCTCTGCATACTATTCCTTGGCATAAATTAGAAACAATCAGGTCTTATCACTCTGGGAGCGGACTACAATCTTAAAAATACGCCCTTAATTTCAGAGTTCAATTTGAAATTACTGAACATAAAATGGGTTCTGTTTTACCTCAAGCCAGGATAGCAAACTACAAATCTTCTGCCAGCAAATCAACTTTTTTTCAAGACAGAGTCATCTTTCCCTTGACTAAATCAGAAACAGCCACCCTCTAGCTGTTTCACTTTTGATCAGCACCTTCATTCAGACTGATGTTGCCTTTCTTCCCTTACGTCCTGACGGTGTGCAGGAAGGCCATTGCTACTATACAGTACTTGGGCAGTTTGTGAGCAGCTGCTCGCAGGACTCCCAGGTCTGTGCTCAGGGCAGTAACACAGTCGGCAGAAGAGGGGACACATTTTGCCTGCAGACCGACAGCGTGCCACTGCCGGTGAGGTTCACCAGGGATCGCCTCTGTTTTATTCTGCACTGAATTAGTTTTCAGGGCTGTGGTGTGCACAAAATCAGCATCATCCTCTCACTGAAGGAAGTGTTTATTTGGCTGATTTTGTGCTCTAGGTAGATTCCTGTCTCCAGTGTCCCCCCAGTGTCTGAACTGTGGGTGTCTCTTGGCTCTGAAATGCGGTGTATTTGGAACAGATTTCCTGTGTGTCCAGCACAATTCTTCCAGCAGGTTCCTGAGTTAATCTGAAGCGAGGTGGAGGGAGGGATCTCTAAGACCTCACAGTCTCGCATTGCGCTTTTTTTTCATCGTCAAGGTATTACTGATGCATAGCGCTTTGCAGAGACCTGCGAATGTCACAGCACTCTATGTAATTGCCTCCAGAATGAGTTTTACCCAATTTTGAACTCCTGTTCTCCTCTGTCTCATGAACTTTTCAGAAGGATAAGACTTAGTTTGATTGAATAATGTCCACTGAATCACAAGATTTTTCTTATTGCTAGAAGAATATGTCTCGTATGTATTCCTCTTTTTTGACAATTGTCTTCTTGCAATTTCTCTTTACTGTATTTTAATTGACTGGTAAATGTGAATATTGCATATCCATAGCAGTGGGCTAGTATTCCCTCCGTGACAGTATATTTTAAAATAAAGTTACTGTGGCAAACTGGAGAAAATCCAACAAAACTTTTGACTCGTTCTTCATGTCCCTCAAGAAGCAAAGACTGAACTGTCAGTGAATCATTGTTCTGATTCTAATAGCTTCTGGTATATACCTTATTTCTTTTTAGCATCACACATCCTAAATACACATTTTAGGACTAACTTTTTTTCTTTTTTAATTTTATTTTTTTCAATACATGCCCTAAAATATGTAATTTTATGCTTCCTTTCCCCTAAAACTTTGTCATAACTATTAGAAGTTTAAAAAATTCACCTAGTTCCTCTGAAGAAGAAAACATATCTTGAAATTATCTATGTATTTCTAGATCAGGAAAATATAATCTTGCTGAGCGGAGCATTGTGCAGAAAGATTTACTGGATGTTAATTTAAAATCAGAAGTTGAGATCACAAAGCAAGACTTTCTAAATATTCATTATGGCCTTCCAAATTGCACTCCTTCCATCAAGGTTACACAGTTTATTAAATATTCATAAAACAGAGTACCAAAAAAAATTCTAATTGCAAATAAGTGCAATTGATGTAGATTGCATTATTTATGATTCCATTTGTTAAACTAAGACAATAGAAATTGATGAAAGACATTAAGTGGACCAAAATTTAAGGTAAATTTAGCACAGAACAATTTTTTTTCTCTGTGTTTTCTGATGGATAGAACTTCTTGGCTTTTACAATAAGTGTCAAAAAGACTGATTATTTCTGTCTGTCTTAACCTTAATGAAATCATCATTACCATATGATATACTGACATTATTATTAAGTCTTAGGTGTCACTAGGAAAAAAAAAAGAATAAATAGCCTTTCTATATTTAGTGAGTAGTTCTAAACATCAGAAAACAGAGAGTTTATTACGTTGACAAGCAGAGCATGAGCAGTTGAATGTCAAAATTATGCCACTACTCTGCATGCTGGAAAGAGAGGAAACTTCCTCCTTGCTGAGCACCAGAGTTGTAAATAGACGCATGAGTGACCTCAAACTAACGACAACTTAATGGCATCTGGTAATAACAATGCAGGGAAAAACTACTCACTTTATTTGGTTAAATCAAATCATGATCAAAATGGTTTGTTGATTTATTAACAACACTTAATCAGCAACCAGTGAACTATAGCTTTAGGATTAATATCAACAATACACAACCACAACGCTAGACACCTACAAAATGTTAATAAACACCTACAGATTTTGAAATTTCCTGCTATAGCTAATTTACAAAAAAAAGTTTTAATCACGCACACACATCCTCCCACAGGCTGTGTGGGTTTCAGGCACATGCACCTCCCTGGGGTGTGCAATCCCTGCTGGCACGCCCTCTCCTGTGGGAGATGCAGGTGCTCCAGTGCTGTAAGAGCCCGTGTTGCTCCCTGCCAACCCCGATGCTCACGTGGGGAAGAAAGTCCTGTGAGATGGCACCTGGGGGTCCCTGGCCACCACCCCCAAGGTTGCACATGTGCACTTGTGGGTCCCTGCTCACTGCCCTCTTCCCTGCAGTGTCCCAGGGGAGGATGCTCAGGGTGGCTTGGGCAGGGTGGTGATGCCATGGCATGGCTTCTGGCAGCACCAAAGTGTTTGCTGTTGCTCTGAGCCTGCATTGATCTCTGCCCCCCTGTCCTTCCTGCTGTTTCAGATTTTCATGCCTTTGTCCTCCTTTCAAAGCTGACTCCTGTGTCTCTAAAGTCTCTCTGCAATTCCACAGTTGCTGCTCAATGGGCTGGTGGTGCCTTCCTCTCTAATGTGATCAGTTTTGGGCAAATGCCTTCTCAGGCAGTTTTGGGTGCTCTGTTCACACGTCCTGTGTACACCCACTCTTCTGTCCCAACAGCTGTGTTACACAGACCATTTTGGATTACGGAGAGGTTGGACTATGTGACTCACCCTGAAAAACACAGGAGAAAAATAATCAACTGGCCACATGACACATGTCACCTGAAGTCTATCTGTGAGAGGTACTGGCTTCTCCTTCCTTCCAGCTGTATATTCCCACACTTCCATTACTGCAAGTGTTGAAAAGCAAACACTTCCAGCAAGCCATAACTGTCTACGTGATGAGCCCAGACAATGTAAAGAGGTTTGGTTTCCTCTGCTGCCAAGAAAAAGACAGACGTATCTCCAGAGACCACCGCCTCTTGTCTTGGACCCTTAATATAGGTAGGGTCAATTACACTCCGAAGGTGTCTTTCTGGGTCTTAAGATCATGGAGAAAGTTCAGAGAAATCACTACGATTTGCAAGTGTCTAATTTTTAGATGATTGGAGGTAGGTGAGATGGACCCTGACCTTCATCTAGGTGGAATAAATGTTGCCTAAAGTAAGGAGGAATAAATGTAGGACAAACTGATGTATAGACATCTGATCAAGAAAATATAGCTGCAAAAACAGTAATTATAGCTGAAAGACATATTTATATTTATCTTCTGACAGGATTTACATCACTAACTGCAATTGTAGCGAAAGTTCACAGTTTTCACTCTTTGAATAGCTCCATTTCTTTGCACACTATGTTAAAAGAGTTAATGGGGCACTGGGCAAGTAGGGGACATTAATAAGATAATTATATATTTGCATCCCAACTTCTACTAGTGTTCATGGCTAAATATCCAAATCCATCATTTTTGTTAGGAGACTGCAGGAGGTAAGAGCTGGTGGGTGGAGACAAGGTAGTCAAAGGCAAACCCCTTTCTCTAAGAAGGAGCCAAAATTTGTCTGCTTCACTGAGCACAGAAGGGTCATGAACAACCTGATGCCAGTGTGAGTTACACTATTGAGTGTAAGAAGCCCAAAACTTCACCAGAAGCCCTGTATTTGGAGCATTTCTTCTCTTGACCCTGCACTGATCTCACAGGTGCGGGATTCAGTTCATTGCTAAATCTCTGCACATGAACAGGAAGATTCCCAACGGTTTCAGAAAATTCTGTCATTCATAGTCCCTCTGGGTGATCAAATACCCATTCCCTTGCACTCTGAATTTTTTTTTTCATGTTTGTCCCAGGCTAGTTCTGTTTCCTGAATGGCATACAGTCCATCTGAGACAAGACTACCTACCTAAAGCTAGACTAAGACCCTAAGTTCCAGTTTTCTATTCCAGCCAAGCGCATGTAAATCTATAATTAAAATGAATTGCACAGTATTTCTTCTTCTTTTGTTACCCTTGAATTCCCATGACTAAAAAGTTTAAGAGTTTCTAATTAAGAAAGATAATATACTCACTAAGACTAATGAGGAGCGCTGCTGAGGGCTGCTACAGAGATAGCACTTGAACTGAAACTGAATGAATATTAATTTGTCCTGTGATATGAAGATTGAACATTTATATCATGCAGTTTTTTATTGACTCATGGAATTACTAAAGAAACTGTTGAGATTATCATACCAGTCCTGAGTCTGCTGTATTTTCTCACACTCAGTGGTAGGCTCTGGACAGAGTTCTCTATCTAATATCAGTTGTCATAAGATATAGGCTGACCTTTGCCTTTCACATTTGCTAATGAATACAGCCATGACACGACCAGAAATTAATTACAATGAGGCTACTATATCCCCCTGTAAGTGCGAAGGGTTTGAGCTGCAAGGTTAAAAAAGGAGATGAATGGACACTACATTGTATGTTGCATGTCTATGTCAGACAGAATTGGAAAGACTGCAGGGCACGTAAGGGCTGGGGAATCTATTAGCAGCAAAGTGCCTTGAAATTAGATGCTGAGATGCTGAAGTCCCATTATGCTCCTGCAGATACTCTGAGAAACACCAACTGAGAATACTTCGCTTAGATCTGCAGTTTAATGATCTTCTCCAGCTTCAGTAACACAGTTAGAAAAATCTGCTAGTGGGAGTCAGTTATCTGTGGAGGCATGTCCGCTTCCTCGTGATAGCAAACCATCAAATTCAGGGGATTCAGAGCTGGGGACCTTCTTTAATTAAACTCTGGATGATGGGAAAGGACAAATTTGGCTTAAAAGACACATACAGTATTAAAAAGCTATCCAGTAGAGGTCCAGTATTAAAAGATTCAGTATTAAAACATATATCCAGACCCATTTTCCAGGATGGATTCAAAGGGAAAACTCTGAATTTCATTCTTTCAATTTCACAAATTTACAGTGTATTACAGAAAGAGTTATTTCAGTTTCACAAGGTTACTATGTATTACAGAAGAATTATAACCTCTTATACTGATTTACTGTTTTAGACCTTTTTTTCATGATGCCCCACAATTCCTTTTTAAATCATTGTAATGCATTTTTAAATCATGTAAATGTAGGATAATTTTTTAAAAGACAACTCCAAGGCAACTAAATCATAGAAGTGTGCAACAACAGCCATCCCTGTCTCGGATAAATACAGAACAATACTAAACCAGACTGAATATCGAACACAGATTAAGATCTCTTTAAGGGACAGCTGAAGCTTGTGCAAGGTTGGTGTTTTCATTTTGGATAGGTGAGTGTGTATTTTTAATTACTGTCAGATAGTTATTGACTCTCAAAGTGCCAGCAAGAATTTATTTAATCAGACACAGCTAAGTTTGGGTTGTCATTGTCAATTACTCAAATGGAAATTCAGAGTACTGAAACAGAGCCATGTTTCATCTCCAGTACAACCAAAATATCAGAGACACATGAGGTATTCCTCATTACAATTCCTTTTCTGTCCAAGAAGGGAGCTAAGGGAGCTCTCTTTCTCCTACTGGACCATTAGAGGCAATGTGTGCCCATCTAATATGCTAAGGGGAAACCTGTATCACTTTGAAACAAACCCTACAACCCTACCCAAGAGTTTCACAGCTACCTCCACCACTGTGTAATAGTCCTCTGTGCTTTTTCCCAAGAGTCTTGTAAAGCTTCTGAAGTTTAAAAATACCAGATCAATGATAGAGTTCAAAAACCTATATCCCTCTCTCCAAATCATGTTTTCCAGCCAAAGTTTTATCTGAAAGTGCCATTGAAAAAAAAAAGGAATTTCTGAATGTGCCAACAAGGGCTGAGTTTCTTGGTGTGTTTATAAAGAACAATAATTTTTTTGGCATTTTTAGGGTCTAAAAAGAAATAATGATAACAACAACAACAACAACAACTAGTCCATAAGCACAAAACCTACCTATTAAGAGGAAGCCTGTAAGCCTTTTTCACAGAATCACAGAATCTCCTAGATTGGAAAAGACCTG
>RSEF01000003.1:109531030-109548899 GCA_003993805.1 Himantopus leucocephalus
TGAGTTGTAGAGTGAACCAGCATACAACTAAGCTAATTTTCAGCCCTGATGAATAATATAGCTGGCAACTCATCGAAACCATGGGATCCACTATGTGTGGCACTATTACTATTTATCTTTTGAAAACCTGTAGCCCTTGGAGATTATGTATCCAGTGTATTACGCACAGAACGCGCCTCAACTAAGTGGCAAGCTGCTGTCCAAGTCATTGAGAGGAAAATGAAGTGCATAGGGGCAAAGAGATGCGAAGCTGTGAAATAACTTTTTTTAAGATCATTCACCTGGTGAGTGTTGGTGGGATAACAGCAGCTTGATCCTCGTCCACCTACATGAACAAGATCCCACAACTCCTTCCAACCACAGGGCTTTGTGCCTTGAAATCATAGTAATCTCTTCTCCTCCATTAGCTGAAGCAGAAAAAATGCACATACGTATGTATGTATGTGTGTATTTGTGCTTGCACACCTGTGCACATTATGTGTTTATGGGGAGAGAGAGGGAGAGGGAGTGGCAGAGAAGGACAGAGCACGAGTGAGCTCTCAGATGCTCACTGTACTCTGGAAGAGCACAGGCGAAAAACAAAGGCAGATACCACGCATCTCCTGCATGCACGTTTAGGTGTTTTGGACATATGAGAAAGACGTGAAAGAAGGAAGGAAAAAAAAGCCCTCTGGATGGGCTGCCATCCTGTAAGATTTATGAACTGCTAAATTTAGAAAAGTCATTTTGCTGTTGCTGGTGTATTGAAGGCTTTTGTGCATGAGTCAATGAAAAAACACAAGTCACTTCCTCTGTGAGAGCCTGTACACGTAACATAAAATAGGCTCAGTTAATCTTTTTAACCACTGAATTCACTCTGGATAAACAAAGTGTGTTTCAGATGATACGCCCAAGAAAGGTAGGTGGCCTTATAGTATGCTTCTCTTCACAGCTCTGCTTTTCTCATTATTGTATTGCAAATAGTTTTCTGAAAGGAAAAACTGTTCAAGCAAAATGTTAAACAGCATTTGTTTGTCATTTTCCTGCATGGACCTGCAGCCTGCTGGATCTCAAAAGATGTGGTCATTACGAAGCTTGTATTGAACTGTTTGTCTTTTTTTTGGTCCTTCTTTTTCTCAGATTGGTGTTCCTTTGTGACTGGCAATTTCCAGCACTCCTCCTTGAATCGGCACAGGTGAAAACTCTGCAGGAATCACACAGATAATTAAATACAGTGGATCATGACAAGCTAGTGATCAGGCTGTGTTCCAGTGCTGTACAGGCGATCTCTACTGCTTTACCAGCAGACATAGATGGTTTTTCATGGGGGCCAGCACTGCTCCAAACCACATCACCAGCATCATTTCAGAAGAAACCAGTCATTTTGGGCTGGTTCCCATTCATGTTTCCATTAATGTTTCCATTAATGAGTGGAAATAGATTTTATCAGTCCCTTTGTATTGTTTATTTTTTGCAAGGACAAAAAAGGAAATCTCTATAGATCAATTTCATGGCAAGTTACAGGTTTGATGCAGAAATAACTTGGTAAGACTCTTTGGCTTTTGCTATGGAGCAGGTCTTAGTAAACAATTAGACTAAATTGTCCCTTCCAGCCTAAAAAAGTGGGGAAATAAAGCTGTGAAGATAAAGAGTTCCGCCACAAAGCATAACCTCATGTTGTTTAACAGCAAGGTCCTTTGTGCTGATGTCTCCATTTCAGAGTGTGAGAGATGATGGCCTTCAATACATACTAGGTGCAGTCGCTGGCTTTAAAATTAATGCAAGAATTCCAGCACTCTGAAATATGATTAAAGACCATCAATTTATTATACTTTCATTCCAAATTTCTATTGCATTATGTGAGCGTTAATATTTGCTTTCAGATTTACATGGCTGTATTTTGTTACATTTTATAGTTGGCTGAAGTAGCACGATTATCTCTGGGGGTATTAATAATCCTTGTTTTAACAAGCCAAAATTTATACTATTGTCAGAAGTTAATTGCACTGTTGCTCTCTTTTTGCACGGGATTACCAATTGCTACAGGGCTGTGGTAGGAAACAATACTGGTGTATAATACATAAGAAAACAGACTTACTGAGATGCTGACAGCTAGCACCACAATGAACATTGCCAAAGAACAAATCGATGTCACAAAATACCCGTACCATGTCATAGTGGTGAAACAGGTGAATAATGATGCCATATTGAAATAGTGTGGCAGCATATTGTAACCACTGCTGCCAGTGCCATAGTTTCTTATAACAGTGTCTCATTGTCACCAATTAGAGATGGTCATTATCAGTGCCACTTCCATGTATAGTTCCTCCAGCGATATTAATATAATTTAGGAAATGAAAGCCTTTAGCCGTGCAGAACTACTTTGTGATAGCAACCCTGTTGTTCTCAGTAATTGTGCTTAACCAGATCCCTGCCATCTTTAGCATACTTCCTGGGCGTGCTTCCTCCTCACCCCATGTCCTCAGGCTGCTGGATTTCTAAACTTGAGGAACATATGTCTTGTCTGGAGTGAATTTAGATCGAGTGTGGGTATTCAGGAGAGTGTAGATGTAGGAAGGAACATTTCTTTCCTCATGCACAGCGTGGGACAACTAGATGAATTTGGGTGCCTTTGCTTCCTAAAAATGGTGGCCTAGAGAGCCAAGGTTTTATAAGTTTAAGTGGCTTTAGGATGAATGATGGCCTCATGTTTAACTGGCTTCCTTGGCCCATTTCACCTGTTTGAGTGTTCATCACATGAATATTGTGCTGTTTAGTGTGATCCTAGATGGATAGAGGTGTCTTGACCTTCAGCTGACTGGAAGTTCTGGGCTTCTTCATTACAAGAAGTGACTTGTTACAGCCTGGGAGTGTGAAGCCATCTTTCTGCATCCCAGAGTTTGAGATGAAGACTGGAGACCAGCAGCAAAGCCCTGCTTCTTGCCAGGAGATCACAGATGCTTCTGCAAGGTCCACGTACTTAGAGTGCTTGATGGCCATCTTGAAAACATAAAAGGACAGTTCATAATCTAAGGCCTGACAAGTCCCAAAAGTGGTTACCTAGTCTCCACGGTTACTAAGACAGAATTGGTTAGCTGAGGGTAAGGTAAGAATGAGGGAAGTTTATGGTATCCTAGGCATCTGCAGCACAAGAGCATCCCCAGCCAGAGTTATGAAATACAAATAGCTGAGTAACTGTTGTATGCACATTACCCAGCCTGGGCTGTTTGTTTATAATAGCATTTGACAGATTTCTTTTCTATGAAGGTCACGATTCAGGCAGCAAGACACATCCATCCAGCCACTATCTCAGATGGTAGGATTGTCTGTCACTGGAACCAGGAGGAACCAACTCTCTTCTGCTGGTTGAGATGCTGTGGTGACCTTACCAGAGCTGATGTTTGCATCCAATCTCAACTATGCATGCTTCCTGACAGGCAGACAATGTTCCCCTGTGTTGGGCAGCAGTTTCCACAGCAGGAAAAACATCACAAATACCCAGTGCCGCCTACAGCCAATGACACACTGAGAAAGTCTTTGCACTGGTCCACCCTGGTTTGATGGTCCTGTGATGAATACAGGCTTGGAGAAAGACGAATGTCTATTTTTTCCCATCCAAACAAATGTCAGCAAGGAGGCCATACCATTTGAAATTCAAAAAATAATATTTGGCAAAACCTGCATGCAGTTATATACAAGCATTTGTTAACATTTAGCCAAGGGGCTCCTGGAGGGACCAAAGAGGTCATGCACGGAGCATCTTCCTCCCTGTTGGAACATCATAAAGAAGCTCATAAATTATCACTGATGAGCCACTTTTCTGCAAAATGCCGGACACCTCCAGAGCTGATATTTCTCTTCCACTATTCCTTCTCTTCTTTCTTAATCCTTTTCTCCTGTTAGCACCTTTCTTTTCTTCTGTATGTATCTTGAGCCTCTCAGATATCTGACCAGATAGTGCAATACAGGCAGAGCAAGAATCCCATGAAGATAATGTCAGGGCCCTGGTTGCACCCTGCTCCACCCTCTCCCCAGGGCTTGGCTGCCTGTGCTGGTGGCTGGCTCTGGCACGGTGCAGCGGGTAGCCTGGGGTCAGGATGCCGCAAGCAGAGGTACCAGGGGCTGTGTTGGGGGCCTCCTCACTGCCTGGGAGCCCCACGTCAGCTCAGCCCCTCTGGTCCTCCCCTGTGCCCGGATTCCCAGCTCCCCTACCCAGCAACCCACTCTCGCTGCTGGCCAGTACTTGGTGGGGATGCAAATGGGTTCAGCTTCCAGCAACTCGAGCTTTGTGCTGCCGGCCTTGAGTCTGGGCGGGTGCTGCTCCAGTTCAAGTTCCTGAAGTATTACATTGCTGGTGCTGCTTAGAACTGGTCTAACAGGAGAGGCTGGAACGTTGTCACAAGGATGGTTTTGTGTCAGCATTTCCATGCTTTCAAGAAAAGGGCTCTCCCCCTTCTCTGTGCTCAAGAGAGGAAAACACAAGGGCAGAGCAGAGCTGTCCAGATGACAGCATGACCTGCAAAAGCAGAATAACTTATGGCCCACCTCAAATACTGGCCCTGAATTCAGGTAGTCCTAGGTACAAGGAGGAGACATTAGCAGTGGGTACACAGCAGCAGAGCTGTGACGCCAGTCAGTGACATGGTGAGACAGCTCTCACACATGCAGAGAGCTGGAGTGGTGGGATACAGGTGCTGCTGGAAAGGCAGGGTGGGCAGATATGGAGGGGTGTGTGTATTCTCTGCAAAGGAGTGGCTCATATGTCTGGGGCTTCACTATGGGGTAGGTGTTGAACCAGCAGAGAGCCTGAGGGTTAGGGTAAGCCAATAGACCATCACCAGTGCTGTAGCAGTAGGTATCTACTCAGATGTCCTGATCAGAAGGAGGAAGCAGAAGAAGCCACCTTCTTCATCACTATCACAAGCCTTGGTGTTTGTAGCTAACTTGAATTACCTCAGTATCCTCTGGAAATGCAATACAGCTGAGCATAGGCAATCCAGGAGTTATCTGGAACTTACTGAAGATAATTTCCTGATGCAGGGGATCAAGAAACCAAACTGGGAAGATTCTCTGTTGGATCTGCTACTCAAAAATCAAGAAGAACTTGTTGTAGACGTGAAGGTCAAGGGAATCCTTGGTTGCAGTGACCATAAGATTTTGCCATTTAAAATCCTGAGAGGTGTGAGCAAGTCAAACAGCAGAATTACAACCCTGAACTTCAGAAGATCAGATTCTGGCCTGCTCAGGGACTTGCTTGACTGAATCCTGTGGGAAACTGCCTTGGTGGAGAAGGAGCTAAGGACAGATGGCTGATCTTCAAGGATGACCTCATTAGAGCACAGCAGCAGTCCGTTACAATGTGCAGAAAGTCAAGCAAGCACGGAAGAAGCCCAGCTTGGAGGAACATGGAGCTCCTGCCTGAGCTTAAATGCAGAAAGGAAGTACACTGGAGGTGGAAGCAGGGGCAGGCTCCTTGGGAGCACATGGAGCAGCAGAGTGCAGCAACCCAAAACTCAGCTGGAGCTGAAATTAGCAAGGAAGGTGAAGGACAGCAGGAGAGGTTTCTGTAAGTACACTGTCAGCAAAAGGAAGGCTAAGGAAAACATAGTCCTATTGCTTACCAGGCTGGGGGACCTAGTGATGATGCGCATGGAAAAGGATGATGTACTCAATGCCTTTTTTTTGTCTGTTTTTGCTGGTAAGATTTCCCCTCAGGATACCCAGGTCCCTAAGTGAACTAGCACAATCTGGGGGACGGAGGCAGGGCAGGCAGGAGAGGATCAAGTTAGAGAGGACTTAAGCCACTGAGATAAACACAGGTTGGTGGGATCTGGTGGGATGCACCCAAGGGTGCTGAGGGAGCTGGCTGGTCTCATTGGAGGCAGCTCTCTGCTGCCTTTGACCAGTGCTCTTTAGTGTCTTTAATAACAGAGGGTACCCCCAGCAAGATATTGCGGGACACCAGATTTAGGGGAGTGGTTAGTAGCCTGGAGGGCAGGACTGTTACTGAGAGAGACGTGGACAGGCTACAGCAATGGACTGGTGGGAACTTCATGGGGTATCCCAAAGGCCAAGGCAAAGCCCGTCCCCTGGGATAGACTCACCCCACGAGACATACTGGAGTCAAGTGGCCAGGAGCAGCAGCTGTGTGTAAATGCCCTGGGGGGCAGCAAGATGCCAGGAGGCAGCTGTGCCCCTGGGCAGCAAAGCTGGTGCAGACCCACATCAGGTTATGCACCAGCACGGGTGCCACAGCAGGGCCAGGCACTGATCGTGCCCTGCTGCTTGGCACTGGTGAGACGGCACCAGGAGTGCAGGGTCCAGATTTGGGCTCCTGACACAGGACAGACCCTGACGCACAGGAGCAAGTCCAGTGGAGGGTCCCTGTGATGGTCAGGGCTGGAGCCTGGGACGTACGAGGGGAGGTGGAGGGTGCTGGGCTGGTTCATCATGGGGAAGAGGAGGGTAAGGGGAGACCTCACTGCTCCCTGCAGCTGCCTGGTGGGATGATATAAGAAGAGAGAGGCAGACTCTTCTCAGAAGTCCATAAAGACAGGAAGAAGTAATGGGCACACACTGCAATGTGGGAAATCCTAATTAGTCATTGGTCACAAATTTTTTGTGATGGTGGTGGTGTAGTACCTGACCTGGTTGCCCAAAGCAGCTGTTGGACTTTTGGATCCTTGGATTCTTGGAGGCGTTCAAGACTCATCTTGAGGAGAGACTAACTGGGTAAAATCAGACTGAAACTAAAATACACTTCATTAGTACCCAGAAGACTATTCCTATTGTACATGTATACAGTTCTGTGCCGATTGCAGCATGCATATGCAAATAAACTGCAGGCTAATTATACACTGTTTTCACATAATATAATAAAATTATGGGCGTGCACTTTGTTTCACACACCTATGCATACTGGAAATGTTTTAGATCTGAGGAAATTACTTTTATTTCAGAAGAAGAGAGACAAATCAGGACAGAGTAAGTAAATTTTTAACCACCTGTCTCCTCAAAACATGCTTTCAACATTCAGGCTTTGAGTTGAACCCCACAGCATCTTACCTTCTTGTCTGGGTCCAGCAGGCATGGGGTTAATTTCCTAAAGAATCTGGCCCAGGACACAGGTATTCCATACCATGTGAGTCATGCCCGGGCTACAGGGGGAGCTGGCCGGGACAGGGGGCAGGAGGTCGCGGCTCGGAGTGGGCTGGGGTTGCCTGGGTCCGGTGGGTGAGCGGTGATACCGTAATCGTGTTTGTGCATTCTTCTGTCGGTGTTACTGTTGTTGTTTTTCTCTATCCTTTGCTGTTCTGTTAAACTGCCATTATCTCAACCCTCAAGTTTTCCCTTTTTCTTCCGATTCTTCCCCACGGCTGTGGGCATTTCGTGACTGGCTGTGTGGTTCTTTGTTGCTGGCTGAGGCCAAAACCACGACACTTCTAAAGATGGAAAACAAGAAAACATAGACAAAATGTATAGCAGTACTTGGACAGCATGTGTTGTCTGATTCTGAGTTTATACATTACTATAAAGGTAAACAATACTTAGGTTTCCTCTGCAGGCCTGCTGAAGTGGAAACCCTGCAATGTTCTTGGGGAGTTTATACATTACTATAAAGGTAAACAATACTTAGGTTTCCTCTGCAGGCCTGCTGAAGTGGAAACCCTGCAATGTTCTTGGGGAAACAAGAAGGCCATTCCCATTCAACTGTATACGAAGGGGTGGCAGAGATGGATAAGGACTTCCAAATTCATGCCTCACAGCACAAGGAAAGAGAAAGGCAAGTTGATTTCTTAGCCAAGCCCTGCCTTCAGGAGCAGAGGCTCAGAAACTTGTGATTTTAACAGGGATTCAGTGGCACCATCTCCAGCCCAGCCCCAACTCAAGCTCCCTATCAACCTGGAGTGAGTCAGGAAGAAATCCTCATGCCAAATTTGTTGCATGCGAGGAATGACGTTCATGTCTTCTCTATGGCTTTCCATGGATTATAGACCTATGGCTTCACCTCCTCCCCCAAGACTGCAGCACTGCTTACATTGCAGTGTTTACGAAATCTTAATGACTTTGCAAATGGTCTTGTGAGTTCTGATCACTCTTGAAAATGTAAGAAAGCAAGAGTAACGTCTGTTGAAACAAAAGTCAGTCAGCCAGCCTTTGCTGCTCAGCTTTTGCTACCCAATCTGTTATGACTGTCACAACAAATCGTCAGACTGTCACAATAAATGGTCCAAGTTTAGGATGTTGTTTTGTTTAGCCTTATGAAATACTTTTAAGCACATTTTAGTAGCAGAGTATAATTAAAGTATCGCAAATGAATTCCCAAAGAGGGGACTAAGTTACACAGCAGTTTCAAATTACTAGAATAGGGTTTTTGGATACTTGGAGTGACTGCAAATTGCCACAGTTGGGAATACTAAGCAAATAAATATTGATTAGGAAACCATTTCCTGAAAATCAGCAAACTAGGAATGTGAAGATTTCATTTGCTTATTCAAATTACTTAATTGGTAATTACTACTCTTATGCAAGTTAAGCTAGTGCAGCCTGCCAAATATTTGCCCCATTAGAGGAAGAAAGCCTGGTGTTTATTCCAAGAAATGACAATGCCTAACCATTAGTATATTTTTCATTAGGTACACTCTTCTGTCTGATTTTCCACAGATGTCTGTCATTTTTCTCTTTCTCCTTTTTTTTACAGCCTGGAATTGTCTCTGAGCAGAGATATTAATTTGGTTTCAGTTCTCACTCCTTTTCCAGACACTGATGGGCCCACGGCCCTTTATAAGGTCTGTCACCATCTGTCCAACCCTCTGTGTCAACTGTCTCTGCAGCCATCCCTTGTGCATTTTGATGTCACTCAGCATGGTCAAAACCAAACCCTTCTGAAACCATACTTCTCAAGCCTGCCTTCATCTCCAAAACCACCACCAGCAGCAGCGTGGGCCACTCATCATTCAGACCTATGACCTTGGTCGTCCTTGACCTGTCCTCCTTCTGACCCATAGCTACATCTTCTTGTTCCCGTCAAACATTCTCAGAGGGACTATCCTTTCCTTCACCATACACAGAGAACTTCCCACCCGTGTCCTTGTGTTTCTCTGTCCTGTCTTTCTTCACATGCACATTTTTCTTTCACACAGGAGATGAATGCCTACTGATTTCCCATCCTTCTGACTGCTTCTTTGTTAGAGTTTTGAATAATTTCATTAGCTCCTATCGCATTCCTTGACTTCTTCATGAGCATGTCTTTGATTCTTCCCACTGATCTGCTTGTCATCCTCTGCCCTGTCTGGTACTTCCCTAACATGCTGTGGCAGCAATTTCAGTACACCACTCTCTCTCCTTTTGTTCTTTTTCAGTTTTCCATGCTAGTACACGAGCCCCTAGAATATAGTGCTTTGATTAAATTTCACTGAAATTTTGAATTTTAAAAGGTGCGGGCAAGATTTCCAGATCAGAGAGTGGCTAAAATACAGATTATCAGGATGTCAGTAGATTCTGACAGGGTCAAAAATGTCACCGAATGCCCACCCCAGTCTTTAACTCCTTCCCTAAAAGTCAGCTTCTAAGCACTTGCTGAGAAAAGCCAGGAAGAGCTAGGATGTCCATGACACTGTAACCAGTATCAAGTCTGCAGGCCAGAGAAAAAAGCTGCCAATAGTCTGCAACTGATATAACTGGAGAAGTGTTCTTGGAGTGCACAGTCATCCTAACTCCTGTCCTGAAACGCTTGCATTTCACACGTGCCAGACTGCATGCAATTTGAGCGTGGAAAAGTTTTGTGTTTTGGGACCTGGCATATTGAAGAAGTTATTAGAACTGATGAAATAACAGTATGTCATATGGAAAATATTATCATTTATACTAGGCTTTCATATATGCTTACATTGCAGAACATTGCAGAAGCAAGCAAAAATTACGGGGTTTTTCAAAATTATAGAAGAAAGATTTTTAATTATTTTTGTGTAAGGAAGGGACAGGAAGTGGCGAGTGCACTATGTAATGTAGTTAACCTTAAAAATCAATGCTATTTGTTTTGAGATTATTGTAATTGAATTAAGATTATCATTGATTATGTATACATCCACAGAGATTAATTTTCTAGCCACATAATTGCATCACAAACAAAGATTTAGAGTTCCTTTGTATATTTTGTGTCTTAGCAAAGAATAAAAATGAGGACTGGATCAGGCAACCTGTATATGCATAGCACTGTTAACGAGCCTACTCGTGCCAGAGAGGTTGTTGCTGTAAATAAGCCTTGCAGAAGCTGACCATGGGGTAAAGTTTGCGAAAATATCTCCTCACTGAACCAAGTCAGCCTGTGTGGGTTGGTGTACAGGATAGATCACCCTGGTCAGCAGTGCTGTAAGCTTCAGAAATTTGGACAAAAGCTTCCAGGGACCTTCTTTGTCTTGGTTAAACACAGGCCATCTCTCTGCACTGAGTTGAACAGATACAGCATGGCCTCTCAGTCTTTTTGTTCCAGACCTTACAGGCCATATTGTGGCATACACAACACTAAAAGAGAGGTCATCCCTACTGCAGAGGTCTTGCCCTCCTGATAAACAAGAATCAAGGTCAGCAGAAAAGATGTATTATCACTGCCTTTTTGATGATGTGGAACTGAAGGATGAAAACCAGTTAGCCAAACTGAAGGATGGCCAGTTAGCCAAAGTTACACAGCATAAAGCCACATCCTTCTGGTTCCTTGGCCAACATCTGAACCACAAGCCTTCCGTCTGCTTTATCTTGAAGAGAAGTTTCAGCCTCCTTGGAAATGAAGGCCAGCAGAAACATTGTGATTCAGCTTAGTAAAACAATTATCCTTAGTAAAATTATTTCCACTGGCAATAGTGTGTTCACAGAACAGCAAAGTAAGAACATAGTTGGTGGATAAAGGAATATGAGGAAATTAGGTAGAGAATCAAATCTCTTAATTTCAAAATTCATGTAACTTACAGTTAACTAATTTCTTAGGAAAAAATTAACTGCAGACAGTAACATGGCATCTTCAGTGACGGTGGTGGTGGTGGGTTTTTAAAGGAATTGTTTTTAAGAAAACATTTGATTGAAATGGAAAGTGGAAAGGCAGAGGATGGCTTTTCAGGGCTGATGCTTAGATTTCTGAAATCAGTGGGAAGCATGCTATATAATAACTATTGAGGTGTTGGCTCAGTTTCACACTGGGACAAGCAGTGTGATCTGCAAGCTGGCAGAGACCAGAAGGGGCACTGGACTCCAACAGACCAGGTACTTAGCTCACATCAGTAGAGCAAACCTTTTTTTACAAAACTGAGTCTGACTAGTTCCCTGTGCTAGTACTTATAGGTTTTGGATATCCAGAAGGACTGTTTTCGACACCTGAGGTCTTTATACAATTACCATGCTATTTGTCAGACATGCTTGCAGAATTGATCTGCAATACGCCTGGTGTCATCTATTTTACCCACCTACTAAAGATATTATCTTCATGGTGCCATATATTGGATTTTCAAATGACATAGCCTTGAATAAACAACACGGCTTAACTTCCAAGACAGGACATTGTTTATAGAAAGACACAGATGTTCACAGATCTCTGTGGCTGTGTGTAGTGTCAAGCTGTGTTCAGGGCTCAGGAGAGCTTCCACTGCTTTATATTTACTGAATTGTTGGCTCCCACAAAATCTCCTGTTTCCTTTTCCTCTACTAGTTGTCTATCTTTTAAGCAGCCTTTCCCCCACCCCATACTTTCTTCCTTCAGAGTACCGGCACTGAGGCATTTGTAGACATCACAAGGCAGAAGAGTGGTCCAAACATTTAGATAAGCATTTTCTAAATTACATGCAATTTAGTCTTAGAATATATTTCCCTTTCACGTTTTGGATTTCTTTATCCTAATCTCTGGGGGGGTTTTAACTAAAGGTGTTCATTTATAGAATTACAGAATTGCTGCAGCTGACAGGCACGTCTGGAGATCATCTAGCTGATTGATCAAAGCAGCATGTCTTGGAGCAGGTTGCCCAGGACCATCACCAGTGAGGTTTAGAGTATCTCCAGGGATGGAGACTCCATAACCTCTCTGATCAACCTGTGCAACTGCTTGACCACCCTCCCAGCAAAAGGTGGTGGTTTTTTTAAAGTTTAAATGGAATTTACTGTGATTCAATTTGTGCCCATTGCCTCTTATCCGTTCACTGGATACCACTGAGAAGAGTATGCCTCTGTCTTCTTTACTCCCATCTGGTTTATATACATTTGTATATGTGCATATCACCCCTAACGCCATCTTCTCTTCTCCAAACTAAACAATTGCAGCTCTCTCAGCCTCTCCTGGCAGACAAGTTAGCTAAGTCATTGCGCAAGATTGTGTATCATTCTGAAATGATCTTACCCCAAATTATAGAAATTTAATTTTTGCATGTTATAAACAATCTGAAGAGACACCAGAATAAGGCACAGTCATGTTGAAGAATGATGGGATAACCCATCTGGATATCAATTCAGATTATTTTGGATTAAGATTCCTCTGTTTAAATCAAATTGGGTCCATTTCTGAAGTTTGAATTGTCCTCAATTTCCTTAGAAAATGGTTTTCTGTATTTTGGTTTTTTTTTCATCTCCTTTTGTCTACTACAGCCTAGTGTTTGACATTTGCATGCTTTTCATCCTTTAATCATGGCTTCATTGTGACTCTGTCAGAGACCTAGACATGGTCAGTTTCTTTTCTGTGTTCCTCATATCCTCCTTGCATAACTATGATAAATGAATAGAAAACACTGTCATTAGCATTCACTTCTGTTACACTTTACAAAGGTGAAAATTATCAGCGAACCATTTAAGAAGATAAAAATGAAACATTTTTCTCATTTTCTCTATGCACTGTTATGAAAACAGACTCAGGGACATACACACACTTCAGTCTGAAGTTGTTGACTAAATTTCACCCAAACTTTTGATTTATTCTGGTTATTCCAAAGCTTTCTCTTTTGACTAATCTAAACTAATCTAAAAATCTTTTGAGAATCTAAACAATACACATAACATTAAGATTGCCTCTCTGTAGCTAAGTGCTTATACAACTAATGATTCTTATGCAAATGCAAATTAAGTATCTAAAAGTGTAGGTGCTTTTACTCCTAAATACTATCCATTCTGTTTGTAAGAAGAGGGCAGAGCGATCTCAAGAAAAACTACTCCTTAATCTTCTCTGTACTGGGCAGTGCATTATAGTGTTTTTGGCTGTGCAGGTTGGTCATTTGCTTTTCAGTGCAATGAAAATACTTATGCATTGAGTACAAAAGCTCCTTAAGCAGCAAGGTCTGCAGTCCTACCTTTTAGTGAGGAGGAACATCGTTTTCTCAAAGGGAATCTACTTGTGTTTGACTAGATGTGATGTGAGGCTGCAAATATCTGACTGCAAGTAACCTCAAAACCTCAAGAAACACTGTCAAGACACCATGAGTCTTTCCCTATCAGGCTTAGGTACAAAATAGGGACCTCACAAGCCTAAGCCTGGTACAAAAAAACCACAGCCACCAGCCCAGTTCTTGGCTCTGACCTGGGGGAGCTGGATGGGATTACAGAGCAGTTACTACCTGCTCAGCTGAGGAAAGACTAGTAACGAGCTAGTGAATTATTGGCTGTGGAATGCCGAGATCCAGTAAAAACTACTAAACATTTTTTTTTATAACAGAGAAAAACCCTCGACAGAAACATTCACCGTTTATGATTCTCCATAACAGACTGCACCAGCAGCTCCCACTTGGTAGTCCTGGTGACAGAGCGTCCATTACTAGTGCATTTTCAGCTCCTTGTTCATGCAGGAAGCCAGTGGGAGTGGAAACATCACTCTTCGTAATACCCGGTTTGTAGGAAGTTGGAGGCAGTTATGGTATTCAGCACACCATAGAACTGATCCCCCAGAGCTTCAAGAGGATAACTTCAAAGGACATTTTATGGCATCATATGGCCATAGGAGAGAAAAAGAAGCACAGCAGCAACGATATTTTTCTGCTGCTGGAATTGTGAGGCAGACACAGAAAAGGAGAGAAAGTAAAATCTGGAAGCTTCAGCAATACAAGTTTAAAAAGACAAAACCAAAAAAATGCCATTACCATCACTCCCATGTTGTTTAAATAAACCTTACATTGTAGGTTTGCTCTTAGAAACTTACACCATAGCTGATCACCCAAAGAAGCAGTGTAATTTCTGAAGAAACCCTTTTTATTCTTCTAGCTGGTGCTCCAAATTATGTTCTAAATTGTGTTACACTGAGAGACAGAGGAGTTGTGTGTGTGGAAGAGAGATGTCATGCACCACATGCTTATTCATTATATGAGCAGTGGACCAGAACAAAACTTCTAGAGGATATTAGCAAGTGGAGTTGCTTCCCTTCCTAACTGTCAACTGGTAAACGTCTTAAAAGTAGATAATTAGCAATTTTCTGGAAAGCCAGCTATTTTTGAAGTGTGTCAGACTGCACATTAAGACACCTGGAAACACTGGAAATGTTTAGTAGAGGGTCTCAAACTTTTAACAAAAATTTAGCAAACCTTTTTCGGTGAAATCTAGCCTTATTGAGAGATGGTGAGGGCAATTCCTTAATGACAGTAATCAGTGGCTTAGAAAAACTCTAATGGATGATGCAGTCCAAATCCAGCTGCTGTGGGAGGTGTGAGAAAACCAAGGTCCTAACAATGTCCTACCAACTCTGACTGAAAATCTCTTGTTAATATCGGTGTCCTCACTGAATTCTTCTTGAAAGTGCTGTGTGAGCTTGGAAAAGTTGCTGGATTGTTTCTGCAAAATACAAAGAATTTAGACAAACTTCCCTAAAGTACGAGGACTAGTAAGGTGCTGCCATTTTTGAGGTTTATAAAATTAGCAGCAATAACTTTATGTTAGTAATGGTATTTTTATTGTTTTAGAAAAGATACTAGATTTTTTTCTATACTATTATTTTGAACTTGTTATGCTGGTAAGCTATTGCAAAGAACAATTGCTAGCTGTAGCTTTAAGCTTCTTCATATTTCTTTACCTGACAAACAACATAAATATGATCTTTCATGTAATCTACTTGGATGGGACAAGAGTTTTCTGCTATTTGTCCAATGCAAAATTTGTGAAATGTTGGGTAACTGCTGGGAACCCCTACTTCCTTTCCACCCCCAAATAATGACTGCTCTAAATCTGTGCGTGTAGACTTTAAGAAATACCACATTTTTTGGTGTGGAAGTAGAATTAATGAAGTGGAAATTGGCATCATCCCTCTATGCTCTGTTACTAGCTGCTGTGTTCTGCTGCAAGGCTTTCTTATGGTAGCTGGTGTCTCTGACAGGATACTCACATGGCTGCTTTGGATAAGTCAGGCTATGCTTATATCCCTGAGCTCTCACTTATGTCTTTCTATGGGTGAAACTCGTTACCTTTGCCTACCCACTCCTCTCCAGCTGAGTAAGTCAAGCAGAGCAGGCTTCCTGAAATGTGGTGGAAGGAAATTACTGATTAGAGACACCAAACTGTGACTGTGGCTATTGCATAGCAGCATATTAACTAAAAGGTTTTAAAAAACCTCCTTAGCCGAACCACATAGAGGTGCATCTCTCCACGAACTGCACTGGGAGGGGAAATAGCTCTCTGTCCTTTCCAGTTGCGTACCACCATGGACTCAGCCACAAAATACACACGCCATGGTCCCAGGCAGAAAGTTTTGTCCTCTTTCCCATCCTCTCTCCTTTGACTTGCTCTCTGGCACAGCAGTGGCTTGCCCAGGGACACAGAGAAGCAATTTCACTTTGTCCATGCAGCTGCAGACGGGACGGTAGGGGAGGTAATAGCATCTCCCATCCAGCCCCTCAGTGTCACTTCTAGACCTGCTCAGGCTGAACTTTCCCTGGGGTATACAGGGGAGCAAAGAACCCGAGAAACAAAGCCCCATGCACCGCAGGCACTTCTACCAACAGCAGCACCTGCCCTGCTGCATGCCCCAGCGTCAGCCTGACACCTCATGTCGGCAAGCAGCTGCACCGTCGTCTCAGCTGGAAAGCTGTCTTGAGAAGGAAATAAAACATCTCCAGGGCCCTCCTTCCCAATTTCAGTTCCTATAGCATTATTTTAATGAATGGAACTTGTTTTGCAGTTAACTAGGTCCTTTTGTTTTCTAGTTTATTCAGTTTAAAAAAAAATTTTGACTGCTTTATTTTTCTTTCTTTACTAAATGTGGGAGCAACGTGATATCAATACTCTGTATAAAAAGCAGGCCTGAGATATAGATCCCCATCAATTTTTATTCCATCCAAACAAAAAAGGCAAAAAAGGTACCTATATGTTTTGGAAAGTTTAAACATTTGACAGAAGGTAGTCTATTGTGAGGAGGTTTCAGTGGAAGGACCTTACATCACTTTTTTGCTAAACAAATACTATTTTTGCTTTCCCAGACATTAGCATTAAAAAGGAAAAGAAATTTTAATTCTCAGGTGTCAGCTCTGGGATTATTTGGTATCTTACCTGCATACAATGCTGTTCTGGTGCATGCATACATGTGTCTTTGTGCATCTGTGCATGTGACAAGTGGGGGGGGAAGACTTTGCTATGCATCTTGCAGTGAAAGAAAGGAAGGCTTGTTGTCACCAGCAAAAAACTAGCCTTTCAGCTAACATTAAATCCACAGACCTCCATGGATTACAACTGAGGATCTGGCCCAGCGTGTTTGTTATCTCCAGATAAACCTGCCTAGTATGAGCGGGCTTTGTATGAATGAGAGTGAAACTAAGTGGTCCCCAAAAGCAAAAGGCCTATGATGGGCTTGCAGCAGCTCAAAGCCTATGACTAGATGGATGTGAACTTCGGCCTGGTATACTATGATTTGATTTGTGAGATGTGCAGCATTGGCCCTGTGAGGGTTGCTCCGGGAGAAAATAACATCTGCTCCATGACTGGCTGGCAAAACCTTTTTGTAGTTATAATCAAGGAACAATTATTTTGTTGGAGGGTAAACAAGATAAACAGTCCGTGAATTAACAACTGCAAAATTGTTTCTTATTTTGCCACTGGAGATGTACAGCAGAGCCTAAAATACATCTACTTCTTGCTTTTAAAGCAGCTCTAGTGAAAGCTGAGCTGGAAGAGACTCTTCTGGATTTACCAGAGTTAATGCTGCTACACTTATCTCTGCAGAGCTCAGGCCTTTGTGCCCTGACCGGAGCTTCCCCTGTGATGTTTTCCACCTTGTCTCCACCTCTTTCAACCCTCAGGGTCAAAACAATCCCTCTACTGTCCCCAGAAATTTCTGTGTAATTTGTTTTGAGAAGAATTCAGTTTCCACCAAGTTTGGCTTTTTCAAACCATGCCCCACTGAGAAGCATTTTCTGTGACATTTGCACTCAGTGGTTATGAACAGCTGTTGTGCCATTTTCCTCGAGTGACTGCACTGCTCGTGACCTGAATGAGGACTACAGAATTCCCTGCAAGTTCTCGCACAAGGACTGAGCATCGCTGACAGCAGGTTCAAGTGGCAGTCTTGAGAAACACCTAAAGCTGACCTCTTCACTTGGCTACTTAAGCCCACAGCACCTGTTGGTCTATCATCTGTTGTGGCCCACTGGAAGTCTCTTTGGTCTATTTCTTTATGCTTCATATTTGTTGAGGATCAGCTTGAACTACACAGACAAATGTTTTGATATGAGTCATCTGGCACTTAAACATATTTTACTAATATAGCTTTGTAAGTGTGAAAATCCTTATCTGCTGCCAGTAGATCTCTCCCTTTATCTTTTGCTTCATTTTACTTTAAACTTTCTCCAGTTCATAGAATCATAGAATTGTCTAGGTTGGAAAGGACCTCGAAGATCAATGAGTCCACAACCATCAACCTAACACTGCCAAAACCACCACTAAACTGTGT
>RSEF01000003.1:109559428-109587027 GCA_003993805.1 Himantopus leucocephalus
CATTGCTGGCTCATGTTGAGCTTCTTGTCAGTCAGCACCCCCAAGTCCTTCTCCTCAGGGCTGCTCTCGATCCACTCTCAAGTTGTCCTTGCACAATTGAATAGAGACTCTCTGTTTGGAAAGCACACTCCGTAGGGTGTGCCAAACAAAGGACAAGGCATCTCAGGTGGGAGAAAGAAGACAGTAAAAATCCTTGGTGGTTTTGGCAAAACGGTTTTTAATGCAGTTGTTATGCATTGGAATTAAACTACGTGGTTTTGCTGTTTTTTTTTTTTAACTCTCACACAACTCCACAGACTACAGCAGGGTTGCAGGAGTGCAAGCAGGTGCAGAATTTGAAGCAATGTCTTCTTATACGGCTTTCTGTTTTTTTAGGGATAACTTAATTAAGCTCCATTTGCCTTACACTGTGTTGGTCAGGTTGCAAGCACGTTTTAGCAATTCAGTAAAGAATTGACACAAACTCCCTGCAGTAAGACAAAAAAAAAAAATTACTGTGAAGAACTCCACAAGTGTTTTACTAGAGCCAGTGTCGCTAACTGTAATTCACTCACAGAATTTATTCCTTGACTGCAGAAAGTGAAAAAATGCCCAGTTTCATCCTTCAGATGTTAGTGGACTGTGGCACTCATGAATCCAGTTCTTTTGGGTTTGCTGGTTCCATAACAATACCTATTAGTAAATAGAAATCGCATTAATAATCCATTGAGCTAACTTTAAAGAGTGTATCTAAGACGAGCCATTTGCCCCTGCAGCTCTGCACAACTGTCTGCAGATCTGGCTAACCCAGTGTGTATGTGAAGACACAGATGCTCCAGGTGGGGGATTCAAGCCTTCTCCACAGTTAGGCAGCCAGCAGATGTGGTGGTGGTGGTGGGGAAGCTGATAAGCATCGACTTCAAGGAAGCTTTTGGAGAAAGGTTTAGCTCTGTCGCTGGAGGAGTCTCTTTGAAACCTTTTGTAGCTCCTTTTGGACATCTTTAGATGTGGAGTTCAAGGGAGGGAAGCAGCAGTCTCGAAGTTATGTATCTCATCTAAGCTAATTGTCCAAGGTCCCTTAACTGCCAGCAGGAACAGACAGCTCCAGAGGACCTCTCTCCACTGCCTGGGAAGGGACATCCTCACCCTCTGGAAGGACTTGCAGGTGAAGCTGTGTGATACAGCTTTGCCAACACCACCGCCTGCTCACCTCCCACCAGGCTGGCTCACACCTCCGCAGGTCTATTGCCACCAGGAGCACTCACCCCCTCCAGTTCTACCTGACTAAAAGGGAGGTGTCTGGGCCACGTGCGCTGTTTCCATGCCCAGGTCTGTCAGCAGGAAGAGCAGGGTATGGTCCCATGTGTGGCTGGGGACATCCAGCTGCTGCTGCAGAGAAGCAGCAGTTTCTCTGCCAGGCTGGTGAGCTGAGCTGGATCAGTGCGGGGCTCCTCCAGCGCCGGCGCTGGCACTGGGACGGGGCAGGCAGGGAGGTGTGGGAGAAGCGTTGTCTAGGGAGGGAGTCTGAGCAAATTGCTACAGCTGGATAAGCAACTCCAGAGAGGACAGATTAGGGTGAGGTAGTTTGTGAGGATGGTTGTAGCCTCAACATCACCAAGCCTAGGATTCAGAGGCCGTGTGCTATATACCTATATGAACTGTATGAGAGACACTGGAACAGGTTGCCCAGAGAAGCTGTGGATGCTCCTTCATTGGAAGTTTTCAAGGCCAGGCTGGATGGGGCTTTGAGCAACCTGGTCTAGTGGGAGGTGTCGCTGCCCGTGGCAGGGGGGTTGGACTGGATGATCTTTAAAGGCCCCTTCCAACCCAAACCACTCTATGGTTTTATGATTCTGTATCTTTAAGCACCTGATTTGAGTAGCCTGATGTAATGGATGGACCTTTTTTCAATGTCACCAGAGGAAGGGAATGAGTTGCTCTTCACCCTTCTCTCCTACTGCCTTGAATTTTTCTGAGTTCATGTTGAGAGAGATTTTTCTTCAGGTTTTCTCCCAGTGACAGTGGTAAGCCACAGTCTGGGGTAAGCAGCAGCTAGGTCGATTCAGTTTCATGGCCAGGCGCTCATGCCCTGTGCAGAAGGACAGATGTCTCTCCAGTTCTTCAGAGAGTCCATGAAGCAAGAGGCTTTACAGTTACTTGTAAGAGATGCCTATATGTGTCAGCAGTGTATTATACATCCATAATTCAGCAGTAAGTACCATTTGGTATAATAACAGCTATGGGCACATCTGCTTTTCTTACATGATTAAAATATCAAACTCACGCTCAAAGGTGGGCTGTAAGAGCGGGGGTTAAAACTGGAGGCACCGATGCGATACCTGTACTGAACTGGAGCAGCATAGCAGGAAGAATATTAGATTGGTGCCTACAGCACGTACTAAGTGTACGTGTACATTTTGCCCCCTGCTTGCTGGTCTGTGTGGGTTTGGTGTGTGTCCTAAATCTTGCTTCCAAGTAAGGGGGGACTAGTGGGTGGGATTTTGCTCTAAATGCTTCATTCTGTTGCTTTTGGGCCATTCATCCTCTTCTGCATTCAAAGCTTGATGTGGCAGGGCTGGAGATAGGAATTTGGAAACAAAGTGGATTTCCTGGTGGGCTCATTTACATGATAATGTCCCCTTCCCTCCAGGCTCCCAGGAAGGGAGGGTGGTGGTGGCTCCAGGAGCCACCGAGGGCTCCGGGGAGGTGGGGAGGGAGGCGCTGGCAGAGGACAGCCCTGGAAGAGCCTTTTCTCCTGCTCCTAAGCTTTTGTGCTTTTTTTTATACAATGAGGTTTGAGCCTACAGCCCTTGCTCTGTGGGGCTCTTCTGTCCGACCGCAGCAGAACAAGCCCGGACTGCAGAATCGGGTCCTGCTTTGCAGACTCTGGGGTCTGGTGGCAGCAGCCTGATCCTTCCTGAGGACAGCCAATTTTCTCCTCCCATGAGTGAGTGAGTTTTAGACCAGGGCTTTTCATAACGTATATGCATAGCTAGATGTAGATAAACTATCTGTGTAAAACTCCAAAAAGATGAAAATCCAGATTTCTGCATTCCAGATCCTTACAGGAGTAAATGGGCGCTTTGTACTTTCAGCCTTATCAGCCGTGAAGGTATCTAGGAACATCATTACCCGGTGTGCAAGTGTAACTGAACATCAGTGGCAGAAGTTATACAGCCACCCCAAAAGATGGCTGTATTCTTTTTTTTAAATCCTAAGGGGAAAATATTCTGTATGTTTTGGTCTTAAACCACCCGTGCCCCCGTGAGCATCTGAAAGAAACTCCAAATTTTAGGCTACTCTAAAAGTACTTATAATTTATTTTCATTGTCTCTGACGGTCAGGTGGGAGGGTCACTGAAGCAGCCAGCATCTAGAGGACCAAGGAGAATGAATGGGAGAGAGCTTGTGTCAAAACAGCCTTGTACCAACCAGTCTTCCCATGGTGAGGTGATGGGCAGGAAGACGCGTGTCACTCCCATGTTTGCTCTTTATCAGTGTTCCCAAACAAAGCTCCCTTCAACTCGGGACAGAAATGAGCTCAGTCCCTCCTGATGGTAACGGGGCACTTCGCGTTGATGGCGATTGCTGCATTTCACTCAAAACACTCCTAAGGGTTAACTAGAATGAGATGCTGGCATGACAAAGACACACATATACTAGTAAAATAGTAAAAAGGAAAGCAAATCGCAGTAGCTGCAAATTCCTTGCAGCTAGGAATTTAGCAAAGGTGTGCCTAATGCCTGGGCTCCTTGCTAACAATCCGCCTGGGCTCCCACACACCAGCAGCCTCTCCTCTTGGGTGGGCTCACTGATTTAACACTGTCATGTGAAATTCAGAGCGACTGTTCTCAGCCTGTCTTTAGCTGGGAAGATTGCAGACTGGAAGAAGGGCTTTGGTGCCTGGAGGCTTCTCTGTCTTTACCAGCTGTAGCACTGGGTTTAATAAAAAGCCATTACTCCTCTGCACATTCTTCATCTAAGAATGTTCTTAATTCTTCGTCGTGCCAGGGAAGCAGCTAAGGCTGACAGGATGCTTCACTCGCATGCGCAGACTGACGTGGCTGTAGCAGTGGTATTCTGAGACATTGGTTTCAGCCACTTTTTACTTCCCTTAGCATAAGCATGTATTTGAAACATAACTTCTGAAATTTTACATGTCACATACTAGGCAAAGGAATAAGCCGGACGCATTTGTTCTGTGTGATCATGAGAAACTGGTGTCCGCGCAGTGGAAGCCCGGCTGTGGAGCTCGGTGTAGGTATCTGGCAGGTTTAGGGACCTCCATTCTTCTGCACAGCCCCGCAGAAATGCCCAGCGAAGGTTTCTTTCTCAGCTTGCCCCCTAATTGGCCACTACCTACACCCTGCCAAAGGCTGTGCAAGCGCGGTGGTGGCCGGGGTGGCTGCTGTGCCCTTGCTGTGTGCCCCCAGGCAGCTGGCGGTGGGCACATTTGGTGCTGGCAGGGGGTCCCTCCTGCCCTGGGGACACGCTGGCATGCAGGGACCAAGGGGCAGCGTTCCACTATACCATACTGCAGACGAGGTGTAAATAATGTATTGAATCCTTCAGCTGCTGATACTGAGCTTGGGAACTCTTTGTTAAACTTTGGGATTATTACCAGTTTATCCCGGGAGGTCAGTTTATCAGCAAAATCTTCCCATCATCAGCATAACTGCATGACTGTTGTTGCACTGGTAGAACTCCCCATGCGATTAGGAGCGACGCTGCCCTTTTGCAGGTTAGACACCTCCAAGCAGGACTGTCCATGTGGCAAACTGTGTCAGCGGGACGAATACAGGAGGGTGGAAACACCGGCACACTCCTCCGCAGGCAGCCACCGGCTGGCTGGGAGCGACGATTAAACTGGAGATGCAGCTCAAGCTGCAGTGGCTGAAATTTCACTGCAAAAGTTTCTTGTTTCTCATTTTGTTCCTTTGATCCGTTGAAAAAGGATCAAGTTTCAGGGGAAAATCAGCCAGGACAAGCCACAGAGGGCTAGAATTACCGGCGTGCAAAGAAGCAGGGCGAGACAAGATACATTTCAGGCTGCAGCCGGTCCTTACTCAGCTACAGCCTGAGCCCGGCACTGATGGAGGGCCACATCGGTTGCTCTTATTGTTAAAGATACAGATGTTTAAAATTAAAAGCAATTGTTTTTTAGGCATTCCCAGATGGCTATTTCATAAAGTAGTCACACACCGGGCTCAGAACTCGCAGCTCTTCCACTGTCAAACCGTGTTAATTTTGTACATGCATGGTTTTAATAAACACAAGAAAAATATGCATTCTCACATGGTAATTTTGCAAGGCAATCCAGCGGCCGCACTTTAAAAATTAACAACAACAAAAAAAAGCAACCCAGAAAGTGTTCACATGCCAAAATTTGCCAGATGGGTGGATGAAACAAAGCGGGGATGCAGCGGCAGTGGGGCCGGGCCGTGGGGATGGTGGGCTTTTCCAGCCCCGGTCCGTGGGCTGGCTACAACTCGCCTCTTGGCATCACGGGTGGGTGGCACCGAGGATCGCTGCGCGCTCTGTGGAATGAAGCAGGGGACGTACCCAGGCTTCAGTCCCCAGCTTCTCGAAACTACTACCGACAAACTGAGGCAAATTCAAGTAAAGGTTGCGAAAGTGTTGCTTGCCCATACAGAAATGTTCGTTGGACAATGTATTAATGTCAATCTTTACGAAATTGTAATAATATTGTCCTTACAGCTAAGGTGTGCTATTGTTGTTGTTGTTGGGCAGATACAACCTAAAAATTTTTTAAGTTTTTGTCCACCCAGGTTAAAGCCCAGGTGCATTTGAGGCTGTAACGTGTATTTCTGGGTGAGGGAACTGTTGCAGACAAGGTTATCGAGGTGTCTCAGCAACACTGTAGATAACACAGATGGGTGATACTTTTCTGGACAAAAGGTAGGTCTGCAAAATCGTATGGAAATAGCTACATTAACAGGATTTCATCTATAATATCAGCAGGATTTAAATTTTCCAGAATTTGTGACTTTCATAACTATTCTGCAGAATTTCCTGACCTCTCTCATAAAGCTCTTCAGCCTTTTTTATATTTTAAACAACTCCAATTAGACAACTCCTGTTGTGCTTGAAAATGATGATATAAAAATAATTAATAGCCCTGAAGTAAAAAAAACCAAAACCCAAAACAAACAAAAAACCCCCAAACCAACCCACAAAACCCAACAGTTCTCGAGAAACCATTAGACGTTTTCAGCCAAAATCTCCCAGTGCGAAAGGCACCACGCCAGCGCTCAGCCGTGCTGTCTGGGCTACCGCAGTGCTTGCGATGTCTCTGGGACCGATTTCCATCAAGCTGAGTCCCTTGGCTAAGGGTTGTAGATCCTAGAAAGTAGCAATCCTGCTTTTTCTAATGATGCTTCATTAGCTGAGGGGTTTGTTAATGCCTTCTCTTCCCTGTGACCCAAAGCTCTTTCTTTCGCCTAGACGGTGAGTTGTGTCTCTGGGGCACTGAATGGCAAAGCTCAGCCCATGGCAAGAGCCAGGGTTGTTGTTTTTCTTTTTCTTTGCTGGACATGTTATTTGCTACCAAGCAGAGGTTTGATCAGCCAGAAGCTGCCTGTGAATTCAGAAGAAATTCATGCCAGTGTTTCACCTGAACTAATGTCAGTGTTAGCCCACCCTTGGACCAGGTGACCTGCTGAGGTCCTTCCAACCTAAATTATGCTGATTCTGTACATTGAGGGTTAGATGTCACTCACAAATTTGGGAAGGGGTCAAGCTCATCTTTCATCTATTATTCCCTGGGCAGACCTATGTTCAAATATCTCTCTTCCTTGAGGCACAGCTTTGATGTCATGGTGACTGTCCTACCCACCCCACTGCAGCTTAGGTGGGTAGTCACCAAGCCCACATGATCAAAAGTGACCTCTTTCCAACCTGCTAAAGTCTGAGGGCAGTATTCAAATTGAGGGATGATGAGTGAGTTTCACAGGTGAAACAAGAACCAGAGTATCCAGTCCTCAACCACGTGGGACATGAGATGAATGAACTGAGGTGTTGGTGCAGAGGAGCGGACATTCACCCAGCTTGCCCTGTCCACTGACCAGGGCTTCTCCAGCTCCAGGGCCATGCCCTGCACTGGGAGGACGTTTCCTTACTGACCACCGGGGTTTCAGGCTGAGATCACTCCACAGTGTATGCACCTGCACCTATTTCTATGTAGCTCTACCAGGGATCCCGTGCGCTTGCACGTTGCAAACAGGCAGTGTTTGCTGGAGAGGTGAAGCAGGAAGGTCCATGCCTGTGGCCGGAGCCTCTTCCACAGCCCGTGCAGCTGACAGTGCCCCGCCAGCGGTCAGGGACCCACCGAGCTGCTCAGGCCCCTTGCAGCTGGGAGCAGTGCACTCATTTCTGGTGTAAGCAGGGACTGGGTGACTCCCCATCACCAATGTGTAATTACAGCTTTGATTGCCGACAAACTGAGACACGCTGCACGACGCCTTTCTCTTCTGGACGGCAGCTGAACACCTAGTGAAATCTCACTCAATTGCTGCTTTGCCACGTAATACTGTTTTCTTCCCCTTTTCCACGTGCAGTGCTGACAGCATCCCGGCTGTCACGCGTATCTGGATGGGGATCCATGTGCTCGAGCCACAGCTCCTGCTCTTGTGCTGCTCCCTTGGCAGGACAGGACCACGCAGGATATCAGCCATTCAGCAGGCACAGAGGTTGGGACTCCCCACCAGCCCACCCACCACACCGGTTGGTGCCTACCATGGGCGCGCTCCAGCCCAGCAGCTCCTTCCCATCCAGCCACGGCCAACCCTGGTGTCCAGGAGCTGCCTCTTCACACGGGCATTGGCAGCTTGTGAGCCCTGGTCCTGGCTGCAGACCCTGGCTGGATCCCGACTGGGGTGTCTGCGTGCTCTCTCCACCTTGGGGCGTGCTAATCTCCTTTGATTTTCCCATATTATCTAAATCTCTCTGGAAGTCAGTCAGATTTAATTTTTTCCTCCCCTGACCTCTACTTCTGGCACCAGAAAGCTGCTCTGAGCATCACCTCCTTGCACTTGAAACCTGATCTCCAGCCTATTTGTTGCTAATAGATGCCCATTTATTAATATGCCAAGATTAATGAACCTTTTCCCTGGTATAGGAAAACCATATTGCTAAATTACTGAATACATGTATTTCCTGTCTGTACAAACTGAGAGGAGCTGCTGGATCAAAACTGTTCTTAAATGGGAAGCATTTACCACTCTGTGCTGAGGAGTTGTGTTTGTCGCTGGGATTCACGTCTTGCTTGTGCACATCCCAGTCATTCCTGCCTGACCCTGACTGTTGCCCCTCATCCCACTCTTCATAAAGGAGTCTGACTTTTTTAGAATAATCATAGAATCATAGAATGGTTTAGGTTGGAAGGGACCTTGAAGATCATCGAGTTCTAACTCCTCTGCCATGGGCAGGGACACCTCCCACTAGAAAGAAAGTAAATGTTCTTTGTCCTGCCGGGCACCTGGGTTTTGATCTTTTCCTAAACATTCTCAGAAGAACTGGAGCCTGATGGATGCTCCCACCTTTACAGATGGAAAATTTTCAGCTGGACTTCTCCTAGGGAGATGTTTCGGTCCCTGTTTTTCTCTTGAGCATCTCTAGGGGAGATTCATCGTCCCTGTGACGCAGCAGCACATTTGCAACATTTCCCAGTGTAGGTACGAGCAGGTAAGGACTGTTATTTTTGAGTGTTACCTCCAGCCTTTCTTTTGGCTTCACGTGGAACCATCTTACCTGCCTTTGATGAAGCTTTTGTCATGGAGACCAGTACAGACACAAATATAGCACACTCCCCCGCCACCGGGGAAGGCAACCACAGTTTTGGGGGACAACTGAGGTAGCTGCAGGCTGTCCCCCCTAGACCCAAGGGCAGGTGCAGGTGAGGACACAGCACCGGTGAGAGGCATCGTGTCCATCTGAGGGTGCACCAGGCTCCCGAGCCCCCTTAGCTGCTGGCCCCTCGCCAAACGCCTCTCCCAGCAGCGAGGCCAAACCAGAAGTGGGGAAGGTGAGAGGGAGCTGAGTCACTGCCGATTCTCACGCTCGGCCCGTTTTTGTGGCCAAAACAACTGATTTTATTTTCCATAGCTGTCAGTCACGGAAAGCAGCTTTGTTTTTCTATTTAAAACAGGGAAGGAAAAACGGTGTTGAAAGCCTGCAACCGCCCATTAGCGATGAGGACTGACGGAGCTAGACTGCGCCTGCAGAACATTTATTCCTCCTACGCCTTCAGTAACAGCTTCGTACTGTGAGATCAACAAGTTACTCTTACAAAACTGCGCCGTCCAGCCGGAGGTGTGTGTCCTCTCCCCGTTCAGGCTGTAGTCCCCAGCGTAATGAAGGGATGCTTCCTAGGTGAGTTCGTGGATTAAGTGTGTGCAGGGCACTGCTTGCTTTTCAAGCTTGCTCAATGGTTTAATCAGCTCTGGAAGCAGTTTGTATGAACTTTATTTATTTATTTATTATGATTTTTTTTCTAGCAGAGGAAAATAGTCAGCCCCCCCAAAACTAGCAGCATTCCTCCTGGGCTGCACCCTCAGCAAGCAGCTGGTGCGGAGGGGATGTGGGAGTCCCCTCCTTTCACATCAAACGTGTGGCATGCCTGCCAAACTTCCAAACTGCCCAATAACTGGATAAGAAATGTCACCTTTATCTGAATCTCTGCACAGCTCTTATCTGGCCGCAGACATTAACTGTGCCGTGCTTGCTCTTCACCTGTGTCATTTTTGTCCAGCTGAGGAAACTCTCAGCTCTCCCTGTTCATGTTTTGTCCTTTGTAGATAAGAAGTAAAGGAGGCCGAGGAGGTCCCAGGGACACCTGACTCTCCTCCCTGTCCTCATGTTCATTTATAGCTGACTCACAAGCGGCTTTTTTTTCCTCTCTCAGTATTTCTTCTTCTTCTTTTGATGGCCAAGTGCCTGCTGTTTACAGGACCCAGAAAACGTGAGGCAAAGGAGATACCACCATGGCATCAAATGAACAGCCTGAAAGGTGTTGGACTTGTGTCTGTTCATCTTATACTTATGTGTATTGTTGTCCCAACTGCATTTCTTCCTTTCAGGTTCTTTAAATCATGCCCTCAGTGTTTCTTACTGCACTCAACACATACAGAGCCACCCCTCTCTGTAGTAACCCCAGCTGACAGCTAAATATTTAACTGTCTGACAAAAAAAGCATCTTTTTTAGTCATAGAGCTTGTTTTTCTTGGGATTACCCAAACTTGGGGTTGCTACACAGTCCATTTAATGGTTTCGGGGTCTCTGGGGCTGACACCCAGTCGCAGGCTCTGCCATGGCAGCTCACGCTGCGCTGGCGGTGGGAGGGTTTGCCGCTTCAGAAGGGGTTTTCCGGTGAGAACCTTTTCCTCAGGAGAAATAAGTTGGGTGCGAGATGCCCCCTCAACCTTTTCACGCCTTGAGGCTGGAGGGCTAATGTTCCTTGTGAATGTTTCTCGTTACTGGCTGGGTTGTGCCTGATGCCCTCAGCCACCCTGAACATGCTCTGCATCCTCCTCGGCTGGCCTGGCTCACTCACACTTCTGGGGTGAGTTTCACGTGAAAACTGTTCGGGACAAGGAGGTGATTTAGAAATCCCCTGAAATAGCACTATCAGTGCAGCTCGGAGAGCGGAGGTGCTGTACGCCAGTGAGCTCGTCTCCCTCCCACATGGGAGTAGCTACAACACATTTATGGCTGCATCACTGCTCCTACAGTACGGGGTTCATCTTTCTTCTGGAGTGCCAATTTCTGTGTGCAGACAAGGCGGTGGGCCTGACTCCGAAACGCTTGTGGCGCTGAGTTAATTACGCGTGACGTAGAAAGCATTTCCTCCTCCACTTTCAGTCCTTTCTGCACCCCTTGGTTTCACATCCCGAGAGTTTAAGGGGCGCAGTGGCAGCTGCCGCTCAGCTCCCGGCCCTGGATGGGGCTCAGAGGTTGCCAGCAAGGGCTGCCTTCAGACTCCGGCATGTGGGGCAGCAGCTGCTGGGGCAGAGAAGAGCCACCGCCATGAGCTGTCTCCCTTCCCTGGGCTCCGGCCCAAAAAAGCTGAGTGGGTTTAGCTGGGGAGCGGAGGATGCTCAGAGCCAGCACCAGCAGCTTTCCAGGCTTATCCTCACTTCCCTGCTCCCTGATGCTGCAGGGTTTCCCTGCAGGTCTCTGCCTTTCCCTCTTCTCCCCCTTTCCCCAGCAGGGACAGATCAAGCCTTGGTTTTTTTCCTTTTCCTACAGGCAAAATTCAGCAGTGCCAACATCTGCTGAGATGCTCCATTGCAAACTGCCAGCCTGAAGCTGTGTTGAAGCAACAGCTACACCTGCTTGGCAGGCATCGTCAGGCAGCTAAGCCCCCGCAGTTTGCCATTGCTTAATTTTTTTTTAAACAGCTGCTTTCAGGCAGAAAAAGCGTGGCCTGCTAGTGCATTGCTGCATGGCGTCAGGAGCCCTCTGCTCCGCTCCTGGGCTTGCTCCTGATCCTCTTGGGTGAAACACTTCATCCTTTCAGGCCTTCTCTCCCCTCGCACAATTCTTACTGTTTCCATCTGTTCAAGCAGTACCTAAGAAAAATGGCGTCTTACTTTTTGGAGGGCCCAATGTAACACACAATTTGAAAACACTCATGAGTTAGTGCACTTTTCACTATCAAGCCCTCCTCCGGAATGAGTTGATGCATCATCTCACTGGTGTCCACACCACCATGGCCACAGCAGCGCTACTGCTCCTGCATGCATCTCTGTTTCTTCTCTGCAGCTGTGGAACCGCAGCAGCACATTTGACACTTTTTAAGGCACTGCAAAACCTAGCCAGGCTTGTCGCTGCGGGACAAGGAGCGCGCTCTTCTGCGAGAAACATTAGGACTCAGGAAACTGGAGGTATTTATAGCGTGGTTCCTTCCTGGGAGGGAGGGAGATTTATTTCTGAATACCAGAGAGCAGAAATAGGCCAGCTCTGAAGGTGAAAAGGTATGAACTTCTATTTGGGGAACACTGCATGACTGGAGTTGCATGAGAAGGAAACCAGCAGTGAGCAGAGCCAGCGCAGCCCCTTCTGGCTCGGCTGATGGTACCTCTGAGACCTCAGAGAGAGATTCTGCCCTCTTTGTTCAGTGCCGAAACCTGACCTGAATATAAGGAAGGCAGAATCTGGCCATTCGTTTTGGATTTCACCCTACTTTTGTGCACTTAACGAGATCTGTGCTAGGCCCCAAATGTTCCTTGGCAGGGAACCTGGGTGGGTTTAGGTGCTGATGCAAAGTGACAGATCTGTAACGTGCGATCAGAACAAATATCCAGGATTGTGGTGGAGTTTCACCCTGTGTTTGTGACAGTGGATGAAATTACATATTGAATACTTACCGCCTTTCCATTAATGTGCTATTATTGACTTGGACCAAAGTAGCCCTTTAAGTGAGGGCTGCTAGCCATTTTCACAATTCTGGTTTTTAATCATCACCAGCTTGTAAATTCCTCCTTCAGAGGCTGAACCTGCTGGAAAGATTTCCGAGGAGCTGACAGAAGTGTTTTACAGAAGCGGCCCCTCTTTTCTCCTGGGGAATTACAACCCTGTAAGTCTTCATTTTACTTGACATTCCAATTTGCAGCTTCGATGCCACAAGAAATGCCTTGGTTTTCAGTTTAGTGATGAAACTTGCGATACGGCAAGTGTAACAGAAAAATGAAGATCTGTAAAGTCCTAGTTAAGCTTTCCTTTGCTAATGTACACAGCCAGACAGACAGGAAGAAAAACCTCTCTTCAGCTGAGATATTTAGATATAAACTTAATGCCAAACATGAAAGCCACGGAAACACGACTGTGGTGTCTGGCTGTGAATTCTGTGGTGAGCCTCAAGCAGTCGCAGAGCCTGGTGACGAGCCCAGACCACCCGCAACCGCATCCCAAGCGCAGAAGGGGACGGTGTCCCCTGGCCGGGCTGGCTCATGCCCTCGACCAGGCAGCCGGGAGCTGCAGGGGCTGGGGCAGCAGCGACGTCTCTGCTCCATGACCATCCAAGACGGCTCAGCCTCTACAGCCCTCGCCTAATTCTCCGTCAGCCCCATCCTTGCAGCCTGATTCCCATACATGCCGTGTCATTTTTGCCTACTGAAGTGACTCCCTCGCAGTCTCAGCAAGGACTTGCAGGCTTGCCGTTGCTCTGACGTGTTGCCATGCCCCTGTGATCAGGCAGTGCTGCTCCGACATCCAGTTGCTTGGTGGACATCTAGGAACGATATATCACAAATACAGATGCTCTGTTAGGTTGGATTGGCCATAACAGAGGGGAAAAGAAAAGTCCAGAAAGCCTTATCTATCCTCAGAAAGGGTGTGCTTTGCTGCCCTGTTTTATATTCTGTGTGGGGATGAGTGCCATGTTTGCTAGCTGGAAGAGTGGGTTTGCAAGGGTGCAGCTGGAGATACCAAAGCCTTACACTCATATTAGAGCACTTCTTGCTCTTCCGTCTCGAGGACCTTTTTCAGACCCATGTGGCTGTGCTGAGAAAGCTGCAGTCACACAACCATGGTTGCAAATGGCTGCCTTCCTGGCCTGAGGGATTCATTTTTATTTTAATCTCCCCTCCTCTTCACGCCTCTGAAATTTTTACAGGGAATGACATTTAAACTAAAAAAGAGGTAAGTCTAATAGTGGGGGAAAATGAGCTCCTATAAGCAAGATTTTCCCAAGAAGCCAAACCTCTGGGCTTTCCTCTCCACTGCTCAACATAGGGATGGTTTGTTACCTTGAGTAAGAAAGGGCAGGATTTGGTTTGGCCCACAAAACCCTCATCTCTCCTGCAATAGTCCTGGGCTGCTGTAAGTCAGCTGGAAAGCGGGGACATCCTACTGTGCTGTATTATTGTTCTGGCAGGGGGGTTGGACTAGATGATCTCCAGAGGTCCCTTCCAACCCTGACCATTCTGTGATTCTGTGATTTTCTTCCCATCCACTGGCAACTCATAGCCCCATAAGGGCTGACTTTCTAGTCGAAGCAAGGGGTGTCCGGGAGGCAGTTGTGCCATGAATGGACATTTATTTTTCATCTTTTGCTCATGTAACAGGGAGAACCTGATGCATGGAAACATCCCCTTTCCTCCATCTCTTGACTCCCTTATTTCGGACCTGCAGAAGGTTTTTGAGGGATTCCCTGCTTTCAGCTGTGTCCCTTTGAGATTCGGTATAGGGATAGAACAATTTTCTCTTTGTGCTGGATTTGTTCTTTGTTTCAAGGCTGTCCAACACGGGAACAGCACTAGTGCAGTTGGCCCTTGCAAAAGTGATCACTCTTAGCAAAGGTGCTTTTCCCAGCGGGGAAAGGGAGCTGTAATGCTGCTCTGAGTGGTAAGCTCTGTGTTGGATGAGCAAAGCGTTGTAGTTCTGTAGCTATCCCTAACCCTGCAATCCCCACTCATATCTACCAAGCCTTTAAGCGGTAGAGATATCTGCTACCCAGTTATGATCTTAATTTTTCCAGGCCATCCTTATTTTTTGCTATGCAGAAGACACAGCAGGAGTAGCTTTAGCAATTAAATGCCGATGAGCCAAGAGCGGGCAGTCATAAGGACACATGAGCTGGGGACCTTGTCCCAAAGGTACACACCCGGCGTTTTCCACACTCTTTACCTTTTGTCTGCTTACCCCCAAAGCATGGCTTGAAGAAATGAACCATTAAAACTGGGAAAATGCTTTAGTTTTCTTTGCTCTCCACTTGCACAGGCTGAAGAAGGAAGCTGTGTTGTGAGGTGGGGCCCCAGGGTTGAAGCTGGTAGCCAAGAATTAGCTCTTTGCCTGTGCCAGCCATTGCATGCTTTGTGTCCCTTATCAAAAGCTGGTGGTGCCTTTGCTGGTGCACCAAGGAAGCTGCGTGAGGAGGCAGGGTGCCTTTTAAAACTCTTCAGACTCTTTGACACGGCTGATGATTTACGTGCATGTGCTCAGGTGCTAAATGACCTTCCTCTAGTGTTTGAAGTCTGGTGAATAAATAACCATCTCTCACCTGGGCAGGGCGGCAGACTTTGTGCTGTGCTGAGAGCAATGATGAAACCAGCATTAAGGTGACATGAAAGCAGCCTTTCCCCCTCTGACAGCAACCCTAAAACATGTCCTTTCCTTCATGCCTGCTCCTGAAAACCCACAGAGCTGATTTTCAGCGCTTTTGTTGCCTGCTGAGCCATCAGCCCCACTGCATGCTCACCCTTGTCATTTCCAGGCTGGAGGTGAAACCATGCAGGTCTCCAGGCTCACCCCTCCATGAACCTTCAAGAAGAAGCCCACATTCAAGGCAACGGGACAGAGCTGAGTCTTGTAGCCCTAAAAGTGAGAGGAAGGTGCCCTCTGACAAGAGAGTGCTTCCAGCCGTGGCAAAGCTCACATCTCCCCTAAGAAGTGGGGAAATTATGGCTTCATTTTCAAGGCAACATGAAGGTTTATGCATTCAGGGCTGAATCTCCATCTTTGGGTGGCCACGCAGCCACTAAGTTCAATGCTAACTGTATGTACACCTGTACGGGATGAATTCGCCTGCTGCTGTGGGGGACTCCGCAGGCAGATAGGTCTGTCTTTCCAGCATTGTCACATGGTCACAATTACATGGGATTCTTTCCACCTCTAGGTTCCCTGCAGGCTTTAGAGGAGTGCTGGCTGTCCGAGCCCACTGGCCCTCTGCCGTCTGGATCTGCTGAAGCAGTCTCTTCCCAGCCAAAGCACTTTTCTGCTAACGCATGCAGTCAATGTGCCACTCAAGTGGACCAGCAGATGCCTTACACGGCTCTGTGAGCTCCTGAATTTACGCCGATTTATTTGTGCTTATATTAGCCCTGTCTGTAAGTGCAGGTAATGCATGACGAGAGCTTTGCCAAGGGCTTGTCCCAAGGACGGAGACCGCTTGGTGCAGTGATGAGGGAGGGCACCTACCTTCCCCACACAAGTTACAGCCAGCCACAGGTTGTTGTGTGCTGCCTGGTTGGGAGACTGGGCTGTTGCCACTGAATTAGTGCCACCAACAGTCCAGCTGAGCTCTCACGAGACTCTGAGTGGATGTGCCAAGGAAGGACCAGCCGTAAAGAGTCACATGCGCTCTCATTCCTGAGATCAGTTGCCTTTCACTCAGCACAGACTCAGAAAACCGCACGATCTCTCTGCAAACAGAAATTGCCGGTCTCATGCACTGGCAAAGCACATCCCTTAGTGACTTAGTACAGAAAAGTTTGAGTTAAAAAAAAATTGACTTTCCTGCTTCTGTGGGTCAGAAGGCTGCAAGTATATTAGATTAGTCCCCCTGTTGCCATGGGAATGCTGTGAGAGAGCTGCGCTGTGGAAGATGGGCAGTGTTTGCTCCTGACATGGCCAAAGTCAGTCTCTTGCTCTTAGGAGCCCAGGGGAGCCCTGTGCCATAGGACAGCCTCTTAGGCAGAATTCAGGATTACAAAGTCTCTGCCTGCCTTAATTAACAAGTTGCATAATGCTTCATTGGGCAAGGAATACCTGAATTGTGAGTTTGCGCAGAAAAAAAGCAAGTAGGTGGGTTAAAAAAATGAAACTTCTATAATTAACTGCAATATCTATGTCACATTATAGGTTGACATGGCAATTTGAACACATGTGCCTGATTTCACTGTGCTTTTTTCAGCCTCTCCTATTTGGTTATGTATAACAGTAAGTAACTGGCAGGTCCGTGTTGCACAGAAGATGCTTTGGGGAAGGGCCTGTGAGGAAATGTCTGCGTGTCAGATGGCATGATGACAAGCATCGTATGTGCCACGGACTGCATGGAGCACGTTCAGTGCCAGGCTGAGATTGTGAAAGGAGTCCTGGAGTTCAGTCGTACCCACAGCACCTACCTGCGCCGTCCTTGTCAGGGATCACCTTTACTCTGACTTTCTTCCTCCTGATCCACACAATTGTGCCTTTCTCCTGATGCTGGGTGTGCTTGGACAGGAAATCCAGTCTGGGGGAAAAAAACGAACCACAGGAAACTTCTTTGCTCTACCCTTCCAACTACTACTATTTTTTAATGCATATCTATATCCCAACATCACATCTTAACCTTAAACGCTTTTGAAGCTTAGAAGTGGTCAGATAACATTTCCATTTCAGCTTTGTTTGCCTTCGTACTCCTGGCTGAGACTGCAAGCACGGCCGCCACGTTCGCGCAGAGAGGTTTCACTCATGGCATGCGTAGCCAGGAACACACGCAGTAGTTCCAGGGGACTCAACAGGAAAGCCCAGTTGTGTGAGGCTGCCAGCCTTCATTTGCAAAGAGTGGGTTCAGAGGGTTCAGACTGATGTCCAGATCTCTTATGCTTTTCCAAACCATAATTCTAAATACTTTGATAAATATTCATCACTAGGCAAATAATCTTGAGGGCACAGTAAGCCAATTAGGTTAGCCTTACATTGCTTTTCTGTGAATAATCCTCATTTTTCATGTGTGTTTAGAACATTTATGTGTGTTTAGGACCCCTCTTTGAAGCACTGTTGAAGTTGTCCAAAAGACTCCTGCTTTGAACAGGAGCTCTTCTTCGAACGGCAGACTGTGTTTAGATCTTATCACTAACTCTTTCCAATCTTTAAAAAGTTTCTAAAATCAGCTTACTTCTATTTGTGGAGCTATCTATCAGCTACCAGCTCTCTGCTTCCTCTGTCCACAGCAAGTTCCCTGCTGGCAGCTGCTGCCCTGAGACCTCCCCAGTATCCTCTCACCATACCAGGGGCTTCGAGGTGGTCATCACTACCATCGCCACCTTCCCAGGTACTCGTGTCTTGGGACTGCTGTGTGACTGAGATGCTGCCAGGAGAGCAATGCGGAGCATGGCAGCGAGGAAACCACTGGGACAGAGATAGAGGATGAAGCTGCCTGAGCAAGCTCGGGCATGGGAGAGGGAAGGAGCTCTGTGAAAGCCAGGGAAGAAGCTACCAACAGCTCCCGCAGCCGTCACTTACTGCTTTGCCTGCTGCCCGTCCCTGCAGGCTTACACCTTCCCATTTGCAGTTGTACCTTAGCTGGGAGAGGGCACGGACGAGTGAATGAGGTCTGTGTTTGTGTGTGTGTGCTGGGGAAATCGGGGAAAACGCTCAAGACCTTCAGCAAAGCCTCTTGTTTCCTTTGGGCTCACCAGTCAGAGGTAGGGAAAGGTCTCTCTGCTGGCTGCAGTGCTCCAGGGGCTGCACCTGCGTACGCCCTGAGCCTGCGCAAACTGTTTTAGGAAGGTGCTGGAGCCAAAACGAGCTTCTCATTTCCGTCTTCAGAACCCTGTGAAGTGACTCACCCTCGCTGGGAATTGTTCCCGAGGGCAGGAGTGGGAGCGAGGTGTCAGAAACTGAAATAAAACAAGAGTTAGGTTCAGGCCCAAGGAAATTTTCTGCTGCTGCTGTGGGTGGGTAATGACACAGCCTCCACAGACACAAGGCAGCGCAGCACAAAACCCAGGCAGGGGGGTGAACACAGGCGAGAACTATTTGAAACTGAAAGGCTGTGCTTTGGGTTTTCACGTGAAAGACCTAATTACGGGGACTTAAAATCCTGTCAGAGCAGCTACTTCAGATGATTGAGTGCCGGGTTGCTCACAGCATGGAGGAACATTCCCAGGTTGTTTCAGACAAAGCGTTTAAGGACCTGTTCCTTTATCCCTTTTCACACAGCCAAACCTGTCTTATGCCAACAGCACACGGAGATCAAGGCTACAGTGCTAGAAATAACTGCTCTGCAGAAGCTGATGGCTCAACTTGGCTGAAAGGGTTTGGTCTGAGTCTTTTGCTGTTGCCTGGGACGGGGTGATGCAGGCCAGAGACAGCTCTCACACCGGGGTGATGCAGGACAGAGACGACTCCCACACCGGGGCGCAGCACAGTTGGATGCAACTCCAGCAAGGCGATGGAAGTTGTATCTGCTGCCTTTTAGGGTGGATTTGATTCAAGCCTTTTAACTCCCTTCAACAATAGTAGGAGTGTGTTGCAGGTATTAGTGAGCTGTTACCCTGGCAGATTTCAAGCTCTTGGGGGTTATTAGGACAGAAATTCAATAAATACTGCTCTGTGTCATGCTTTGGCTATGCCAGAAGAGGATACTGTTGGAAGAAGCTATTTGCTGTAGAAAAATACCAGTGTTACTACGAACAGTTGTGGCCTTGTTTCAAACCGTTACTTGCATTATAAAACCTAGTTTTGCCTACGTGGTGCAGCAATCTCCTTGCTTTAAAGAACTTCCCCTTCTTTTTTTTCACTCACCCATCCCACAACAAAATACTCTCCCTCCCCAGAAGTACAGGCAAGAAACCTTCCTGCGAGTCACCCAGACAGCTCCCGCACGGCACGTGCTCCCTTTCCCGTACCATCGGACACGGGGTTTAGGTAAGGCCACGCATGAGCTTTGCTTTTAGCAGAGCAGAGGATCACACACACATCCAGCACAGATCACTGCAGCTTTTCACTCCCGGTCCCTCTCGGTTGTGCGGCGCTAACGCCGTCTGCTGAGGATGCTGTGCTCGGTGTAGGCTCAGATATGAATGCAGACAGGCATAGCCCCAGCCGTGCAACTCCCTGTGAACGGGATTAAGCATAATTAATACTGACATGGGTTTATGTCAAGGGGTCTATGCATGTACAGGTACGCAATAACCCACCCACATTTCTCTTGCTGCAAAGATAATTCTGTTTTATCTTTCTCCCACATCACCTGGGGAATAACTCAGTAGTTTTACATAATGGAAAGCTCCAATATTTAACCCCTTAAGCTTCCCATTTATTAGACAAAAAAACCCCAGTTCTTCAGCCTTTGCCTGTAGGTCATAGTTTGGAATCCTTTCATCACTCTCACTGCTGTGCTTTAGTCTCCCCAGCTTAACTATGTTCTTTCTAATTGAACCACAGTGGTCTAGTTGAGGCTTTTCCAGTGAGGGCCAGAACAGAATAATTACCTCCTGTCTCACAGAGAGCCTCATATTGTTGTGCATCTTTATTTTCTGATCCATTATAACTCCAGGCCCTCTTTTGCTGCACTGCTGCCAAACTGTGTGTTCCTCATTTGCGTCTATGCCTCTGGTTCATCCTTCTCAAGTTTAGTATTTTGCATGTGTATGTACTGAATTAAATCTTGCAGAGTTTGGTTCATTTCTGATTTTTTTCCAAGCTTTTTGATCTCTGAAATTGTCTATTGGGATGTTCTTGTTGCCAGCAAATTTTTATACCATCTCGTTCATTGTCCAAACTGTTCATAGAATTATGGAGTTATATTGGATCTAAAGCAGAGTGCCACAGTACACATTTTAAATGTCTTCCAAGTTCGGTTTACTAGCTGATCACAAAAGACCTTTGAGGACAGTTACATGACATACCCCATTCTATAAATGAAGAACAAAACATTTTTGTAGGGCTATACTTTGTCTATGGTACAGATGAGGGCTCCCAGATTTTTCTTTTTCAGCTGTCAGCATGAGTGGCAGTCACAGAAACGATAGCACTGGCTGGTTGGACAGGGTTCACCATGCAGAGATTTCCTCATGTGAGTCTGAAATACCTCTCACCTCTCACCTCTCACCTTCTGGAAAAGCCTGGCTGGCATTTTTTTGTCCTTGGCCAATTTTCAAATGCCAAAACTTAGCAGGTGCATGGAAGGACCAGGGAAAAGGATGAGAACTCCCAAAAAAAAGGAGGGATTTTTTTTTTTTTTAAATGACCTGAACTCACAAGCCAATGTATTACCTTGCAAATGCTCAGAAAGGGTATTTGTTGCCCTTTTTTATAAGCTTTTGGAAACCCTTCATGAGTCAGACTGATAAAAATTTACTGTATGTTAGCTCTGCTGTTTTGTTAATGGGTGAAGGTTGGGCAGCTGAGAGGAAAAATGCCTCTAACTTCTGTGCTTTGGATGAGGTGAAACTAATTGCTGATAAAGGCAAATAGAGCCTGAACTGAGAGAGGCTGAACATGCTCAGCGTGGAGAAGTTCCTGGGTAGTGGGCTGGGGTGGGCAGAGCAGAGGACTAAGCCTGGAGCATCATTTAAGGCTGTCAAGGGTCATACTGCGTATTCCTCTAGTGGCAGGGCAGGTGGTGTATGACTCTTGCTGGAGCCTCCAAAGAGGTTTCTGCAAGTGTTTCCCTTTGTGGCTGCATGGAATTGGTTATCATGGCTTGGTGGAGGAGCCCTTGTGCAAAAGTGACACTTTGGTTTCATTCTGGCCACCATTTTATGGCAGGGAACTGCCATTTTTTAAAATGTTTTTAAATGTACATTTGTAACCAAAGTGCTTGCCGCTGCTCACGTGCTCCAAGCAGGACTTGCAGTTCTACTAATTTGCAAGTCAGTGCTTATTGAAAAACAAATTTGCAAGAGGTGTTTAGATCCTGCAATGCTCAGGGTCACCAATCCCCACAGTCTGGAGAAACGCCTTTCCATCTAAAATTGAGAGCTCATCCCTTTCCCTCAATGTAGTAACTTTAAAGTTGTTAACTTTAGCTTCAATCATAGAATCATAGAATTGTTGGAGGAGACCTTTAAGATCATCAGGTCCAACCATTAACCTAGCATTGCCAAGTTACCCCTAAACCACGTCCCTCGTCATGACTCCTAGTTGAATAAAATGGGTATTAAAAAGGACTCTGAAAGAAAAATAATAGGCAGGTGATGTTTCTTCTGTGAAATACAACAGCCCTGTCCATCTTGTGAAACCCAGGTTCTGGTCTGGTCCCAGAGCAATGAAACCTTCTGGGACAGGACATAAATGTACATCCTTCCTTCTGGTGTGCATTCCGGCCAGTGCCTCAAGTCAGGTCCCTCGTGCAGCTCAGCCCATATTGCAGCCACGTCTGGTCCCGTGGCTCCTTCCCTGGGACGCTGCCACAGTGAGATTCCTGAGGGGAAGCAGGAGAACACAGGAGAGTTGTAAGCGAGTGTCCTGAAGTGAATGGTGAGCTGCAGGACGACAGTGGTTTTGCTTTGTTTGTGCATGGTGTAATGGGATGGGATACTGAGCCATGGCCAAGGGTCTTCAGCATTATTGCACACAAGTTATTATTTTGTTCTGGCTTTATGGAAAACATCTTACACTACAAAACATCGGGGGTTACCTTTGTTTTTGTTCATTTCTGTCATGTGAAAGCAGGGAGACTGACCTAGAATTAGTTCAGAGCTGAGCAAGTAACTTCTCTGTGAACTTCCACTCAAATAGAAACAAGTTGCAATTTCTTACAGTAGAGTTATACTGCTGATTCTGCTGTATGTTGACTTTTATGCCAGGCTCATCTGCTCTGTTTTGAGCACCTTCTAGCAATGAATTAAGTGTTACAACAAATTCTAACAGGTTCTGAACACAGAGATGTTTGTGATACTACCTGAAATGACAGAAATCTGCTGTGCAGCATTTCTAAACAAAACCCAAAGTACTCAATTTGAATGGGGAAGAGTCTTGTACGTGCTTCCCACAATAAACAGCCTTTGGACTGGTGTGCTAAAGGCAAACAGACAATAACAATAAATCAGGAAATTACAGGAAAAGAAATAGTAATTCCCAATAAAAAATAGGACAGATTAGAGCATCTGATTGTTAAAAAGTATGAAAGTGAAAATTCTCACTCAGGGTGATAATTTATCCTTTCTGCTCAGGATCTTCAGGCTCTTTCAGATGCTGATATGACTCTGAAATAGTTCTCTATCTCAATTCAATGGTAATAAGAAATACAGATTTGTGGGTAACTAGCCTGAAGTCAGTGGTGCTCTGCATAGGAACGGAAAGCTTTTTGCTTTTGAAAGGGATCGAAGACATCATATTTAAGGCTTTAAATCCGTGCAGGTTGGAAGGATACAAATGAGGAAGGGTCTGATGAAATGCACTCTACCTAAGGGTCAGCAAGATGAATTTCTAAACTATCAGGGTTTATTTTATAGAGCTCCTGGAGCACACGGGCAACCTTTGCAGCTTGGGAAAGGACAGATGTAGCATCCATCTTTAAAAGCAGGGAAGAAAGAGACCTTGTGAATTTGAGACTAGGGATTCTCTCTTCAGGCCTTGGAAAGCCCCTTTACAGCCCCACCAACACTGGGGCTCTGTACTTGCTCTACCACCTAACCCTCACCCTCACCTGCCCCCTCACCCTGGCCAGAACACAGGTCCAAATCCGACACCCACCACCCAGGGCTCCCATACGGAAGTGGCCAGGACTGAAAGCTGTTGGTGGCCCTCACCTTCCCTTGGCAGCCCCTTCACAGCCCTGCAGGATCAACCTGTTCTAGCTGCTCCATTTATTTCAGCAAAACTGCTCTGGCCTAAGGCAGACAGTGGGAGAACTGCCTGAGATTACAGAAAATCCAGACCTCTTGTTACTGGGGCTTCAGCAGTGTGTTGGTTCAGAGAGTCCCACTTGTTTAGACGGGAACAAGTCTGGACTCAGGTAAGGGCTGCACTCAGGACACCCTTAACTTATCTGGAATAACTTCCAATCTGGAATGTCTTTTTCCCCTCGGAAGCGGTGTTCTGATGGCTCTGCTCATTGCTTCCCCTTGGCAAGATCTCCACCGTAGCTGTGTTTGTGATAGGTTTCTTGCTGCAGATTTTTGTGCTGAAGATTTGTCCCAGCTTCAGCACTCTGTTCACCAAAAGGCATAGCTCTCTGAGGACAGGCTGCTGGTGTAGATCAGGAGAATGGCACCTTGCGTGGCAGGAGAAACTGCTCCAGTGCAGTTTGCAGCTTCTGCTGCCTACAGCAGGCCCTGATGCTGGCACTGCTTCAGTGGTGTTTAGAATTGAGGGAAATTCCCATGTAAATAAAAGGTATTTCTGCATTTCTACTAAAGAATGGGTTATCTGTCCATGGCCGGAGGTACAAATCACGTGCCACCATGTCTCATCCTATACAGATGAAAGAAATGTGAATGCTCTGAGAAAGTGCAGGTCAGCTTGGCCCTGGTCAGTCATCTGTCACCGTTTAAAAAAAAATCCAGAAAAGTAGACCACAGCATTTCTTTCAAAGGCAAAGTGCTGTGTCTTGAACAATGTGCTAAAATATCTCAAGACAGAATGAGCCACACGAAATGTTCTATCATAATAAAAAGTCCCAGCAAATGAGGCAGTGAAAATGGCTGGAAAGGAACAGGGAGCAAACTTAGTGGACTGTTTTTTCCCAAAGCTATTAACAACTCTTACCGCCCAAACTGGTGCATGTGTCAAATCCTCAGCTATATCCCCTCCAAAGCCTTGGGAAAGAGTTTGCACTCCATGGGAAACGCAAGGAAGATTTGGCGCTTTGCCTTCTGACTGCTGTCACTTGGCAAATTAACCATGTGTGGTTTTGTTTCAAAGTCATTTGCAGCTTCAAAGATCTGCATATGCTGCATGTCCCTCTCTGCTTTTGTTCTGTGTACCTCGATGCAGCATCAATATCCAGACAGTAGTCAGGGGCACCTGACCAGCAGGTAGCACTGGCCAACTCCAGTAGACTTCTGCATGGAGTGAGGTTACTGCAGAAGAAGGCGCAGCCTAAGCCTGAAGCATCACACTGCACGGGGGTAACTCTGCGCAGACGCTGATTTTGGAAGAACCAAGGTGCTGACGGCACTCCCAGAACAGCTCTGCTGCTCCACAGTAGAGCATACGAAGCCCAGATCTTTCTTCTGTCTTGTCCCATATGGTCTTGGGGAAGAAATGCATTTGTCGATTTTTGTGTCAGCTCTGTGGGGCTCTTCTCTCCGTTTCCTTTGCTCTCAGGGAGCTGAAGTAGCGATAGGTGAGTTGGAGATTCACAGACAGGGCTTGACTTCACTGAAGTCAGTGGAGGGACCAGTGAGGTTTTGTATAATTGCCTGCTGAATGATTTCTAGTTAAGCATACAAAACAAATGTTCTTAAAACCACCTTCTTATAACTATTCTGGATCTAGACAGCTGTTTTTAGAAAAAAGAGACCTTTCAGCTTACTAGTCAACTCCCCTGATATCACAGAAATCTCTTTCATAAGCTTTTGAAAGAATTCATCCTGAAAGTCTGCTTTCAAAGAAATGTTATTTTTTTTGCCTTTGGAAGAGATGCTGATCACTTAGAGGCAAGAAGCCTTCTAATTTTCAGCCTAAGTATATTTGTGGACAGTCTGTACCTATTTATTCTCCTGCCAACTTGGTGCTTTAGGTTAAATGAATCCTTTCCTCTCCTGTGTTTGCCTTCCCCTTCCTCCCTGCTGTATTTATAGAAAGCAGTAACAGACCTTTTTAGCCTCTGCTTTCCTAGGCTCAGAAAGCCACGCTCTGGGCGCCGCTCAGAAAGCCATGCTTCCTCGATAGGTTTGTTCAGACAAACTTGCCACCAGACCTGGTTGGCTGTACAATGTACATACCTATAATATTTGGGATAGAAGTAATGTAGTCCCTGGTTCAAGTGCACCAGAGTCCTTGACTTCTTTTCCCTTCAGACTCTGTCCTTTCCAGTCCTGTGTGTTTATTTCCATTTAGCCACCTTGCCTTGTCCACACAATGAACCATGGCATCCGGGTTAAAACATGATAAAGTATTATTTTTGCTTTCAAGCTTTGCCTATATTATCTTTAGATGTTACTCCACAGCCTTTATTTCCCTTTTTGACCCTTTTTGTTTGCGAAGTCTGGCCCACATTGGTGTGTGGTGGTTTAGCCTCTGCAAGTCCCTTTTTTACATTCCTGGGAGACTCCCTGCATGTTCCTACTGTCCTTTGAAGCCAGCCCTCCTCTCACAATTGTCAGGCTGCTCTTCTGATATTTTTGCAAATAGTTAAAAGCCTGAGAATCTGAAAGATGCCCTTGTTCATTCAACAAGGAGATTAAATCACCGGGAAAGTGGTGTGCTTTTGTTCCATCCCTCTGTAGCGCCTTTTAGCAAACCACAAACATGTGCGAGAGTGGTGCCAGATCACGATGACGCCATTCATCTTGTCCATCATCATCCTGTCCCCATTTGGCATCGTGTTCCTTTGTGTCAGCCCAAGGATATTTCTGGCTTGCCTTAGTGTGAATGTTTTTCAGTCATGTCATTCTTCGAGAAGCAAGCTGTGTTTTTCTAGTGCAGTGACATTTCTGGGGGGCAAGGGAGGATTTTGTGAGAAAAGTCACATCTTTTGTAAGCAATCACAGCAAGTTTTCGGAGGTTTAGGAGAACCTCTTATATTTGCCACACTGACATGAAATGTCTCAGATCAGCATGACATAGATTGATCAGGGTTTCTTTTATCCATGCCACAGGGTGGTTGAAGGCTGACAGTCATCTTGTCCATCCCACTTGGCAGGGACTCTTTGGGTCCTGCAGCAGATGGCTCCTCCTCCTTTGCTTCTTCCCTCTCCTTTACCCAGAGAGGAAATGCGATATTTGTGTCTCCTTGCCATGAGGTTGGATGGTTTTTCTAAATTGTAATTGGTGGCAAAGTTTTCTTTGCCTCATTAGGCATTTATTTATCGGGTTGCAACTTACTCCTCATGACATTCAGGTATCTGTGAAATGTGAACCTCTGCTACTTTTACACTCTGAGAACTAGAAAAGTTTGAAAACGCATGTGATTCCTTTCCCTCGATTTGAGATACCACCCTGGGTTTCCTGCTTTGCCGATGGAGAGAAAGAGATGTTTCAGGGAAACGTGACCCGGTTTAGGTGGCTCCTTTAGGATGAGAACAATCCTAAACAAGCCGTGGAGGTATTGCTGGATGACTAACGTGGATCCATTTGGTGAGATGAAGCCCACCTCAGCTACTCGTGTAGCATACGAATGCAATGCAAAAGAGCTTCTCTACCGTACTTTTATGGACTTAAGTAGATGGCACTGAGAGGGCAGGGATGGGGGCAGGGTAGACTTCTCCCATTTTCTGAGGGGAATTGAGCAGACTTACTTTGCTTACTGAGCTGGAGAGAGGTGTAACACCCCCACCCTGGCTTCATCCTCCAGTTTCCCAGTTCAGTCCCTCTAGCGGGAGTCCCAAGTTTGTTCTCTCTTATGGGACTGTCAGATCCCTAATCCTGCTTCTATGTCCCATTTCTGGCTATTTTACTGGGCACTGCTCTTTGATCACATGCAAGAGTTTTAACTGATTCTTGCAACACGCTGAATGCCGTGCAGCTCTGAGCACATGGGGAGATGTGGCTTTAAGAAATGACCAGGATCTGATTAGCTTGCAATCATCTGCTTGTCAGCAACCTCAGATGTACTTGTTATGCCTTTCCCTGGAGTGGTGACACATCCTTCCTCTGAACATGTAAACACAGGTATTGGTGACCGACAAGTTCTTTACCCTCCTTGCTAGAGCTGGTTCTAATGCCACAGACCCAGAGGTGTCAGTGGCTTAAATGCCGGCAACAGGGTCCATACTTGTGGAAGTGTTCTGTCCACCAGCAGTGCAGCTGTCTGTTCCCTCAACCCAGCCCTTGAAATGGGGGATGCCTTCAAGCGGGCGGGAACGAATGCTTTTCCTGCAATGAAACTGACCCTCGAGCAAAAAAGCTGTCCTTACCAAACCTTGCTCCACTCTTCTGAGAGCTGCTATCCAGGCAAATGAGCAAGCAGTTGTTTTGTGTGTGTTATGGTTTGAAGAACCTACAATAATTTATTGCTGTTTAGACAGAATCACAGAATCACAGAATGGTCAGGGTTGGAAGGGA
>RSEF01000003.1:109595490-109632599 GCA_003993805.1 Himantopus leucocephalus
CCACGCTGCTGGGGATGCAGCCCAGGATACGGTTGGCTTTCTGAAGTGGGATGAGGGGCTGGCAGGGGGTCCGGGGCAGCTTAGGGTGCCCAAGAGGATCATTCCTCCGCTCCCTGGGCGTGGGGAATGGACAGGCAGCAGGCTGTGGCGATGGAGGGGAGTAGGCAGCACTTTGGCCATACCTTCTCCCCCTGGGAAGCCGATGCTGATGGCCGGGAGCTGGAGGGAAGCCAGGCGGCCGTAAGTCATGAGAGAAACCCCGACAGCAAAATCTGGAGAAAGATCTGAGAAAATTCTTTCCGAACGAAAAGCCTCATGCTGGACAACACATCTGGATCCCATTTGCTCTCTGCCGTCTCTGGCGATGCATCAGACTGTTTGCAAGCTGCCCTCAACCCACCCAGCCCGTGAGAGACAGGGAGCTGGGTCTGGCTGCATTTTCATAGACTAAAGTCTGGGATGGGACCAGGGGCTGAAACTCACTTGGGGGAAGAAGTTCAGAGAGACCTGTGTGTGCCTCAGAGGGAGCTGCATTGCCCTTCGGGAGAAGCTCAGCAGTAACTGAGGGTCAGTTTGGCCACGTCTGCCCCCAAAATGGCACTGCTACAACAGAGGGGTGGGTTTAAGGCTTTGTAATTAAAATGAAACAGATTTCATATCAGGTTTGATTTTCTTACATTACTGATGGTTGTGCCTGTTCCTCCCCTAAATCCCCCAGCCGGGGGTAATGCAGCACGTGGCTCCACCAGGGAAACCAGACCGGGCGGCAGAGGGGACAACACAGACCTTCAGGTCAGGCTCCTGCGGGAAACCAAGGGACGTGTGGCGTTCCCGCTGCTCTGTGAAGAAGCACTGCCTGAGCCTACGCAGGGCTCTGTGTGGCTCAGCAGGTGCACCGGGAGCACCCGAGGGACAGGAACATCCCACTGAGAAGTGACAGAGCGGCTCAGGTCACCCAAGCACACCCCACACTCAGCAACCCTCTCCGGCAGCCTCCACCATCCACCCAGGGAGCAAACAACAGGGCTATGGGGAGGGGGAAGAGAAGGGGCCGGGAGGTCCACCTGGACCTCCCCAGAGGAACTCTTCAGTGTCATGTTGGAGAGAAGCAGTGAGATTTCCACCCCTGACCCAGCAGACCATTCCAGCACCGGTCCAGGACAGCCTGCTCCCTGTCTCCTTGCTTTGGGGACTGCAGGCACTTTGGGGAATGACTCTCATGGTGGTGCCTGTAGCAGGGACTTCACAGAGGGGCTCCGATCTCAAGTACCATCTCTAGCTACCGCTAGACAAGCAGGTAAGAAATCATACTAAATAACCACAATGCTAGGTGGGAAAATGTCTCAGTTTTCATTGTTTCATAATATGAAGATGCTGAATACATCTAATTTGTACAGTGAGTTCAGCTTTCCCCTTTGCTCCCCTCCTTCACTTTGGTTTTCACCAAGTCCTTTTTCTCCATCTATTCAGTGAGCCATGCCCAGCCGATGGCATCACAGGCTGCACAGTTCTCCCTTCTCTGACAAACTTTAGACTCTTCTATCTTTTGGTCTTTCTATCCCGGTGATTCCAAAAAGCCATCCAGGTTCCCCACCCTGTTCTGTCCTCATTTCTTCTTTCTCCTGACTGTTTCTTTGGGCCATGCATTCGCCATCAGACAAAATCCCCTTGTTTTATTAACAAGCCCCAGGACAAACCCCAAGTCTAAGCCAAAGCCACCCACACAAAATGCTGGGATAGTGTCCTGTGTGGTGCAGCTCCTCCCACGGAAAGGATGCTCAGTGTCCCAGGGGGACGTGGCGATCCCAGGACAGGGGCTTGAGAAAGGCCAGACAGTGCATCGAAAGGCCGGGGAATTTGCTGCTCAGAGCAGTAATAAAGAAACAGCATCATTACCAGGCTGAATTAACCTGCTAATATTCAAAGTGCTTTTAGCAAATTAATTAGCTATCGCTAATGCCTTTCACGGCTGGCTCGCTACATCTGCCTGGGACATTTTCAGAGCAGACAGCCAAAGTTTTTGCCTTTTCTGCTCTTTCTTTTCTTTGTCCTCTTACAAAAGAAAGCAGGGATATTGGTTTTACATGTATTCTTTGTGTTGCAAGCTTTATGATACTGGTTACATATCTCCATTTCTGCTTGAAGTTGTACCAAGACATCTCTCTGGCTGCTGACATATCACGAGCACGGATCCAGGTATTCCCTACAGGAGAAGCAGGGGAGGGGGATACATCCTCGTGGAGGAGCTGAACTGGTGGAATGGTAACAGTTTTTTCTTCTGCCCCAGGAGGAGTGCGCTCCCCTGCTGTCCCACCTGAGGGAACGCTGGAAAGGGAAAACCGGGTTTGTTAGCCAGTCCCACCTCTTCTAAGGAAACTCTCCTAGAGGGAACGCTGTCCCACAAAGCATTCCCATGGCTCACGCTTTGCATGCACGGTCCAAAGTGCATTGAATTGCACAGGAATTGGGGCTCCAGAACGTAAATTGCGTCCACTGAAAACACAACCATGTTTCTTCTTCTGCATGGTTCAGGCATTGTACAGTGCAGTTACGCATAGATGGTCTCTGGCAAAAGGACTCATTTTTGAGGGGGCTTCTGCATATCTACAGCACCTAGCAAAATACAATGGCAATAAAAATTTGGATTAGATGATCATTGTAGGTCCCTTCCAACTGAAATAGTCTAATCTCAAATGCAGGTCCTAATTCACAGCTACGGCTTCTCTGTGTTATGGACCAACCCATCATAAACAAATGCCACCTTTCATCTTACTGAGGTGCTGGAGCGTGTCCAAAGAAGAGCATCAAAGCTGGTGAGGGGTCTGGAGAACAAGTCCTGTGAGGAGCGGCTGAGGGAACTGGGGTTGTTTAGCCTGGAGAAAAGGAGGCTCAGGGGAGAACATATCACTCTCTGCAACTACAACTAACTGAAAGGTGGTTGTAGTGAGGCGGGGGTTGGTCTCTTTTCCCAAGTAACAGGTGATAGGACAAGAGGAAATGGCCTCAAGTTGCACCAGGGGACATTTAGGATGGATATTAGGAAAAATTGTCAAATATTGGAACAGGCTGCCCAGGGAAGTGGTGGAATCACCATCCCTGGAGGTATTCAAAAGACGGGTAGACGTGGCACTTAGGGAAATGGTTTAGTGGTGGTTTTGGCAGTGTTGGGTTTACAGTTGGACTCGATGATCTTAAAGGCCTTTTCCAACCTAAAAGATTCTTTGATTCTATGATGCCACTAGAGCACCGAGCTACAGAAAATGTACATCTAATTATCCCGTGTGTTTATCTGTTTGCACTCACCTTGGACAGTGAAATGAAAAAGTCAGATTCACTTCGTGCTCAGCTGCACAACTTGACTCTTAAGTTTTACCCCATGAGTTTCCAGCAAGCCCTGAGCTCCACTGGGCAGGGTCCTGCACGCTCCAGGAGGCGGCTCCTGCCTCCCAAACAGCTTTGATCTCCAGACAAGACAAAGAGCTGTTTTTTTAAAGTGCACTACAAAAGTACCTCTGGGGGTATCCAGCTCCAGCAGGAAAGCACTTCATCTGGATTTCCAACATGGCAGGGGAATGGTTCTGTTTTGCATACAGCCATGAATAATTCAGTTTTCACGAATTTGCCTGACTTCATAAGGACTCGTGCTGATTTAAGCCTGATAAGCTGTCTTCCTTTCTAGCCACTACTGCTTTAAGCAAAAAGCAATGGCGCTGAGGAGAATCCCCCGGCCAGGAGCAGGGGGAGGATGCTGCGGGGCAATAGTTGCAGCCCAAGAGAAGTCTCCCCGATGTTGTTCAATGGGTGGCTCAGGTGGATGCTCGATGGCGGGTGCCTGGGGTATGGCCGCGGGGGCAGCCGGGTGCAGGGACCAGGAGGCCACTCCTGAGGAGGGCAGGACTTGTTCCCTCTCCCCATCTCGCTTCCAGCCACAGGATCCCCACCCCCCACCCCCCTCGCACTGGAGCTGGCATTTGGCTGACCACGAGCAAAGCTGATCGATCTCATCCACCTGCCCCTAAAATGAGCTTTTCTGCTATGTCAGTGAATTGAACCGCACCACCGTACCAGGGAGCGGGCTGCGGGTAAGCAGGGGGCTGCACACTGGCTGCATGCTTTCTTATCAATACTTATAAATACTTAAAGGGAGAGGACCAGGGGGATGGGAACAGTCTTTTTTCAGTGGTGCCCCAGCGATAGGACAAGAGGTAATGGGCACCAACTTGAACATAGGAAGTTCTGTCTTAACATGAGGAGGAACTTCTTTCCTTTGAGGGTGGCAGAGCACTGGAACAGGCTGCCCAGAGAGGTGGTGGAGTCTCCCACACTGGAGAGACCCGCCTCGACACCATCCTGTGCAACCTGCTGTAGATGACCCTGCTCTGGCAGGGGGGTTGGACTAGATGATCTCCAGAGGTCCCCTCCAACCCTGACCATTCTGTGACTCTGTGGTTCTGTGCCTACGGCTGAACCATGAAACATCTCCCTCGGCGTGAGAGCTAATCCCTTCCTCGGCTTCTTCTGCACGCCCCGGCGCAGCTTTGCTGCCTGTCCCGCATCCCTCCGCCGTCTGCCGGGGGCTGATGCTACCGAGGTCTTCATCAGGCGGCTGCCACCGCCACCTGCCGGCACCCGTGTCCTCTGCAAAACCATCTCCACGGCCTGGGGCTGCTGGACTGATGCCCTCAGCTCCCACAGCTGCCCGCGGGCAGGGGGACCCTCGCCCCTGCCTTGGGGACACGCACGGGGGACACGCACGGGGGACGTGCACACCCCCTCCCCGGAGCGTACGAAGCCGAGGACTGAGCTGTTGTCCTGGTTTGAGCCACACAGGATTTATATCTCTCTCAGTAATTTTCCTTTTCAGTAAGGTCTCTTCTAATGCCTGGGAAAAATGCATTTTTAGAAGACTCTAGTGTTTGAATTTGTGCAAATATTTACTTTATAGCCAGCTATGGTAAGTTTCAAGGTCTCAGTGTTTGCAAGCTCGCTAGGTGTTGGGACGAGGAGGAGCGAGATCCAGGCCCTTGCCCCAAGCTGGCCAACAGGATTATTTCATTCCATGAACGTCACATTCAATATAAATTAGAAAGTTTGGTGAGGAGTTTTTTCTCATGGCTGCCATTCTGAGAACTTCTTGCCCCGGTGCCGGACTTACCCCTGAGCCCTTCCCTTCCTCCCGAAGCCATAGCGCTCGCAGTGTCCCACATTTGCTGTCCCCTGCTGGGAGTGCACAGCTTCCTACAGATAGAATGTGCTGAATATAATCCTCCTATGTTTTATATTTGTATTAGGATGAATATTGGTTCTTTAGTATTATTAATGTTAATTATTTAGTCTTATTCTATTAAATCTGTTTATATTTCAACTGTCAGGTTTCCTTGTTTTTTCCTAATTCCCCTTCCCGGGTGGGGAGGGGTCATCAGGTGATAGAATAATTGTCTAAATGACAATAAATTATTCGGGGTTCTTCAAGCCATAACCACTGTGCAATGCCCACCCTGCCCACCTCCCTCCCCGTCAGCCTCACCCGTGCCGTGGGTATTCCCAACCGCCCCATCCCTGCCCTTAGCCCACCTTCAGGTCTCTTGAGAAAAGCATTTTGGTGTTGCCTGGGGGGGTCTTTTGCATTGCAAATCTGAGGAATGGCATTTTTTGCACAAAAAGTAAACTAAATGAGAGTGGAAAAACAGGCAGAAGGTTGCCAGGCAGGTTGGCAGCACAGCCCTCAGGGCAGGAGGAGCAGGAAGGCTTGGTGCTGGGAGAGACTGGGGTGAGACAACCCATTGGGAAGTTGGTGAAGGCTGCAGGGAATTTTTTAGGACCATTTCTGATCCCACAGTGGCTTGGAGTCCAGGCAGCGACAAGGGGATGAAAAGTCACCATACGCTTCCTCACCCGCAGTCATGCTTTTGCCTGGTACATGGGGAGCCTGATACGAGCTCCCAGCAGGATCTGGTCCAAACTTTCCAGCTCATTCCAAGGGTCTCTCTGCAGGTGTCGGGGATCCCAGGGACCCCGATCCTGGGGGTATTTTGCAGCATCACCCGGGCATTTCAAATGCATGCTTTGCATCCAACTTCCTCTGCACTTTCTCGTTGTGCGTGAGGCATGGCTCCTGCCTGCAAGGTGCCCACATGGCCCTGATGGAATAGCATCTGTCCTTGGACGGCTGTGGCTGGTGGTGGCCCAGCTGGTACGACTTACAGCAGTGGCCCTTCAGCCCGAATGGAACCCTGTGTATTTTCTGCAGGCTCTACGTGCTTAATATAGATTATAGCTACTTGGCCTAGGGAGAAAGAAGACTATCATCAGCGTTATTTAACCCTCCTTCTTCCTCTTCAGTAAGATGATTTCCTTTTATTTACAAACATGAATGGACTAAGCTTCACAACAGCTCAGCAAGGCTTAAGTCTCATGAGCCTCTTTTAAACAGGGTGGGATGCGAGTGGAAAGCTGAGCATGCAGAGCGCTGGAGTAAAGGGCACAGCAAAGGGAGGACAGCAGCAGCAATATTCTGAGAGATTCCCGGGGCAGCTCCGAATCCCTCATTCAGGAATTGGGAGCAACGGGGTTGTGGTGATGCTCCTTGTGCCAGGGCTCATACCTTGTGCTGAAAATTTGTGTTCATTCTGGAGCCACCCCTTCAGATGAATCGTGACCTGTCGATGAAGTATGGCAACCACAGACTGAGCAACAGGAAAAGGCAAAATACTGAACTGTTGCTCTACCTTGTCCATTAATGACACAGATATGCCGTGGAAAAAATAGATTACACACTAAAAGATAGGCCCAGAACATACAAACAGAAGGGAAAGGAATCACTGCTGAACAAACAACTTTTATTCTGGCATTTCTGAACTTCTGGGCAAGTGTCTTTGCTGCTTAGGTGTTGTCCATGTCTGGATGTTACGTAGGTAATTCTGACACACAAGCCAAGACTTGCACATATAGGAATTCTCTTTCAGTCTACTTCTCATTTTCCCTTTTCTCAGCTCCCCTGTTTCTTATCATCTCACTGCATGAAAACCAGGGCATAGTCCATGAAATTAGACAATAAGGATTAATGACCAGTCTTTAGAAGAAGATGATCATTTATCTGCCAGACACTCAAACCATAGGGTTCACCGCCTCCGAGGACAAATCTGACATGGTAGCTCGAATCTAAAAACAGATGGGCTATTTCACTACCCGTTAGTCTCACTGCTAGTTCACAACCCTAAGATCACCCGTTTATTTTATGACCCTGGGTCTGCACCCTTTTCTAGCAAAAATCATTCCTTCATGAGGAATGAGTCACCTACACAAAGACCCTGATGATATTCAACTAACTAGCCAATAAATGCTAAAGTGCAAGATATCGATCCCTCTAAACTGCTAAACTGAGTCATCCTGATGGGGAGATTTATCACAGCCTATCCAAAGTTTCTAATACTAGTACTAACTGTATAAAGTAAGGGTTTGCCATTGCCCTCCACTCGGATAGCTGAAGCTCTTAGAGGTGTGCACCTTTACACAGCCAGCTAAGGCTACATCAGTGACTTCACGTCTGGTCAACAGCCAGTAGTAAGTACCACAAGAGTTGAACCTGGGGCCAACGTTGTTCAGTATCTTCATGGGCAAACTGGATGATGTGACAAAATGTGCTCTCAGCAAATTTGCAGGGGGTACTAAATTAGAGGGAGTGGCTTACATGCCAAAAGGTGGAGCTTCAAGCAAGAGGCACCTGGAGAAACTTGAGGATTAGTCCAGCAGATGCATCATGCAGTTCAGCAATGAGAAGCATGAGTCCTGCATCTGGGGTGGAATAACCCCACACATCAGCCCAGGCTGGGAGCTGGCTGGCTGAAAGGAGCTGGCGTTACACATAGTGGCCTACTTTAGGAGAAGTACAGTCAGCGGATCAAGGGACATCAGCATCCCTGTAGACTCAACACCTGTGAGGGCACCCTTGGAATATTGCATCCAACTTTCTGACACCTCCCAAGTTCAAAAGGGAAGGGGAGGAACTAGGGAGGGTCCAGCAGAGAGCTCCCAAAATGGTTAGAGGCCTAGAGCATGCCACCTATGTGAAGAAGCTGAGGGAGCTGGGCTTGTTGAGTCTGGCAAAAAGGATAAGAGGTAGTCTAATAGCAACCTACAACTCCATGAAGGAGAGTTAGAAAAATGATGGAGCCAACCTCTTTGGCATTAGCAGATGATACAGTGAAGGGTAACAGCCACAAGCTGTGGCTTGAGAGGTTCAGACTGGACTTCAGGAAAATTTCTTTATCAGGAGGGCAGTGCAGAGAGATGGTGGGTTCTCCATCCTTGGTGTTTTCCAAGATATGGTGAGACAGAGTCACAGGTGACCTAATCTAGTGTGGGGAACAGTTCTGCTCCAAGCAGGGAATTGGATGACAGACCTCCAGAGGTCGGTTCCAACCCACACTTTAATGGTCTATTATTCCCAGAGTTGGCTGTATGTATTTCATCTCTGACAACAGAAGCCCTACAATCCCCTCAGTGTGATAACCTGGAGAGCAAGTTAGCACCGCTGAGAGGCTCCAGAGAGACCTTGATTACTCCCTGTGTCCCAGAAAAAGGCAGGAGAGACTGAACACCAAACCCTCTGCACTGTCAGTGAACTGATAAGGTAAACCCAGCCAATCCAAGCAGAGAACTGTGTTTCTGCAACAGAGGAAAATTAATATCATTACGGATTCTGTTGTGTCTCACCCAAGGGGAAATGTCTTCTCAACCACAAATGAAGACAATCACTTCAACTTGGGCATATGAACGAGGCTTATCAGAAGATCACCAAAGGAGGATTTTCTGTACCCTCTCACACACTGGGCCATCCTTGACTGTCCCCAGGTGTGGCCCATCTCTGACACTTCTGAGAAAGTCAGGAGAAGACCCAGAATACATTCAGCTTCATGCACCAGGGTAAAACTCCTGACTGGTGCTTGCAGGTTGCCAGCTGAAGCATGGGATTCAATTATACTCAGGGTCTTGAGGTGAAGTACAGATCTTATGATTACCTTGAGGGCAATGCTGATAGACGAGTTTTCCTCAAAGCCGGTGAAGGAAGGGGCTAAGCACAGGTCACAGGGAACTGCAGCTTCGCAGACAGACAGGACCAACACGTTCTTACGACCTGTAGACAACGGCAGCTATAGAGCTCTGCCCACCGTCACGTTTGTTACTGTGCTGTAGTAATGAACGCTAAGGACACACTGCCTCTCCCTGACACTTCTATTGCAAATGTCTGATGACGGAAAGAGAGATACTGATTTGCATATGCTGGGGTTGAAATAGATAAGCAATCATTTTGAAAAATGAGTGTACGCACATATAAGCACCCACGCATGTAGTTAAACCTTTCATCCGAGGAGAGAGGAGCCTGATGCTGATTGTTTATGTTCATGCAGTAAAATTTCTATGGAATTGTTTTCCTTGGATGAAAAATAGAAACAACCACGTCAACTCACTTCATTTTAACGCCCATTTTATTGTAATTATCTTGCCATTCTCTGAGCATTCAGCATCTTGTTATGGCATTATAAACACTTGTGCATGCAAACCCTAGGCAACATAAATAAAAAGAACATCTCGTTACAATAATATCTATAGAAAATGGGATTGGTGCAGAATATGATACTTGCAGCTTTTCAGCTCCCCTATATCCATACACAAACCAATAACATACAAAGGATACTTATTCAAAGTGTTAAGTCTTTTTGTGTTCATTATTGTTCATGTCACAGGTGCACAGACAAAAAGGATGGACGACTTGATAAGATGCTTGACTGGACCTCAGAAGAAATAGCGACATTTTCCACACATTTCCTGTGTGACTTTGAGCAAGCCACTTAATCCTGTCATCTTCTCATCATCTATACATCTATATATGGGTATACTATACCCATAATATAAAACAGTGACAATAACTCCTGTTCTACAAGAATTACAGGCAGACAATACCAACCCTGATTGTACTTAGGTACACAAGGATCAGTGGCTAAAGCCACAAATATTGTGCATGTCTAACCTTTGAATAAGCTTTTAAATTCCAACTTTTTGGATATGGACTGTAGATCTTCAAAGAGCACAGTCCCATGCGTTAGGCTCCACAAATATCTGTAGGAAACAGAGATTGTTTCCAAAAAAATGTAATCAGAAAAATAACACTATCTTCATTTTTAGATAAGTAGCTGAGATGCAGCTCCTTTAAGAAGCTTGCCTGACATCCATGAAGAGCCTAGGGCAGTGGTGGGAAGTTAACCAAGAGGCCTGAGCTCATCAAGTCCTTTAAGTACCCACCGTCCCTCACGGTGTACAGGGAGAGAAGACAAGGTGGCATCCTAAGAGTTTTGCATCATCATGGGATTCAGGAGGGTAAACTGCTCCTTCACTGGCCTTTGTTGACAACTCCGGTAAAAAACAGTGGAAGGAAGTCCTCCTAAACACTGTTTAAGCTAAGGATTTAGAAGATGAGCAGCAACTGGCCGATCCCGTTATCATACCTAACACTTGGAAACAAAAAAGACAGGTCAAGGGAGGTGACTCTGCCCCTCTGCTCCGCTCTCGTGAGACCACACCAGGAGTCCTGCGTCCAGCACTGGAGTCCTCAGCACAAGAAGGACATGGACCTGTTGGAGTAAGTCCAGAGGAGGGCCATGAATATGATCAGAGGGCTGGAGCACCTCTCCTATGAGGACAGGCTGAGAGAGTTGGGGTTGTTCAGCCTGGAGAAGAGAAGGCAAGGCTCCAGAGAAACCTTATAGCAGCTTTCCAGTATCTGAAGGGGGCCTGACAGAAAGCTGAAGAGGGACTTTTTGTAAGGGCATGTAGTGATAGAATGAGGGGGAATGGCTTCAAACTGGAAGTGGGTAGATTTAGAATAGATATCAGGAAAAGATTTTTCACTCTGAGGGTGGTGAGACACTGGAACAGGTTGCCCAGGGAAGTTGTGGATGCCCTGTCTGTGGAAGTGTTTAAGGCCAGGCTGGATGGGGCTTTGAGTGACCTGGTCTAGTGGGAGGTGTCCCTGCCCATGGCAGGGGGGTTGGAACGAGTTGATCTTTAAGGTCCCTTCCAACCTAAACCATCCTATGATTCTATGATTCTATGATCTCTGCAGCTGCTGGTATCACCACTTGGAGAGTGAAGAAGGGGTGGCATTGCAGAATGAGACTGTAATCAGATACATAGCTCTGAGATGGGCTGGAAGAGGCCTGGAGGATCAAGTGACTCTGTTCCAGGAATGCAGTGCTAGTTACAGATCTGCAGAAGAACTGCTGACAGAAAGTTGACCTCAATAACATTCGGTACTTTGAGACACAAGAAGACATTTTAGGGACTAACACTCAGAAGTTTTCAGCCTATGACAGGACAGGTCCCATCCAGGAACAACCTGGACAAATGGAAAGAAAACAGCATATAATGTCTCTCTTTCCCCTAGAACAAGAGAAAAAGGGTTGAACTTCAAGGTAATGGGAAACAACAGCGACTGCAGTGTGTCAGGTGTGGGTAGAGAACAGCCCATGACTTTTTTGTCATCATGGAAACTGGTGGAAATGGCCGTGTGAAAAACATACAAGAACTGAGATCTCACCACTTTCCTGCACACCACTCCAATGTTGCACTGCCCTCATGGTGAAGAAATTTTCCTGAAGACCAGCCTGAACATCTCAAGCCACAACTTGTGGCTGTTGCCCCTAGTTGCCACTAGCAAGAAGAGCCTAGCTTTGTTGTCTTCACCACTCCCTCTTCAACAGCAGGGCCAGATACTGGACACAGTATTTCAGGTGTGTCCTCACCAGTGTTGAGTCCAAAAGGACAGAGTATTTCCTTGATCTACTGACCACACTTCTGCTAATGTAGCCCAGTATGTGGTTTCTTTGATTCACAATGAGAGTATCTTGCTGGCACATATGCTGTAGATTATTATTTTTTTTTGCTTACTTTGTCACATAAGAAATTATTTGTCTTTGGGAGAATTACGGGAGGGCTATTGGGTGACTGTCAGTACTCAAGTGATGTTGCCTGTGTCCTCACCACGAATGGATAGATCCCAGATGACAAGTGCCTTCTCAATTGAGTAAACAGAGCTTTAAAGTACTTCTCGTCTCACGTCAGAGGTTTTTCTATGGGAGATGTAGGATGATTTGGGCTGAAATGTGTTGGAACCATGTACTGAGACAGATAAAGGACTGTTGTGATTGTGCACCTGGGACTGGAAGGAGCAAAGGAAAAGCACGCTCCCAGAGCGAAAACCTGAGTAGAAAAGTGTTGGCGTTTTTTTTTGTTCTGAACGTGGTGTACCCATGCTTTATTTATTTGAGAAGCTCTGCAGTCACAGTGGGCAGGGCTAGGTGGAAATAATTAAAGGCATTGCCAGGAATGGCTTAGGGTCACAGCCTGCTATAGGAATAATATTTCATTGTCAGTCTTTTGTTGCCTGTTGCCTTGAAATTTAAGAGCTAAAATTTTGACAAACAGCTCTTTGTGGGATGGAAAATTCAAAAGCAGATATTCCTTGGAATCTGTATGTAATCTGCCAAGGCAGAGCTGAAAATGAGAAAAACATGTCCCCAGAATTTTAAGAAAACGTGAGGAGTCATGGCTCTAGTCCCTCTCAGCTAGACATTTTAGTGACACTTTCATTCTACTCATTCTCCCTTACAGAAAAATATTTTCTGACCCTTAAAAACCAAGGTGCTGGGATAAACCATGAGGTGCAGGCAGCCGTATGCCAGGAGGACATTATCTCAGTTTGCATCCCTGGTGGTCGGAGCAACTTCCAGGAACAACTGGAGATGTAAAGTGACTCTCTCTAAAAAGCGAGGGTGGCACTTGAAGCGAACCAGTGGGAAATAAAGAATGACACCACTGAAAATGAACAGGACGATGTAGAGGATCTCCATCTGGGGTTGATCAATGATGGGAGCTAACACCAGGTACACAGCTGCCATCAGCACAATTATGGGGATGATAATTGGGACCTGTGAAAGCAAAACAACAGCGTAAAGACTCACATAATCCTGGGCCACTCTGGGTCTGGACAACCCTGAAACTTCTGCAGAAGGCTTTTTAGGTGAGACCCTGCTGCAACCTGAGGTATTACCTAAAAATTCCAATTAATCCAGACATCCTGTTTCCCAGTCCATCCCCACTCCAAGGTTGAACATCCCTGCAAGAGGTCCACCACTGCCACACACCCTAACCTCTGGTCTTCCCTGCCCTCCTAGACCTGAAGATGCAAACTACTGTTTTTAGCGCCAGGTCTGTTCTTGCTTTCCCTACTACCTTGCATCCAAAAGCTGAGCTGTAGAAAAAACACACAGCAACGTGCACAAATCACATAACTGAATATTAACACCCTTGGGCAAAAAGGCTTATTCATGTGTTGACAGACAGGTGGACAGGCAACCTCAGAGGCTATTTTGGTAAGTCTGGTCATAAAGCGTTTAAATTTGAAGCCAACCCCCCTCAAAGGCTAGTGAATGCACAAGACAAAACAATTTCACAACAGAATGAAAAACTGAACATTTTAGCTGGAATTTTCCAATTTTTACTTTTGTGCCTTTTGTCCAACAGAAGGACACTGATACAGACCAAAGGAAATGTTCTTCATGGTTACCTGTGAGAGCATGGAGAAGATCTGCCATTGGCTTCATCTGCCGTAGTGGGATGCTCCACTCTGCTCCCTCCCCACTCTGTTCTAATACTTTTGGCATAATGCTAATAAAAATGATTGTTCTCAAACCAAGGGAAATCTTATCCTTAAACATAAACCTGCAACACGCATATAGATTCTGCAGGACATCAGCCGTACATTGTCAGTTGACCTGGAACCTGCAGACATGAGCTGTTTCTAGTTAAGGGAAGAGTTAGGCCATCAAGCCAAAGGCTGCAGCAGGCTGACATCCTCACAGGACTGGCCTGGAGGACTGTGGGAGTTTCATACAGCGTATCAAACACTATTGCAGCAACAGAACTCCTTTTCCTCAAAGCCCATTTAGCCAACAAGTCGGGTGAACGTCCTCATCCAGCATCCTAATTTGAGGGCAGAGCCACAGAAGCCAGTGACTGGAAGCCTTAATAGAGCACTGCTCTTCTCCTTCAGGCGAAACCCCATGGGACACTTGATATTGCTTCGCACAGCCTGGCAGTGTCAGCCTGTCATCTATCTCCTGGGGGAAGCCCATGAAAACCAGGATGTTGGTCGCTGTCCTGCATTCACAGTCTCATGAGTCCCCTGTTCCTGGGATCTTTTCTGTAAAAAGATTTCCCCCAGTCACTGAGGGGAAACTCACTCAACTCGCTTATGGCACCGGGGGGACAACAGGCAACTCCTGATTTCCTTCCACTTAGCTGTTTTTTGGGGAACAAACCTGTCCCCTGGCCATCTGAAAGGACTTGGGGCATTCTGGCTGAGGTTTCTGTCATCTGCAAGGTTCTTACACCTGGGCTACCCTCTGAGGAGCGTGACCAAGCTCTGAGAGCATAAACAGGTGATTGCATTGTTGATCAGAATCATCCTTCATTTTCCTCTTAAATTTCTTAGGAAAAAGAGGATACGGTAGATATATTTTCCACAGTGAGGGGGCAGTGCACTATTAGCTTATCAAGGCAGAGAATTCAACCTTGACTTATGCCTGTATATTCACACTGTCTTGCCCCTTGTTGACTTCACTGAGACAAAATGTGAAATGAAAAAGGAAGGACAACCACACTCAGTCTGTAAGCAACCAGCCCCAGTGCTCGCTCTTGCCTCATAATGTTCTCCTAGTCATTTGGGCAATATGGGAAAAAAGGATTTGAGGGTTTTATATTATTACTTCACCTTGTAAGATCTTGGCAGCTCTGGTTTCTTGATTTTTAAATACAGGAGACCAGAAATAGTCATGCCATAGAAAAACCATGCTATAAAACTGGAAGGAACAGAAAACAAAGAAAGAAAAAAAAAAAAAAAGACAGCATTACATTTGGGGTGAGATCATCCAGGAATGTCAGACCTGCCTTGCAGATCCCAGATGTTCATATCTCCAATCAAACAGGAGGATGTTGATATAAATGTAGTAGTTCTTCCATTCATTTCCTTTCCAGCACAAACAATGAGAACTGAATATTATAGATTCATTTCAATATGAGGATGAATCACATCCAGTTAAGTATCTAGTTACAGAAGCATTCATGCATTGCAAAGATGCTGGTTCCTAAGCTCTTTCTTTTCTTTCCCCCCCACCCCATTCCCCTCCACAATATGGGTTAGAAAGCAACGGCCCAAGCTCAAAAACATATTAAAAGGAAATACTTCTAAAACAATGTCAAAAACCGGGAGCACAGGGGATGCAAACAGAGACGCTACACATACATACCTGAAAAAGTTCACGATACTGGTGAAGCTTCCTGATATTATCATTATTAGAGACATAGCAGATGTAAACAGCAGAGCAGGGGAGGGCGTGAGACATCGCACATGAGCCATAGACAGAATATCTGGCTGAAAGCCAAAGCGAAACAATATACCGTCACATCACGTCCTCAGACATCCTTACTCATCCCCCTCCGCTGCTGGTGGGAGCTCTGCCTGCAGCCGGAGCCACTCTTAATCATCAAATGAGCATCATCATATGAAAGCAGTTCAACTCCGAGGAGTGTAAACATGGAGCCCCCCCCCCTCAGGGATATTTTTATTGCGTCTCACTGATTTCATATCATACGTGCTCGGTTTAGGCAGACAAGATGAAGTTTTCAAACTACCAGTGTGACAAAGGCTGAGTCAAATCAGAGTTTTCCTGGTCATCGTGAAGACCCTGCGCACGGTCCCACCCTTCTGCGCTCTGTCACGTCTCTCTGGGACTTGACTTTTCTTGGGCTGACTGGAAAATGAGACAAGGACTACTCCTGAAACATTTATGCAACCAACCACAAAGCAAACGAGGATTTGTTTCAGAACCCGGAACACAGAATTAGTAGCCTCTTTATTGCTTGGTTCATTGGGAAAGTTTAATGAGAAAGGCTGCTTTTTTTCTTTTTTTCCTTTTTTATTTCCAACCAAAATACCATGCAAGGACTTCTGCTAGAGCTGAGTGTCTGAGAAATGGCATAAGCGTTCAGCTCTGAGTCTGGTATGGTCAAATTCAGACCATCTGTGAACTGCGCCACAATAGAGCAGCCACTGTCTGCCATCGCTAAGAGAAGCTGAGGAACCAGTAACCACCGAAACCAGTAACCACCAACCCAATTATCTCCACCAACCTGGTCATTCATATACGTTAAAGATTCCCTCCTAGGTAGGAGTGGAGCTGGTGCGGAGCGGTACCCTTCGCACCCCAGAGCAGCAATGCCAGAGGGTGTGGGGGGGAAGGACCAAAGGAGCAGAAAGGTCCAGGAGGAACACAACACGTCTGCTCAAAGCAGGAGGACAAATGCAGCTCAGCGCTGAGAGGGAGAAGAAGTGTGGGTAGGTGTGGGGGGGTTGTGGCTGTGGATGAGTGGGTCTCCACCAGCAGCTGGAGGGGGGCAGTGACCTTGGGGGCTTGTATGCCCAGGTACCAGCAACTGGGGAGACTGGGACCCTGGGGCAGCTACTGGGCAGACTGGGTGTCTGAGCCCAGCTGCTGGAGGGACCCACATTGTACGTATGTTTATATAAATATTTCCCACTAAGAGATCAGCCAGAGAGCGGAACAAGATGAGGCCTTTGGTGCCGTTTGTGTTAGTGTTTGTGTGAGCACTGAGAGTGTCTGTATGTGTAGATCTGTGTGGCCTGATGTCTGTATATACATACAGATACACGTATGTATGCGTGTATGTTGTGCACTTGTGTCTGTGTGTGTGTGCCTATTGGGAACACACGCTGAGCTTACCGGTTGGACCAGGGAGCACGGAGCTGCAGCAGCCCGACCTCCGTTGGGCTACCAGATTTGGCCTCACCTAACAAAACCACTTAAAAACCCCAGCTAGGGGAGATGTAAGGCTCGGTGTCACCTTGTAATTGCTATGAAGCTTGAGGAGCAGAGATATCCTACGCTGTATCTGAAGCGGACTACCCCGTGGGAAGGCTGGACCACCCCTGAGACCAGCTTGCATAGTCAGGATTGCCTGCAAAGGCAGCTTGCCAGAGCTGGGCTACCTCCCCAGGGGGAGCAGGGGCCTCACAACATGCAAGCATGGCCAAATTTGCCCTCACTGGCAGGTCTATCGGCTCGGTTACCCCAGAGCCTGTGCCAGCTACTCCGGTGCAGCAGTATTTCAGTTGTTCATTTCAAAGCTGTTCTTAAAATTCAGCCTAGATGTGATCACGTGTCTTTCTGAAATTATGTGGTTGAAGAAGAAAGTCAGGAGACAACATACATTACATTTGAAAAAGATGGGGAAGAAAGTCTTTAAGTAAGAAACAAACCACTGAAGAGCTATCACTCTATCAGTTCGATGTACGCAGCATTTTCCTCTCTGCTTTAGTGTCACAAGAAGGTGAAGTTGCTCAAAACAAGCCAGACCCCCTTTTTTTTTTTTTGTCCTTACCATATGGCCTTCCCTTGCAGCAATGTAGCACACGCGGCCTCCGCTGAAGAACGTGCCGTTCGATGAACCAAACGTAGACAGTGCCACTGAGAGGGAGATGAGCCATGCCCAACTGCCCAGGACTTTGTGTCTGCGGTGGGAAAGAGCAGACAGCTTAACATCCAGCTCGATGATGTATCAAATGCTCATCCTAGAACTAGTCGCGTTTCTTCCCTCCATTATTCTCACTGAAATTTTTGCAAAGCCTTTCTAATGATTTAAAACCTTCTTCCAGTTCCCACAATATTTAGTTGCTAGTAACTTCGTCTTGTCCAGAAAAGGCAGCTTTTCTTCCTGCCTGGTGTAGACATATCTACGGCCGCCTACGCTGCAATGCCTCACAAAGCTGTCACAACAGGCAAACCCCCCTTTTTTGTGTACAGATGCTGTGGTGCGAATCCTGGAGATATTGCTATTACAGCCGGCATTACTAGCTTGGAAATCGCAGAAGAACTGTTCCCACCAGACCCGAAGAAATATCCTGCATTATAAGCTCTTCCCCACTATGCATAAGAATGTAACTCTTTAATCCCATGTGCACGTGCTGCTGCTACTCTGGGAATAAGGCTTAAGCCAAAGCCATTGTTTGGATTTCAGAAGTTTGGTTCTACAACATGTTCAGACCTTTATGGTTTGCTTTCTCCATAACAGAACAAGTAGCAAGGTTACAAACAGAGGTCAAGGTAAATATTTGGAAGATAGGATAATCTTCTCACCTAAAAGTGAAGTTTGTCTTCTGGAATGAAACAGCATGAAGAATATTAATTGAGTAGTAAATGCTGGTGTTTGGGGTAATTATCACATACATGTGCACACACATACACAAACACACTGTTCATCTAATTGGCAAAAATCCAAAAATCAGAAGTTTTTTAGAACACTTCATATCTCCATCTGAATTGTATGGCTTTAAGCCATATGCACTCTTTTTTTACTATCGCCTATCCCAAGCATTCAAAAATCAGAGTTGGGCTTTCCAAAATGATGGCAGAAGCTCATCTACCATGTTAATTTCAAAAATGTATTTTAGAAGCTTCATATCTGGGTTATGGTCCTTCAGGCTTCAAGTTACTAAGCTACTTGCAATAACCAGAACCAAAATTTTGCCCTTTCTTAGAATGATGGAATCTGGGCATCTCCTACCATCATGCAACTCCACAATCACAAGATCTCAAGGGCAAACAACATATATCACAAAATTAATAATAAAATCTTTAGCAACTGTATATTTTGCATTTATGAGATTGGTGCTTTGCTGTTTGGACCCTGAAATGAACTACAGGGGCTACTGAGAGTAACTTCTTACAAGCAAACTGAGATCTGCCGTTGTTGTTAAATCACTGGCACTGAAGAAATGCTGGGGAGAGTTTCACGAGCTCCTTTTGTGGCTGCACCTCTCATCACTGGACAATATTTCTCTCTGGCAGTTTCCTTCTTATATGGGGAATAAATGCATTTAAATGTGATATGTCCTCCTCTGGCTTCTTTATACTCCCCCCATCCTTTCTTAATGACCTGAATAGCTCCAGCTCTTGCTCGTGAACCACAGCCATTACACCCTCCTCAGCCTGTGGCTGTCTACCTGTCCTCCAGGCTTTTGAGCGCCCAGCTTTCTGGTTGCTAGTTCAATGTGTCTTCTTAAATGGCACTCTCGGGGTGAAAAGGTTAATCAGGCAGGAAAAGGAGATGTGTTAAAAAGGCAGAAGCTCACAAATAACTTGTTAATCAGGAACGATGGGAAAGGAAGTGCAGAGAAAGTTCATGACACCAAAGCTTAGTGAGGCTTTGAAACCTCTTCAAACAAAGCACTAGACCTTTAAAAGCTCCTGCTTATAGTGACATGAAAGGCTATTAGAGAACACATCTAGCAAGAGCTCGGTCAGATCGTCAAACTGGAGATCTTGTGAAATGCACACAGAAGCAAAGCTGCTGCTGACTTTTTACGAAGAAGATGAGCAGCAATGTAATCTCTGGATGTACCATGTCGTAATCTCTGGATGTACTGTGTCATAGTTTCTGCAAGATGACTCGTTTAGGGCTATCACGGATTCTGTGTCTTTGTAAATATTTAGACTAAGGCAGGATGTTCTGGTGGAAGATCATCTGGTTAGAGGTCCATGGTGTCTACATCTTTCATGATGGTCCCTTTCTTCTCTTCCTAAAATCTTTGTCTTGCACAGAGTCTGTTTAATATCACCAAACACGACGGGTTGATGGGAGGTACAAATAGTTTCTGTGCAACTCTGGAAAAGCACGGGTCAACTTAAAGATACAACTACCAAAGGCTACCCAACCTGTGTGTAACGCTTCTGCTTCTCAAAGGTGTTGTAGGGATCAGTGTCATTTTCCATTTCCCTACAGATGGAGAAAGTGAACCAAACGACTCTGGTCTGGTCTAATTTCCAGGTGCCGAGTAGACAGAATTCACAAAGTTGGCTCCTGCCTCACTCCCAAACCACTGCTTCTGCGTTAGTGGGGCAACATTGTCCTTTCCACTCTTCTGGAAATATCTAACGTGTGAGGCATCTCCCAGTCCCCAGATCTGGATACGCACCCTCACTGCATCCCCACTGTCTGTGGGGAGATGCTCCCGGTATGCACTTCTCCCCCTCTTTATGGCCACTTTCCACAGGGAAAAACACAAGCTGGAGGAGAGCCACAGGTTCCAGGTGGGAATGAATGGGAATGAGGAGTAAGGGGTGTGCTGCAGAGCACACCATCTTGGCAGCCTGGGTGCACCTTGGAGACCATGGGCCAGACGGGGCTGGTCAGCCTCGGCCTTTGGTGGGGGAAGGCTATACACCGCCCCGAAGGTGACGGAGCGGGGACTGGCAGCATGCCCCCCTGTAACATGGCCTGACAGGTCTTCCTGGCCTGACCAATGCAGTGCTGTTATTCCCACTAGGAATAGCACCTAAACCTCCTGAAGCTCAGGAGACAACCCGTATTTTACAGGAGTGCGTTGGCTGCGTTGCCACAAGCAGAGCTCACCCCCAAGTGACGGCCACAGCTCCTGAAGACAGCACTTCAGTTGGAGTCATGGCTGCCAAGTAGCTCACGTTTACCAGCAAATACAGGCATGTAACCAAAGGAATGGCAATCATCACGGCTCGGGGAAGGGTCACCTGGAAAAGGGATGACAAGAGTGTTAGGTGCAGCACATTTATGCCTGCACTGGGCTTTTTCTGTTTGTTGCTTCTTTGCCACCACCCACGTCTCTCATTCAAACTCCTTTGCTCACTAAGGTTCTCCACAGAACGAGACTTAGGTCCAGATTCACACAGCAGTTTTTAGATCAGTCTCCCAAAGATGTCAGGCAAACAGTAAGTTTGTACATTTGGTTGGAAGGTTGTACATCATAAGGTTGTACACCAAAAGCTAGTCTTAAAAAAAAAGCCAACAAACAACAAAACAAACCCCAAATCCTATTCAAAAAGACTTTGGTTCATAGCTGCCCAAGATGTCTGTTGCACACTTCTTGATTACTTTAATATTGATTTATTTGTTACTAGTGTGTTACATCTCCTGGTGTGCTGCATCTTCCCATGAACATCCCACTGACATGGATGAAGTACCAGTGTGTGTTGCATCACATTTCACTCCTCCACAGGCTAAAGCAAAGCAGGGCAGCACGAAGGCAATTTGCTCTAGGAAAGAATTATTATTTTTTTTCCAAGTGACAGAATGCTGCTATCTTGGAACACCACAGATCATTTGAAGGCTCAACAAAATCAACAAACATTAGCTTATGCAGCTGAAAGCACTGGAAAAAAACTAGTAGGGTGATCATAGAGCAACTGTGTCCTAAAAACCTAAAATACCAATTTCTGCATTCCCTACTCCCACCGTAGGACAAGACACAGCAATTTCTTACGTTGATGCCTCCACCTCACAAGGGTCTGAATATCAGTGCTCACGGTCCCGTGGCAGAGAGTGCCACATGACCCTAAGATCTTTGCTTGCCATTTAGGTTAATATTTAACTGTGTATTTTCATTTAATCTGTAAAATCTCGTGTGCTGCACTGGTAGAAAGCACACTCTATACACTCTGCTCTCACATAGCTCTTTTTGAAAAAGGGTCGTTCGCTGCTGTAGTGTCTGATCTGTGAAAAGAGGTAACATGGCACAGAGAGGGCTGATGTGAGGTGCAAGAGAGCTGCTTCAGTGCCTATAGCATAGGGAGAACAATGCCTAAAAAGCAGACATATGAAGACAAGGGTCATTCAGAGTTAGATTCCCTCTCCAGTGAGGTTTGGCTTGCTCTGAAGTTCCTCCTCCAAGCAATGAGGAGAGAGCAATGAGGATCAAGTCTTTTAGGGACTATGTGGTGTTAAGAAACCTGTATGGGTTATAGCAGTGAGTGCTTTTCTGCATAAATCTGGGTGTCTACAGTAAGATCCTTGAAACACCAAGACAAAACTTCATCCCCAAATCATCCAAGTGCTGCCTAATAGCTTTTTCTGGTCAATGCAGTATTTTAGTGCTTTCTTGCAGGTAGGCTGTTATTTTGCTTAGAGACTCATTTTTATCCTTTCTGGACACATCCATAATACCTATGGTCTTGCTCCAGACGACAGAACAAACCAGGAGGAAAGCTCAGTAGTCTTTCCTCGATGCTCTAATCCCTTGATTACCCCTCTTAACACAATCATAGATAGAATCACACGTTAGCAGCAGGATTAAGTAAGTAAAATCCTGCTCGCTCGCTCACTCACCTCAGGCTTCTTCAGTTCCTCAGTTACATAGTTCAGGTTGTTCCACCCATCGTAGGACCATAGTCCCTGATAAAACGCCACTCCAACTGCCCCGATACTGGCCGTCGTGTTTTGAAAAGCATTTTGAAAACTCTGAGTTTGTCCCTTGGCAAGCAGCACCACTCCGCCCACCACGATCACCAGCAAAGCCAAGAGTTTGGCAGCCGTAAAAATGTTCATAATAGACGTCGCCAGCCTCACGTTGAGACAGTTGATGATAGTCAAAAGCAGGATGCAGGCAGCAGCTGTACATTTGACGACAACCTGTGGAGATGAGCATCCTGGGTAGAAGGGCGCAACGGCGTATTCAGCAAAGCTCAGACAGACAGCTGCCAAACCAGCTGGTCTCACCAGGATAACAGAAGTGTAGGCGAAAAGGAAAGCAGGAAAAGAACCAAAAATCCTCAAGATGTAAATATATTCTCCTCCAGACTCTTTAATTATGGTTCCAAGCTCAGCGTACGACAAAGCTCCGAACATGGCCAGGAGACCACAGGCTGCCCAGATGAGCAGGCTGCTGGCAGGGCTCCCCATATGATACAGCACCCACTCAGGGGACATAAAGATTCCCGAGCCTATCATAGTGCCTGCAATTAATGACACTCCACTAATCAGGCCGACCTCTTGCTTCAGTCTTAATTTCTCCTTCCCTTCACTCAGATCTGTGGATGAATGAGGTGAATCTGTTGTCTTCCTTTTCCTCATTGTGGAAATGTTAGGAGCTGTTGTTGTTAGGATAAAATATGGAACAAGACTGAGGCATTTGCATAGGGACTATCTCAAGCTTTTAGGGTTAAGTTAATAATTACAAAAGCCACGCTGAACACTGTCAAGAAATACAGACTTACCTTCCGCATTTTGCATTCTTTCATTACCCATCTTATCTTGTTAATTTATGATGGTCCGGATCCTGCCAACATTTATTACCTTTGAGTCTCACTGCAAGCCATGGTAACGGATAGCGTTCGGCACCACCTCAGAATCGCTCGGCACCTCACTGGACTGTGTCCCTGACTACCTCTCCTTTAAATTATGCTTCAAATGGCACCTGAAATAAGGATCAGGTAAGCAAAATCTCCATGAGAATCTGTACTTTATTCTTTGATTAAAAGTCAGTGCTCAAGCACCTGCTTTAGTGCTCAGTCATATTTTCATTCCCCACTATAAAGTGATCAAGCAACGAGGAACATTTCCAGTGTCTTAACCAAAGACACCGAAATGTTCTGCTAAAAACAGTCCAGAAACTGTTTTTCTGCACCAATAGTAGGGGCCAGTTCTGGGTTGGGGTTTTTTTTCAAATTTTAGAAGGTGCAGGAAATGAATGAAAAGGCTGTAATTATATTTTTATTGGGCCCTTTTTGCCAATGTCCATGAGGTATGCACATTCTTACCAGACCGTGATCTTCAGAGGACTTTGTCACTGCTCATTATATACACGTTTCAGTGCACAGCCAAGAGAAATGTAGAGGTACAAGCTTTTGGAAACGTCACTGACCCCTACTTAGACATCTAACACGTAACATTTCAGACTTTGGGGGGGATTCTGCTATAAATCTGAAAATTGTTACAGTGCATGAGGGCGTATTTTGTGATCTGTGATATGTATGAGGTATTGAGCAGAAGGGAATGTCCATATGGATTCCTTTGAACTCAAACTAAACTCTACTGACTGCAGCCGTAAAGGAGAGTTACTGTCCTTGGTGGTCTCTTGCAGACTTCTGTTGTGATAAGTACCAGAAAACAGGAGTGAGACCTTCCTCGACCCTTCATGGAAACAGCAGACCTTGAATTTTTAAAATTGTCTGTCTTCCTTAACTGTTTGAGCTTAAAAAAGCATGAATATAAGCAGAGAACAATTTTTATTGTTTGTCTAAAAATTCATTCTCTTCTAAATCATTTACATTTCTCTTTGCTTACTTTTTTTTTTTTTTTAATAATCTTGCTAGCTTTGCAGTTTTCTGCAAGAAGAGTTATCTTGGACTCAGCAAAACTCACGGGCCCATAAGAAAAACAACACATATAAGTCACATAATTTCCCATGCTAAAGCAAATAAAGTTGCACAAATTTTCGCATCTGGCTGAAGGCTTTTAATTTCTTCAAAGAAGCAAAAAAAAAAGAACTCAAATGTCATTAAACAGTAGGGGTTTTTACAGTACAAATCTTACTAGATGAAGAAAATAATAAGAAAAGTCTGGGGGGTTTGTAAGGGATACTAGAAGCTATTCCTAATACCAACTCACTAGTATTCACTAGGAAATGGATCCCAGCTGGATTCCTCCCAATTCCAAAGTCACTTACAAAAATTCACAGCTGATCAAGCTGTAGCTTTAACAAGAGCGAAAGGTTAATTTATCTGTATCAAGTAGGTTTTTTAAGTCTAGTCCTGGCAAAGGTGTGAGTTCTGAGGGTAAACATACACACCTTGTACTGCAACAAGTTAATGCGTTTCAAGTTAATGGTCTGCAAAGTGCTTGAGAACCTGGAGGAAGGCATCCCAGTAATGCAGAGTATTTTCTTTTACTTCTACTAAGTGACAGTGCTCTCCTTGTTAGCTGGTTTAGCTATTGGTAGCGTATTCTTTTTAAAATTGCTAATCACGGTGTCAGGCGATGCTGGAATCCTTCAGAGGTCTAAAGGTCTGGTTTTTTTCTGCACTATAGACTCTCTGCTTCTGTGTGCATCCACACGTATCGTGTATACCAATCCTAATTGAAAACACATTCACAAAATACGATTACATCAATGCTAAAGGAAAACTTAATATGACTACAGGTAGTTAAGTATCGTTCTAGTAAGGTTACAGATATATTTCCATAACTGTTCTCCTGTTTGAATGAAGTAGCTTCTTTTCTAAAGTGTAAATGAAAGGGTTTTGGAGGGCCTGTGAGGATCTTTTTCAAACCTTCAGTTTCTGCTCTTAGAAATTAAGAAATTTTAATCTAATGTTTTAGAAAGGATCAAAATTTCTTCAAAATTGATCATGTCAAAAAAATTTCTATGTACCACTCAGATAACAAGGATTAATGAGGTGGTACATCAATAGCTTCAGTCAGTTCCTAAAGGGAGGTCTATTTCCATTCCCAGGGTCATTGTTACTCACTTCTAACTGCTTCTACCTAAAGTAATAATGACTCTCATTAATCATGATAAGAACTTGAGGCTATTCCTGTGGAAGCTAAGACAGGCTGATTGCTTTAGACTTTTTTCCCACTCGTTCTTTTTCTGACTGGTATCATCAGTAAGGAGCAGCCGTAAGATATTTTAGTCAAATGGATTGTCACGATTATCATTTCTCAAAACTGGCTACGCAAAAGGGCATCTCACTGCTCCCCTTCAAAAGATGTGCATGAGCACGAGTAAAAATAAAGTACTGCTTTCTTCTTAAGTGGAGTAGCAAAACTTTGTTGCTCAAGCTGTCGCATAATAAATCCCCCACTAAAACAACTCTCACTTTTCATTTACCTTTGACATTGCAATGGGTGGTTGCCATCTACTGGTCTCTAAACAATAAGGCAGCTTTGTCCAGTGCAAGACGGCTCACTCTACACTTGGTTTTGATATTCTGCATTACTGATTAAAAAGAAACCCTACAATAAGTATTAGTTCTTCAATATTAATGTAACACAAATAGAGACTATACTTGAGTTGTGAATGAGAATTCTCCTTAATGTGTTTAGGGCTATTTTTATCCCAGCAATAGCTACAAGGACTAGAGAAAGCTAATTTAAGGTAAAGGCCAATGTCAGTGGTAAGAACTAGACAAAACAAGTGGGCGAATATTTTGCAACATTTAATTTTAGGTCCCAGGAGTGGTATTTGGAACACAGTTACGGGTTTGGCTTCCCTCTTCCCTGTGTTTGGGGAAGAGTTACAAATCTCAGAATGGCAATTAAAAATAACCCACAATCTGAGGATGGAGTGGCCAAAGCCATTGCTGGTAACTTTCTTCGGAGGTAGACACCAATATTATAGTTACAAAATTGTGCAGGGATTGAGATTTTATTTTTTTAAATTAAAAAAAAAAAACACACACAAAAAAAAACCCACACCCAAGTTGTATGAGATGAACTAAAGGTTAGAGAATTCGCCTGGGACATAAGATGTGGGTTCAAGGGTCTTCTCTACCTGAGAACGTGGAAACACACAAATCCAAGTTGAATACCCTCACCTCCAAAATGCAGGCTTTGAGCTGCAATTGCAGGCAGATCTTGGTACCTGCACTTGTGACAGAAGTAGAGATGCTTGCTTAAAACGAGGGAGGAAATAAAGGCTAAGAAAATGGGCGTCTGAAATACGTCTTGAGCCCAGAAGAAAAAATGGGGCAGGAAAAAACATGTCCCAGGGGCCCTGTGTGAAAACAGGAGAAGGGAAGAGGACTCATTTAGAGGTGTCTGCCTGGGGAAGGGGTGCCCTATAGCGTTTGACTCTGAGCCTCCACCTCCCCGGGGCATCCTGGCTCTTCTCACACTGAGTCCCCAAACAGCGCAGCTTCAGGTCTGCACCCCGCTGGAGGTCACCTGGTCCCACCAGGTCCTTTTGTGGTGCTGTCAGTCCCTGTGCACCCATGGGCCAGCAGTGCTCGGTTGCACCCAAGGGACCAGGGTCCCCAGAGTGCCTTACAATGGAATTGGTTAAGTTGGAAAAGACCCTTAAGATCATTGAGTCCAACCGTTAACCTAGCATGGCCAAGCCCACCACTAAACCATGTCCCTAAAGCTCTTGCCTTGCAGCAGAGAAGCTCCGGCTGGGATTGTAAAAATGCCAACATGACCTGCAGCTAGCAAAAAAATGCCAGCTTGGGCTACTGGGAGTAGAATGGGGGGAAAAAAGGCATTTCTGAAGATGCATGGTAGCCCTAGGCTTCACAACAAGAATAATCACTAAAATGGAGCGTGTTTAAGTTGGGACAGTGAGTGCCTTTCCCTGTCATGTTACAAGAGCAGATCTGAGCCCAGGGAATTAAGAGAGAATCTAAAACCCAAGAATTTCCCATAAGCTGAGTTAGTGGTTCCTGCCCCGGTCTGCAGACAGCGTGTGGCGGGGCTGCTGGAAGGTGAGCTCGGGGCTCCCCGCTCTCGCTCCGTAAAGGCTCAGCACCTTCTGGTTCTGCAACTATTAAACTTTGAAAGAATTGCTTTTGTTTTACAGATACTCTGCATGAAAACGTATTTGGTATCCCACATGTTGCCAATCAGATGCTGAATATTTTGTTTAATTATCCTTCGGTATTCAGGAGAAAGCTACTAGTGTCGTACCGCATGTTCTCCGGGCTGCTCTGTGGAGCTGCGTGTACAGCAGTAACAGTCCCAGCTTATATGCTGCATGGCTGTACTCTTAATTAAAAAAAAACTGTTACAGAAAATAGTGGTGGAATAACACAAAACAAGAACCACAGCTGAAAAGAAAGTAATTACAACTTTCACGCGTACTGATCCCAGCGCCGCTTGCAAAGGTCGGGACTCGTGACTTACAGTTTAGTTTACAAACATTTTATTTTTATTAGAAAGGTTTACAATCAAACTAGAAAAGATAATGCTGCTTCAGATATGATTAGAGTAGCATTCTGAAGCTAAACAGGCAAATAAGGATTGCACTTTTACCACTAGACACTGCAAACATTAGAAACCAATACAACAAGAGAAGATCTGAAGCGAAGATCTCAATCTTAAGACTGAGAGCAACAGAGAAGTATCTGTGTAAGTGCTTATTCCCCGGGCTAGTGGAGCAGTGACTTCACTAAAAACAAACAAACAAACAAACAAACAAACAAAATACCCAACCAAAACTACAAAAAATCAACAGTCTTAGACTGATGCTGGCTCCAGGATTCCACATTTTGGCACTGGAGGCGGTTACTGTATCAAGTGCCACTGCTACATTTTCTTTCACCCACTGGGGTAACATTATAGAAATTTCTCCCTTCATTCTTGTTTCCATATTTCCTGATTTTCTGGCTATATATATACACAGTATATAAACGTGTATACATACACAGCAAACCTGTCCTGGTTTCTTTTTCTTTTCCTAGCAGTGCTTCAAATTAGCCTCAACAATTTCTTTGCATTTGTTTGTACTCTTAAGAACTCCTCCTAAATTTTGGAATTAATTTTTAATTTATTTATTAGGTTTAATCCAAGATTAGATTATCTTGTCCTATATGAAGTCTGTTTTGCAGAATCGTTATCAAATGAATGCTGTCATTTTAAATACCAGAATACAAATAAACATTTTCATTAAAACTTTCTACTAAGCAAAATGAAAAATAGAATTAAAACACAGCTGTATTTTCAACTCCGAAATTCTGTTTAATCAGTAAAATGCGCTCCTTTATGAGTAGATGTATAATAATACTTTCACTAGCACTAAATAGTTTTATTATTTTTAAAACAAACTTTTACAACACATGCTTAGAGCTTAACCTGTGACTTTACATTCACTGTGTGTCAGGTATCATTCTATAATAAAATAGTGTCCTCTGTACAATTCTTGTCAAAAACATCATAATAACGCTGGCCCAAATAATTCCAGTTTTTCTTAGGTGAAAAGGGGACGTAGTAACTGAAGGTACTTAACTTAGTGCCTTAAAGATTTCGCCTAAACGGATACCTATTTTCTAATGCAACCCTGGACCAGAAGTGACATTGAAGGCCCACAGAAGGCAGGTCCCTTCCCCAGCCCACCCCACTGCTGCTGCGACAGCATCTCCCTCCCAACGACCCAAACCAGCAGAGGGCTGTTTGCCCTCCTGCCCCTTTTCTTCTTAATCACTGGGGCAAAAGGGAGGGAGCGTCCAGCTTTGGTAGTGCGGTAGAGCAGAGGGCCTTTGGGGGGGAGGCCAGGAAAGACACTCAGAGAACTGTAGCCAGGAAGAAAAATAAGGTAACATCACTTGCAGCAGCTCCTGAAAGTTTTCTGGGATGCCACTGCCTGTTTGCTTTCTCTCGGTGACCACAGGAAGGGCAGGGTTGGGCCAGGTAGGCTCATCCCTGCATCCCACTGACTGCGGGCAACACGCGTGGGGAGATCACCCTCCCACCACTCTGCCCCCACGCTGGGGTGGGATGCGCTTCAGAACGCCGTCACGGCCAGCCCGAGGTCAGGCTTTGCCCCTGCATGCCCAAAACATTTCGTTTGTGGAGCAGGTATAGGCCATACGATGGGCTCTGGGCCATGCTTAGGGAACTGGGAAGTTATCTCCTGGGATAAGCTTAGTCAGGGACAAGGGGGCTCAGCCTGTCTCCGTGCCATTACCGCCTAGCTACTCAAAACACTAGGAAAAGGGATTAATTTTAACACTGTTTAATTATAACCTCACTTTGACTCTGCCAGCTATCAAGGAAAAAAATAAACCTTTTCCTGGAAAAGTCACATAGGATATGACACTCTGTATCTCCGGCTGGTGCTTTACGAAGTTGTAAAAAACATGTATTTTGCAGCTCATGCTTCATCTTGTACAATTTTACCAATAGAAAAACTAATGATCTCAGGAAGATAGTGATGTGTTGAGATTGTAATTACTCCCATCTGTATGCTTTGGTTCAAGTTATAAATAGATATGAATAAAAGGAAGGATGAAATGGATTACACATCTTCTCTTGGCCTTCCAGGGGAAATATGTGTGGGAGATGGGGACCAGGTTTTAATTCTGTTTGAGATTTAATTTCCATTTGAGATTGTATGAAGAAAAGAATTTGCTTAAAGGCTTGGAGGACTCTTTCTGATCCCAGATCATAGCTTCCTAATTGCCCTCATCAGTGATGCAGTCAAGCTGATAAATTCATGACGTAATGACGATGGCCAAGAATCACTCTGAAGTAGTATTGTTTTCTTGAACGCGAATTGGATGAATCTACAGATGTTGTCTTCTAATTCTTAGTCCTTAGCCAAAATGAGTGGAAAGGCACTCGTATTTACACATACAAACTTCCTGTTTTGCAGTCCACTAACAGGATGTATTACGAGGGAAGAAGAAGTTTTCCAGCTGAACTAGATTTCCGTCTGGAGCCAGCTCAAGCCAGCAGGCAAAGCAAGCGGCAGGCTGCGGGGAGGGGGGTCTGGTGCTTACTTTTCCTCTTCCCTGGGGAAATGGGAATTGATTATTCCCGTTTAAACGGCTAATCTCTGCTTCGCACTTGCAAAGCTCTTTGCTCCCAGTGTTACAGGAACAGCAGAGGTATAGCTGGGTGGGTGGTGGGTTCCTCCCCCAGCAGCTCCTGCAGAAAAACAAAGTGCTGCCCTTCCTTCTGGCCCTGCCTCTTCCACTCTCCTCCGGAGCAGACCCAGGCTCACCCTTGGGTCCCCACCCCGGCACTGCGGGGCGCGGATGCACAAACGGCTGTTGGGCCCTGATAGGAGATCAGCGGCAGACAGGGGTCCCGTTCTGCAAGGGCGGGAGAGCTGACTCAGAAACAGAACTTGAATTTTGGCAATATTAAAAAACACGCTATTTCAGCTCGATGACTTTTTTGTTCTGTTCTGTGTTTGACCAGCTGCCTAGGAAGAGGGATGCACTGGAAGCAGAAGGGGTACTTTAGCTTTAGAAGTCTGTGAAACCTGCAGATATAATTAAAGGTAAGCCCACATATGTATGAACACGCCGTCGCTATTTGTGTAATACTTTATGCAACACATGCATAACATTGACACCTACTTTTCAGTATTACAGTGCTCAACCATTTTGTTGTGCTCAGGAAGCAAGCCAGGATTTCCCTTCCTGAATATCTCTCTGGCGCTGTACATTCACCGCGCTACGCCTTGTTGCTCTGAAGGCACGTTTGGCATAGAATAAGGTTTGGGTTCTCTACGTGGAAATGGGGGCCGGTGGGTATGTCTCCATGCTACAACGGTGAGTCAGAACCGGGGTCTTAACTGGCCCTGAACTGACAGGGCTATGCTGTGGTTTGGTGTTCAAATGGTATCTCCAGTCACGTAGACATGTCTTGTTGCTTGTGGTCGGCCCCCTTGACACTGTGTAAGAACAGGAAATTCTGGGGAGCTTCAGGTTTGATTAAGATAGAAGAAAAATATATAGTCTAGGCATTACATCACAAGAGCAGAGATGACCGCAGACCCAAACAAAGTCTACTTGGTGCTGGGCTCCTTCTTCGGAGCCTTATCAGAAGAACCTGCTGAAGTAGGAGGATCAGCATTTGATACAGGAACAGGTGGAAGGGTGTTGATGAACCTAAGATGAGAGAAATTATATAGGCACGTTGTTGCAGATCTTTCTTCTAGTTTATCCTCTGTAATACGGCTTCTTACTTTTGAAAACGCAGAGAATTTCTAGTTCGTGCAAGCTAAGTTGGTCAGACTTCATGCAACAAAATTAAAACTTCTGGATATGCTTTTAGGATTCTTAGAATGGTTTTCCTTAGGGGAGAAAAAAAAATCCTGCATTCTTCCCACTCTGCTTTGTTCTGATAAGGCTGATCTATCTTCTTCTAAGTGGGAAAAAAAAATACTGTGTTTTATTCAGAGCTCTTGTGATCGCTTCCATTGCCTATTTCTTTGAACTTCTTTAACTTTTTAGAAATTAGAATGTTTACTCATTACTGCTTAATGCATGAAATGAGTGAGAATCAATTTGATGCTCATCTTTGAGGTTTCATTCTTTGTACTGAGTATAATACGCGATCTTCAGTTCTAAAAGCCACAGTCTGCGTTCATCGTGAAGAGTTCCTCGAACTTAATTCTCCACTGGAAAGAAAAATATACTTCTATTGAGACACGCAGGCTTTTTTTCTTAAGATAAGCATTGATAGCCACTCTGTTGTGAACCAAGTGAATGTGAATCTAAAAAGCAGCTGGCGTTATCTCTGGCTTTGCCGCTCCAAAGCTATTCACATTCATGTACATGAAGTGATGCCATTAGTTACTCTTGTTCTGTTACAATGGCCGTCTCTGGTGGTTGTCACTCTGAGGTACGTTTATGAAGCTTGTTTATACCTCAGCCAATTATGAGGGGGTGAATGACTCACAGACAAAAGCCGTCTTGCCGGTGAAACGAGTCTTCAGCCGACACCTTCTCGGCCATTCTAGCACAGACTTACTTAGCAAAGCACTTCCACCAGAGACGCTTCTTTCTTGGGACAAGTTCATGAATAACGAGTAGCAATGAGTAAGCCGAAAAATGGGATTAGTGACAAAATTTATTATAATTCAGCTGTGATTTTTCTGTTGGTCCTAAACTGAAGCGTTCTCATTTGCACTAGTATGTTATGCCAGTTGGTAGCTAGTCCAAAGAAAACCCAACAGAATAGATGGTCTTCCTTGAAGAAACTTACAGTTGCACAGACGGGCAGGGGAAACAAACGGAAACAGCACCACGATTTTCAGCAGTAGAGCAGACTGGGCTTTTCAGCACACTGAGAGCCTGGCTGTTTTCAAACGGTTTTACAGGAATCATACTAAAGGAAGGCCTTTTTGTAGCAGTTTGTGCATGAAATGGGAAACGTGAAGGAGGCTAAGGTAACTCCGAGGAGTTCTTCCCACACGTGGGGAAAAAAAAGCTTAAAGATGCGTAGTTCTAAACATTAAAACTGGGTAATGGATGCAGTTGCATGTAGTGGGCCAAATGATTCTGTATCAGAAGAGAGAGGGTTGAGACAGGAGTAGGCTGTGAAGCTTGTAGGAATTTAAGGCAACAGTATCGGTACAAGGAGATGCAGCAGCAGGCGCTGAGTTAATGAACAGGTTATGTGGTCAAAAGCAATAGAAGAGTCAACCCCAAGTTGGTGTGGTGAATGGTTATGGCAGGGAAAGGCTGTGTTCGTGAAGCAGTGGTGGGGCAAAAGGATGTGTGGGTGGAAAAGTCCCTCTGTATGAAGAGTCTGCACCTTGTAAGCACATTTCTCTGAGGCCCCAGGCAGAGGCTTAGCCAAAGGGGGCGCTTGGCCCACTGGGCCAGAGTTCTCATCTCAGTGAACCCTCCTACGTATTATGGTCACTGCTGGCCAAAACCATGAAATACCAACCTATTCCTACAGCAATGTATTTCAGGCTCATTGATTTTTTTTTTAATTAATTAATTGTACGTCTGTTGACAAAGTGGAATCCAGACTCGTGCATTGGGTGCCTAGATTTGCTATGCAGTAAGTGGGAAAATTAATGACTTCAGAACTGGATCTGTTCCTGTAAATGCATGAAACATACATCCAGATCAGCGTATTTTACAGAGATGTAGGTAACAAGGGACAGGCTAAGGACATTAACCACCATTCCACGGCCCTACATGCTCTAATTGCTTCTGAGCTGCAGCGCTGTCCTTCTGTGGAGGTGGTAGGTAGTTAATTGCAGCTGTTATTTCAGAGAACTGAGCGAGGGACACCTATTTATGACTGTTCCTCTTAAGCAGTAACATGGTAGTTTGACTGGGGATTAGACTGGGGGTAGTTAAGACTTGGGGGTTGGACTAGAGGATGGTTAAAGGTCCCTTCCAACCCAAACCCTTCTACCATTCTATGACTGCAGGGCCAGCAAGGCTATTAAGTAGCAGATCTGAGATGAAGATCTTGGTCTTCCCTGCGGAACAGCCCAGCTGCAGCACAGGGCAGCCAAAGTAGTTCGCTGATTTTTGGGACTCTCTCTAAGGAAGTCAGACCTGTGAATCTTGAGCAAAGGAATCAAATCATGGAATCACAGGATCATAGAATAGTTTGTGTTGGAAGGGACTTTAAAGATCATCTAGTTCCGACCCCTCTGCCGTGGGAAGGGACACCTTCCACTAGACCAGGTTACTCAAAGCCCCATCCAGCCTGGCCTTGAACACCTCCAGGGATGGGGCATCCACAACTTCCCCGGGCAACCTGTTCCAGTGCCTCACCACCCTCACAGTAAAGAATTTCTTACTAATATCTAATCTAAATCCATCCTCTTCCAGTTTAAATCTGGGTGCTCCCCAGTCCTGGGAGTAAAGGGTGTTGCACGCTTTGTTTTAACGGAGTGCAACCTTTTATAGGTACCCGCATCTTTTCTGGATATGCTTTGAGAAGGTCTCCCACATCTAGATTTTTTTCATTTCCATGGAGGCATAACTGGGTTTTAATTATTTGCTACCCTTGTAGATCTAACAGCACTGTCTGTCAAAACTGCTGGAGGACATGGATGTCACAGCACAGCAGGACAAATTTTGTTCACATGGAGAGTTTTAGGTCCCAAAGTTTGTGGCTTTAGAAAATGTAGACACCTTCAAGATTAGAAAGTAGCTGAGTGGGGGTGGTTAGGACTCCAGCTTTCAATTTCTGTGAGTGCTCTTCAATTAAGTACCTTGCCCAAGGTTTCGTAGGAAGACTGTGGAGGAAGGCAACAGCATCCAGGTTTTCCATATTCTTGGCTACTTTTCTGAACTGTAGACTGTACATTTATTAAGTCATTACTCGATTTTGGCTACTACACATACAAATCACAAAATGATAGTTGCTTAGTATTTTTCATCGAGGGTGCTTATTGACAGAAAAAACCAAAGCGCAACTGTTAGTGGAGTTTATCAGAACCATGTGGGGTGTAAGCAAAGCCCAGTCGGCTGTTAACACCTCCTTAAAAAAGGAATAGCAAGGAAAAACATTTTGTAATGAGTGATACCAAGTTAAATTATCTAAAGTATTAACTACTTTTAAAGTTTCCACTCAGAAGAAAGGCTTTTCTTGAACTATTTTAGCGTCAGCCAAAAACTTTAGTGCCCTACTAAACTGTGAGTTGTGTGGTGGTGCAATATTTTTTTTCTTTTAGAAAAATACTTTAGAAAATAATCAAATAATCGTACTTCTCAGATTGCATGTAAACATTTTTCTGGCTTTTGATCAGGCTGGGTTTTCCAGTACCGAGGAGCAGACCAGTGTAGAAATCCTTCAAGCTTATGCTTACCAACTACATGTTGAGCTCTTCCTGAACATTTAATACTTTATACAAACATTGATCAGAATTATCCAGGACAAACAGGGGCCCCAAAAAGGTCTGAGCTGGAGAGCTGGTCTAACACAGACCAACTGCTGTAAGTGTTCAGGATGGCACGAGCATAACAGGGTTTTCATCAGTCCCAGGCAGTCTCCATGAAGGGAAGGGCCGACTTGGAGGCTGTGACTTAGAGGCCTCCTCAAGTAAGCAAAGGAATTGGCTTTTCAGCCCCGTAGCCTCCCTGGAGACAGCCCAAAGGTGGCAGCAGGGCAGGACACTGGGGATCACAGGGATTAGCCACAGGAGCAGCAGCGGACTGCAGGCGTCTGGGTACTTAGCTGACTAGCATGAAGCCGAAGAAATCATTTTCATGTCTTAGGAAAATGTTTCTATCTTTATCAGGAGCTGGGAACTTTCATGTTTTTAACCATGACTATAAATACTGAAAACAGTGAGGGCTTTTCCTTCGAGACATCTCTATTTTTAAGAACGCAGTTGGTAGTCACAGACATCTCATCCCCACAACTGCTGCCGTCAGCGGTAGCACCGGTACACGGTACACCCGGTATTCCTGCACCCCAACTCGCCTTCTCCCACCCTGCCGTGCCCAGAACGGGTCCCCGGCACCGGCAGAGCCTTCCTCCTTTCTGCCTACAGAAAAAACACGGCCGGTAGCAGTGTTTCGAACAGCCCCCGCAGGACTGATAACCAGGTTTTGTCTGCAGGTTTGATCTGTGCATGGCATCTGCGTGCTGCTTCCTGAAATGGAGTACTCTCTGACTCCCTTTAAGAACTGGTAAAAAGGCGTAATAGAGGATTTCCTTGTGAAATCCGTATTTTTAAATGTCACTCACAGGCAGAGCTCCCTGTTCTTTGCAGAGGCTGCTAAACAAGGAGAATTTATGCTCTTATTGAGTGAGGCTATTAAAAACCATCACTAGCAGTGTTTACTAGCATCCAGTGCCGTATTTACCAACAGCAACCACGCAGCTGTATCTGAGACCCTGTGTTTAACTCTCTCGAGGGAAGGAAATAATTGACTCTTTTCTCAAACTCATCTCGCAGCAGCTACCGCCACAGCAGTTAATTAATAACTACGGCAGCGCGTTTCTGTTTATGGTAAAACCCGGTCAGCCTCGCCCGCGGGCGGCGCTGGCAGCGAGGCCCTCAGGAGCCCCCGGGTACCCCGAGACAGGGCCCTCGCCTTTGTCTCCTAACCCCCGGCCTGCGGGCGGGCACCGCCTCCCGCCGCCACTCCTCCCCGGAGGCGAAATATCAAACAGAAGGGAAAACACAACAAAACAAACAAAAAAAAAAAACAACGCGAAAACACCCCCCAAAAGCTACGCTTTGGCCGGTTTGTTTGGCGGGAGGGAAGGAGCCGGTCGCGGCCCTACCCGCCCGCCCGCCGCGGCCGCGCTGAGGGGCGGAGGGTGGGGCGGCGGCGCATGCGCGGCGCGCGGCGGAAGGGGCCGGGGGCCGCCGCCTCGCTCTCCCTCCCGGGCGGGGGCGCGCATGCGCTGTGGCGGCGGCAGGGGCGAGCGGCGGCGGCGGCCCGGGCGGGGGGAGGTTTGCCGCGCTCTCGCTGTCCCTCTCCCTCCGTGCGCGCCGGGCTCGCCCTCCCGCCATGTTGTTGTGAGCCCCTCGCCGCCGACGGGGGGGAGGGGAGGCAGGAAGGAGAGGCGCCGAGAGGGAGGAGGAGGAGGTGGAGGGGGGCGGCGGGCGGGCAGGGGTGTCCCAGCGCCCGCTCCGGCTCCATCGCAGCGAGCAGCGCCGCCAGCCAGCCCGTGAGTACCCGCGGGGGCCGGGGCCGCGCTGGCTAGGCCGCGGGCGGGCGGAGCGGGCGGGCGGGCCCCCCCTTCCTCCAGCCCCCTTTTGTCTCCGGCCTCGGCTGCGCGCCGAGGGA
>RSEF01000003.1:109632699-109655332 GCA_003993805.1 Himantopus leucocephalus
TGGAAGTGTTCAAGGCCAGGCTGGATGGGGCTTTGAGGAACCTAGTTCCTAGTTTCTAGTTGAAGACGTCCCCACTCATTGCAAGGGAGGTTGGACTACATGACGTTTAAAGGTCCCTTTGAACCCAACCTATTCTATTCTGTGATTCTATTGTATGATTCTAATTTTATTAGCTTTTTTCACAGCTGGTTCTATATTCTGTATGTCTCCCTCATAACTTCAGAATCTCCATCTTGTTGTAGTGATTTAAGCAATTCCTTTATACAGCATCAGCTTCAGTAACAGAATGTAACTTTTAAGTGTTTATAATTATTCCTTGGCAATGTGTGCTTCCTTGCTTCATTATATAAAGCTGACTTGGGTATCTAAAATGAATTATTTGCCTATCCTCTTAATAGTATTGCTATTTCTTGGCCATTTATAAGCATATTAGAAATAAAACCATTTTCTCTTTTCAAACAGCTTTTACCTGCCAAAAAGTTTTGGGAACCTGATGATTCAGCAAAAGATGGACAAAAAGGGATATTCCTTGGTGATGAGTGGAGAGAGACTGCATGGGGAACTCCTCGTAAGTGATTGATGTATATGTATTGAAAAATCAGTCATGTTTACTAAATGTTATTTCAAAGTAAATTAATATTATACATTTTAATTGTATATTAAATGTGATTTTTCTTCAATTTCTTCAACATATACTGCATTAGTGGTTGTGTGCCAGTAACAGTTCTTGAAACTGGGATTTGGAATTTTTTATTTAACTTAATTTTGGTCTTGTTTAATACTGCCTCTGTAATGAAGTGCAAAAATATTACAAGTTGTACTTAAAATACAATAGTTCTCTTTATTTATTTGTTTTTAACAGACCATTCTATGTCCCAACCTATTATGGTACAGAGAAAGCCTGGACAGGGTTTTCATGGAAACAGTGAAGTAAATGCTGTATTGTCTCCACGATCAGAAAGTGGTGGCCTTGGAGTGAGCATGGTAGAATATGTGTTAAGTTCCTCTCCAGCTGATAAATTGGATTCCCGGTTTAGGAAAGGAGCTTTTGTAAGTAATGCAGTGTGTTAAGCTTGCTAGTTACCTACTAGTCTACTACTGTCTTGTGTGGTTATATTTTCTACTATATTTGTCCATTTTCTTTTTTTAACTCTTCTCTTTAGAAGGAAGTGTGTAGTTGCTATCTGTCTGTCTTCCTTGGTTGGAGGGGGCAGAAGAGGGAAGTGGTTTGGGAGTCTTGACTAAATAGCTGTCTTAAAAAAAAAAAAAAAAAAAAAAAAAAAANAAAACAAAAAACAGTACTTTCCTAATACCTTTAAATAAAGGTAGGAAAAAGATGGCAAATACCTTAATTTAAAATGTGTGGTGGGCTTTATTCTAGATCTTCCTATTTTGTGTTTCCATATGGGTTTGTTTTGTGCTAGATGTTTTAACTGTATAAAATAAACTTTATCTAATTCGACGTGTTACTGCTTTAACAGCACCGCTATAGTTAAGGTTGAGTTAGCTCTTCCATTATAAATCTTGGCATTCCTTTTTACATTTTGGCAGTTATTAATTGCATGTGGTTGAAACTTGATAACCAAGTTACCCACCAAATGCAATTTCATTGAAAACAAACTGTTTGTATTGTTTACGTGCACTGTAGTGTAGAATTAGGTCACCTTGTGGTGCTCCTATTGTGTTCTGTTCAATATTCAGAATCAAACAGATTCTTTTTCCTCAGGGCACTAGAGATGCTGAAACAGATGGACCTGAGAAAGGAGATCAGAAAGGCAAGGCTTCTCCATTTGAGGAGGACAAAAACAGAGATCTTAAACAAGGAGATGATGAGGATGTTACTAAAATAAATGGCAGAGGTTTGCCAAATGGAATGGATGCCGATTGCAAAGATTTTAAGTAAGCTTTTAACTGTTTCTCCAGAAGACGAGCATGTCTCTTAAGGGCATTATTACAGTTCTGGTTTGTGTGTCAGCTTTAAACATTACCCAGCTGCAGACTGATTCTTCCTACCTCACGTCCTCCCTTTCCCACTGTGCCACATGTTTCTTAGGATGTCATTAATGTGTGTGTCACTTCTCATGAGACAAATTCATCTTATTATAGTAATTATTCAAAGTCAATGGGTACCTTTAAAATGTGGTGAATTAAAGAGGGGTGAAAACTTTAACCCTTTTAATTTCAAACTAAATTCCTTTCTCTCTCTGCTTCTTTTTAATACTCTATAACTTTTGCATCTGATTGTTGTTGTAGAGAGTAAGTCCTACAGAATTTTCCTTCTAATTTTGCTAGTGGATACCACAGCCTAACACAGTTATTTCCCCACAAAAGTCTTTATAGAAAACATTTATTTGACTAAGGAGAAACAATGTATTTCCCTATTCACATAGTTAAATGTCACCTATTCGCAGTGTAGAATGGTGTTGTGGTTTGGTTGTTTTCTTCGGGGAAAAAAAATTGGACCAAGCTCGAGCTTTTGAACTGGACTTCTATATGACAGCACAGCCAGACTGTTTTTTCCTAATACTAAACTGCGTTTTAAATTGAGTTTTAAAGGACTAATCTTTGTTTTTTAAATGACTGTCATGCATTTGTTACTGTCATACAGAAGAATTAACAAGATCAGAAAACTAGAATGCATTTGTATTAATGTGATGAATGTGACCGAATAGTTGTGGTTTCATTAGTCGTAATTGAACAGGTATATTAAAATGCATGTTTGAATCCTATATGTAAGTATTTCCAACCCTTTAAAAAATGTATTTACCTGAGGCTAAGGAGGGATTCTTCCAGTCTATTTTTCAAGACGTATTATTGGAAAGAATATAATACCAAGCATATTAGAGAGCTCAAATTAGCTCCTTTCGGATGCATGCTGCAATATGCACTATAAACAGTCACCTTCGATATCATATGTAGAAAATACAGAATAAATTTTTTCCTGCTTTTCTTTACCAGTATCGATTCAAATTTTGAAATAGTTGCTTGCAAAGTACCTTTTGTATTATTTAAAGAGAGAAATTATTTAAAAATACACAAGTGCAAAAAAGCATCCAAAGCCAGTAAACCTCTCTTGAAAAAAAAAAAAAAGGCCATCTAATTTAAATGGGCTGTATAAAGTGGTGGTATAAAGCCCTCTAAACAGAGGTTTATAATTGAAGTATTGACACAACTTTAACTATAGCAACAGAACAGCAACAATATAAGGAGCAACCTATATTAGGTAAACAAAGAAACTTTGTCCTGTCCTCCTCCTTGTATTTTTATTGTACTTACAGCTATTTTAAACTAAAATATGTATTGAAATAACTGCCTTTTTTCCTTTTGTTCTTTGCTTTGTTGATATTGTATGTCACTTGGGAAGAATAATAATATTAAGTGGCTTCAAATTCAAGTTTGTACGTTGAGCAAGACACAGTGGCTAGCTAGGATACTTAGATGGTAGCCAATATGTTACAGGCAATCATCATGAGGTTGGTTGTTGCATTAAAAAAAACCTTAGTGTAACTGCTTTATCTCTGAAGTACTTTGTCCAAAGTAATAGATCATACAGTATTGTTGAATAAACTCGCTAAAACCTGATTTCTAGCTGTGCAGTCTTTAGAGTTGGTATCAGCAAATACATAAGTATTAGCAGATTTCTTTGCATTAATCTTGTGCTTCAGTGAGGAAACATACTTCAACTTTGGAGTCCTGAAGAGGGAGAACAGGTAGTACTAAGGCTGTGTCACTGTCCTAGAATTACCATTATACCAGACTGGTCTGGCAGTGTACTGCTGGAATAAATGTAGTTTCATCCTGCAAGATGCTATTTTGTATTTGAGGCCAGTTTTCACAAATAAAGCAAACTTAACTGGAAGTTGTATGTTTGCTGAGAAACAATATATAATTATCAAGTTCTGCTAACACAATAATGCTGTTAAGGGATCATAGGTTCTCTCACACAACTGCTTCTGAGTAGTTAACTTGGATTTTTGCCTGTAAAAATTGGTACTCTAAACAATGTGGCCTGACCCAGAAGGTGGGGTACCATTCCAAATTACCGTACCCTAAATCTAACCAAATACAGGGTTGGGAATCTGTTTAGGATGCGAATCTGTTGACATCTCACTTCAGGTGTTTGCCTGTAGGTGTTTATGGGTGTACAGAGATTCCCCTGTAGTGAGTGGGGATGTGGTCAATACAGCTGATGGAGATGGAGAGCAATTCAGCTTTTACCCTAAAGTAAACACCTAGTGACTGGTCAGTTGAGTTGCTGTCTAGGCTCTGTCAGTGGTATTGACTAGACCAGTGCACCTAGAGATGTGTAAGTGTAGCTGTCTACATCTCAGTTGCAACCAGCCCTTCATATTCGGAAGCTGAACTTTCAAGGGTTTGGCACAGTAAACCATTTCTAACTCTGTATCTCTGTCTTACTGTCAACAGAAATCAAAGACCTACGTTTTGCTCCATCCTAAAGATTTTCTTCTGGAACAACAGGCTATATTTATTCTTAGGGAAACTGAGACGGAATTAATGGAATTTTATTAGGAACACTTATTTTTCCCCTGACCAGTCATCTGGTGTAGTGTAGTCTACTAAATGAGTTGCGTAGGAAATGAAATGTTGTAGTCAAATCCTAAATGAGGCAGTTATTAGTCCATTTTCCTTAAGGTAAAACGTATTGTTTGCCTTTGAAATGTGAAAGATACTTAGTATATTGTATGTTTTGTCTTTTCCAGTTATGGTTTTGTTATCTCTTTCTTTCCTTGCATGAGATGCACTTAGCCATTTCCTTTTTAAAAAAAAAAAATTCTCCAATACGTTTTCTAATAGTTCCTGTCACTTCTAAAATGCAATAAAGAGCCATCCCAAAAGTTAGAGGTGACCACAGTTCACTCCATTTCATTCAAAAAAGCCTCAAAGATTAGTTTGTTTTTCTCAGTGATTTGAAGAGCTGTATAGTCTTAAAGTTTACAAAAAATAAATAAAATTATGCTTTGAAATGAAATGTGTCCTTTATCTTGAACCATCTATGCATGCTGGTTAAAATTATTATAATCAGTCTGTCGCTTCCCTTTGTAAAGTCTCTGAGTTCCGAGAGCCTTTTAAAAGAGAAATACTGTATTCTGTCCATGAGCAGCTTTATTTAAGACTGAAGAGTCTATCTTAAATTTCTTCTGAACAGTCGTACCCCTGGAAGTCGACAAGCCTCCCCAACAGAAGTAGCTGAACGCTTGGGCCCCAATCCCAGCACCACAGAAGGATTAGGTCCACTTCCCAATCCTACAGCCCACAAGCCTCTGGTAGAAGAATTTTCAAATCCAGAAAATCAGAATCTAGATGCCATGGAACAAGTTGGTCTTGATTCTCTGCAGTTTGACTATCCTGGCAATCAGGTACAAATGGACTCTTCAGGAGCTACTGTAGGACTTTTTGACTACAATTCTCAGCAGCAGGTTAGTGCTGGACTTGAAAACACGCCAGATTGACCCTTTAAGTAGTGCATTATCCTTTTTGATAATCAGTCATTTAAGCATATAATGCATTTATTTTTTTTTGTCTGTGACATAGTCAAAGGCAAATAAATGTATGTTTAATCTTGAAGAATATTGGTGCATAATTTTCTAGTTTAGTAACTTATTAGGATAGAAGCTTGGTTTAAAATCCTGTTTTTCTAAGTAAATCTCAGTATATTATAGCCCTGACTTTTGAAAACTGAAATGCATCTCTCTTCTCTTCCAATAGCTCTTCCAGAGGACTAATGCTCTGACTGTTCAACAGCTAACAGCAGCCCAACAGCAGCAGTACGCACTGGCTGCAGCTCAGCAGCCACACATAGGTGAGGTTTTTGTAAAGTACAGCAGGCATCCCTGGCAACAGTGGGTGTGTTGCTTTGCTATAACCTTTTCAGTTTTGCCCACAGTATTCTCATTCAAATAGATACTGATCAATTGGCCCATATTAGCGGTTCTCCTGAAAACTCCTCAGAATGGCTGCATAAGACTGTCCTGTCCTTAGAGGAAGTTTTCTGTTGTGTGAATTTTTGCCTGCTTTGACCTGTTGTATACAAAGAAATAAAAATTATTTTTGCTTCTGTAGCACAATAGTTGAAGACAAAACGGAATAGTTGTGAGAAAAAGTAGAAAATCTTCTCTGCCATAACTAGTGATAGAAACACTATTTACTAAAATAACAAATACGCAGCTCTGTTATTGTTGCAGTTTAGTATTTTTGAGAAACCAGTTAAAAACTGTTGTATAGTAGGATTTTGAAATCAAACTTTTGTGTTGATTCATTCTGCCTTGTTAATGACACCTTTTAAACAGATAGCTCTTTATTCTTGCAGCTACCTTTCTTTGCGATGGAATTATTCTTTAAAGGGATGGAAAAAAATGCTTTTTAAAGTAATTCAGTGATTTAATTAAATGCATAAAGTTCTTAGTGTGCTGGCAACTCAACAAGGAGGCTGTATTTCAGTGACAACGGTTTTATCTGCTGCTATGGGGAAGCTGTGTGTTTGGGGTGAAGGAGGTTGGAACGCACGTGGAAGCAATTCCTTATTTAAGGAAGGGAGCTCCTCAAATTCTGACACTGTAGGGCGGGTGTAAAGATTCCTGCCCTTCCCTGTCTCACCTGTTGAGGTGTGCGCACCTACCTCCTTCCTCTGTGAAGGAAAAAGTTCTCAGGATTAGAAGGGCAGACAGAAATAGGAAGCAGCATCTCCAAAGGGACGTGTCCATGTTCTCCTGCGATATGGTGATGGTTAAGTTTTCCCACCGGCTTGTTTAGCTCGATGGTGAGGTCTGTGCAGACAGGGGTCAGCAGCCTGGGGTTTAGAAGTGGCAGCTCTTTGGTGTTACGTAGCTGAGTACTACAGTCTTAGAGGTGGGAGCATGGCAGATGGAGATGTTTGTGTGAGTCCGCAAGTCCTGTCTTCTGCCTGTCTTTCACTTCTGAACTGCAGAGGAGCCCCTACTTTGTATAAAGTGCTGACTGAGCAGTCGGCTGTATCTTGCCCCTTGGAAATGCAGCCTCTCCTGATGTGCATATTAATAGAAATTTAGCAAGACGCCTCCTATTTGGGAAGAGGAACATAGTTTGTGCCACACTTGCTGGACTAGTTGCTGCCTCAGTGTTGGAGAAAGTATGTGAATCTGAGTGACAGGGGAACTGGGTAGCGATGCTTTGTTTGATGACTGAGTTTCTTAATTTGTCTCCTTCCATTACAATCCTTATATCAAATTTGGATTCTTGACAGTAAGATTAGTATCTCCTAACTGGCTGTTTAAAAGCTGGATATCTAATGTAAACTGTCTGGTTAGATTTTTTCCCTATTGATAGCGAAAAGAGATTTGTATCTCCAGCCAGTGATTCATTCTATCTGGCTGATTCACTTAAGACACTAGATGTTAGGGACGTGGTTTAGTGGTGGTTTTGGCAGTGTTAGGATAATGGTTTAACTCGATCTTAAAGGTCCCTGCCAACCTAGACAATTCTGTGACTTGTCTGCTACAGGTTCGGTTGTAAGACTAGTGTAACTTTTAGGTAGTTAAAGTAGTTAAAGGGCAAGGTAAGTTCCACTTCGAATAATCCCTTCTATATAAGGGTGGATAGATACATATGAGAGAAACTTCCTTGGAGTCTGTAGGTCCAGCAAAACCCAAGTTGTTAGGCCTTGGGATTAGTAAGAAAGGACTGGTGAGAAGTGTTGATTTCTGTAATGGCGTACCTGCTCTTAGAAACTTCCAAAGTACAAGCAGTTCTGATTTTAACAGATATGCTTTGTGATTTGATTGGTTTGAATATGATGATTCTTGCTAAGTATGTTAGCTATAATTAAACTCTGTTTATTACTGTAGCAGGCGTATTCTCAGCAGGCTTGGCTCCAGCTGCTTTTGTGCCAAACCCATACATTATCAGTGCTGCTCCTCCAGGTACTGACCCATACACTGCAGCTGGATTAGCTGCAGCAGCTACCCTAGCAGGTAACTGAATACTTTCTAGTGCCTATCTTGATAATTTTACTGAATGAAATTAGAAAAAAGCTGAAATCCATCCTGTTTATTTCTGTAAAAGTATTTCTGGAAAGGAGGGACTTGTAGGAAAATTAATAGTGCAGTTTTGAAAATTTTCACTAAAATGTAAAGGGATTCAGTTTTTGTTATATCTGGATTCTGAGTATTTCTTTCCACAGGACTTCTATATACAACAGTTAGGTTTCTTCTGTTTTAAAAAGTTTATCTTTAATAAGGTTTCATATGACATTGATAGCATGTATTATTTTCAAAAGATGAGACAGCTTGGATGTTTTTACTTGGTGCATTAATTTTCTAATTCCAGGTTTCCTTGTTCCTAGTGGGCATGAGAATAAAGGCGGTCTCCAGCATCCTAAAACGCCCAGACAACAGATAAACCCCAAGCCCAGGAAAATATCTTAAAAAGTTAATATCGCTTTGAAACAGCACTACAGAGTATTCAAATTCCAGCCAATGTTCAGACCTGAGCATAACATTTTTGAAAAAAAAACCCTGTATCTCCAGTTGGTGGTTTCACAGGAAAGGCAGTAGAAAGAACTAAAATATATGTATGCATAACGCATTATGTGTAAAATTCAGTTGATACAGAGAGCTCATTCTTCTACAGGTTCTTTATCAATAGACTGGAAGCAGTAAGTGCCCACTCTGAAGAGTGTGAGATAGTAGGCAGGGGAAACTGAGTCAATAGTTGTGTTTACAAGCAAAGGAAGCATACAGAAAGGAGGAATAATGAATGATCAAAGTCTCAGTATATCAATGTCAGGAGGATGAATTTAGTTCGTTCTGTGATGTTCTGAAATGATCTTTTTTCCAACTGTGGAAACTGATTTTGAGTGTTCTTTGGTGTCCAAGCTTTGATTACGTTAAGTATTTTCTTTGTCACCTGAGTCTCACAAGGGTTTGTTGGGTTTGGGATTTTTTTTTTTTTTTCATAGAGATGGTATGGTTCAATGTGAATCTTTTAAATTAACCCATTTGTGTTAATGTATCATTTTGACTAATACGGGAATTTGTTTCTTTTTAATACTGTTTTCCATTTTGACATTTAGAAGATAGATCAATGAGGGATGCTACAAACAATATAAACAGTTATTTTTAACAAGCTGCAATAGATGGAATAATCATGTTTTCTGGTTTTAGGTCCTGCTGTGGTTCCGCCTCAGTATTATGGTGTTCCATGGGGGGTGTATCCAGCCAATTTATTTCAGCAGCAAGCTGCCGCAGCAAATACCACAGCAAATCAGCAAGCAGCTTCTCAGGCACAACAGGGACAGCAACCGGTATGTTCTTCATAAAAAGGAGATGTGCATTTAAAGCCTTACCTTAACATTTTTAGTATACATGGATCATCTTCTAGAAAATTTTACATAATTCAGACGTGTTGTATCCAATAATAAATGAATATTTAAACTTAGTAATATCCTTACGTTACTGATTATCATTGTCTTTAAAAATTCATTTACTGCATACTAAATATTTGGCTTATTTTGCAGTCCCAATTTTTAAAATAAAAAACGTTAAAAAAATAGTTCCTTTAATCCAGGTTACTGTGCTGTTATTTATGTCTAGATACTGCTGCCTGTACATTTATTCAAAAATTAAATGTAAAGTTAAAAAACTAGTCTAGAAAGCTAACATATGAAAAGAGAGGTGCTTTAGTAATTTTAGGAGGATGTTTTCTTTTAAGCTTGGGAAAAAATTGATCTGTGTTTTTATTAATTAGCTGGAAAATGGAGTGTTACACATTTTTCTTTTGTCTCTTCAAAAAGTAGGGAAATAAAGGTGTTATCGGTTTTGTTGCTTCATGGGGAAGGACTGCCCTGCATATTTTTCTGTGATAGAATAATTGTATTGCAACATCGCCATGTACCATATGTTATTTTTGCCATGGTAAATCAAGAGTAAGCAATTGTTACAAGAACTTACTGAAATTTTCATTTCTTAAGTAACTAAAAAAAATGCTAATTTTCTATTGTTAACTCTTGATGTGTTTTTAAAACCATTGTATGATCTTTCGGTATAAACAAATGGGCTTTTTCCACAAAGGAAAAAAACAAATCAAAATCATATAGTAATCTTATGCTTGAATGAATGTAAATATTTTATATATTTGTTTTTACTGGCAACATGGCTAATTTCAATGCCATTCTTATAAATTTAATAATGAGAAGTGACTTTGAGTTACCATGAAGTTCCAGAGTAGCTTCATCCTTGTTTTAATATTCAGGTGGATCTTTCCTCCTACTGGTAGTTATTATCGGCGAACTGCATTGATAATTGAATGTATATAATCTCTCCGGTGGTTTTTTGCTTTCTTTATAAAATTAATATCCAATTTATGCAAATCACATGTAAGATATTTTGTGGGGATATATTGTAAGTTGGATTTCCCTCCTATTTGGACCTGGAAAAGATTATTTTAACCAAGAGGAGTAGAGTAGTTGCAAGAATTTTGATTGCTTTTCAGTCAGATTCCCAGAGATACGCTGTCAGAACATAATAAAACAAGCCTGTGTTGCATGGTGATGGAGTGTTATGTGAATTTTTAAAACTTAGTGGGTGCATTTTTTACAGCACTGTTGGCAGTGTAGTGTTAATTATTTAGATGAGTTACTACAAGCCCTAAAGTATTCAGACTTACATCATTCAATTGCCTGAAAAGAATGAAAACAAATGCATTTGTTAGGGAAGGACAGGTGTTCAGTTAATAAACAATGCAGAACATAAATGTATCACTCTTACAGATTTTCTTCCTTACTTTATACTCATTACTGTTGATGGAATGTACATGAGTTCTACTGTCCAGAGCAGGGCAGATATTTTATTGTCACATTTGTCAGCAGAATAGTTTGCCTTTTATTCTTTGTATGTATATATCTGTGAAACCAATAAGGTGAAGTATTCCCAAAACCAAGTTCACAGCTAAGTGGCATCAAATACACAAACTATTCTAGACCTTTTTTAGCATATAATGGGCTTGCTTTCTTTCCTTTTAAGAAAGAGGGTGTTGTGTTTGTCTTTTCCAGGTTCTGCGTGCTGGAGCAACTCAGCGCCCGCTTACTCCCAATCAGGGGCAGCAAGGGCAGCAGGCAGAGTCACTTGCAGCAGCTGCGGCAGCAAATCCAGCTTTGGCTTTTGGTCAGGGTCTTGCTACAGGCATGCCAGGTATGCGTGTTGTCAGTGGATTAAGAGAATCACTGAAAGTTAAAATATTGGCGTTATTGGGTACCAGATTAACTGTCAAAATCCTGCTATGTTTATGATAAGCTTCTTAGAATTGAGTTTTATATAGTTTTGTGTTGTTCAGTTGGATTAAAATACTGGCACAGGATTCTTGGAGCACAAGAAATTAGCATTTTTGATTTGGAGCATTTTCTCTTTATGCGTTGTTACAAATGTATGCACAAGGAATACTGTAGATTTTTGAAGGATAATTTCATATGTAATGAAGCAACTATGTGTTGTCTTAAAAGGTCATAAGTTGTCTGAACGGTTACTCTGCAACAGGAAATATTAATTTGTCTTTCTGAAGTAATTTTTTACTTGTGGCATATAATAATCACAACAAAAACTAAAATTCAGAATCCAAAATTAAGACATTTAAAAGGAAATTACTGCTTAATCATCTCTGAAGATCACAAGATGCTTGAAGTGGAAGCACTCCAAAGCTTGGAGCCTCAGATCCTTTTAGCATGCACGGCTTCTGACTTATGCGGGGAATGCACTGAGTCTTAGTGCATGTGTCATAAATGTACACTGTGTTAGCTTGAAGTTCAGCATCACTTCTAAGTGTTTCATGTAATTACCTGAGCAAGAACAATTTAATTGTAGCTGGACGTTCTTCAGTATAAAAGTTAAGATTTTACATAGGTAAGTCAGATAACGTTGATCATTGCTGCAAGTGCGTTTGACTTGTACAGGTTCTGTCTTCTGTCAGCACTACTGTGAAGTGCCTCACAACCTGCAGAATTCAGTGTTAGTTTGTTGCTGGATGCTCTGGGACTGCTTTGTGCACTTTGCCTCACGCGATCAGATTTTAAACCTCTAGCTGCACAACAGACTGACTCTTGTGTTTTTCATATCTGTTTTGTTTTATAACTGCCATTTTTATTTCTTCTCGTGCAGTTGTATCTTCAGCTTTTAGGATCTTTCTCTTTCACCTAAAATGAGGAATCAGCAAAGTGTGCTGTCACAGCACCTGTCAAGTGGTATCTCTGTGCCTTACCAAAGCAGTGGAGAAGGCCTACAAACAGTGAGGCATATCAGAGATGCTATAAGCGTCTTTGCAGAAGCTCAAACGCTTAGCTATATCTTTTTTGTGTGTTTGGGGTGGGTAGTGGTGTATGTGTGTGTTTCCTGTTACTTATTAGTTCTTGCTTTGGACATGGAGCTCTAAGACTGTGCAGTGGTCCGTGCCTTGTAAAGAGCTTGTGATGTCTCGCTTGAGTCAGATCAGCATCTGAGACCTTGACCCAGCCCAAATTTGTGAATTCATTATAGGAAGATGTGAAAAAAGCATTATTTTAAAAAAAGACAAGCATATCTTAAATAATTCAAGGCTAATTCTTAAAACCCTCAAAAAGGCCCCCTCTCCAAATGGATGATTGAAAATAATACTGTGTGGTACGTTATACATAAACTCGGTAATGCAAGAGCCTGTCCTGTGAAGATTGGACTTGAAGACTTTTTTGCTCCTGCACAAGCCCCAAGAGGTTTTCTGTGAGGGCGGGAAGCTTTTTATTGTTTCCATTGTAGGTTGCTTTTTTGTCCCATCTGTTGATGCCCGGATGGCCAGAGGAAAACTTGATTCATGTAAACGTATTTCAGGCTGTTCTATAATAGGAATTGTGTGCAACTGGCTTCCAGCCTTACTGACCACACTCTTACAGGGAACGGGGCTCAAAATATAAACAGAAAGGACATTTATTTTCTCAGTCATTGTGAGATGGTTTTGTAGTGAGTCATAAGGAGCGCTGGTGATTCCTCTTTTTAGGTGAAGGAGAAGGATATAGGATGATGAAATGAATACAAGCCATCTTAGATGGGAATTGTGATACTGGTTTATGTGTCTGCATTTGAGCTAGATACTTAAGGCGGTTTTTATAGCTAGTGAAAAGAAATAAGAACTTTTAGTCTTGATTCATCTGCCTCTGTTTTAGTTACCTGATGTAGGATAAAGTGGGTTTTGATCCAGAGGTGCCTTTTTGTATTCACTTACTATAAAATTGAGTCAAGATGACTAAATTACATCTAGATACCAAAATGTGATTAAGTGAATCCCAGGTAGTAACCATTGAACAACGCACATAATGTAATAAACAAGCAGAAAATATGTGGAATTCTTGTTTCAACAGACTTACAGATGTTTTACAAGAAAGTGTAGGTTCAAATTGAATTTCAAGCTTTTGAATATTCTTTAGAGAGAGAATATTTGTGGTTTGGCTTCACTGTGAGCTAATAAATGAGTCTATTATTCATCTTGTCCATATTGCTCTTTAGATTGTTTCAGCTGCTTGCTCCTTGTCACAGCCTTCATGTTGGATGAAATAAATGAGCTATTCCATCTATGGGACTGTTTTATTTTTTAAATTTGATGTTTCAGGTATTCCTGTATTAATTATTTAGGGAGGTGTATTCACATAGCACTTAAGGCACATATCTCATCCTGAGTGCAAGGAGAAAGTGTCTGAAATCCATGTTACTTTTCACATAATGTATTTGTTAAGTCTCTTTGCAAAAAAAACCCCATCAGGTTTCTTAAAAACCAGACAGTTTCTGATTGACTTTGTCTTGCACATTTGTTCAGAGAGGACTCCCAATTTCATCATAATACGATCAGTACACATTCTTTCCTATGAATAAAACCAGTCCTCATCACAGGCAACGGCTGGGCTTGGCTTAGTCATCCAAATCCAGGAATCTGCATGTGACCAGTTGTCTAAGGAGCCATTGTGCTCAGTGGAGATCTCCCTAGTGCAGTTGCTGTACAGAGGCTGCAGAGATGCTCAGTTTACCCTAAAATAGATGTCTAGTGGTGGGTCAGCTGAAGCCCTCTGGAGCCTTCATTGACTGTTTTGGCTAGATCAAATGCAACTTAGTTTTATTGAATTTCACGTAGGTGAAGCTGTTAGCACTGACTGTAACGGTGCATCTAGTCTGCAGGTGGGCACGTAAACTGAGTTGCCTGAAAAAGTTGTATAAAACATTAAAATAAATTTCTATCTATTGGCATTGTATTTTTTATTACCTAGAGGAATTTGAAGTGTGACATTGCAGTGGATCGTACATTCTGTGCTCCCAAGTAGTATGAAATAGAAGTCAAGTTTAATTGCGGCAAACATACAGGGAGTTAGAGTATTGGCAAAGTTACAATGGTTATAGAAAGTATAAATCATTTACTGGTAGGATAGTGAGTTCTGAATTTGATTTGTGAGAGGACAAGTGCAGAGGTAAGGCTGTGTGTATCGCAACAAACAAAAGGTTATAGTGGTTCAGATTCTTGTAACCTTGGGAGACTGAAGTGAAGACTGCAGCATTTAAGGACAGATGGAATGTTAAGATCTGAATAAATTGTCAAAACTGCATGCAGAGGAAAATAACTGGATCTTGGGAATGCTGAGAAGGTAGAAGCTGTACATTTTCTACATAGGGAGAGAGGACTGTACAGTGACTTGCAGGTTATGCTCCCAAGTGGAGGGGGGGCGGAGAGAGAGAGGTGTCAGGATGGTAGTGTTAGAAAGGGGCAGATAATTGAGTTGGCAGTAAGACGTGTCACATCTGTTAACTTAAATTGAGAGAAGTGACAAACTGTGACATACGTTTGGGTGTCATCAGGGAGGGAAGTTGCATAGAGGGAATGGAGTAGGAGATCTGGGCAGATCTTTGTGGTATTACGTATAAAAATGTGAGAAGAGAGTGAGAAGTATCCAGTGAAAGACACTGAAGAAATTACTGGATGAATAAGAGCAACACTAAGAATGGGCTGCACAAGCCAAGAGAACAGATTTCCCCTCATTCTTAAAGAACACTTAAGGTTTGTGTGAAAAGAATCCAGAAAGTTTTCAGGATCTGATTTTGGAGACATTTCAGAAAAGCACAGTACTGGTAAACCAGATTGTTTACTTTCATATTCCCTGCTGATCTGGAGACAGTAAGTATAGATAGAGCAGTTGAATTCTAAAATAAAAGGTGTGATTAGGAAGCAAAGAGTATGTTTTAGGTTTTTGGTTGCAGTGGAAGACCGCAGTAAGCTTGAATGTGAAGGCACAGAAATGAGCTTTGATAGTTGTTAACTTGGAGGGGAAATTGCACAGCCACAGGGAGATGATGATGCGAGAGAGAGGTAATAAAAACTGAAACAGGAGGGGAGAGAGAATTAGAGAGGCTAAGATCTGGCAAGTTGCCATCTTATCTTTGTTAGGAAATAGTTTTTATCTTTGTGTTGACCTTTCTGGCATGGGGTGCAAAATTGGTAGAATACCATGAAGGAAAGGAAAGCAGAAGACCAAAGTTTTGCTATGGGAGCTGTTCTTTGATTATTTAATCCAATCTGAGATGGTATGTCTGAAATCATATTTTTGATGTCAAAGCCAATAATTTTATAGCTTTGAGGCTACAGATGCACTTAGCAAGGTCTCAGCAATTTCACAAATATAGCCCTACAGTGCTTTGTTTTAGTAGATTTGAGTAGAAAACTGAGGAGGCCTCCTATTCCAGGTCAGAATGTATTCATTTCAGAGGTTAGGAACATAGAAGCACCCATCAGTTCTCGTGCATAGCTTGAACCTTCTGTGATGGATGGTATCTTGATGCTAATGACCTAGGTTATTATTACTGATTTTAAATTACCTGTTTGGGGGTAGCATCACAGATAAGATAGTATCAAAAGAAACTGGGCATTTTGTAATACAAAGAGCAAGTGCAAGTTGCTTCCATTTTTTAATTCAGCCAATTATTTTAGAAAATCTAAAACTAATGTATTAAACTGCATTAGTATTAATCCCAGTAAATTTAATTTATGCAATACTGTGTAAGTTATCTTTTGGGGTTTTTTTCCCCAAGTATTTTGCATTGGAAAATAGGCTTGTTTACATTGTGGATCTGAAGTCAAATAAAATGCAGTCTATTAGTTTTAGATGAGCACAAGGGTGTAAATATATGATCAGTCCTTTTTTTATGCAGCTATAGCATTATCCATGGGTTTGAACATTTGAAGAGGTAGGTGGACAGAGTAAATACTGGCAAGTATTAGCCAGTTCTGAGTTCTGAAAAAGTGGGTTTATATGACAGTAACAAATGGCAGGATCAGCATGGTATTATCAATTGATCATGCTATGAGTAAAAGTAGGAATGATGTAGGTACTACTACTTAAGTATTGATAATGTATGCAGGAATGTATGTGGTATTATAAAGAGCTTTCTTACTGTGTCACTCATCTTCCAATATTCTGTGCTGTGTTCTCTACAGAACTACAGTAAGACAGGCAGTAGTCACTCTCACCTTTCCGTGCCTTTGGAGTGTGGCAGTATTTCTTAGTGGGGAAGGTGGTAGAGCAGCACAGTACAGTTCTGTAGGTGGAAGGGGCAGTGACGCCTACAGTGAAGGTTTCCTAGCCAATTCAAGTGTAAGAACCTGTTTTGGGTGTTCTTTAACTAGCCAAACGTTTGGACAAATGCTGTGGAGGACAACTGTCTTCCTGTGCTGTTAGTAGGAAACAGGCGGTAAACGCACCTGGAATGCAGAACAAGTAGTGAGCAGTGAGAACAAACAGGTTTGGAATGATAGGAATGACAAGTGTTCGTAACCAGTATAGTGCATTCATCTCCAGAGCTGTGAATTGAACTTAAAGATCTGTATTGTCATCACTACTCTCCTGTTCAGTTAATATCTGGGTCTCCTTCATATCCTCAGATTTTCTTAGTGGGAGAGAATTTGGACCTGTGTCTCCAGCTTCCCTGTAGAGAACCATAACCACCAGGCCAGTAGGCAGATGGTGTTTCCAACTCTGGTTTTGGAGCAAGGCATCTAGGCAGAAGAGATTACACAGATGTTATAGAAATTGAGGAGGAGAAAATATGACTTGGAAGCCTGGTGATTGAGGTACTCACCTGGAATTAGAGACCCAGGTCTTTATGTTTGGGTCCATATTTATTTCAGAGAGAATTTATTTCAGTTAGACCTAGTTCTGAACATACATGGAAACTGACTTAAAATAGTATGCAAAATCTTGGTTCTTACATGTACAAAAATAGATGTGTGATTTTTTGTGATCTTGACTTTTTTCTTAATAGCATTAGTATATATTTGAACATGGGAGGAATATTGAAATTCTCTTGGGTTTTGTTTTATTTCTTTATAAAGAATACTCAACCTAACAATTAGACAGTGTTATCTTTTCATTGTCAGCACCCTTTCTTAGATTATCCTAGCTTTTGTCTTCCGTATTTTAGGGATTCTTAGTCCAGTTGTTCTACTTCATTATAAAATGTCAGAGCTTTAAAATTAATTCTCTTGCTCTTGTCCTAAATAAAGGTTTTTTGTTTTGCCTTTTTTTGTCTCTTGCTTTCCTTTATTCATATCTTGTATCCTGTTTTCCTTCCTACTGCTTGCTTTTCTCGTTTTTTCAATCCCTCCTCCTTTTTCTCCCCCAGTTCCAACTCTCAACTGCCAGCTGAATTAAATTATAATTGGATTAGTCTTTTTTCTGTGAAACTGACTGGTCCAAGGTGTTCCTGCACATAGAGCATTCCTTTCCTAATGTGTTTTTGTAGATGGACTTTTAAGCATGGCTAGGTAATGTATGGAATTGCTAAACTGGCATTTAGTTCAGCCCTTTAATTGTACAGATTTTAATACCTTTTCCATGCACAAAGGAGTACAGGAGGAATGTAGAGTATCTTAAATTGTTAAAAGAAGTTGATTTTGTTGGTGTTGTGTTGTTCCTGTACCTTTTCACTATGCTGTTAGACATTTAATTTGTTAACCTCAAAAATAAAATTCAACCTTAGACTACTAAATTTATCTGTTCTACTTTTTAAAAAAATTATGTAGAGCATTCCTAAATAAGATTTTGTCACACTGTTTTACGATGTTCACTGTTTTTTTCTTTTAACGTCCGGTTGACATTCTAAGGCAATAGGGCAGAAATGCTGTTTTCCACCTTGTAGACTGTTGTCAGAATATTTCAAGAAGAGAAATGCTGACCACATGAGACTATCTGTACTACTAATTCCTGTATTCTGTGTTGTGTAGGCTATCAAGTACTAGCTCCCACTGCCTATTACGATCAGACTGGTGCCTTAGTAGTAGGCCCTGGAGCGAGAACTGGCCTTGGAGCACCAGTCAGGTTGGTGGCCTCGACTCCTGTTATAATCAGTTCTGCAGCAGCACAAGCAGGTAAGTATTTGATCCTGCACGGAGGTTTCTTCCACTTCTGTACTGATTCTTAACAGTAATGTTGGTTGATTAGTATCTGATATTGTTGATACGTTTTGTATGCATCTGTGACGTTTTCTAGTTGTGAAGGATATACCGTCCATGCTCTTTCTTATTCTGTCGCCTCCCTTTCCCTGAGGGACACCGCTGTTTCTCAGAGATGTGGTTTTCCTTTTTTTAATTCAAATTTACAGTCCTCTCACCGTACACATACAGGCATGTTTCTGCAAATGTTGTTGCTTGTCCGATATGAACATTTTCCCCTTTCGTCTCCCCATGCATTTAACATGCACTTCTCATCAATCCCCTGAATGGTGTCCTCTAGGAAGCATCATTTCATTGCTTCGGCCTGGCAGAAGATGATGGAGTGCTCTGGGGCCTTGCTATGCTTTTCTCCTGAAAGTATTTTCTCCTGAAAAGCGTGGCAAGGAAAAAAACTATAGAATGAACAGCAGAAGAGGAGAATTAGTTATAGCAAAAGTGTCTACTTTTCTTTTTCTCTTTTTATCAGTGATAAGGTCTGGTACTACTTTACTGAACCATTGTATTTATTGCATTTGATGAATTAAAATCCAAAATACTAACACCAGGTTAATTAATCTGTTCAGAAAATTAGATTTTAAGTTAATCTGTAAGCTTCTTTCTCTATGCAGAACTCACTTCTGACGTTAGTAGCTGAAGATGTCTTAGAATGACTCTTAGCTGCAACTCTGCTGTTGCAACTTTGGATATAAAAGTACAGTTTGGTAAACAGTAATGTCTTATATGTTTACACTGAAAATTCCCTCAATTTACATTAACAATTCTACAGCCTTGATTAGCCTACAATGTGTGCTGTCTTCGTTTTTTTTCCTTGGGTAATTAAAGACTGTGTAATACTATAAAGTCTCCTTTAGTCCTTTAATATGTGAATTTCTGCTTGTTTAAGAGGGCTTCAAGAAAATACAATTTAGATCTGAATAATCCATTTTCAGTCAGAAATGTTTGAGAGAGTAATTATGATTGAAAACATGTGTTTTACAGCTGCAGCTGCTTCAGCTGGAGGAACAGCAAACAATCTCGCGGGAGCCACGAACGGTCTATTTCGGCCACTTGGTGCCCAGCCACAACAACAGCAACAGCAAACAAATAGTAGCCTACAATCCAATTCATTTTATGGCAGTAACTCTTTGACCAATAACTCCCAGAGCAGTTCCCTTTTTTCACATGGTCCTGGCCAACCAGGAAGCACATCTCTTGGCTTTGGAAGTAGCAGCTCTTTAGGAGCAGCTATCGGCTCTGCACTTGGTGGATTTGGCTCATCAGGTAGGTTATTAATATAGTGAGGAAATTCTGTGAGACTTTTGTGTTAAGCAAAAAAATGTATCTGTATCCAGACATATTATATACACATACATTTCTAAAAAGAATGCAAAAATAGGTTATTCGAGTTTAAAACAAATTATGGGGGAAGAAAGGGGTTTTTTAAAATTAACTTGGGCTCTGTATACAAGATGCATTTTTGAAGAATATCCTGTAGTCATAGATATTGCCAAAATTCTCTTCTATATTGGTCATTGTACTCTGCCCCAGAAATTTGTTACTGTTTCTAGTAAGCTTTTTTATTTCCAAGGAAGTCTTCATTCTGTGTTTAAAATGACAATTGATGACTTTTGAGATATGCATTCTTTTGTTGTAATTTTCATGTCAGGGAAGTCCCTAATTAAAAAAAAAAAATTAAATAGCATGACTTTCTAAATGTAATATGATTCAGTAGTAGTAAGGCAAGCAAAATATCTTCTCTAAAGAGTATTTCCTTTGGCTGTTTATCTCTTAAGTTGCAGCGCTGAGTTGCTTATTATTACTTTAATAAAATCAGTGGAGCATGTTTATAATCTTGCGTATCTTGCAGATGGGTAGGAATTGGGGGAAATTTATGAACTCTACCAGTATTCTTTTCAATTTTAAATGCCCCAAAGGACATAATTGAAATTAAAAAATAAATGTTGAAAGAAAGATTATTTCAAGATGCCTTAATATATGGAAAAACAAAAGGAAAAACTTGCCCTTCAGTGTTAAAACATGACACCTGTTATTTGTTAACTAAGTGGAGGTGAATAGTGATGTTAAATATACTGTGTACCAACGCAGTGTTGTTTTTCGTAAAATAATCTGAAACATTATTTACTTTAGCAAAACTAATGCTAGGAAATCTAGAATCAAGTTTTACACTGATCCTCTCTAATATCTGATTTTAAAGAGTGGAGTAAGAGACTCTAAACATACCACTTTGTAATTTAAAATCAAAATGTAAAAAAAAAAAAAATAAATGTAGGGGCTACTCAGTCATGTAGAGTTTCTTAATTTGCTGTAATACCACAGCAGATAAATCTTATTTACAAAGTAATTGTGCTATCCAGGTGCTGTTTTCTGTAATATAATTTGTCCTGAGCTACTTGTAGGATTTCAGTGAATTCTTAGCAGCTGTGTTTCACTCTAGGTACAGTTTCATTTCATTGATAGATAGTGATCATAAGTATATCTGCATATTTCATGCAGTGCACCCATTTTAAGTCTCTAGATAGAATAGTTTTAAGTCATGAAAGTCTTTATCCAGCATTATCACAAGGACCCCCATAGAATACAAATTTTTGTGGTGTGTCTACTTCAGAAGAATCAGCGTAGTTCTTTCTGGCACAGGAGAATTAAGCCTTTTTATAGTAGCAAAGGTCAGTTCCAGAGCTTGTCCAAGGCCTTCAGCATAGATAGCATATGCTGAATTTTTGCAGCAGTATCCTAGGTGATTTAATTAGCACAATAGTTTCCACAGGGAAGCAGAAAGCCTATGCTTTTGCAGTTTGAGAAGTGCTGGTGAAAGGTGCTATCTAAACCGGAAATATTTTTAGTAGTATTATTGGAATAAAAGTATATTGAAAGTGCCCGTCTGGCAAGTATAAATTGTACTTGCCATAACAGCCACTTAAAAAATGCTTCCCGATATTTTTTTTTCAAAGAGTTTGTGAACTGTATGTATATGTGAATTGAATTACACAGATGAATACTTATACAAATGGTGTTAATGCATGTTGAGGCAAATTAAAAACAGGTTTAATTTTTTATTTGCCAAAGTTTCAGCTTCTTTGTAACTCCCCTCAGTGTGTTGTAAAGGTTGAATTTCAGTTAAAATATAGCCATAAAGACTGACAGATGGCAATACAGATCTCGCCCTTATGTTTTTAGTTGTTGCAGGGGGGGAAAAAAAAGCTCTGCAAAAAAATGTAAGGATGAGCATGTTCTAGCTAAATGACTGAACAATTAAGCAAAAAAGCCAGGAAGAGGCGAAGCCATATAAATGGCTGTATGTACTTTACAATCTCAGCTATTTTGTTATAAAGTTATCCATACTCCATTTTAAAGGTTTAGGTACATGATAAGTTACTGCAGCTTAACAGGTAACTAAGAATTAGATCATCTACAGTAGCTTTCCAGATGCCTACTTCTGGCTTGTAACAAGTGTAAAGTTAATTGCGTTAGCGTAGACAGTGGTGAGGAGGGGTAAGGTAATACAAGTTGTCTTCTGGTTTCTGTGAGCTTTGCTTGTGTGTGTGTGAAAATGCAGCTCAGCTGGTTCACGGTAACTTGTTAAGCTGCAGTAATTTAGCTGAGTAAGAAACCCTGAAAGAAAGCGAAAGTTTGCTTAGTTTTTTTCATAGTTGGAAACATAAAAATCCATTATGTAGCATTGTATTAACATTCACATGGTTTACCAGCTGAGCTGGAACCTGTAGAGCTAGTCTAATCTTGAGATTTCTTTCAACTGTTGCCTTAATTTGCTCTTCTGATTTCTTAGTCTCCTTGCCTAGTTAGTCCAGTATCTTTTCCTTCTGGCTTCTCCCTCTAGTATGTCTTCCTTCCTGGTCCAGGCAACACTTACCTCCCGCTTCCCCTTCCCTTCCCAAATATGTTTCTGTTTCTGCTTGTATTGTGTGATGTTCCCATCATCAGCTTACTATTCCAGTATTTTGCCCCACAGTCACATATACCTTCTACAGCCTAACTTTTCTTCAGATCTGCTTTCTTTTCACCCTCAGTCCTACTGGTTTTGAAAGTGCTTGCCAGTTTTCTTGCAGTCTCCTTGTTGGCTCCTTAGTCTGACCTTTCTCTCCTTCTGGTTCTGGTTTCTTTTTTTTCTTTTTTTTTT
>RSEF01000003.1:109655432-109686430 GCA_003993805.1 Himantopus leucocephalus
TTTTTTTTTTTTTTTTTTTTTTTTCCCTCTTTTTCCCTGGTCTTTTTCTTGTGTTTGGCTTTTGTCTCCTCTGCATTTGAAGTAGAAAAATCCCTTTACACACTGCCTGATGGGCCTTCCAAACGCAAGGTGGGACCTCGGCCAGCAGATTGAGTTCATTTTTTGGCATGGCACGCAGAAGCCTAGAAGTTCAGTTGCAGGGAAAACCTTTATCAGTATCTCAGATGTGCCATGTATGGACAGGAGTTTAAGTTTTCAGCTATGAGTCTGTAGCAGATCTGTGCTGAACTTGTATGAATTGTGATTTTGCTAAGATTTTTAGCTCAATCAAAGAGAGTATGAAAATAAAGGTCTCCTGTTGCTAGCACATTGGGCTGAGTACATGAAAGCATTAACTTTTCAAATAATAGGTAGCTGGATTATTTTGCTAAGGATAAAACATCTTTCCTTGCCCGTTTTTCTGAAATGGCAGTGGTGTTTGGGCAGAACTTTGAAAAATTTGGTGCAAGCAGGTACCTGCCATGAAAAGTATTAGCCAGGATGCTAATGTTAGGAGAGAATAAATTAGTGTCTTAAAACGGGAAGTATCAGGCGACCTTTATATTGGGCCATGCTGCCAGCTTTAGTGGAAGGTACCTGACAAGGGTAAAGATTATGGATGTATAAATTCTGGCCTTTTCCTTTTTAAGTTGAAGTCAAAATCAGTTTTCCAAATTCATCTTAAGAAGCATCTCTGTTATCAAAATATCCATAATCTTGGGTTTGTTCATGAGTATAGTAATGTTGCAGTGTTTGAATAGGCACTTTAGTTTAATATTTCACTAGTATGCAACAGATACTAGAATTTAACATTTCTAAAAACTTTTTATTGTTCTCCTAATTTATCCTAGACTATTCATCGCCCTGCTGAATGATGCTGTGCAGGATAACCAGTCTTTCGCTAATACACTGTTATCCAAAGCTTCTAGTCTAATTTGACTTTCAGAAATACTGGTAGCCGTAAAATCACATTTTCAGTTTCTCACCTTAATTTTCTTATCTCTGCTCTGCTTCTCATGTTCTTCTTAGCCTATTGCTCCCTTATAATATCTTTTCAAAACACTTCTTTGAGAACCATAATTCTCATAGGGAATTTTAAGTAGTCAATTTTTTCCGACTGGTGAGGGGTTCACAAACAAGAGGAAGTTCAGAAACAGCTGAACAGCAACATAGATTATTTTCTGAACCCTTAAACAACAGCAACAAATCCTCTAGCCTTTTTCCTGAAATGAAGTTTCACTGTCTGAATAATAATTAGCGGTGGAAAAAAAATTATCAAAGAGTTTAGTGGAAATATTTTTAGAATCATTTACTCTGTAAAGTGACAGTGTAATCTAATCTCATAAACTCCGTATTTGTCCCAAAGCCTGAAGTCAGGAGGTTAAAACAGAGTACTGCATTATTACTGTGAGAAGTCTAGAATGAAATGTTGAAAGACATGGGCATTGGTGAAATTACTTATCAGTGGTATGTTTATACCCACTTAGATTTACTTAAAAGCATGTGTGGTTATCACAGTAATTGTCTTTGTCATAACGATTGCTGTAATTATTGTGATCGCATCTGTTATTGCCCAGCTGTAGTTGGGGATAGGTTTTATTCAGTTGACACTGTGTAATTAGGGTCTTTTTATTTCTTCTTCAGTTGGCAGTTCTGCAAGTAGTAGTGCCACAAGGAGAGATTCTCTATCTACTAGCTCTGACTTGTACAAAAGATCTAGTAGCAGCCTAGCACCCATAGGGCAGCCATTTTACAATAGTCTGGGATTTTCCTCCTCTCCAAGTCCAATAGGCATGCCTCTGCCAAGCCAAACGCCAGGACATTCACTTACGCCACCGCCATCACTTTCATCACATGGATCCTCATCCAGTTTGCATTTAGGTAAAAAAAAACAAAAAAAATACAAAAACAAAAACAAAAAACCAAAAAAACACTTTCTGTTTGTATGTGTGTATGTATTTCTATGTGTAAAATATATGTTGCATAAGAGATGTCACATTACCTTTTGCTGTTAAAACAGTTTTGTAATAAAGAGGGGCTGTTCCTCAGAGGTGAAGAGCGCGCTCAAATGCTTATTGATCTGACAGTGGAGGGCACTCAGCTTTTTGCAGAATCGGGCCGACAACTGATTTTTCTTCCCTTGCAGAAGCCCGATAGAGAGCCCAGTAAAGACTTATTGTTGGTCCTTTTTGTTTTATGTTTCTACAGTATGCCAAGCAAAGATGCATTATTTTTGTTTCTACTTCATTGTATTACCACTTAAGGACATTTTAAAATGATACTGCGTTTCACAGTAAAGTGACTTTCAGTACTGCCCCTTACCATGATACCATGGTAAAATAGAAAAGTGAGCAAAGCTCTCAGTGTAAAATACATTGAAAGGTGATTTTTGAATCAGTGAGCCTACTACCTCATGGCCCAGATGATTTGCCAGGAAGACAATAGTTTATCACCAGGCTGGTGGAAAGAAAGAAAATGCGTTTGTGAAAGAAGTAGCAAAGGCTTTGTCAGTGGTGGCTCTTTGTTATCAGATGTATTTTTTAAGGAACGATGATGGTAATCCTTTAAATTTTTTTTGAGCTAGTTAAATGACATGGGAGCTCAACCTTTAAAAAAAAATAAAATAATAATCTAAAGAAACCCCACCACAGCCTATAGTATGTTTACAAGAGAGTGCCTCTAACATGAGGTTACTTGATAAACTTTCCCTTTTTTCGCTGCAAATATTGGTAGTCATTTAATTTGGATGCTAAAATCATACAATGAAACTGGATGTAATTTCAAGATGGAGTTGCCTGTTGCTCCAGTAACTATTCAGTGCACAGTTTTGTGCATGTAATAGGCGACCTAATCCCCTGTAGTTCTCTTAGTGCAAATAAAACAGGAAAAATTTAAAAGTGCCTACCAAAAAACACTTTAAGTCAGAAATGTGTGAGCGATTTGTGTAACAAGGTTAAAAGTAATTTAAATATATTACATTTACAGTTCAGTATCCCCTTCACGGTTAAGTGCTGAATACCCGAAGTAAAACTGGGCAAGGGGATGTTTCAGCACGTTTTATTTTTTTTTACTTACCTTTTTTCCTTTTTCAGGTCTACAAAGTGCACCTTTGGGCTGAGACCAAGCATGGAAAGTTTCAGCCCAAATGGAGGCTTTTGAGAAAGTTCTGAACATCTGACAATGGGGTTATCATGGAAATCTTTTTCTTTCTTTCTTTTCAAAGTATTCTCACAATAGTTTTCATATTACTGAAAACTATACTTCAACCAAATTTTGGAAGGCATTATCTAAAATTCAAAACAGTTAAAGTTTTACGTTGTTTCACATTTGATAAATGTTAAAAGACTTTTTTCAGTTCTGAGAAAATAAGCTGCAATCAGTATAGAGGATTACCTCTATCAGCAGAAATTGTTAAATACTGTTTTTTAATCCATTTTGGACTGTTTGGCAGTGTGAACTAAACATAATAGTTTGTTAAAATCATGTACTAGATCAGCGTGTACAGGCCAGAATGTACAGTTGTACTCTGAAAATTGACACAACCTTGTTGGCTTCCATGTGTGCTGCCTCTTCATCTTCCAAATGAAGTGGACCTTGGTTACGGGTAAACTTTTTGCTACCTTACCAAATCAACCTGAAATTTGGAAATTAAGGTCTTCTGGATTTTTGCTTTCATAAAAATGCGGTAATTTTTTTTAGCATTTGCGGCACTCTGCCCTGTGTTGTATCTTTGCGCAGTACATCCAAGGTGCATCGTCACAAAAAGTTGACAATTATTTCTGCAGTTAATTGTCTGTCCTGTTAAATTTATTTTGGCATGTTCATCGACCACTTTTGGAAGCATTTGTTTTGTTCTGACATACAAAAAACCAAAAAGGCAAAGCTTTCTCACCAAATGAGAAGTTACACCTGAAATCAAACAGGGAGTATATTTTAAGAAGGGTATGATTATCGTGTAGTCACTTTTCAGAGTAGAACAACATTGTAAGTTCATGTCTGCATGCAGTTTCCATTGGTATTCTGATAATGCCTGTCAAATGCAGCTCTCCCTCCACCTTCAAAACTTGTTGTCCTGCCTGCTTGTATCAACAGGTTCAGCTAAGTTTAACTCCTATTTTAAAATGGGCATCAAACTCGGTTGCTCCTGTTTCAGCCACCAGAACACTAGAGCACAATACTGGGAAAGGGTGCATGGTTTTATAACCCCTTTGTCAGACACTGCTGCAATTTGTAGCTTAAGACCAATTTCCCTTTTACAAGAAATTTGTGATATTTTACTGTTTTTATCTCTTCTCACCAACTTTCATCCAACATCCTAAAATAGGAATCTGCCGATTACTTTGTTCTAGTGTCAGTTTTCCTGTATTTGAAGGGATTTGTCAGTTGTCTGTAACTGCTTCTTTACTGTAATCAGTTGGAGCAGTAAGGTCATGAATTTGAACTACCCTTTCACTCCCAGGGACAAAAAACTGCAAGAGGAACTATTTTTCCGATGTTATAAAATATCCTTTTAGATTGGTAGTGCTTACTCTGTTTGGCACATGGCAGCATTTTAAGGGTTTGGTGTAGGGGTAGGATTTTTAAAATCTGGGCTTTTGGAGGTAATTATTTTCTGTGCGTTGCAAGCCAAGATTGTTAGTAGTTTAGATTGGTGGTTTTTTATCTTCAGAAGTGGTCATTCTGGGTAAGAGTGAAGGCCCCTTGGCAAGACAGTATGGGGAACTTTGCATTGCCTCTGCTGTGTACCTACTCTGTAGGGCTTCAGCAAACCAGGCATAATAAGCACTTACATTGATTCATAAATTATACATACATATGTATGTATACATATATGTGTAATTCTATTTTACATACGAAGATGAAATTTTTAGCTGAGGATGAGATGAAGCTACTTTTTTTACAGACTAACAAATACTTTGCAGAAATCAAGTTTATATTCTCCTATGTCTTTTACTAGAGAATAATATTTGCTGACTGATTTAAACAACAGTTACTGTGTGATAAGTCTGTTTTATGTCTTGGTTAGAAACAATTGAAGGAATACTTTGGTAATAAGTACTAACAGACTAATGCTATCAAAAAAATGTGCCTAGATCTAGTTTTTAATATTTTTTCATGTTCTCCTTTACATTAAATATGCTGTCCATGTTAAGGAGTTAGTAATTTAACATGCTTTGTGTCCTTGAAGCTTAGTAGGGCTTTGCTTGAGATGGTCTATACCCTTTATTTCTCTGTGCCTCTTCGTCCCTATGGACTAGCCGCAGGGATTTAGGTTCAATTAAACTGTAAAACAACTTAGCATTATTCATTGCATTGGAGATCTTTGTCTTAGCTATCACTTCTGATCTCCTAAGTGATTATCTGAAGAATGAACTTTATTCCCCAGTGGTTTGTAATTGTGTGGCTATACTGATGCCTGATAACAGTCTTTTAAATTTTCAGTGTTTGCAGAAATGCTTAGACTAGGTGCTTTATTCAGCAGGGTATGTTCCCCAAGTAATTTATAAGACCTAGGCTGTTACTTTTCTAGTTTGGAATCAGAATCTGTGAAACGAGTGTCCTGAGTTCTTGAAGAGCATGGGGATGCGGTATGCTAACCAGGAGGATTTGGGTAACTAGAACTCAGATTTCAGTTTTCAGTTTCTAAGCTGTTCACACTCAAGGGTTTTCAGGAAGGAGACCCAGGTGTTCTTATGTCCACAGTAATGCTTTGGTGGTGTTGGACTGAGAAAGTAATGAGTACAGCATTTCAGAAAATAGTCCATTGTATACAAGAGTATATCTGCATATAATAAGTACCTGTGACAATATGCTTTTATTTTGGGGGTTTTGCTGTTTTTCAAATCTGCAAAGTTGCCACTGAGCTATAACACTGCCGTAATAAAAGGTTACGTGAGAAGAAAAGCTAATTACCTATTAAATTAATGTTTTTTATAATAGCATCCAGGGTTTTACAAGGTTAAGCTTTCTGTGTGCTTTTGAAGTATGACAGGTTCTCCTAGGCATGATGGATATGTTTTCAGCCTTTCTGTATTATGATCCTGCTTAACTTGATCGTCTTAAGTAGTTTCACAGGCTAGACAGGAGTCTCCCAGTTGCAGTATAGTTGTCTTACAAGTCTTAAAAAGAGATGGTTCCCAAATTAGACTGAAGAAAGGCTTGATAATCCTGACTGTGAAATGTATTGTATACGTGCAGTTCTACTACACATGTATAGCATATTTGTTAAAAGCTATGAAGTTTCTTAATTTCTGTTTTAGTTGCTGGACAAATTGTCACATGTAATTTATAGTTACATGAAGGCTCCGCTAAAAAAAAAAAAAAAGAGAGAGAAAGAAAAGCTGAAACAAATCCTGATTCACATGTGCAATTCCGTGACTGTTTATGGTAATTAGAGCCATGCAGTTTGTGAACATATAGTCAAAACTACCCTATTAGTTTCTGACACAGAATTGAGCATGTGATCAGTGGAGCAATAGAGATGCTATAACAGGAAAGTAGCCTAGAAGATTCCCTTTTTAACAGGCTTTGCTGCCCTCTCGTGGCATTAAATAGTGTTACTACACAGCATTTACAGGGAAGATAGAGTTTCATTCCTATATATAAATAATCACCTAGTGGTTTTTAAAAGGCGTTGTGGGGCATAAAGTATTTACTGATTCTTTACTGATTCTTACCACCGCAGTTTGAAAACTAATTGTAAATTAAATACTAATTATTTTAGGGCATAATCATATACAGTGCAATAAATGTGATGCTTGATATGTCTTGCAGAGCACTAACACCTCAGATACTGGTATTGCAATTGGACCTTTTGAAAAACATACTGTTAATACATTACCAGCCCACTGTAATGCTGTTGTTGCCTGGCCTTATAAATATGTGGAACCAAAAGAAGGCTTGGCTGGGGCACTGTCAGCTGATTTCTTTTTTTTTTTTTTAATTAATTTTGTAATAGAGCACCATTCAAACAGCACATACTGCAATTTGTTTTAAATTCAAATGTAGATATGTCTTCTGTTGACTTTGAAAGGGCTTTCTAGTTAATTTGTAGGGCAACTGAAAATGCTTTTCTTTTCCAATTCATACTTGGTAATTTTAGTTGGGGTTTTTTGAGTAGTAGAGTTGAGGTTTCTAGGTGGGAACTGTCTTTGAATATTTCTGGTTGTAGTATAGTAGGAGTATCCCTTTAAAAATCACACTGTAGTTGGGAAAGACGCTTTGTTTGCATGCTTATTATGATAATTGCTGCCTGTGTTAAGGTGGAGGGGAGAGAGGGCTGCTGAAGGAGTGCAGTGACCTAAACTGATTAGAGAGCAGTATGGGAGGAGAAATTCACAGGACTGTGAGATGATGATAGCTGTAGGTGGAATCACTAGCAAAAAGGAGCAGGACCTAGACATACGAAGGCAATTCAGTTCTTGGAAAGTAAGGAAAGATGAAGTGTAGTGAGAGTGACGAATATTTTCGCAGCAAGGAAAGGACTTCATGTTTCTAAAAAGAATTTCAGTTTGATCTGTCTTTGGTTGTTTTAGAATTGAGTAGAGCATTCTTAGTTACTTGGTTTGAAATTTGACATATTTAGTGCTTACAAGAAGTACCAGATTGAAAGCCTGGGATGCTGAAGTCGTTAAATATCCTGCAGAACAGGTACAAGCATGACGAGGTACCATGTGTGCCTCCCCAAAAATGCTCTTTCGCACTATAAGTTGGAAAGATATCTCAGTAGGGACTGAAGGGTAGTTCAGATTTCATGGTCTATTTTGAAATAATTGGCTAACTTCGAGACTACTAACAAGGATGTGAGTCAGTATTACTTGTGAAGTGGAAATCTGCCCACTAAGCTAAGGCCCACCCATTTCTAAAGTTTCTGTCAGTCTGAGTGGGTGCTCGCTTTACCTGCTTCATTATATTCCTCTAATGACATTTCTTTTCCTGGTGCCCTTCATATAAAATAAAAATGAGGAGGAAAATGGTTTTACTTATTGGAAGATAAAGCTATCTAACTCCTCCAACTGTAATGAGGTAAATATAAATAACAAGACAATACTGTTGTTTTCTTTGGCTCCAGGGTGTATCCGTAGTTTTAGTATACTTACTGTTGTGCTGTTGCTTATTTTCCTTATGGCTTTTACTGACAGAACTGCTTCCTTGTAGGAGGACTGACAAATGGTAGTGGTCGCTATATTTCTGCAGCACCTGGAGCCGAAGCAAAGTATCGCAGTGCAGCAAGTACCTCCAGTCTTTTTAGCTCCACCAGTCAGCTCTTCCCTCCTTCACGCCTTCGTTACAGTAGGTCTGATATTATGCCTTCTGGACGTAGTCGATTGCTGGAAGATTTCAGAAACAATCGTTTCCCCAATCTTCAACTAAGAGACCTTGTTGGACATATTGTTGAATTTTCCCAAGACCAGCATGGTTCTAGGTAATTATTATAGTAAAGTTAATAACTTAATAACATTTTACTGCTTTGATATTGTCATATTGACATGAAACATTTGAATGAGCTGCTAGTCATCTTAATACAAAGCATGCCATTAATTGGAGAACATGCTCTTACACTGACCTTTTTCTTCACTAGGAAATTTCATTATGGAAGTCATATACATTTAGCTGCTTGTAGAAGTTCTCAGTGTAGAAATAGCCTCATAAATAGACTTATAAACTCTAGTATTTAGGTATCAAAAAGGTGTTGATTAAGAAAACAAAATATCTGCCATCTGGAATGTAAAACCATTTTTCAGCAATACATCATCAGGTATTTGGTTATTGTTATTCTTTTCATCTTTAATCCTTTTCAAATGAAAGTTTTTAAGTATCATTTTACTAAAATACCCCTTTATATGCGAAGGCACTACTTTCATTTTAATAAGTTTTATAAAACTTGAATACTTTAGAATTTTGAGGTGTCTCATTGAAACGGCGTTTGAGAGGTTTTCCTGTTGTTTATGTAAAGAATAATGTACCTTTTTTTGCACTTAGATTTATACAGCAAAAGCTGGAGCGAGCTACTCCAGCTGAGCGCCAGATGGTATTTAATGAGATCCTGCAAGCAGCATATCAATTGATGACTGATGTGTTTGGAAACTATGTAATACAGAAGTTCTTTGAGGTAAGCATAACCCTGAGTGTATGAACAGAAATGCGAATGAAATGCTGTAAAATCTGATTAAATTTAACTGATTTTTTTCTTAACGTCGGAGCAGAATTCTGCTGGACTTCTACCGCAGAACCCAAGCGTATAACACTGCACACATGTTTTCTCTTCTGTATCCCCTGCTTTTTTTCATAACAGGCACAGTTTCTCTTTACACCGGTGGTGCATACATTGGTGAATGTGCAGGCTGCACACTCAGGCTTTGCGAGCCTTTTAGTGTTATTTGTGGAGGTTTTGAACAGATGATGGGGAACTTAAAGATTTGAAAGATACTTTTCATTGGTCAGTGCATTTTGGTAAAGAGTGGGTCTAGAAAATGCTCTTGCACCCAAATAAATAGCTGTGTGAACTTCATCCAGTGCTGTATATGAAGAAACTCACATAAAATGTATTGAGGCAGAAGAATTTTGAGGAAGGTATATCATAACATACATCCGGTATTACTAAAACCAGTATTTAAAACAGCTTTGGTTTTTGTCAAAAACTGGGGTTAAAAAAAAGCCTTATCAATGAGTTACGAGATTTGACTATCAGAGAAGAAAAAGTAACACCTGTGTCCTGGAAAAAGTTATATCTAAAAAAGGTATCTAGCATAGTGTACTTTAAATCAAGGACCATATCAAAGTATCTGGATGGACAGAAAGTGAAGCTGGAAAATATCCAGTAAGAAATAAGGTGGTTGCTGTAAACAGGAATGTAGTCTTTAATGAGTAATCTACAAAACAATGTGCTCTTTTTTTTTTTACTTGATATTCTTTTTTACAAACCAAAATATCTTCTGAAAAGCGTGGCTGACATATGGTATGTAAGATCTTGATCTTGCTCAAGGGTCATCAATTGCTGGTTTTCTCCATAACGTAGGTTGGATGGATACATAGATAGTCATCAATTGAGTGTTTTCATCTTAGATCTGTGGAAGAGTTCTCAAGAAAGAAGTGCACTAGGCCTTAGGTGTAGTAACGGACTTAGTTCATTATTTAAGCAGGAAGATGTTGTTCAAGTTTTCTTCAGAGTCTTAGGGGACTAGAGGTGTGGGGTTTGACAGGTCGCAGCAGTGCTGCATGAATATTGCAGGTGCCACCTAGCTGATTGTCAAGGCCATCACTTCTGTGTGGTCTCTTGTACTGTGCCAGCTCAGGAGCTTGTGTGGGGATCTGGGAATAGGGTTACGTGTATTATTATGAAGCTTGACTCACTTCTACTCGGCTCAACATGGAGCAGCACAGCAGGTTGTAGTAGCACCATGGAGGGAATAATATAGGCAGGAATTAGCTATTGCTGAAAAACATGGGTCGAATTATACTCTCCTACAGCCAGTGTAGAAAACCGTTTTGATTTTGCTCTGCAGAGCCCAAGCATTTCTAGATTTCCCAAAATGCCCATGGTAAGAGTTATCCTTCAAGCCACGTGAAGTTACCAAGAAACTACTTCAGGGGCTGCAATCTTTCTTCCCCACACCCTCCTGTTACAGCTTGCTGACTGTATACAAGATGTAAGATACACTGACCTGTACACGTTTGAGATATCAGAGAAAATCTGATTCAAATTAAGATATTACAGTAATCTGTGATTAATTTCCCTGGTATAATTTGTCTAAATAAGCGGGTTATTGCACTTAAATATTCCTACAGCCAAGTATAAACTACTTTAGTCTCTCCTGTTGTCTTTCAAGGTCATGCATTTGATAGGTGTGTGGCTGGAATGTGCAATATTACAAAACATTGCATTTGGAATATAAAAGCTTCTGGTAAATATACCCAGCAAAAATACAAAGGGAAAAATCCTTCAAGGTGCGCAGTAAACCTGTAATACATCTTGAAAGTACTTACTCTGACCTGTAAATTCCAGCATGCTGCAATATGTCTTCATTTGTTAACAGCATATTTATTTTCTTTTAGTTTGGAAGCCTGGATCAAAAGTTAGCCCTAGCAACACGCATACGTGGTCATGTTCTGCCGTTAGCCCTACAGATGTATGGTTGTCGTGTTATTCAGAAAGCACTTGAGTCAATCTCACCTGACCAGCAGGTAATTGTAAGTTAGAGCAATACTTTTTTTTTTATTTTCTTTCTTTTTACTGCATGCATCTTTTTACTTGCTTAAGTTGTTCCTTGTTCCTTTCATTATGAAATGCCTTAGGGACTAAAATAGTTGTTTAATTTAAATTGCTGAGCTATACAAGTAAACCACCTGTGAACATGGGGGTTGGATAGTTAGGATGAAATGGGATATTCCTTTGAAGGGGGGGGAAAATCATTGTAAAGACAAGGATAATCTTTTTTTTCCAGAATGAAATGGTGAAAGAGTTGGATGGTCATGTTCTGAAATGTGTGAAAGATCAGAATGGAAACCATGTTGTACAAAAATGTATTGAGTGTGTTCAACCCCAGTCGCTCCAGTTCATCATTGACGCATTCAAAGGACAGGTAGTGTCAACAGTTCATTTCCTCTTCTGTAGGGTTGCTTTGATTTGCAGATCTTTTTCCATCATTTGCATATACAAGATAGTGTTTGATGCTTTGCAGTCAGCTTGTTTTAAGTAGGATAAAAACGGGATGATAAAATGGAAAAGCTGTCGAAGAGACAGTTAACGTGCTGTAAAAAGATGAATCTGTTGGAGATGAGGCTCTAGAAAGACCTGTGTTTGCCTTAAGGCCAGGCTTTCTGTTTGAGTTTTGTGATATGCCATTTCAGATTTCCTTTATAACTTTTTAACATTTTAACATTACGATTTTTGATGTAATAATAAAGTGTCTGCGCTCTAGCATATATTTTCCATTAAAATTTCCCTTTTCTTCTTCTGTTGCTTATGTTGCAAGTCTGTCTTTCAGTGTTTCCCAATTAATGTCTATCATTAAGGAAATACTTTGAAGAAATACACTAATCTGTTCCGTACATATGGACTAGTGTTAAGTGAAGGGGGGTGGCATTTGTTTATTTAAGGTTGGGGTTTTTGTTTTGTTTTCAAAAAAGTTATTGATACTGTGCTGCGGGCTAGAGAACATGCTGCAGCTAAATAAGATTTTAATACTGTGAGACAAATGTGTACTTTCATAGTCTCGAAGAATTGTAAAATCTTACTAACTTGGCTGTGTTACTTTATGTTACTAAATGTTACTTTAATGGATGGCCAAATGTATCTCTTAACAAAATGTACAATGTCCTTCTTTCACGTTTTACACAACAGCAATACCTGAATTATTGTTGTACATAGTAGTAAATGGCATACCAATGTTTCTAGGGTTGGGTCTTCTTATATCAAAAAGTGTGTATGGATCAGATGAGATGCAGTTTCTAAACCATAGATAGAGCCCCTTGACTAAAATATGACTTTATTTACATCCATCCTCAGCCCCAAGTAATTATATGTAAAAAATACTAGCTAATCTGAAGCGCAAATAGAAAATAGCATGGTTTTGTCGTCATGTAACAATACATCTTTTTCGCCTGCCTGCATCGTTTGGATCTATGTCTAATCAGACAAGATTCTGTGTTCAGTTCTGACCAACACTGACTCTTAAATCTTCTGAATTAATCCCTGAAACACAAACCAGGTTTCTGGAGACACAAGCAAAAGGAATAAACAAGATTTTGACTGTATGTTTTGAGTACTTATTTACAAACTTTATATCTGTAACAGGGAGCCTGTTGTATACGCTGGAATGTAAAATTAGTGAAAATCAGCCACAATAATTGAGCTCCTTTTTATAAATGTCAAAATCTTGAAATTTGAAAATGAAGTACAAAGTTAAAAAGAAATCTTGAAAGGTGAACAGTGCTTAACTAAGGGTCATACTTCCAGGCTTTTCTTTGCAGCTAAGTGGGCTAGAAACATTGTAATGAAAACTTGGGTTCTTAGTTGTATAATTACTGGAGTCCTTGACACACAAAAAAAAATGCGTTTTCGTCTTTTCATGACTTCTACTGGAGATGGAATTCTGACATTGGCAGGCAAAACTTTTTTTTATAGAAATATGTTCAGTTCCATTTTGAATATGGTAATATTACTACATCTTGTAAACTTCGGTTGGTTTAACTCCACTTTGCAATCCTATTTTAAGGTATTTGTACTTTCAACTCATCCATATGGTTGTAGAGTAATTCAGCGTATTCTGGAACACTGTACTGCTGAGCAGACTTTGCCAATCTTAGAAGAACTGCATCAACACACAGAACAGCTGGTGCAGGTTAGTGCGTATATTAATTTTTTAATGCATTTTAGAGCTTTTTAGTGTTGTCATAATTTATTCCTATTTCTTAGTTTAAGAAATAGTTTAAATGCATTTGCTTCTTTTTAGTTTTGTAGACATTGATTTTTTGTTTTTCTTTCCTTCCATAGTTTTAATGAAAATGAATTTGGAAGTTGGGAGGCAAAGAAGATATAAAAAGCCTTTTTCTTACAATTTTGACTGTAGCTTCAAATATCCATTGTAAATGCATAGAATTATTATTTTTTTTTTTATTGCAAAGATTGCTCTTTTATAGTTTATCTTGATTCACTCAGATGTCCTTCGGATAAGTTTTAATAATGTCTAAACACAAATACATTGTCAAAAATATACGTGTTGCATATTCTTACACAAAAAAGGCATCTTTTCTAAAAGAAGGCAAAAGACCTTATACAACATGATTTCCTGTCTTTGTCTCAGAGGAACAGAATAAGTGCTACAAATGGCTTTGAAATTGAATCAGTTAAAAATACTGGAAGGGACTTGGTGTTCAGTAGGAATTTCCATGCATAAAAAGGCAAGAATTGCCTTTTGCTACATATTCACAGCCTAGTTTATTTCTCAGTGGTTTCTTGTATAAACAAGTCTCTAGTTAAACCAAAACTGTCTTGGGGAACCAAAGTTCAGGGAGATATTACGGCTGTTGAAGTATTATGATCTTAATTTTGAGGACTTCTTACTTTAAGAGGATAAACGGTACTCTAGCAAAATGCTGTGTTTTACAGATTATTTACATTTTGCTTGTAAAATTTGTGGTCTGTTAAATAATTCTTGATGCAGTATTTCTTGCATCACTTTGTTTCTATAATGTTGACGTTATTGTATTTTTCCTTATATCTATGCAAATAGTAATTTGAAAGTTTATGCAAATATACAAAAGCTGTATGGATTACTTTGTATGAACACAAAAGAAAATTGAAGTAATCTTATTTTCAGGATCAATACGGAAATTATGTTATTCAACACGTACTGGAGCACGGCCGTCCTGAAGACAAGAGTAAAATAGTTTCAGAAATAAGAGGAAAAGTTCTAGCTCTGAGTCAGCACAAATTTGCCAGGTATTGCACAGCCTTCATAAGTTAAAGGTTCACGAACCTTTTTAAAGTTGTAGTATTGGATTTATTTATTGTGTTACAAAAAGGATATAATATGTATTTTTCTGTTGTGTAACTTGCCTCCTGAAATTTCGTATTTTTATAGAGACGAACGCTAGTGGTATTTTATACTAGATTTGGGGAAGGGAAAGGGGAAATGCTGTTCTGTAGCAAAACAAAGATTCCACAGGTCCATGGGGTGGTTTCTGTTCACCCTGTATGAGTGCAGGGAATGGGTTCCAAGTCTCCATGTGAAGATCCCCAGAGCCAGGTGAAAACCTCTCCTAGAACTTGATGGATATACTGCTGATGGTAAGCTGGCGCTTCCTGATGGTCTGTCAGTCCAGCCAAGCAATTTACAAGTGTAAAGTGGTGGCTCAGCCTGACAAGGATTTTATGCGTTAGGAAGTCTCAAAGACTGTTGTAGGAGTCCTGAACTACTCTATCATTAGAACCTAAAACTCGTCCTTCAGTGCTTTTTGCCAATTACGTGCCTTTTGCTAAGGAAAACACACCTCAGAATTCATGCTGGGTGATTTAGTGTGACTAACCCACCTCATCAACATACGGTAGAAATGCCCTGTGACATTATGGGGGCATTTCTTTTAAAAAGTGACTGTATGCAAACTAGCAAGTTTATCTGGATTTTATTTTTCTTTGCCTAAATAGAGCTGTTCACAGTCCTCTCCTTGGAACTTGCTTAATTTCTAAAGCACAACCTTAGGACCAGAATCACTTTGCTGTCTTATAAGCATTGATGGCCTTTCCAGCTTCTGAGATATCTGGAAGTTCAGAGGCTTCCTCTACAAACAGAAACAATTTGACAGTGTCTCCTGATCCAGGCATGCTCCTGAAAAGCGCCTTCATTCAAAAAGCAGGCAGCTTTGTATCTGGCTTTCTCTGTCGTGTCTTAAATGGGCCCACAACCAAAATAGACATACTAGAATACATCTGCAACCTGAGGTCCAGTATATCTACTGTAAGTCCAGTGGAAAATCTCTGCTACAAGATAATAAGTATCAAAAAACTACTTTTTTTTTTTACATGAGTAGGAGCATATAATCCTTTACCTGCCTCAGTCATTACGGACAAAAGATTTGGAAATCAGGACTTGATGTGTTTACAGTGCGTTCTTTAGTGGTGTTAAGACACTTGAACTGTTCAGATAACTTTAAAATTGCTACTTCAAAGAACGTTACATCTTAAATCACAGAATGCATTTGTCTTATTTTTCAGCAATGTGGTAGAAAAATGTGTAACTCATGCTTCTCGCGCTGAAAGAGCTTTACTTATTGATGAGGTCTGTTGCCAGAATGATGGTCCTCACAGTGCCTTATACACCATGATGAAGGACCAGTACGCCAACTATGTTGTTCAGAAGATGATTGATATGGCTGAACCTGCTCAGCGGAAGATAATAATGCACAAGGTATATTTGTGTATAGTTTTATTGGTTCAGAAAATATCGATGCTAATTTTTCTGCTAGAATACATTTCCCTCTAGGTGTAAAACTCACTAGTTCTGTAATCTAGAACTTGATGTATAAACACTAATTTCAGTGGCGTTTGATAAAGCAGAATATATCCAGTTCTCTGAGCATTGAGCTAAAAATGTTAATCTACGGAAAAGTTTCAAAAGTTGGGTTTCATATCCTCTCTTTGTGCCAGATTTTCTGTGAAAATACTTTTAATATAAAAATGTAGTGTCTGTCATCTTTACTAATATCACAGAAGAAATACGGGTTTCTCTCTTTATTTGCTGGTTGCTGGTATAAATCCATTCTGCAGTTCTCCCAAAAGAGATTCCCACATTTCCTAATGTAAAGGCACTTTTTCTACTTAATATCCAGACACGGACAAAAGTGCTATTGCCGTAATTGCCCCAAGCTATTTAATGCGGGGCCCGGAAGCTTTGCTTCCCCCAGTCACCAACAGGGCACTCCCACAAAAGGGCTGCCTCCCTTTTCCTGTGACAGGTATGTCAGTTGTTTGGAGACTCAAAATCTCCAATTTAATATCTTTCCAGAAACTTCCAAAACTTTGAAATACAGGCTTTTGATGTTTTGGGGTTTTTTTTACATAATATTTTTAAAGTACAGTAACCTCTACTTAAAAATTTTGAGGGGGGGAAAAAAAATATAACCGGTTTCTTCTTACAGATTCGACCCCACATCACAACTCTGCGTAAATATACCTATGGCAAACACATCCTGGCCAAGTTGGAAAAGTATTACCTGAAGAACAGTGCTGATCTGGGGCCAATTGGTGGACCACCAAATGGGATGCTGTAAAAGACAAAAGAAATGGAAGAAAAAAAATGAATTGTGAATGATCAAAACTTACAACTTAACTATAAATGTTCTGATTTTTTTAAATCTATTTATTGACTTTGTTCATCCATTTGTAAAATTTTTATTCTTGTGTATATTTTTGGGGAGTGAATTATTAAAAAAAAAAGAAAAAAATATCTCCAGCCCTGATCCGGAGACCTATCAGATTGGATGGCTGGCAAAGCACAGAATGCCTGTATATGATGTAATTGTATCAAAATAGCTGTCACATATTTTGTAAATTTTTACCTTGTAAAGTCACTGAAATAGTTTTTAAAGGGAAAAAGTACAGTATTCTTTTAATACACTGGCTTGCAATCTGGTAGGTCTACCCAGCATCATAGCACAACAGGTTTATAGAGTTGTATATAGAATTAATCCTTATTTTTCCCTTTTGTGTGAAGTCTTTTATACCAGATTAAAATTGATCAGCTGCATAAACATTATTTAACATGTTGAAAAGTTAAGTTGTATTTTGGTGGTTCACAACATACTATCCAAATAATAAACGGGGCACAGCAAATTAAGGTAGGGAATAACAAAACAATGGAAACTTTAAAAATCTAGCTTTCATCACTTGCTGTGGATACAGGTTTTTTTTTTAAAGGTGCCCTAAGGTTTTCTCTAGCGATGTATTAAAAATAAAAGTGCTGTATATACTTATATATTTAATTGTTGTACAAGGTAGAGGGATTAAAATGATGGTGGTACTTCCACTCAGTAAAGTACACTGTTGGAGAAGGAGTGAACTCTGTATTAACTTTACAGTCAGTTTTACGACGCAGGAAGAGTAGAGATTTGTATTTTTTTATTTTGCATATAGAATCGTAAGGATTTGAAAGTGTTGAGCATTTATTTTGCTTTCTCACTGTAGATGCAAAAAATAGGTATGATGAAGAGAAAAGGGGCCACTGAAAAGTAAACTTGATAGCTCAACATTTAAGCATGATTGATTAAATATTCAGATAGCTTTTTTGCTTCCTATAAATATATGCATTGTATACGTGTAGTTAATAGGTGTAAGTTTACAGTTTGAAAACAAATCTCTCGTTTCGATGTTTATTACAAGCCTTGCTAATTTAGTAGTGATGCTTACCTTGGTTGTACAGATGTACATTTGTAAACCTTCATGCTGTAAATGTAATTTGTTTTACCCCTTTTTGGGACAAAAATTTGCATTTTAGTGTATATTCATATCCCCATTCCCTTTTCTCCCCCCTGGCATATAGTGTTGTATAATGTAAATTTATTTCAGCAAATCAAGAGTGATTTTTTTAAATTCTATCTTTATATGGTTTCAGAAATATGAACCGGCTTTCTTTTTATCTATTGTGAGAAACATTATGTTTTGTTTATAACATAGCTGTTGATTCTGTTAATATGGACACTTTGGGAAATCAGTCTGTTCAAATTTTAAGTCGGGATAATAAGCATAGTAAGAAATGGACTGAAATATTTGGTTATCGTAGAAACCAATGCTTCTTCCATCTTAATAAATGTGGCATGATTTTTTTGTACAGAAGAGTACTGTATTTTTGAATAGCCTTCTCCCAGCGTAAAGCAAATATGTATGATACTGTCAATTTTTTTCTCTGGACATATGACATTGTAACAGTAACATAAAGATGATGTACATTTACAAGCGGCCTTATGTACATTTCCCAATGATCTTTTTAAGGCAGAATTGTGACCATATGTGTATAATTAAAATCCTTTTTAATCCTTTGCCTATGGAAATATTTTGGAAAAAGCTTACTTTGTATATTCAGTTTCTGAAAGATAAAGAAAGTGCTTTGTATGTTGTTGAAGTAAGTATTTTGTGTAAAACATTCGTTTGGATGGCTTAACCTAAAGTTTTGATCAGCAAGATAGTCCGAAAGCAGTGTCTTGAGCATTGCTCGAAAGAAAGGCTGTTACGGTAGTAGGGGTCTGATCACGAGGAAGGAAAATAGTAGTGCTGTAAACTTGTATAAGGAATTCTGTCGTATCACTGTTTATATCAGGTTTACATAAATCTTATTATAAAGCATACATCAGAGGCGCTACTTTTGTTAATGGTAGCGTTAACTCATTAATAGGCAAATGGGAAAGTTTGTTCTGGCCTACTTCCAGTTTCTGAATCTCTCATTTAGTGCCCGCATTAAGTGATGTGGTAGGCCTCGTTATTTTCAGTAAGCACAATTCTCATTGCCGAGTAGTTTTTGCATGGCAGTTGACAAAATTCCCCTCGAGAGGGACAAGCCCTGTCATTGGAGCCAGAGCTTTCCCATAGTCACACAAAGGATGACTTTAGAGCCACTTCCTTGGACACATTAATTCTCCTCAGTGACTATTTTTACGCTGTGTACAAATGCTGTGTGTTACAACCCACAGAGCCGACACTCTTTTCCACACGTAAGACAGTAAGTTCGGCTTCCGGGGATGTCCAGGCAGAAACTGATCATGTCCCAGTACTTTGTCCCTGTAGCACTCATGCCATGGTTGAATTTAAACAGTCCTGTAACTATCATCCTTAGTGCTTTCAGTATCTTGAACATAATCTTCCACTTGCTCTCCTAAAATCATCTCGCACAAATTCTATCCAGGAACATGAAAATCACTGGTTTTCCTTTCAACTATTTTAGGCTTTGGGTAGAACCACTGGACTTCTTGTTCGAGTATTGCTTTTTGATACAGATTGTTTATGGACCAGTTTGATTAGATTTGACTCCAGGTGGCTCATATTGAATAATGTAATGTTCACATGTATATACTGTAAAAATCAAAATGAAAATGTGTGAATAACACTGTGTGAAATACATCTGGTCTTGTGTTTTTCCTGTAGGAAACCAGCCATTCTTTATATTCTCAGTTGCATGACTTTTCAAAGCTGAGCTCTACAGACGGCAGACAAGGTATGCGTTTCTAGTGATCTGATGGGAATCGGTCCATTATTGAAGAACCCTGTAGTAGATCGTGAAGTTTCCAGAGGCCAGTTCTGAGCAGCTAAACCTTCATAGCGTCTTACAAAAAATCTTACCGATGTATAGTTAAGGCTGCGGCCTGACGACAGTTTCTTTGCCCACCGCTGGATCCAGGATGGGCATTTCTTGAGCATTTGAGAGGGCCAGGGTTGTTAGCTGTCCCATCGTTGGGTCCACGCTCATTTCTCTTACTAGCTTAATGTGAGTGGGTCTGTCTTTTGGTGTTAAAATAACTCGCCTAAGCGGCCCCTTATGGACAGAACCACCATACCTCCATTGCTGACTGCTAGATCCACCGATACTTCTTCATCAAAGCATGGAGAAGACTGAGGTTTCTGGGGGCATAAAGTCTAGATGGTTTAGAGTGCTGATGGAGGTTTAGAAACCGATGTAGTCACTCTTCTTGCCTCTGCTCTAAGGAGCAGGCATTTGAAGAGATGCTCATGACTCACTGCGTAGTAGCATGGTAATTGGGTTCATCCGTCAATCGGTTTTGTTCCATGAGAATGTTTGATGTTCAGTATACTAGAAGAATGGATAAACTGAGGTGACAACAACTCCCACTGTGTCACTCAAGGAAGTACAGTTGAGAGAACAATTGCAAAAGCATTTTAAGATCTAGTGACTGGTCATTAAAATTGCAGATCTCATGTAAATCACGCACCTGGGGAGAAACCCCAGTGCTAACTCTACAGAAAAGCAGTTTGCCGCTGAACGGTTGCAGCCAGGTGAGCTGCAGTGCTCTAATGCTGAATTTCATACCACAGTGGCTGGTCATCGCGTGTCCTCAGCGTGGCAGATCGTTTTGTAGCTTTGCTCAGTGATGACATGGTTCTGTGTTGCTGCTTGAGGAAGAAAAGGGAAAAACCACACGCTGTGTCTGCTCTCGGCTGCCCCAGCCCACAACGGGGTATAGGAGCGTCTGTTTAACACAAAGTTCACATCTTACCAAGCTACTGGTAGCACTTGAAGGGATCCCAAGGTCTCGTTAGCCTATGAGCAACACTGATGTTTCAATGAGTGTGTGGTACAGGCGATGATTTACTCTGCCTGAAGAGTTTGAGGTGTTTCCTGCGTTTCCTCAAGGGCTGCTGTACAGAATTGGGCTGGAGTGGTTTGGGAGAACTTAGCGAATGTAGGTCCTGCCACCCGGGAAGAGACAGTTGAGAGATGCTGCAGGAGGAGCCTGGGGTGTCAGCACGCCTGGGTGGCACGGCAGCCCAGGCCTCCCCCGCTCCATCATCAGGAGGGGTTAGAAACCAGCACTATTATCGTGGAGAGACCAGTCACCCGCCACCTCCTCCCATGCGGAAGGGATGGAAGGATGTCCATCAAGTGTTGATGGTGCTCCAGAGCCAATACAGCACATGGGCTTTCCCCTGCTAGTGCAGTGCCCACGTCAAGGGAAGGAGGCAACTGCTTGATCCGAGGGAGTGAACCAAAACCCACCGTTATGTATTAAGTTTCAGAACATAGAGGCTATCAGGAAGCTGCCGCCCTGCATCGGGGCAGAGAGCCAGCGGGGAAGACCAAGCTTACGGGTTTAACCGAACTGCTGCTGTTCCTCGGTGAGGTGGTGCAGGAGGGGTTCCTCCATCAGCCTGCTCCCTTTGCATGCTCGCTCTGTGGTTAGGGAACCTGCCCAGCAAATGAGGTGCTTGAATTCGTTTCCTTTATCAGCCTCAGGGTTTTGAACCCACCTCTTTCACTTCACAGGAGTATGTGCTAACCACAAGGAGCTGGGCGGGTTCACTTTCTGCTCCTGAATTTGGGCTGGGCTTTTAGCACAGCTTGAACCATTCGTTGCATCACAGCCAGCACAAGACGGAGCATGACTCCGAACGCACGCAGGTGGGAGTGGGTAGGTTCTGCTCTCCAGATCCTTGTCTCCACCTCGGTTCTCCCAGACTCACTTAATGCAAAATATATCTTGGGAGCAGCATTCCCCCGTCATTAACAAATTGGAAATGCTCCCAAGGCTTTTTATATAGCAGCTGAAATGTAGGAAGACCTAAAGAACCTCTTTGTTTCATTAGTAAGAACGAAGATAGGAATAAATTGTTCACCCTCTCACCCGCATTGGTACTCTGGGCACAAGAGGCCTTCTGCCGCCTCCTCCTCCCCTTGCACAGTACCTGCCCAGCCCTAAGCACCTAGACCTGCAAACCAGAGTCAGGGGCGCGTTGCAGGTGACACAGGTGATGTACTACACCATAGGACAGGGAGAAACCCCTTGCTGAGCTGAGCTGAGCTGAGCAGCCCTAATGAGCTTCCTTGGAGCTTCAGACCTGCCTGGAGGGTTCAGATTTCCTGGCAGCCGCACGGCACCGCAGCCCTTCCCCAGCTCGGCTGCCGGATCCTTTCCCAGCCAAGCCGAAGGAGGGCAGGGAGGGGAGACAACCCTTCCCCAGCACGACAGGGCTCAGCTGGTGGAGGCTGTTTGGGGACCGCAGCTGATCCATAGCGTGTGAACCTGCCTTGTGTTTCACAAACGCTCCCTTCGGTTGCTGGCTACGGATCGTACGTACCCACAGCAGCGTGGAGCTGCCCTGGTACTCCACCACTGCAGAGGAACATCACTGGTGGGGACCGGTGAGGAGTTGACCAAGCCTGCTGAGGTCCCTCTCCTTACAGGTCAAGTTCGTTGTCCCCTCTCAGGCTGCAAGACCACAGTCTGATCTTGTCAAAAAGGGCTTTTCACAGTGTTATGGAAACTGTTTCAGGCACTACTTAAAGCAGGTCCCAAAATAAAGTAAGTCCCCAAAGATACACAACTGCTTACTGAGGGCCCGTGGAAACTGCGAGAAGGGGGAGTGTTGTGGCAAGGGCAACACACGGGAAGGTGGGGGCAGAAAACAGCAGCCAGCCTGGCCAGCGAGGGAGGTGATGACAGAAAGTATGTTCACGTGTTCTCTTCTCCCATGAGTACAAGTATAGGCACCTATTCCTTGTCTGCCTCGGGAGGACCAGAAGTTAGAGGTTTCCCGGCGGGAATGAAGACCTTTCTTTTCTCCCCTATGTAATCCTTACCTCCCTCTCTCTAAGAGAGCTGAAATACAGCGTCAGAAGCATTTGCAATTCTCCACTGCACCACCACCCCACCCCCCCCCCCCCCNCCCCCCCCCGGATGAGTCCAGGAGGAGAGGTTTCAGGAGACCGCCTGCTCATACACGCTGGGATCTGGGGGAAGGGTTCACCGAGTTGCTCCTCCATTGGGCTCAGGTCTGGTGGGTCTGTCTCAGGGCTGTTCGCTGTTCCACATCTTTGTACGTAAGCTGGCTTCCAGAGGCTGGTACAGCGATCAGAGCAATTGCTCGTTAAACAAGGATTACAGAGGGCTGAAGCTGGGCTGAAGAACTGGGGATGGACAAACTCGGTGCAAGCCGCAGAGTCAATTCCAACCTCCTGCATGAAGGGATGGGATGACCGGAGCAGAGTTCACCCCTGTCAGAGCTCCAGGCTATACACTGATCTCATTCAACTGGGCTATTTGGCTCTTAAAAAGCCTTTTTGTTTGAAAACTGGTTATCTTAAGTACTCCAAAATTCACATGATGTCTCCTATTTCCTTAAAAAGTCATGTGTCTCATGAGAACCAAGGGTTTGATTATTCACCCCAGTTTGGGAGTCATACCAGCTCGCATCCTGCTGGGAAAGGGGCTCTCATCCAGCCCTACCCCACATGCCACCCCTCCACACGTGGGAAACCAAAAGCCCAGAGATCTGATGAGGGCGTTAAAGGTCACCCACTCTACACTTGTGTGCAGTGCTGCACAGCTCCTTGAAGAAGGGACACTCCTGCAGGGGTCACACAGCTACACTCCATCCACAAGGCTATGGAGGAGGCACCATCCCAGCTTAAAACCACTTCTGTTTAAGCGTAGACACTTCCACACGGATACATACACTGGAACAGCTCCTGTTGCCTCCAGAGGTGTCTGGTGCCGTTTGAGAGACCCTTGAGCATCCAAGACACCTGGACAGGGCAGGTGAACATCCCCTAGGAGCTTGCCTCAGCCCAGCTTCTACCTTCTACTCCGGAAGGACCTCTAAGATGGCACTGGACACCTTCATATAGACAATGGGTCTCTTCACCCAGAAGGTACCAGAAACCGATAAGCAACTTTTTAGAAATCAGTGGTTAAAAGGAGGAGGGAGGGAATCGACAGCAGGAATAGGCCCAAAGGGTTTGTTGGGGTGGGAGTGAGAACAGCTGGATATGGCAGAATAGGATGGGAGGAGAGATGGAGAAGCAAAGCACACACATCCCCACACACATGCTGTAGCCATCATGTAATAAACAACCATAATGATTTTTTCGATTATAAATACTGGGAGAAGGGGAGGGGGAAGGGAGAAGGAGCACCTTGGGAACTCAGTGGTATCTTTAAAAGACTGTAATAATAAAAAGACACCATTCGGCACAGCAAAATCTTCATTCCAGGCCTCCCTGTGAAGTACAGCTCATTTCACAATCACCTAAAAAGAAATCAAACTTCAAAAAGGAAACAAAAAAAGCAGAAAAAAAAATAATGAAGCAATTAAAATCTCTGCGTTCACCCTGCCAGAGTTAGCGCTGCTCCGAGTGGCGCAGGCAGCACGCACGCGTGCCACACCAAGCTTAAACCCCAGGTAAAACCCCAGCTCGTTCTCCCCCGTAGACATGTAGGTCCTCTCTCCCCCGTAGACATGTAGGTCAGCACTGCAGAAACCCACCCCACAGCCCAACCAGGGGTACAGCCCTTGCTCCCCTCCTTTCTTCCAGTTCCTCACCCACGTGTGTCCCCTCCTGTGCCCCCCTGCTCTCCTCCCTCTGGCCCCGCACCCTGCCTCCCGCCCGGGCACATGTTCCCACGGTGGTGGTTAATCACCAGGAACACGCGCTGATGGGCAGAGAGCTCAAGCACAGCTTGGTCCCTGCTCCAGCCACGCACCAGCTCCATCCCTACCCGGGGTAGGGGTTACACCGACCCCCACCCCCAGGTGGGGTGACAACGGGAGCTGGGCAAGGGCGTTCTCCTAATGAATGCATGAGAAGGTCCGGGATGAGACAGGATGGGTGGGGAATCGGTGGGTGAATCAACGCTATGACAGCGAGGGCTGAGAGACACTTGTACCGCCTGGAGGGATGCGGCAGCGGAGTGACTGCACACAGCTCTCAGACAGCCACGGAAATGGGTAAGTGGCCTCAAAATGCTAAATGAAGGATGATAATTACAGCAAGACGCATCCTTTTGGTTAATCAGGAAGAAAACCTGTATGTTATATCATAGCAAATTCACGGCATAGTCACGATTGCGAGCAAGAGTAGGCGATAAAACCTGACGTTAGCCCAAGAGCAGCATTCCTCCGGGACTCTCAGCGAGTCTGGGGTCCAGATCACACCAGGTTGATGAAAAGAAAAAAAAAACAAAACCAAAACCAAAACCAAAAACAAAAACAAAACAGTATTTTTCACAATGTTGCAAATATCCGTTCTAACCAGCAGTTAGTGAAATTGAACTGAGAGCCCCGGTGCAGCCTAACCCTGCTCTCATGAGCGCTCTGCTACAGCAGCTGCTTCTTCCAAGACCACAGCTTTTTTTGCATACGTAGGAGTATTAAACCCGCTTTGGCAGAATTCCTGGAGCTATACGTACTCACTCAAACTCTCCGTGTAGCAGAAACACCTAACCCGAGTCACTTGGCCCTTTAAAAGTGCCAGTGTGGACGCGCACATAGTTCACATGTTTCACGTGGACCGAATACTTCTGTATTTTGGTTATAACTTTTTAGTTTTCTCCTTCATTTTGGAACTTTTTAATCAGCAGTACAGCACCGGTTTGTGCAAAAACCGATGGCTAACTTCAAGAGTACATGGTATGTTTGGTAGGGTCAGAGAGAAACAGGCACCACACCCCACAAGGAGGACTTTTATTAAAAAGTTTCCTGTGAGTTATTCGAGCGTGCAGGAGCCTCTGTCACAAATGAGGACAGTAAAGGAATAAACAGAGAAAATAGAGGAGTCCTTTGATAAGAGATTATATCTCATTTGACCTGGAGTCCCCACCTCACCCGGGCAGATGATGGATCTCTGGGGCACTGCCAGAGCCAGCTGTAGGATTAAAACTATACATATTTTTATTCTCACGGCAGCCATCGAGGCACTGAAAAGGCGCTAAGTGCCACAGTCTCTCTTTTACAGGACGGTGGGCAGCTATGAAGGGCCCAACTTCTCGCCCAGAGGGTTTGCAGCTCAGGCATCCAACCTGCGAGTCTGGGTCTGAAGAAAGCTCCTGTCCCTCGTGGCACCACAGGATCGATGGAAACCCCCAGTGGCAGAGCCGGGCTGGCTGTCAGAGAGAAAGTCAGCAGGTAGCAAGCAGGGGATGCCATGGAAATAGGTGGGCTCTGCCCTCCCGGTGCCTCTTCCCTCTTGTCCCCAGAGGGAGCAGCAGCAGCTGCCCGTCTGTGCGCTCCGGGGAGCCGTGATACCCTTCTCTCCGTCGTGCCAGGGCAAACCCCATTCTGTGCTTATTTAAGGTCACGGAGGTTGAGGGATCATGCACTGCAAACCAGTGTTAGTCACTGCGAGTGAGTTGTCCTGAGTTAACCACACGGGTAAGTGAATCACAGAAACGCAGGAGAGTCTCCCCCTGGGCAAGGAGAAAAAAAAAACAAAAACCAAAAAACTAACGAAAAAAGTGGTTATTCAGGTGAGTGCTTTGAGAAATACCTGCCTAGTCCACAAGCCCTGAGACTGGTGGGCTAAAATTGTTGAACAGTGAAAGCACCAGTGAGTATTACAGCAAAAGACCTCATTAAGGGAGAGCGAGTCAGTCTTTTCTTGTGGGCGACGGCCATGTAACTCCAGCCAAACCCCACGGAGGCTAATGGGAAACCCCTCCGTAGATTTTGATCCACCAGCCCCCAAAATCCAGTTCTGAGGCTCTCTGTAATGAGCGTGCAGGATCCTACAGGGCCCTCACACGCAGCATCAAAGAAACGCAGCTGGTTTTGTTACAGCTGTTTACGAAAACTATCACAGAAGTGGCACGCCACTGCCAGCTGGGCTTTTGCCAAAGGAAGCTCTGCTCAACTAGGTCGAGAAATACTTGGTTAGTAGCACAGATACGTTTATATATGGTTTTCGGTGTCCACCCAGAAATTCTCGTGAGCAGGACACAGGGAAAGGGGATGGGGGAGAAGAAAAAAAGCCACCAAATGCTTGGGAGAGGCAGCCAAGTTGATTCAGTTGGTATCTATAAAGCCAACGCTGCAGCTACACTGACACTTGGACCATTAAATATCGCATTGTTTAAGATGAAAAAAAAAAACCAACCAACAAAACCCTCAGAGTTTTTGCAAGCAGGCCTATTCTTGTCCAAATAAGCACGGTCATCCCTTCCATCCGAGCATTACATGGGAGAGAAGAAGGGAGATCGGAGCAGGCATTCCCTCAGGCTACCGGCATGCTCCACGCCTTGGGGTGGGCCGGGGGGGGGGGAGCCTCCTTTGGTCTCTGGCTTCCTGGGAGTGGGAGCCAGGAGGCAGATGGAGTTGCTCAGAGATTTCTGACTCATCGCAAAGGCGGCCGGACAGAACAAGCAAAATCAGATATCACTGTGCAAGCGTACTGGTGGGTTCAGGTGATCCTGCTATAAATCACAGCCGGCATTTGGAAGGGTCAGAATCCATTATTTCTACATCAGTGCAAAAAGGACGCCCAAAACAAACTGCAGAGGATTCGCCAAGGCATGGGAGGAGGCGGGAAGAGAGTTAAGTGTATTCAGTGCCACCACCCTGAAGAAAGAGTGACGGCCTCGGGAATCGGGGACCGCAGCCTCTGGGCTCCCAGAGGATGAGCCAGCGCAGTGACTGGATGCCAAATGTTGCACGCTGGCAGATGAGCTTTGGTAACCCAAGGTTGAAGGTCCAGGCTGCTTCCTCTGCAGACTTGTTCTTCCACTCCGTATTGACTTAACGAATGGGCGGATTGCTCTTTTGTCACTTCATGGAGTTAGAAAGAGGAGGATGTGGCGTGAGCCATGGGTCATAGAAACACTGGCCAGAGGGGCTTTATAAGGGGAAGAAGTCGAGAAACTCCAGGCTAGCAGTGAATGAAACTTTGGAAACCTTTCTGGTCTCCGCAGTCTCCAAATAGACCTCCAGCCACATCATCCTAACCTCCTCCTGGCCCTCTCAGGACAAACAATCCTTCCTCTTCCATCCCCAGGTTTTAAGCCACTGATCAAGACCTCTCGTTGCCAGCTCACTGTTCTGAGACACCATCCATGGGAAAAACCCAGACACCAAAGGGAACATCAGTGACGGTACTTCAAGCCCTTACCAGACACCATCGCTTGGTTCGGGTGCATCTCCCACTTCACTCCAACCGGTTTCTGGGGCAGACTTAATCTGAACGCATTTAACTGAATGTATTTAACGTCCCGTATTTAACTGCCACGTGCATCTGAAGGCACCCTCTTTCCTCTCTGTCCCGTTCAGCAATCGCCACACAGATTCGGGGCTTTCACTCCAAGCCTCGTCTACACGTTGCAGCTGAGAAGTGAAACACAAGGAGTTGTGGGTTTCCCGGTTTTATAATCTGCCTTTAGTTAACTGAACTACTGAATAGGGGGGAAAAAAAAAGAGTTTTCTCTCTGGCACAAAAGCAGCAACTGAGAAAACAGCAAACATCAGGAGGGAAGCCAACTACCCGACACTAACCAGAGATAGCATCCCACTGGCAGTGAGCTGTCACCTCCACGACCCCAGTAGGCAGGCAGCTGCCTGTATGCTTAAGGCAATCTCAATATTTGCATATCCTCTAACCTCCTACCATGTATTAGGGAATATACTCCCCTTCTCCATCCCAAGGTGTCAGGCTGTAACATCCTCAAAAAGTTCGTCACCAAGTGAAGTCACTGAGATGTGATGTGTGAACCTACCCAGCTTGGTGCCACAGGTACGATCCAGCCCTTGGTAAGGAACTTGGAATGGAATCAGCTTTTTCTAACCCCACTCCATCTGGTCACAGTCCGTTAATAAACCATCTAAGGACAGACGGCACCAGAGTTCAGGAGAAGAGGCAGTCATCTGCTCTGCAGGCTCCAACGCTACCGGTGGGCAAATGGGAGGTGGGGGCACACGGTGACAGTGGCCGCATCCTCACACACTGCTGTGGGTAGGTCCGACACCTGGAAAGCCAGGCGGGCAGCTCCTGCTGCTGCGTGATGCTCACATTCATTAGGGGATGAGGAACGATGGCTTCTGCTGCAGAACGCAGTGAAGAATGGTGGCGGTTGCCCAAAAGCAGCAGTTGCCATCCCTGCTCCCCCCATTGCCTCTGGTGGTGGCGGAAGCAGCGGGCTGGATTCCTCCCCCGGCTGCGTTTCCCCTCTTCCCATGGCAGGACACAGTTCAAACCAGCCCCTTATCCCGGGGGAGCCTGAGTTCAATTGGGCTACGCTGCTGGAAGCCCTTGATCCAGTTCTGGGAAATCCCCACAGCTCCACTGTGCTGGGCAGAGGCAACCAACTCCTATCGCCCCCTGAGCTCAGGCCTGCCAAGAAGCTCCTTTCCATACAAGTCTCATCTGGCTTTTCAGCATGGAGCTCTTTTGACTGAAACCACAATACTTCGCATGCTTCAATGATCAAGCAGAGGGCACGGGAATGTCACTGAAAACACTTGGCTTCCAAACGCAGCATTGTTCTCCCCGTACCCCATTCACAGATCCTGACCAGAACATCCTGAACGAGCTCTGACTGTTTTCCAGCAAACCCAGCGAGAAGCGCTGCAGCACCATTTGATCCACCACCTCTCCGAACGCGCACGCGCCCACGCTTGCGTGACACCCAGACGTCGCGCAGCCCCACCGGTGCCTCGCCACTGCTCCCAGTGGAGGTGTTTCTTCCCTCTTCCTTGGCTGCAGGGGTCCATCAGATGCAGCCTTGGCCAAACCGGCCTCTGCTACGCCGAGATCAGCTGGGAAGAGTGACCGTGCCTGGCGTGCATTTCCCGATTCCCAGGGATGCCATTGCAGCTGGGTGTCACAACCTGCCTGCCAAGCCCAGGTGACATTTTCAGCCTCACGCTCTGCAGGCCCCTGCACCAAGCATCTCTGTCCCAAGCCTCATCCCCAAAGCCTCATCTCCGATGTTCTGATGGCATCAGGTTCAAGACATAGCTCGGAAAGGCCACTCTCCTCCCATCCGTCCCTCAGTGGCACCCTGCTCTCCCACCCGGGAGCTGCTGCTCCAGCACAGCCACCCGTGTGCCCCCATGACTCCTTTCCCCTCCCCGCCTCGCCGTTCCGCCTGGCCACCTCGCGCGCCAGCGTCCGTCTTGGCTGCGGGACCCCATGGGTGCCATCTTCTCCCCAACAGCCCCGTCACGGGGAGAAGAACATGGTGGCCACGGCTTACCTGAGGGAGAGGCGTCATGGTAGGAGTCATCCCTAGGAAGGCTGCATGAGTAATTTAAGAGAGAGGGAAAGAAAGCAAGCTAATTAAAGACACGTGATAAAATCACAACAGTTTTAGCCACATTGAATATCCAATTAGGTCTATTAAGCCTTTGGGCTACAGCTGTGGGAAGGGATCCTGGATCCGGCACAGATGGGTCAACACCCACCAGGAGCCTCCTGAGTGCCCAGGAAGCACCGGTTACGGCTCTTTTTTGGGTACCCCCCTCCCCAGCAGTCCCGGGGCAGCACAGCCCCATGCTCGGCCACATCCCTCATCCCTCCAGCCGCCCCACAGGCACGCGGTGCCCATCGGCCACGCACGTGCTCCTCCAGCTCCCAGCAGTGCCACTAATTCTTTAAAACTGCCTTTTATTTATTTTTTTTTTTATATAATGTTTGCGCGCCCATTCAGTCGCATTGTTTATAGCCAACACTTCACCGGGCGCTGGCACACACACAGGAGAGGAAAAAAAAAAAGAAAAAGACGACTGAATTGACTGGAAGCGAACAGGAACTCCAGCCCTGACCCTGTAAAGGGGGTAATAAAATNAAAGGGGGTAATAAAATTCCGCCTTTTTTTTTTTTTTTTGCCCGCCTCATTTTTGCGATCTACGGTGAGACGTGCAGAGACCGACCCGCGGCAGCGCTGAAGAGCGCTGAACTTGCTTTTAACTCCAGCAGAAAGGGTGATTCTGCAGGAGGGCGCTGCTTGGAAAGCAGCATTTTTTTACTTCTTTT
>RSEF01000003.1:109686530-109715204 GCA_003993805.1 Himantopus leucocephalus
GCCTTCCCGGGGCTGCGGGCGGCCCGTGGGCCTCGGGCAGCTCGGTGTCCCCGCGGCGGTGGCCGCCAGGTGTCATCCGCCACTCGGGGATGGCTCTCCCACCGCTCCCCGCCTCTGCCCTGCCCGCCGAGGGGCTTCTCCACGGAAATGCGGCCCCNCCGAGGGGCTTCTCCACGGAAATGCGGCCCCGCAGCCTGGTAAAAGTGTGCTTTGTGTGCTGGGGGGGGGGGGCCTGGGCTCTGCGTGGGGTTAGGGAGTGTGGGATGAGGAGACCTCGCGGCCACCTCTCGAGGGGACACAAAGCCCCAGTGGCCATCCCTTTCTCCTCTGGCGAGGGACGCTCGCTCCCCGTGTGCGCTCGTGTCACTCGTGGGGCCTTCTGCTTTGGGTGGGTTAGGAGGACAACGTGGCCCGTGGGGCTTGGCGTGAGCGGGCAGGATCAGCGAAGTCAAAACTGGCGGGTTTGTTCCTTTCTGAAAGGGAATAATTGATTTGAAACTTGTCTGGGGAGGGACTGCAGCAGCAGTTGGAGAAGGAGGGACAGAGCAAAGTGCACGGCAGGATCCAAACTGCTCCAAATACCTCCGGTTTCGCTGTGCCGTTCTGTCTGTGAACTCTGCCTGTGGCTCTGGACACGTCCCCTTCTAGCCCACATGGGAGTGAGTAGCTATGACATGGCTAAAAATGACAGGCGTGTGAGCGTAATCAGCGCTGCTTCGTGGGGAGAGGGCTCCGCTCGTAACTTCTGAACAAGCCTTCTACTGAATAAAGTGGAAAAACTGCAGTTAATTTGCAGCCTCTGTAGTGCATTTGGGTAAAATTTCCCTGTTGTAAATGTTCCTTACTAGAAACGGTAAATGAAGTAAGTGCTTGTGCGGAGTTCTGCTGTGCGTGAGAGACACGCGGGCCTGGATGACGCTTCAGATCGAGGGGTTTCCTGAGTGAACACACGGAGGAGCAGAAGTCCTCGCGGCTCTCCGTGGTGACTCAGCGCTGAGGCCGTTTCCCTCCCTGGTGATCGCAGTGGCCTTTTNCCTTTTTTTTTTTTTTTTTTTCCCATGTCGAAATGTCAGTGACACAGACTAAGCTGCCTTTCCCACCTGTCTGGAATAATTATGTTTTTGCATCAAGTGGCAGGAAGCCTCTTGTGTTGGGCACAGAAGGCAGAGTGACCTTACGCAGTCCTTTGCACGTGGCAGACCGCAGCGCCGTGGTTGCGTTGGGTTCTCGGTGGTCTGATTATTGAAAAGCGCGCCACTGCTGCTGGCGCGTCACTTCACCCTTGGCTATTGCTGCGTGCCTTGACTCTTACGTTGTCATAGAAGTAATGAGCAGGAACAAGAAAGTGGCCAAAGAAAACAGCTGTTTTCTTTCTGAGTGCTCTTACCCTCAGGAATGGTTGGGGAGGTTCCTATTCTTCTTCAAGGTGACACTTTATTGCTCAGAGCGCCTTGTTTGACGGTAATTGCCCTCTCTTGTTACGATGGGGGCATTGATCTTGAAATGAGAAGGGTGATGCGTCTTAATGGACTAACCTAGTTATTCTCTCAGATGGAGACTTCTGCATGGTGTAACCCTGCCGCGAAGCCAACTCGGCCCAGATGCGAAGCCTGCTGCAGGAGGGCAGGGGCCAAGCCAGCCTGTGTCGTGAGGGAAACCAGGGTTTGGGTTGTTTCATCTGGTGTAGGTGCACGCGGGCGGTTAACACAAGCTTAGCAGAGCAGGCAGAGCCTTTTTCCAAGGGTGATGTCATTCCTATCTGGACGTAAACTAATTAGAAGAAATTAGGTAGTCCAGCTTGCTTATTAAACATGTAGGCAGGGGATAACGAGGAAACACTTTCTTCTATAATACGTGCAGAGCAGCGTCACATTATTTATCGAGCACTATAAACAGCACTTCTCCATCCAAACGCTCACTCGCTGGTGGCTACCTCCCAGTAAAATGAGGACTCTATTGTATCTGGTCAACTCTGATTACAGCAGAGACAAATAAGCTGTGGTTTGTATCCCGTAAGGGGGCTCTGGTGCAAGTTTGCAGTCTTTTGTTCCAGGTTTCTCTCGGTTTCAAGTGGCTGGAAGAGCTAACATTTTTAATGGCAGCGCTCTGAAACTTCTGGAAATCAAACGATCCTCTCTAACAACCCGAGACAAGTTACAGCAAGTGCAAGAAACCTGTAAGCCTTCTAAAATTAAGCTAGTGCACTAACCTGAAATGTAGGCTGCTGTTTTAGCAGCAAAATTGGTCCATTTTAAGTATGTGTTTTGCATTGCTAGTGCTTCGGTGTCTCCAGGTGGCCTACGTAGTAGCACTTCGTCCTAACCTTGTTTGAAGTGGCTCTTGCATCCAAGAACCATACTAACGCCTCTGAGAGGGACGTTCCACACTTGTTTGTGTCATCTGGCACCTAGGGAGATGGGATTTTAGTAGGGCCTGCTACAGGGAGGAGGGAACTTCATGGGAGAGGGAAGATAGGACCCCATTCCTGAGGAGGTGCTGTCAGTGATAAAATTGCAGTGCTTCAGCATTGCAGCGTTGGTATTTTCGTCTTAGATGTCTCCTACTCTTTATTAACTCAGAGCTATTAATGCAGCACTCCAGGACAACTGGGGACTGATGTGCTTGCTGAGACATAGGGTACTTCAAATGGCACTAGTCCCTCAGGACAATGTTTGGTTGATGTTAAGGCACCTAAATGTAGGTGTCTCTGTGTGTGCTAGGTGCCTAATCTCTCATTAGAGCCATGGAGATGTAATCAGTGGAGCCAAAGAGAGTGATTATCTGACCAGCCCCTGCACGTCTACTTCAAGGTGAGTTGCTTTGTCGGGGCTTTGACTACGTCTCATTTTGCCGATGAGGGGAGCATAGACACCTTTACTTTTGTGTCTTTATCTGAGAGCAATTTAGCTCAAAGCGACAGTCATTTTATTTGTGAAGCTTTTATGGTAACTCTCTCCATAAACAGACTGGACAGGTGCTGTTTCAGTGCCAAGAGAACCAGCAAAGCAGTGGGAAACATCAGCTTTCAGCCAGAACAGCAGCTCTCTTGTCCTAGTGCGACTGGATCTGCGTCTCCAAACAAACAACACTGTAGTCTTGCTCTGCTAAAGGCTGTGGAAGACGTTGAGGAGTACAGTTGGGTGTTGGGTACATCAGTGTTCTGAAGTGGGGAATATGAGCAGAAACGTAAGTGGATGTATCTATCTGGGGGGGGATTGTGAGCTGTTGGGGAGGCATCAGGGTATTTTAGTGTTTAAAGGCACTATTTTATTTGTGGTTAGAAGTGAGGAACCTTTGTTACTCCTTAGACTTTGATACGGGCAGTGAACTTGCAAAGTGGAAGTTGTTTTGACCAACAGTGCAAGGACTTCTGGTGTTTCTTGTAGGTTCGCTTCTCTTCTGAGCTGAGGAGATACTCTGAAATGCAGAAAGCATGTGGTGTCTCCTTAGGAGTGTCAATTTTGTTAAGAGGTCTCTAAGTTAGAGATGACTAGCATACTTCACTTGAACTACTGCTCTGCTAGGCTACTGGTGTACCGCAGAAATGAGCTTTATCTGGCCTGGCTAGAAACCTGGGATAGTGAGCTTTCTACTGTGGAGATGCTGGTGGAAAAGTTACTGCACTGTGAAGCCTTACCTCAAGGTGAGATAACATTTGGACCTCCTACAAGCAACTCTTGTGGAGCAACATCTGCTAATGTGGTGGTTTCCCAACCTCTCAGTTTCTCAAGCAGTGCTTGGCTGCAGCTGACATTCTGGGTCTTGTGGAACCGGCATGGGTCCAACGGAGTCTGTTAGCTTGGGCTCCTTGCCATGCTTGACTGTAATGTTTGTATCTCACCGCTGAGACCAGTCTCACCAGTGAGGCTTGCTTTGCTGGATGGGAACCAGTGCGTTAGTTGGATTTGGATGGAGTTGGTAATAGAACTTCCCGTTGAGTCACTGGAGCTGCAGTTACAACTGAGTCATGGAGGTGTTGTAAGTCATGGCTTTCTCTTCTAGGCTTCTAGTTTGAAACTCCTCTGGATATTGATCAGTTGAAGAGCTCTCGCCACTTCAGTTATGCGTCTTGCTGCTGTGCCCTCTGGCACAACTATCTTCTCCATAGCCCTTGTTTTTGCAATATGGTTCTCTTTACGTCCACTCACTTTGCCTCTTAGTGTTCAGGGCTTTTCTAACAACTGGAAGGTCTTCAAGATTACTATTGCGGAATGACTCCTGACTAAATCAGAGGCACTGATAAAAGATGGGGAACTGGCTGTCAACCAGCTTAAAATACCCATGGGTATCTTGCCTTTCATGGAGGCTCTGTGTTCTTGTCATACTCCACCCTGGAACTTCTCTGCACTGCCTGTGCAGTAATGACAATGTCTTGTATGCCAGTCATGGACACAAAGGCTGGCGGTCTCGATTTTGGGCTGTAGGCAGTCCCAGGCACACACTCCTGTCAACCAGCCTTCCGCAAAGTACAGCGACAACTTCTCTGAGTGCCCTGGCTCCATCACCAGCACGTACACGAGCCATAGCTAGAGACCGTGGGTTGCTCTTTGTCTGCCTCTGCCACGTGATGAGGAGCTTATTGCCTCTTAAATGGAAGGAAACTTGAACCCCATTCCAGTTGTAAGGGGAGCGTGCCGAATGCTTTCTGGGCAGCACTGCAGACCATGACTGTCCTGCGCTGTACACAGGAAAGCTCTTCTAATTAGTTTCTAATGCTGGTGGCAGTACACATCCTGGTCAGAGCCAGTCGGCAGCTCCAGTCCACCCCTTGCATCTAGGGGTTATTAGACGAGCAGACTATATATTGAAGCCAGAGGTGGGCAGGGGAGAGTGGAGCCAGTCTACCATCTGGAGAGCAAGCAGTGATTAACGTAACGATTTCCAGATGAGAGCTCTTGTGAAGCTCCGTGTCGTAGCAGCGGTGCTGCTGTGGCTGTGTTGGGAGGGAGCCTTTGTACATCCCCTGGGGATGAGAGCTGGCAGCTAGAGTGCTACAGGAAGAGACTACCTGGCTCTTTCCTGTCCCAAAACAGGACCCTGTTGCTGCCTTATTGTATGCTGGGAGAGCAGTGGAGCGGAGAAATATAAATACAGGTATGCATATATTTATATATAGAGAGATCTATCCCTGTCATGTGCTGTTTGTTGACCAGCTCACAGCAGGATTTGGAGGCTGTATGCCTTGACCCCGGGATGGTGATCTGGGAGATTTGATGCCTGCACCCTGCACAACCCCGGGAGCTCAGAGCAGCCTGTCTATCTACCAAAACATCAGTCTTGGGTAAGAGCATCTCTGCAGAAGAGAGAACCTGTTATCCCATTGACCAGCTAATAGGTACCTTCTTTAGGGACCGAGCCCATGCTTTGTTTGGTCAAGAAGCTGAGGGGTAAGAGGAGCAAAAGCCCAAACTAGAGGAACTACAAAGCCTGCTTGAATTCGTATCTGACACAAACGCTAATATATGGGATATTTTTCACTGCCCTGCTGTGCTCTGTGCTTATGAAACTGTAATAGAGACTCTCGCACCGGCAGGTTTGATGGCCAACTGAGATTTGTCCACCTCACTGGCTCTAACAGGGTGTAAGTGGCACCTACGTGCAGTGGAAAAGCAGTAGCGAGGCTTGCATCGAAACTTGCCTAACAGCCTGCAGCTAGACAGCTTTGACTTCTAAATCTCTTTCTGTCCTAACGGAGGAATCATCTAGATCCTGACTACTTTCCCATCGGTGAACAAAGCACCTAACAAAAGAGGCTGACTCTGGCATGTCTGGGCAGTGGCAAAGGAGTGCTCTGCTATCGTGCGCTTACATCAACTGAGTCATGGCCTCGCCGAGGAAAGCTGCTGGCTTAATCCTCCAGCAGCATCGGCTCCGCTCTGAAGCACGTTTAACTTGCGAAAAAGTTCCTCAGTCTGCATCTGTAGTCGCACGGAGCTGGGAAACGGTGCTGAGCTTCTTGCTACAGAAGCTGGAAGATGCAATTGTGAATAATTAGAAGTTATTAGGGTAGTAGCTGAAAAGCGCTAAGTGCTCAGTATGCCCCCGCCTCCCCAGCGTGCAGCCAAAAGGGGTTAAAAAGATCCACCAAATCTCCTTACGCTGATTCTAGTAAGTAAAACAGGCTGGACGCCAGTTGTTCTGTGGCCAACTTGATTGCTAGAGTCCCAATTGTATAGCCAAACTTATTTTCTGATCTGTCCTTTAACACTCCCCCACCACCAGATTGCCTGCTGGGGAACCTTCCCGTGCGTTATTTGGGGGCATACCAGTTGGCAAGGCTGGAAACTGTGCCAGAGATCGTTCTCATAATTTGATGGTATAGATTGTGTTCCAGTGCCGGGGGATGTTCCCTGATGTTGTTTAATTTACCAGTATGGATGTAGCCAGTGGGTCTCTGGCAGCAGGCCCAGAATGTGATGAAATTGTGAAAACTGCAGTATCCAGTACAAGAAAGTGAAAGTTCGTAATAGGAGATCATGACGCTCTCATTGAAAAATGAACCTTTTTGGGTGCTTCAGAAGGACGAGCGACTACTGTTGCATGAGAAATCCTGTGTAATCAATCAGCTGAGGTTTGCGAGGGGAGTACCACAAACCTGGAAGAGCAAAGCACTCAGTGCAGTAGCGGTGGTGCTGGCACGTGCCAGTGATTCAGCCTCTGCTTTCAGAATTGACCCATAAGGTGGTCCTTCAGCATTTTGGGCTCTGCTTTCTATAGAGGTATATTGTGCTGACTTGACTTGGCTGTCAGTGAGCAGACCCAGAAGTTTATTCATATATGTAAATTCTTTAACTTAGTGATGTTTGAACAGTGTTCTACAAGTTGGAAGTGCTGATATGTAGCATCTAGCTATCCTGATGGTACTCCTTGCCAAAAACCTGTCTGAACTAAAGGACATGTTGTGCTAGGAGTAACTTGGTACTAAAACACCTCACCTTGCCTTGCAGTTTTTAGTAGTTTTACTGACTTGTCATAAATGCCCGGCAGTCCATCAGAGGTGGCATTAGTGAAGTCTCATGTCTCTTCACAGTATAGATGTGTAAAACGCAGGGATGTCCAAGCCGCAACTTAATTCTTACAGCTGCCCATATGAGGCAGGAGAGCATCTAGACTCCACAAATGTGGTAGTATCTCCCCCTAAACTCTGACCTCCTCAGTTGATTTGGTGACTGCTCCGAAACAAGGCCATGGGGAAGATGGATGAACACGCTGTATACCCAAAAATGAGGGCACGAGGTAGCTGAAGCTAATGTCTCTTACAGTGAGACTTGGATAACAGCTTGGATAAGGGAAGCCCTCTGATTTATCCTGCCTTTCTAACAGTCCCTCGTTCAGGGCTCGGCTGTACAGATGTCGTACTAAACAGTGCAGCTGAGTGACTCTAGGTCAGAGTCAATTAGTTGAATCCATTTGGTGTTTGGTCAAGAAATGCCTAATGTTCACTTCTGAAATGAGTAGAACTACAGGTGACTGGAGTGGAATTGCAGCAGCAGCTTTTTTTATGACTGTTTCTGAGGGGAGGTTTTCATTTGATGCTTCGGCTTTGAAATGATACTTCAACACCCTCATGACTCAGCTTGGAAGTACACCAGCCACCTTCCATAATCTCACTGAGGTGTTGCACAATTTAACTGCAAACGGGGCAGTAGTGAGCAACTGCTGTCAGAACTTTGTCTTCCATGGAGGATTAACAACGCTTTTGTAAACCTGAACACAGAAGACCATTAGCGTCCTAGGAAGAGGTGCTGAGAGCTTGAGCTCCGCACCATTTTGTATGGGTAGATCACTTGCTGTATGCTCCCGTGGTTATGAGCACGCATGTTTCTCAAAGGGAGTTCATGCAGTCTGAACTGTGTTCTACGTTAGAGTAATTTTGTGAAATGTGGTCCAGCCTGTGCCCAAAGACCACCTGGCTTACTGCTGTTTGTTACAAGGAGACTAGTAGTACCCCAAACACATCCTGCTTTTCTTCGGCACCTGCACTCAGGAGCTGCTGAGACTATGTGGAAGGAAGGGGTGATGCTGAAAGTGCCTCTTTGAGAAGACTGTTGGGATGGGGGAACAGGGTATTCCTGATCTGAGATGTGGCTCCTGCATCTGGCGGAGATGTTTCGGTCCTTTTGTGCGTGGCTTAGTCATGGTGGTGTAACTGCATCTGTTTGCCAGGGGTGACTTCTGCATTATAAACAATCTAGGCTTAGTCAACCCTGAGATCCTGCGGATAAACCAGACCTGATAGTATGCCTCATAATGTAGGGAGAGACTTGATTTCTTCACATCCATGCTGGTTTAGTTGAAACTGGAAATGATGAGGCATAGGAGCACATGCAAAAAGTACACTTAGCCGTGCGTGGTGGTGTAAGACCTGCCAAGGCGCAGGAACTGCCCTGCATTGGATCAGAAACAAAATCTAAAGCCGCTTGCGTGGTCTGTGTGAGTGCAGCAACTGGCTGCTGGTGGAAACTCACAAGTTCCTTCTTAACAGACCAGCGGCTGACTGGTGCGAGTCCTGCTGTGCAAGAGCAGAGTTCTTCGAACTGGTTAGAGCTTAGCAGTAGGGAGCGTGACCATATCAGAAGGGAGCTGCTGACTGCCGACGGTTGGCTCATTTTGCTGCCCAAGTCTAACTCGATTCTGCAGCTCCTGTGCAAATAGCCAACATCTTCCGTAGCAGACTGACCAAGGGATCAGGTTGTGGGGTGTGACCGGTCTTGCCATCTGGTGTGCACATGTGAGACGGAGACTGGGACAGTGTCTGTTCAAGCCAGGCGGCTCTTTCTGGATGCTTCCAGTTCCCTGATCAATCAATCAGCTCTTCAATGGGGGGGCGTGCCTGAAAAGAGGTGATGGTGGTGGTGTAACTACAAAGCTGGGTATGAGATTTATAATGAAATACAGCGTTCAAAGGTAACAGATGTCTGGGATGCGTGCATGGGAAATACAGATTGTTAGGAAAAAACTTCTCACAAGTATTGGAGACTTCGTCGTGCCTCCTTCTGGAGAAAACGTGGCGTTTACAAAAGGCCCTGTCTTGGATGGTTGACTCTCAGGCTGGCCGTCATGATATGATAGGACTTGATGTATGTCCTGTAGGGTGAACTACGCGCAGATCAGCCGGGGAGCTAAAGCAGAGTTTGGCAGCAGCGGGCCTTGCAGCTGGCAGGTGTTTGTGCCACTGAAGTGTCAGCAAATAGGAAGTAATTTTTGTTGTCCGGTGCATAGGCAGTTGCTATAGGATATAGCCCCTTGCTATAGGATATATCCTCCTATAAAACCTGAAGTCTGGGTGGTTCCACTGTAACTTTATGTAACTAATCAGAATACCTTGTCAGCTGTTTTGGTTTTGTACGGCTATTTGTAGTTTGAAGTAGCCTCATTAAGTTTACCAACTAACCTGCTGTAGCTGAGACCTTTAGGGTTGTGACTTTGTCTTTCTGCTGAGGTTTAAATAACCTCCTAGCTGCTAGGAACCAGAAGTACTGCCGGTAAACCCTTAGTTCGATGACACACTAGGGATTTTTATCTGAAACTTGTATTTCACTGACCTAGCGTAGCACTGCAAGCAGTTTGCTCAAATTAGAAACATACACGTGTATCACGAATAGAGTGAAAATGCTTCTGTGATCCTTCAAGAAGATCTTGCAGCTTTGTCTCCTGGCTTCTTGGCATATCGCGCACTAGGTAATTGCTGGGGTTCAAGGAGGAGAAAAGGGAAACTCCCAAGACTGAAGGGTCTTCTCCTAGCCATGTGCCTGGATACAGAAGGCTGTTACACTTACTCTTGGCTGGTAACAGTTCCTAGAGGCAGAAGTATTCCTGGCTGCATGCTGGCTTCCCTTCCTCAGGTGGAGCGGAACAGCTTCTTTCCCCCCAGAATACTGTACAGCATGGTGATGAGGTGGCTTCTGACTTCTGGGAACACATCTGCTCAGGTCAGAGCACTTGTCCAGCTGTAGTGTTGCTCGTGGTAGTTCCTGGATCACACAAAAGCTGGCATGGTGCTCGTTTGAAGTGGGTAGTAGTTCCAGCAGCCAAGTTGTATGGCATTTGTCTCCAGGAAACAGGCTTCCCTAGGTCCAGAGGCACACGTGTCTTCCTCGTGCTGCTGAGAGGCGTGGGTGATTCGTAGTGTGCCACCAGCCTAATTTGAAGACCTGAGATGCCATAGACACGTCTCTGATTTCTGAGCTGGGACTTCCTAAGCTGAATGGCTGAAAAGAGCAAGCTGTGGTCCTGTGGGACCAAAGTCCTCAAACTGCCTCTCTTGTGTCCTGAAGTTGGTGTGCTGTAGGCTTGCGCTCTGTTCTGCAGTGGTGGCCTCTGCGGAAGGAACGCACAAGGTTGAGCCTCTCGGCGTCCTGGCACATGGCCTACAGCCCCACGCTGACCAGTTGGAGCTAAGAGGCCAACTGAAAGAAGACAGTCTCAAAGCATGGAGACGCTAGCTGCTTCACAGCTCTTTGCTCAAACCCACTCATGGACTACATTCTTTAGTCTCAGGGCTGTAATGCTAACTGGTCTGCTTTACTGGGAGCTGGGCTGTTTCTTAGCTTTATGGGGAGAGGAGACTGGCTTCTCCAACCCGTGCATGCTGTCCAGGAGCAATCAGGCGGCCTGAAGCCCACTATTACATTTGCCAGGGAGTCTGGGTGGTTCTGTAGCGAGTTTCACTCCAGTGACAGTCCTCAGTGCTCCTCCTGTAAGACAGGGTGGGTGGGTGGCAAGAGATGGGGCAAAGAAAGGAATTTGCAGCCAGATGCAAGTGAGACTGTTTGTTCATGGCAACAGAGGTCAGCGCAGGAATGGGATTAATTGGCCGAGGATAGGGACTGGTTTTGCTGGGCCTGCTGTTGAAGACATAAGGTCAATGTGTGTGTTTGTGTTGGAGGGCAACGCTACAAAGTCCAGTCTGCATTTAAGTGGCTGTAACTGCTGATGACCGGTCGGAGGTGAGTTGCTCAACCTCACCTGCCTGAACTCCACAGCAGAGGTGCGTGTATGCTGCGGTCATCTACACGTTGTGAACTGGCCGTGTCAGAACCCGTGGTAGCCAGGGGGCATGTGGCAGCGCTACGGCAGGGGGAGGAGAAGGCAGTAGGGACCTTAGATCCTCTCACTTTTAATGTCTTCCATCAGGAGGGTCACGTTTGTCTGTGTTGCAGTTACTAGTATGCACGGGTGGTGGGGTTTGGGCTGTTAGAGTCCTTTGCTGGATGGGTTTCTATTTCATTAAGACTTTCTGACCTGCAGCACAGTCCCCTCTTTTAACCTTACTTTGTCAGGGTTCCTGGGATGGGCAGCCCACCGCTGGCTGTGGCTGAAACTAAGCAATTCCCCATCTGCGCTTCTCTAAACACGCAGAACTGGCTGTCGCTCGAAGACTGAATCTTCTCTGCTGGTTTTGCTACACTAGAAAGTAAGAAGTGCTGGTGACTTGAAGTCAGAGGGTTTTAAGATAAGTTAGGTTTGTCTGGTCTCAGCTTATGTAGCTCACTGCGTGTGTCTCAAGCCAGCTGAAATAGTTTGAAATTAATTCCCCAGGATGAACTGGTTAGCTATGGCCTCACTGAGCTGCACCTACTTTGCACAACTCTTTGAGTTTATATGTTGACTGTGGCTTTCTCATGCTATCTGAAGAAATGGATGCCTGAACTATCAAGTATGTTAAAGAGCTGCAGGGAACGCTCTTTAAAGAAAAGCAGTTGTAGTGTAAAACTGAACTGGCTTCTCCTCATGAGGTTCGCTGCAGGGAAACGAGATTTCTGATTAGACTGCGTCTTCACAACAGAGGCTGCCTTGAATGTGGGTGACAAAAGGTACCCCGCTTTTGGCCGTATGGCGCAGCTCAGCTCTTCTGCATGAGAACGGACGTGGTGCTCTGCCCGCTCCCGGCAGCGCGCACAAGTGATGTGTTGTCACTGATTCTGTGTGTGTTGCGTGGCCACAGGCTTCCCCGGCTGTGGTGTCCGTAAACCTGTCGGCCTCCTGCGACCCCTGCCTTTGCCCAGCCCTCTCTGCTGAAGGACATGCAACATACTCCTTGTCCAGCACTAAGCAGCAATCGCACCAGACCTCCTGTAAGGTTCAGGTGGCTCAAGACAAAAGCAGTAGTACTGCTTTTTTGAATAAGGCATCTATTTATCCTTTGCTCCTGTGTTTAGGAGGTCAGGGAGGACTTAAAAGCAATGTTGTGAGACTTAAGAACAAACCGTGTCCATTGTGAACAAGCAAACTCTCTGCAGAAGAGAACTCTGCCTACAAACCTTCTCCTCGCTCCTTTTTGTATAAACCTGCGTGGCCCATTGAGTCAGCCTCTGGTTTGCATGTCGCCTGCCGTCCGAGGGTGGTGATGCGCGTTTCCATAATGCATGGTGGTGGCAGGGAATTTTACTGCCCCTCTGCCGCAGGGCGGGTGAATGTGTGTCAGCATCCCGGGAACCCAGGCTGTGATTCTCCACGAATTGTTTAAGCAGCCCCGGCTGCCATGCTCCGGCCTGTGCCAACACAAACACTTGTGCATTCATGCACCGAGCAGGACTGGGGAACTGGTCCTGCTGGAAAATTCTTTGCATGATGTTTTCTCCTCTTTTTATTTATTTATTTAGTTTTTTTAAACCAGACCAGTTCCCTGATCTAGTTCACCATGAGACTGCACGAACAGCTACGCAGGGGATGGTCCTGGAAGCGTGAAGGGACACGCTGTTGTGGGAGGTGGTAGTTTAAAGGGCCCCGCTGCAGAATGTGAAACCCAACCTGATGGGGACAGGCTGGTTCGTTTTCGCTCTTGGCATGGTGATCGCCTGTGTTTCAGCCCCACTTAATTAAAAAAAGTTGCCCTGGCACAGTAAGGAGAAAATGTAACGCTGATTGGGCTATAGTGTGGTACTTCTCAGGTGAGCATCTAGAAGTATCAGGACTGTCGCTGCTGTGTGTATGGAGTAGCTGGATGCTCTTCTTCCTTGGCCACTGCATCTTGTTCAAGGGATCAGGGTATGCTTCTACTGCTGTGCCTGCACAGCTTGACAGAAAAGGAGGATCAAAGCTTAGTGGATGGTGGGCAGAGTTTACACTCTGTTTTGGTCTGCCCTTAGTGGAATAGATCCTAAAAGCTCTCATCCTATTTTGAGTAGGAGTTGGAAGGTGTTTCACTGCCTCAAGAACCGAGTGCCAAGAGGTATCTACTGTGTGATGATCAAGTGGTTCATGCTTCAAACAAAAGCAACCGCTGTTGCAGCGAGGACCTTTCCCTCAAAGATAGTCCCCTTCTCAAATCACCAGCCAAAAATAGAAGAGGAGGCCAGTAAGAACTCAGTTAACCAAGATTTTCCACATTTCTTTATAGTAATAATGATCTGCTAGAGAAGCAGCCAGATTAACTGGCATATTTACCTCTTGCTGCTGAAATGGTGCTTGCCGCGCTGACAAAAAGAGCATCCTTTGCTTTCCACTTGCTTCCCTTTGGAAGGAGCATGCTGTGAGCCACTAACCAGCCTTAGTCCAGTTGACATGAACTGAGGGATGGAAGGGTGGGGGTGCTGAAGCCTGCTGGTACGCAGCAAAAGCTCCTTGAAGGAGAGGGGGGAACGACACCGTCTGAAACAGGGAGGACAGGTGGTTGTAATGCTTTGAACAGCCTCGATTGGAACACTAGCCAGGGATGAAAGCACTGCTTAAATCTAGTCTATCCAGTACATGGGTTGTTGCTGTTTTCCTGCTCTTTGGCCTGTGCGTGTTTGGCTCTGGTAGGAAGATAACTAACCATTAACCTGCAGGGTCACCAAGCACCACTGGTGCTTCTCCTGAGCAGTGGAGTAACAGGAGAAACAACTGGAAGAGCGTTTAGCTGAGATGGTGCCGCACTGCTACTGACTTCTGATGCAGCAGACTTGCACGCAAGCTTCACTTCTGACTTGCCATAGAAAAGCATCAAGTCTGTTTCAGCTACTCCAGAATTTATGGCTGAGTGTTAAAACTGCAGGTGTGCACGGTCAGCTTAACGCTAGCAGCATGTACGCCTGCAGAACAAGGGGGATAGGTGAGGATGCTGGTTTTGGTTTGGGTTTTTTTTGGGGGGGGATGTGTTTGGTTGGTTTGGGTTTTTTTGTTTTTTTTTTTTTTTCCCCTTAACCATTTAAGCTGTCTGCAGACCATGGATATCTGGGATTGGAGTTAATGTGTGGGCTATTAACTGCAGAACATCAAGCTTTAACAAAGCTAAAATTTCTTTCAGCAGGTGGCTTTGTCTTCCCACATAGTAATATCAATATTCTGAGGTTAGAAACTCGGACAGCATTTCTGTTAGCAGGTCTGGCTTTGTTCTTTAACGTATAGAAAAAGGTGAAAGACAAACCTTTCTGTTTAAGTTTATTTTAAAGTTGTTCAAATACTCATGAGAGTCTTTCTCTAGATTCTCCAGTGTCATATTTGGTAGCCAAATTAGAGAGCAAATGCTTGTCTTGTTCTTATGTATCTCTCTTAATCAAGAGCAAACCATTGGTTTTGTTTCCCATAAAGCTGGGAGAATCTTGCAGGATGCTTAGAGAGGTGTTTGAGGTGGGAGAGCTCATTACAGCTCATTCCTTTTCAGCTGAATAAGAAGGATTTATTAGGTGAAACAAATGTGCAAATTTAACAGCATTATTCATATAATGGAGGATTTCAAGTGTTTTGGCCACTGCTGTAATAGGCTGATCACTAACTAGGATTAATAAGAGTGGGATACAAATCATCCTTAATCTAGTTTAGGGCTTGTAGCAGCTTGTGGCAAAGCCAGTGTTTTTGCTTACCTGAAAGGGCAATTTGGAAAAAAAAAAAAGCTGCTTCTTTTTACATATACCATGGCTCCAAATTAAAGGAATGTGGTTCCTGGTTTGGGTGGGGTGAGATCAACTAATAAACTACAAATCTCCCCTTCATCATGAGAGACTACTTGAGATCCGTGTTCCAGCAGGAGGAAACTCAATGGCAGCTGATGGGATAAGCACAGAAAGATTCATGTATTGAGACTGGGACCAAAATGAAGACTGAAGAATAGGTAGAAATGATGCTTTAAAAGTTAAAAAAAAATAGAAGTCTGGAGTATGTCAGACTTCTGGAGCCAATAATATTGCTAATGATTTGTGAAAGCCTGGCCCATTCTTGATTAAATTGAAGATGCCACTAAGCAGCTTTCTGGTTGTCCCAGCAGAGCTGAATAACTATTGTTCCGCAACAATACAGCGCTCAGCAAGAGCAGAGGCTAACCGTCTCCCCAGGGTTCTCCCTAAACAGGCTGCTTGGATACTTGGGGAAGAGGGTCTTCCACTGGTTAATGGGAACTAGTTAATGCGTATCAAAAATGCTGTTAAAAATTTCACCCCTCGCAACCAAATTCAGTGACTCCAAAAGGGCTAGGCAAGTTTTTCTAATCAGTTGTCTGAGCGGCTAAAAAAACCCAACCAACTAAAAAAATATGAGCTTGTTAAATGATAAAAAAGCAACATGCTGTAGGTGCAGTGTAAGGATTGAAAGTTTTTTTTTTGACAAGAATACATGAGATACCATCAGAGATCCTTCAAAGGATCCACTGCCTGAACTTAAATGTGTTCATCCAGCTTCTCTGGCATCAATTACAAAGGATCCACTGCCTGAACTTAAATGTGTTCATCCAGCTTCTCTGGCATCAATTACAATGTGAATGGTCCACCAATAGTCTCAGTGGACTGAAAAATAAACTGGATGATGATGGAAGTAATTTCTGAAAGCACATCCACATTGTCTGATTGTATCTAACAGTCTGATAATAAAATCTTGAGCTAAAGTAACGCAAAGTTGTTGGTAGAGCAATCTTGCTTTAAGCTGGAATTTATTTTCAGCTCTCTCATATGATAGCACAACCTGGTGATTCAGTCTGTGTTCTGCGCCCCTAATCCTCTTGACTAATCAAAACCTTTCTCATTGGTGTAGCTCAGCTGCAATAAAAGGTCACGGAAAAGCCTTGACCATGAAGTGTTTGTCATCTGAACAGCACGGTCCATCTTCCTGATGGAAACCCAAATTAGTTCAAATACCTTCCAGTGGTGTCCTGAGTCAGTGCTTTATGTTAACCTTGCTGTGTCTGAAATCCTTCAGCAGCACATCATTATAGAAGTATGACCTTTCTGCCGTACTTGTATTTTGTGGTGCCATAAGGAAAGGTTAGTGCCTGTCATGCCTACTGAAGCTGTTGTCTTAGAGCAAGAAGTGGTGTCTTTATATAACCGTACAGTTACATGAATTAGGCAAATGTTCCTTAATGCTCATGTGTCATGAAATTGGATGATGTCATGAAGTTACATCACTTTGTGGATATTCTGACTGGTATCCACATGTGCATAATCCTATCCTGTCCCTTGAGTGTTTGGGGCAAAGAAAGTCCCTCTCAGATCCCAGGCCTCAAACTACTTGGTCAAAGGGAGACGCTGCAACTCCCAGAGGAGCAGCTTGGGACAAGACCCTTTGGGACAACTTAAGTAGAAGGACACATTTACTGCAATTTCACCAAGTTCTTATATACAGCTGTGGAAAGCAGACTATTAATCCTAAATCGTGTTTCTTGAAGTCCAGTAGCCAACCTCAGGGGACAGGAACTGGTCTGAGTCTGCCTTCATGTTTGCAGGATGGCTGCTGAGCAGCAGCTGGGCAACTCTACACTGGAACAGCATGGGTCTCCATTGGTTTAGACTGGACTGCACTGGACTTTCCTCCTTGAGGAGGACCTAGCTATCCCTGCTAAGATCCAGAAATCAAACTGGGATTCAAACAAGCACATGACAAAGGCTACGGAGAAGCAGGACATGTAGCAGCCTGGGAAGAGGCTAGAAGCTCAGGTGTGAGGGGGAAATGGAAGGGTAGCCTGGCTGAACACGCTGGATAACAAGAAATGAAGCATGGCATGACTCAACAAACCTCATCCCTTAACTCCACTAGGGGAAGGAAGGGGTGCTGGCTCCATAGTCAAGATCAAGAGTTGCTTTTTCATTTCCTGGCGGTCTGTGATCCTTTCAGGAGTGTTGCTAAGGTCTGCAGACCATCAGATCTGTCCAGGTGTTCTTGGAAATCCTGTATGAGCCACCCCTGAAGATCTAGATTTGGGGGGAAGTTAGTCTCGATCCTAGATAAAGATGTATGGCGACGTGTCTTAAACTGTATGGACAGTCCAAAGATGTATGGCGACATGTCTTAAACTGTATGGACAGTCCCCTTCTTCAATAAAAAGCTGGAGAGACTGCTTTCGAACTGCTTCACGGTAGAGCCTTCCCAGTGGGAGGAGAATGCAACCCCCATTTTGCAATGCATCCCCCTTTTGCACTCAAAACCAAGCTGAGTGGGGGAATGAAGGATTGTGCTTGCCACTGCCAGTGCAAGAAAGGAGGAAGAAAAATGGTCCCCAACCTCCTCCATCAACCAAAGCGGTACAATTTCTGACGTCTGACTTCCGTTCTGAACGTACTGGAAAGGACACTCAAGGGAGCAGAGTTTGGGAAGCCCGGCAGTTCTTTTTCCTTTCTGCGCTAACAGTTCATACTCTTTAATATTTGAAGCGTAGTGAGATCAGCCTGTGTGACTCACTGACCTTCAACACAAGATGGAAAACACAGAGGAAGTACTTATCTGACCTACTTTCCATGGATGACTGCAAAAGCACAGTGCAAACAAGCAGGGACAAATCTCAGAATCCAAATTACCTCATGACATGCAGCTAAACAGAAGGTGTCTTCTTAGAAATTACTCTAGAAATTGCATGCAGAAGCTTGAGGAAAAGTGGTGTGGATTGGTTTGTTTTTCCGGTAGAGAAAGAGAGTACTAAAAAGTTTAATGTCTGTATGAGGCTTTTTTTGTTCTTACTTTTTTGTTATTTAAAAAAAGTCATCTAACTGCAATGATCGCCTAGAAGGGGTGAGATCTTGGGTGTGATTAGGTGGCAGCTTGCATAGTTCTTTGTCTTTGGAGAGGTCGAGTCTAATGGGCTAGTTAACCACATTAGAAACTATTTCTTCCATGGGAATGTGGGGAATGGATAAGGTATTAAGGACGGAGGATAAAACTGGAGGAACCTGATGTCTTAAAAGAATGAAAAGGAGATAGGGCCAATAAATACAGCCTTGTAGGTAATAAAGTGACAATGAGAGAGCTCAATTGCTTTGTTTGACAGATCATACTAGTGGTGGCTAACTTCTTCCTAGGGTGACTATGAGTGTTACTGTCATTTTTAAGTGACACTGTGTTAATGCAAGCTGGAGAAATACAGTGGGCCTGGGTGCAAAGCTGGCAAGAATGTATGGCGTTCTTTTTACGTAGCAAAATGAGATTTCACACTTCAGATAAAACCATGATCAGCTTGGATGATGCAATGAAGCATCGCCTAAACTTGCAGATGGGGCAGTGCTGGAAAGGGATGACGAGGGCATCTTGAGGATGGGATAGAAGTCAACATTCTGGAAAACGGGGAATGTAGTTGGATGGGGAAAGATGAAATTCAGAAGAAGTGACTTACAGGGCTTTAGTTTGAAATCTGAGAAGGGAGAATAGCTGGTTAGGTAATGGTCACCCTGCAGAAATACACCTGGGGCTAGTCATGAGCTGAGAGTCGAGCATGTTGTACCGCTAGGAACAGTGAGTGTATACAGCAGAGGCCAAGAAGATGCATGAAGTAATCGCTCTACTTTATTTAGTGTTGTCTTCTTTGGATATCCTGAACAGCTTTGAACATTGTGTGTTATGACAAACAGGTGCAGTAGAACAGGGGTTTGGCCTCTTGTTTCAGCAACTGAACTTCTGTGCTGGTTAGTGTACTCATTGAAGCATAAATGGAGAAAGCTCAGGGCTGCATTCTCCTACATGGAAGCCTGGTTTCTATCTCAGGACTTAGTCTGAGCACCCACACTTTTAAAAAGGGAATATCATTCTACTTCCAGTTAGATGCTGTAGTTTCAGATACGAGGACAGTGCTGGAAGAGCTCAAAAAGGCAGAGGAGCCAAACTACTTTGTCTCCCCTTCCTTTCTGCTCCTTAGAAGTAATGCAGTAATTCACAGATGAAGTGGTTGGCAGATAGCAAAGACGTGAGCTGTCAGAACCTGAAGCAGAATGGTTGTGTTGTGTAAGGACTGAGCGTCCGCTGCTACCATGATGCAGCTCTGAACAGATTCCTTGCTTTCTCCTTTCCCAAAGCAAGTGCGGCCTGGAAGCAGCGCAGAGAAGGGAGCCAGCAAGACTGACCTTCCCAACACCAAATAGACTAACCAGAACTACTCTTTTGGGGAGGGGGGATGGAATGAAGAAAGATAAGAAAATGGAATCCGAACAAAGAAAGTTTGTGTAACCTTCAGGAGCCCTTAAAGGACTCTGCGCAAGCAACATGGTAACTTAAAGTAATCTCATCACTAACACACCTTTCCCCCTTCTCTTTAAAGCAAACTACAAATCTGAACCTTCCTCCTGAAGACCTTGATTCATCTGGTGATGACGACGATGCATTCTCAGGTTCAGGTGCAGGTGAGTTATTAGTACTTGTACTGTTAGTGCTTGATCCTTCCAGAATGTGGCAATTGAGATCTTGATGAGCATCCAAGCTAAAAGGGGGGGAGGGAGGAATCACACCCCACACCCCCCTCCCCCCAGAAGATGAGTTAGGAACACAGAAAGAGCCTAGTCTATTCATCTCGTGTTGCTTCAGATGCTAACAATTAACAGAAAATGAGTTGTAGGAGACTTGAAAGGGAGCAGAAGTAGATATGCTCCATGTCACTGCTGATATGAGATATTGCGTGAAGAATGTTATGAATCTGGAGTCGTTCTTTAGTCATGGGGATGAGAGACAATAAGAAGGGCCTTTGTCCTCTCTTACGAGCTGGTAGGAGATACCATTTGAGGGCGTGTAAACCTCAACCTGCCAACATACATTAAGTGCAAATTTTGTGTGTCATCAGATGTGTAAGTTCCCATGGATGATAATTTTTTAAAAGCAGAATAAAGTGTGTTTAGCGTGGGGGGGAAGAAGTCTATTGGAATGATTACTAAACTGCCTGAGAGAGACCTTTGGTGTTCACTGCTGAAGTTGAGGAGATGCTTCTGAGGAAGGAGCAAGATATTGAAAGCTAAAGCATGGTCTCCTTCTGCTTCCCTCCAGCCATGTGATTATATTTTAGATTAAATTCTGCAGGAATAAGACCCAGAAATTGGTGCCAAATGTGCCAGTGACTAAAGGTGTTGATTATATGGGTGACTGCTCTGAATCACATAAAAGATATTTATGGGGAAAAAAGTCAGATAACCATCCTGAGCAACCAGTGTACTGAAAGCAGACGTCCCCCTTGTTGACTTGTCCGCAAGCAGACTAGCACTTGTGCCTAGGGGAGAAGCAGGTCACTAACAAAGCATTGCTGAATAGCGCATTGGTCTGTGCTGTCCTGGCTGTGCTGGCTATGCAGGTTAGGTATCCTCCTGAGACCAGCGTCCTGAAGATACTATTAATAGGTCTCTAAACTGGTCAAGGATAATATTTTGTTTTGTTTTGCAGGTCCCCTGACTGACCAGTCTCACACCTGGAGAATCCCAGAAGAACCGACTAATTCCTCGTTACTGGTAACACCAATGGATTTCAATGAACAGCCATTTCCCGGGATTGAGAGCCGAACTGAAAAAGAAGTAATATCTCCTTCTGCAACTAGTAATATAGTGACAGAGGAGCCAGTTGTAGCTGTGAAGGATGAAGTACCCATCCTGGGCTCACCTGATGAGAAACCAACAAATCATGTGGTTACAACAACATTGAGAAGCCCCACTACTCACGTTCCTTCAGTGGTTCATGTAACTCCTTCAGAAGCCTCAGGCACAGTCCATGAGCTCGAACCTAAAATCCCTAGCTCTGATGTGCTAGACACAAAAGATGCGCTTGACCCCCACTCTACCATCCATCATGAGGGAGGCATCACTGCCGCCCCCACAAAAGCAGCTCCAAAGGATGTTGTTCCTACACATGAGGAGGTTTCTGAAGATGGCTCTGGAGACCCGGTGAGTATTAATAGCTTTGACACCCTTTGCAGGGAGATGGCTTTAGTAGTATGTAGTAAGTTGGTTTTGCAGGAAAGGGTGGTAATTTGTCAAAAACAATGATTGATTTAATAGGTTATATTGGTGGAGAGTTTTAGATGAGAAAAAAACAGAGCTGTGGAAAGTCTCCAGTAACAAACATGATGAGAAACATGAATAACTTGCCTTGTATGTCCCAACAGGGAGACTTCATCTTGACTAAAGATGAGGATTTGGTCCCTACCCAGAACTCAGAAGTGCCAGCTGACTCTGGGAGGAATGCCAAAGCAGCAGGAGCCGCGGGAATTATGGACAGAAAAGAAGTTCTTGGAGGTACCTGATATTCTGGATTTCTAGTTGGTAAAAGCAGACTCTTGTAGGAGTCTTCCAGGCAGCAGAAGCTGCAGTTCTGCAAGTACATCTCTGAGCGTGAAAGCCAACCTTTTATGTTAGACCTCTGAAATGAGCGTGGCGATTCATGATCGTCTTGTCAAAACCCTAACAGGGGCAAATATTAATCTGCTAATAGCAAAGCAACCACTGCTAGTTTCTGGCATTTTATGTTTAAACCTATTCCTTTGCTCCAAAAATTGCAGTACAACTGCTCTAATGCTGCCTGAGTCAGATTACTAGCGTTGAACAACGTAGCCTTGCGTGCTTTGCAGCAGGGCCCGGTGGGAGATGGGTTTCTGTAGGTTTACCTCCTGTAGATGAGCGGGCTCTGGGTAGTGGCAGGGTGGCTGGCTTGGGAGGGGGGCAAAAGGACAAATTAATTTCTGGAAGTCATGAAGTCAGGGACCGCACAGTAAGGAACAACCGGGAACTCACAATCATACCAGCATTATCTGGTGTGGTACCTAGAGTAATTTGTGGCTCTCTTCCCCCTTCTAGGTGTTATTGCTGGAGGACTAGTAGGCTTGGTGTTTGCAGTGTTTCTAGTTGCGTTTATGCTGTACAGAATGAAGAAAAAAGACGAAGGCAGCTATTCACTGGACGAACCAAAACAGTCTAACGGAGGATACCAAAAACCACACAAACAAGAAGAATTCTATGCATAAATACTGATCTTCAGGACATTTCTTATTCCATCTTTCTTGGACTCTTCTCTCCCTGCACGTGGACCTCCTAGTGTGCTTTGCATTAAACTTAAGCCATATGATCATTGGGTTATTTGCCCTTACCACTTTGCCATTGGAAATTTTATAACTACAAAGTAGATCTGGATTCATTGAACGTTCCCCGCTTTCTTGCACAATTTTTTTTTAATTTTTTTTTTTTTTAAAACAGAAGTGGGACTGCAAGTTCCTAAACTCGCTTTGGTTTACCTAAAGACTGCTGGGGCAGGCGGTGGGGAGAAGATAAGGGAGCACTGTATGTACAAACTTCTTGATATTTAGGGAAAGGGCTAGCAAGAATAAACAATCATCAGTGCCCAAATTCTGTATAGCAGGGATCCTTCCTATTTAAGTCATAGATGTGTTTTAAGTGTAACAAATGGCTGTGCTGGGCAGACGCTTGTTACACTGCAATCCTCTAGCTCTTTCTAACTGCCACATTTGGAGCACTTAACGCCTATGAAACATCAAGCTGAACATGGGTTGTAGTGAAAGGAGGTGTGAGGGGCACGGTAAGCAAATGACTGTCACATGGTTTAAAATAACTTATATTTTGGAAGCATTATCCCATACTCAGAACCAGCTCCTAAGCGGTTGGTGCATACACTAATACAAAACAAACCCCAAAGATGCCAAAACTAAGTGGAGAGTTCATTTTACCAATAGCGTTGGACTGTCCCAGTACCCTCTTGCTCTTTCTAGGCTTAGGTAAGAGATAAATTTTTCTAAGCAGTCTCATCTCAGACGTTCCCTCTTGTTAGGTGCTGATTCTAGGCTGGGCTGTCGTGCTGCAAGTACTCTTATCCCGCGCTACTGTGTAGTCGCCAGGCGCCCGATGGCGTGTTGTAGCACCTACCTCTCTGTGCACCGTTTACAGTGGTTGTCTGGGAACGTGGTCTGCTGTGTATGCCACAGAGTACCTGGGCACACAGGGGTGAAGGTAGAAGCAGCACATCGTGACTTCGCAGCTAAGGAGTAGAGAAGCATAGCATCTGAAACAAGCCTGATGAAGGCTAAGTGCAGATGGCCTTAAATATATACAACAGTTGGCGTGCTTGACTCTCATGACTCCGGAACGGTTCTTCAGAAGCTGTTCCTGCACTTTGGAGAGAAGCAACTCCAGGGATGTCAGACTAGTAAGGGCCGAAAAGCACCTCCTGAGGAAAGTCTGGATGCCTGAAGCTGTTGGTGGTCAATGTGCTGTCAGATGCGAGGTGCTGAGGCCTCATTGAGGGTCTGGAGGTCTCCAGAGTATCTCAAACCGAGTGAGAAGGAAAGTGTGGTGTTCTGCACAAGCCTTACTTCTGCTCTGCCTTTGGTTAGCTGCTTGCAAGTTCAGGTCCTCATTGCTCAGTGCAGAAGGTATGGGGTGGGTGGAGGAGTGTTTACAACTGATGTAAATATTTGTACTGTTGAGCCAGAGGGAATGATTGGAGAATATTGGAGAATATTGCAACAGTTGGTACAAACGTTGCACATTAATGGTAAAACTTAAAAACCTGTGTAATTTAAATGAAGTATATAACACTCCTGAGCTGCTACGCAGCTAAAATCGGTGCCTTCTCTGCAAACCCAAAAAAAAAAAAATCCCACCACTTCTTGATTCCCAACTCTTTATGCACAAGAAAAACTTGTGCATACATGTAGCTGGCTGTTGTTAAGTAAAGCTGCAAAGTTCATTACATCTTTTTTTTTTTTGTTACTGAATGAATTTTTATAGGTTAATGCAATGACCAGATGGTGTTAATTTCAGCTGTAATTCTTTGCTTTGTATAGGAATGTAGAAATGTTGTTTGATAGGTTTATCTATGAAAAGGTTCTTGTAAAGCACAGGAAGATAAAGTGGTAAACTTCAGTTGTACCTCATGACCTTGCTAGGGGGAAAGGAAAAAACTGTATATTTTGGTAGTCTAAACTGACAGTTTGTGAAACAAACATGACATTCTGTGTTATTTAAGTGGTACAAATGAAATATGAGTTCTAACAGAAGATGCAACATTTGGTTATCTGTATGCCATGTAAAGGTATACCGCAATAAATGGCATTTTGGCAAGAATGCGTCTGGTCTGTGAACATTGCTCTATATGATAATTCGCAAAGTAGATGTGGCTTTTTAAGAGTGTCCAGGTCTTTAAGGAAGGTGGATTCCAAGTAGGAAACGTGCAGTTTGGTGCTGAACGTATGGAGGTTCAGCTCAACATTTGAAGGGTATGAGTGTGGTGTGTTTCCCTCTCTTACCCTGCCCTGCATGTCCGGGGTTGCGGGGAGCTGCTCCGCCCGGCGGCAGCGGTGTGGGATGTGAACGGGCTGTAGCGGAGACTGGCATGAAATCTCTTTGTTCAAACCCTGCAACATTTCATGCTGGTTCTGATTCTGGGAGCTCTCCTTGCTTGTGCAGTGTGTCACCATCCCCCAAAAGGTGGAGAAAGTTGTAAATCTTCCGCAGGGCTCCCTCTTGCTACCTGTTTTTTTGCCTCCCGGAGTTTGAGAGCAGGGAGGGCTGCAGGAGCGGCAGCTCCAAGTCTTTCTATTAAAACATGCTTCCCTAGACAAATTTGGAGATTGTACTTCTAAGGAGGGAGAATAGAGCTGGCCTGTCCTAAGTATTCTGCTGTACAGCATCAATTACTCTGGGGTGCCATGGCTTGCGTGGGAGGAGATGGAGCAAAACAGAAGCAGAGGAAAATGTCCTTCACAAAATAGGGAAGTCAAAAGCTGCTGCCTGTCTGGGTGGGTCTTACTGCACTTTATACACTTATTTTCTTTTACAAGGCTTTGAGCTGTGAGAAACTTACTTTTTTTTTTTTTTTTTGTTCTGTAAACTAGCCACCATATTTCTAGTTTATAACCTCCTCTTGCTTGCACTGGAACCACGTGGGCTGTGTGCTTTCCACCAGAAAATGTTTTGAAGACTGTTGGTAATTGAAAGGTTTTGAGATCAGGCAAAAGAATCGAAGGATTGAGTTTAGAAGACTTTGTTTCCATTGCTAAACAAAGCTGGAAAGTGCTTTCTAAGCGCATGCAAACTTTGCCAGTTCCTTAAACTGGGTAAAAGATCAGTGTTGACTTCTGCATAGCAGTGTCTTACCTGCTCTGAATTCTCTTCCTTGGGGGTTCCCAAGACTTTTGCTCCCATTTTTCTAGGCAGAGATAGTGTGGGAAGGTGGCAGGGCGGGAAAGAATGAATTGCTGAGGAAAATGGGATATTTCTATGTGAAAACCCTTACAAGTGAAACAGAGCGTCTGATCTGCAGTGTGCACTTGAGAGAAACTTTGTTGTACCGAGAGAGAATAATCTGTAGAAGGAATAGTCTGCCTCAGTGTTCCTGCACGGGGTAGCCTGGGTTTTCCTGAGTCACACTTCTCTTCGCTGTGCTTCCTGACTTTCTTCTTCATCCACGCTGGAGCAATTATCACATTTGCTCTTGTTCACAAGTGAGATGCAAAGAATGTGGCTGGCAGAAAATCTGACCCCTTCTTTGTTCGGGAAAAATGAGCTGGAGGGTGTAAATGCACCGAATGTCAAGGAAGGCAAACTATGAGAGAAGGAGGACTTCTCACAATTCTCACTTTGTCAGATTGCATTAGACCCTACAAAGGAAGCTAAAGCAAATCTAAAAGGCTGTATAATCTTGTAATTGAAATAGAGAACAAGGAAAAAAAAAAAAGAGGGCCACTCTACGGGGGTACTGAGGAGAAAAGCTATTTCAGGCATTTCATAAATGCCTTATCTGAGTCTTCATCAGGACTACTATGTACATTGATGAAAATAAGTAATGGAATAAAGGTGCGCGGTGAAATTTGCTCCATTTGAGGTTAGCAGCAAAACTCAAAAAAACCTAAATACGCAGGAGATGAGATAGAGGCTCAAAACCAAGTACTTACTTGGCATTCTGGGGCAGTGTTTAGCTCATGAAACTGGAAGCCTGATGGACAGTGTTTTTAATAAGCTTGTCAAATTAGAGGACAGCAATTTCACTGCAGAAAATGAAATGCAGTGTCTGCACTAAGGAAAGAGGGGAGAAAAGGTATGGCCTCAGCAGTATGCAGGATCTTACAAAAGGATCTGCCAGATAGAAAAATTAAAAGATAAGATGCTGATACATGGGATAAAATATAAAATAGATTCACCAAAAGAAGATGGTGAATCAGATCTCTTGCTTTTTGATAGTGTTTTCAGTCAAAGGCAATCTAATCTAATTGAACTTCAGTAAAGCAGTTTATCAGTGCCACGCAGAAAATGAATAATCAAAAGGAGGAAGCTGGGGATTAGAGGAGGAGTTGTAAAGCGGTGAGGAATGGGCTAAGGAGGAGCCTGCAGCAGGCTCTGCAGGACAGGGAATTAGTAGGAAGAAAAGACCTCATTCTGGGGCCATCTTTCTAAATATTGTCTGAAATGAAAGGTAATATATGGAATTACATTTGCTGTTGGGAATTTGGGCAGCCTCAACAGTGTGGAATATCAAGAGTAGAATATTTTAATGTTCTGACAAGTAACAATTAGGGTCAACTTCAACAGGACAAGGTCAGGCATTGGAGGAGGCAGCAACAGGAATTTCTGCTCTGACCTGGGAATAGGTGAAAGGGCCAGGTAAATTAGTCAAATTTAGAACAATTATCTGTGTGATGTAGCTGTAAGAAAGGAAAAAATAAATACAGGATGTAGCAGCCAAGGCATTTCCAGCAAATAGAGGGAATTTTCAGCATCGTGGGTATCGTTATACAAATAACTAGTGAGCCCTTCGCTTACCACCACCTACATGCTCTAGGATTAATTCATGCTGTGAAGGAACAGAGGAAAAACATTAAAATGATGTGGGAGTAAAGTGTCTCTTCCCACAGTAAACTTAACGGTATTTGGTTTGTTCAACTTGGGAAAACACAGACTGACAGGTCCTACAGTTGCTGTCTGCATGCTTGTTGTGGTACAGGACAATACCAAAGATGGAGATGAACAATTTAGTCTAAAGATTAATGAGAGCAAGAAAAAAAAAAACAAGAAACTGGCAAGTATAAACACTGAAATAATTTAAAACCTTGAGAATCCTTCCATGAATGGTAGGGGCAAAAAATCAAAATGGATTGAATACAAAGTCTGGTGTTCAGGATGGTGTTATGGTATGAAATGTTCCTGAGCCTGTAGGACGTCTTTCAGCCAACAGTCTATGCAAAGAATACAGAGACCAGTTAAAACCCCCTTCCTCTCTTATCCTGTTTTTCCTTCTAACAATCTCTAGATCAAGATTGGAGTTTTTCAGGCTACTTCACTATAAGCTGAGAAGAAAGTTCTTTGTCTAATACAGACAACATCAGCTGAGCCACATTTCCAGGTGGAGGTTTCTGGAAAGCCACCTCTTTTAAGAGACTAGACTGATTAGGCAAGTCAGCGTCACTTCTGTTAGGAGAAAATGTGAAATAAGTTTTTTTCAACCTGTTTCCTCAACTATCATTAAACTTTCCAAATTACACTTCTCTGCTAACACTGCCTGAAAAAAAATCCTAATTCAAGCTTTAAACCGTCACGTTTCTACGCTTACCGTTGCTTAGAGCATAGTGCAGATAAGCCAGGCTGGGATTCTAACAAGATTTAGCCCCACTAGCATAGAAGCAGCAAATGCAAGAGGACGGTGTGGGGACAGAAGGAAGATGATGCAACATGTAGCCATCTGGAGCAATATGCTTCTTCAGGTGTCAGCACTGCTGGGTTTATGAATTGCCCTTTAGTCTGCTCTGCTGTTCCACACACAGACAGTCCCATCTTACCCTAGTGCCAACGGTCTGGTCTTATTTATCACATATTTTATTTACTCTAGTTTACTACTCTCCTTCCTCTAGTGTGCTTTAGCATGGGAAAAGCAGATGGGCAGCCTTCTGGACCATTCTTTGAGAGGACAACAAAACGTAATTGACACCAATGTACTCTGCTTTGTGTGTGCAAACACACACATGTATATGTATCTGTGCTTATGTGTATGCATGTGGATGCACACACATGTATGTGCTAACTAGAAATCAAAACAGGAATGGGGTAAGGACAACCACTAAATTTAAAAAACTCAGAAAATATGAAGTGCTTTTAGAAGTAGAAAATCCCACTTCACAATGGCATAAAGCAAAGAATAAATAGGTAAGATTTAAAAATAAAAAAGATTAGCACTTGGATAGATAGCAGATCTCAGAACAAAGCCATTCCAGTTTAACTAAAGCCTGTGTGACTTGTATTGAGAGGTCCTCACCATGAATCCCCACTTGTCCACCCCTGAGAACCTGTGTGGGGGAGAGCCAGTCCAGGGGTCCCCAAACTGTGGTACATGTACCACTGCAGTATGCAATATATTTCCAAATAGAATCATAGAATTGTTGAGGTTGGAAGGGGCCTTTAAGATCATCAAGTCCAACCATTATTGTAACCTGACAAAAACCACATCTAAACCATATCCCCAAATATCCCCATACCATATCCCCATACCACGTCTACCCTTTTTTGAAACACCTCCAGGGATGGCAAA
>RSEF01000003.1:109715304-109755222 GCA_003993805.1 Himantopus leucocephalus
CGGTGGATAAGGAACTGGCTGGGTGGTTGCACTCAAAGAGTTGCAGTCAATGTCTTTATGTCCATGTGGTGACCAGTGACAAGTGGAATTTCTCAGGGGTCAGTACAGGGACAGGTGCTGTTTAACATCTTTGTCAGGGACATGTACATTGGGATTGAGTGCACCCTCAACAAGTTTACCGACAACACCAAGCTGTGTGGCGTGGTCAACACACTGGAGGGAAGGGATGCCATCCAGAGGGACCTGGACAGGCTTGAGAGATGCGCCCATGCAAACCTCATGAAGTTCAACAAGGCCAAGTGCAAGGTCCTGCACGTGGGTTGAGGAAATCCCAAGCTCAAATACAGGCTGGGTGGAGAATGGATTGAGAGCAGCCCTGAGGAGGACTTGGAGGTATTGGTTGATGAGAGGCTCAACATGAGCATGCAATGTGTGCTCACAGCCCAGAAAGCCACCTGCATCCTCAGCTGTATCAAAAGAATCGTGGCCAGCAGGTTGAGGGAGGTGATTCTGTCCTTCTACTCTGTTCTTGTAAGAACCCACCTGGAGTCCTGAGTCCAGCTCTGGACGCCCCAACATAAGAAGGACAGGGACCTGTTAGAACAAGTCCAGATGAGGGCCACAAAGAAGATCAGAGGGCTGGAGCACCTCTCCTATGAGGACAGGCTGAGAGAGTTGGGGTTGTTCAGCCTGGAGAAGAGAAGGCTCTGGGGAGACCTTATAGCGGCCTGCCAGTACTGAAAGGGGGCCTACAGGAAAGCTGGGGAGGGACTCTTTATCAGGGAGTGTAGTGGTAGGACGAGGGGTAATGGTTTTAAACTGGAAGAGGGTAGATTTAGATTAGATATTAGGAAGAAATTCTTCACTATGAAGGTGGTGACGCACTGGCACAGGTTGCCCAGAGAAGCTGTGGAGGCCCCATCTCTGGAAGTGTTGAAGGCTGGGCTGGATGGGGCTTTGAGCAACCTGGTCTAGTGGGAGGTGTCCCTGCCCATGGCAGAGGGGGTTGGAACCAGATGATCTTTAAACTCTCTTCCAACCTAAACCATTCTGTGATTCTGTGATATCTATCTTCCAAGCCCAGTGTTTCCCGCACTTGTTCTTGCCATGCTCTACCCTGTCCCATGGGTGGTGGTGGGAAGTGAGCGTCTGGGTGGGAGTGTGGCTGTCCAGCCAGGGCCACTCCACCACCATCCATTCACCAATTACCATCACAAGCAAACCAGATTCAATTTGGGGGACTAATTTAATTGATTGCCATTTAAAAATAGAGTAGGATAGTGAGATACAAAAAGAAAACTAAAAACCCCTTCCCCCTTGCCCCCCTTCTTCCCAAGCCCAACTTCACTCCTGATTCTTCTACCTCCTCCTCTCCTTCCAGCAGTGCAGGAGAATGGGGAGAGTGAAGGACTGTGCAGATCCCTTTATATCCCAGGGCCCTGCTCCTTCACATCAATGAGATGACTGGCTTTGACTCTGGTCATGTCTCAGGTGTCTCACCCTGTGTGTCCTCAGAGTATGAAAGTTTCTAAGGTGCTTGAACATCATACTTCTTTTGAAAAAGAAGTTCAGCTGTACTCTGCCTGGGATTTACATAAGGCACATAGAAAACAGGCAAGATACTATAAATACATAGATGGAGGTATCCACACCAGGACAGAAGTTTTATGGAACTCACTGAACCTGAAACAAATGCCATTTTTTTTTTCTTGAGAAGTAAACAAATAACAATTGTGATGGGCCATAACCAAGAGAAAGGAATGCAAAGCCTCGAGCCAGTCATACTCTGCTTGCAGTGTCTTTTCCTTTGGCATGTTTGGTTGTAGTCTTGTGCTGTTTCATGCACCCAGTGTGCATCACCTGTGCTGTGATGTCTGACCCCGTTCAGATGTAGCAAATGCTTGCTGTTCTCGGGAAACAGCTCATACCATCCTAATGTACAACAAATCTGCCAGCACTTGCTGCTTTTGTTGCTGGAAACTGAAGTATTTTTACAACCACCTTTGCAAAACAAAGTATATCTGATTAGAAAGAAAGAGAAAAGAAAAAAATAATTGAAGTTTAGGATGGAACTCCTCTGCTGAAATAAGCTAAGCAGGGCCACCAAGCAGGACAGCACATGAAAATGTGAGCAGCGGTGGTGATGAATCAGAAGAAGGCAGGAAAGAATCTGCTGAGGGGGCAGGAGAACAGCCTCATGCCAGCAGCCACTGCACTTGGTCGCATTTCCCGTCTGTCTGTCCTGTGGTTGCTACGTAGCGTGTGGCTTTTGAAGTCCAGAGAGCTCAGACTGAAGTAGCCTGTCCTATGCAGGTTCTCATGTTCCTGTAATTTTTTCATGGTTCTGCTTATGCAAGAGAGGAAGGCCAGAAGGTTGTCCGAAGTCCTTCAGGAGCAAGAATCATGGTGAAATACTGAATGTATTAATTGCTGAAACCTGTGCCTTTTTACACTTCCTTGACAACAGACCTCTGGAGGCAAAACCTGGATAATGGGGCTATGTGTGTGTCTTCATTCCTTCATGCTGGAAAGCCAGTTTAGGAGGAAGAACCAGCTGGCTTCTAAGCATGTGCAAAATAGGGTGTATTTTTTATTATTGACACAACCAAATTTCAGCTGTATTGATTTGCAGGACAACTGTAACCATTTCAGGATTCTAGTATGGTTTAGCAGCTCTTCTATATACTCCTGGCTGCTAACATCAGATGAACACTGTGCGTGCTTGTTAAGTACAGGAGCACTTTGGGAGGTCCTCCTACACTAAGATTAGAGGTATGGCAAAATCGATTAAATTAACATGATTAAGAAATACTCCCTTCCTAGGGAATATACCCTGACTGTGGTGGTAACCTAGTGTTGATAAGCTGAGTCAAGTACCACACCTGCGCAAAATCCTACGTTCATAGGGACAGTTAGGAGCCAGTAGTAGGTAGCGGTTGCAAAGGTTTTTATTTGACGTGGGTTTTGTAGCAACAGGAAAAGAAAGCAGATCGCATTAGTGCCTGTACTGAGCGAGAGTCTACACCCTGAGTTCAGCCCATATTAGATAACTGAATCACGAGAGAAAGAGCCTTTGTAATGAATGCTTCAAACATGGGAAAAGACCGACTGATCCCACTGCTCGCAGGATGACTTGATTTTTCTGTCAACGCTCAGAAGACATCTAAGACAGAGACACAGGAACAATTTGTACAGATCAGGTAAAACCAGCAAGTAGGTTAGACTCTAGCAACAGACCTAGCTCTGCTGCAGACCTGGCGAGGGGCAGGATCGATGCGCACGGTCCCAGGTACGTCCTGTGCTGTCTTTCGCAGAGGCAGCCCGGGGGTGACATGGTCTCCGACACCAGTGAGCTGGGTGAGCGGTTGTGTTTATGGCAGATGATGGCAGCGCACAGAGCTCCTGGAGCCTCCAGCTATTTTCTGACCACCTGCATGGTAGGGAAAGCAGGAGCTCGAGAGGGGATGTGACTCCTGGGAAACCCACATGCGGAACTGAGGGGCACCTTATCTCTCAGCTCCTCTGGCAGATGTGGTAGGAGCCAGTTTAGCGAATACAGAAGTTTAAAAGTTGACGTCCGGGACTAAAATCATGAACTCCTGCAGTTCAAGCTAGTGTGACCAGGCTAGAGATGATCCTATTTTTCATTAGCACAGAGAGGGCCTTGTATGAGATGCTCAGAAATCAATAGCATAGGCTGTGAATTACATGAATTGTAATCTGGTTCTTCATTCTTTTTGCCAATTAAATAAATAAACTACTTTAAAACCTGCTTCTGCCAACAGTGTATAATCCATTTGCTATGTGGGATGCTGGTCATATTATAACTGTGTAAATTCAAAAAGGCTTTTTTTTTTTTTTGTGAATGAGAGTTGTGTAAGTAATGACAGATAATACATCTCCAAGCTTTCAGCCCTAGTAATTCCTGAGTCCTAAAAATGATTACGGCTAAGAACTAACAGAGATACACTCAACACTTCAAGCATCTATCACTTGCCTCAGAAGTAATGCAGCGTGTTAATTGCTTGCTGGGCTACAGGTGAATAAATCCTGCAGAAAAGGTTTTAAGCAGAGTAGCATTTCATTCCTGCTTTGCTAAGTGCTTCCTGAGAGCCAGGCAAAAAGCCTTACAGTGCTCGGTCACCACAGGAACCTGCCCATGGGCTTCGGCTGTGCGGTGTTGCCTGGCAAAACCTGGCCAAGGTCACCTGCCCACACCCCTGTTCACACCGTGGCCGAAGCTATCCAAGACATGAAGGTGTTTAATGAAGAATAAATAGCAAAATAATGGTCTCCATGGGGGTTATTTCTTCCTGACAATTTATCAAGCTTATCTAGTCATATTAAAGAAACTCTTCTGGTCCTTGACCATTGGAGGATGCTGATTAGCTTTCTTGTCCTCGAGGATGCTGACAAGATCACTGATAAAAATTTAAAAAAATAGTTTATGATTCTGCAGGGTGAAAGCATCAGTGGCTGTGTGGGTGTTAAATTTCAGGATGCCTTGTATTTGGTCAGTTTTTCCTAGACTTTGTACTCTCAGTGTGCTCTGTCCTATGTATTTCTTCTCATCTTCCTTGCCTTTGTAGATGCAGTTATTAAGCTTTTTCAGGCCAAGTTTGCACAGCTTGACACCCTGCTTGACCATAGCCATGAAGTACACAAGTTGAAAATTAATCTGATAAATCATGACATAAATTAAATAAAAATTCCAACTTTTTCCATCCATACTAGTTAGGAGCACATACTACAAGTATCTAGAAGGTGGCAGGGTTTAGGGAAGTAATACTGGATGAAGTAATTCTCACCAAGTACATCTATACTGGTGAATAAAATGAGGCTGGAGTAGGGGTTCAGCCATGGGCACGCAGCTGCAGGCATGTTCAGTTCTTAACATGCGCCCCGTTATTGTTGGCTTGTACCAACCAGCACTGTCCCAACAACACCCCGGCACCATCTGGGGAACACCACAGGCCAATGACTGTTCCCACTGGTTAGTTTTCACTCAGCCGCGGTCCATAGGGGCAGAAAGAGAGTTCAGCCATATGGATGTGAGCTGCGCTGTGCCACTTTGCCTCGGGGCTAGCAAATGGTCCCTGGCCTATTTTATTTATTAATAAAGACTGAAGAGATAACGCCAAAACTGGATGCAATCTGTTAAGTGATTTTAAAATTGAAGTAATTCGTAAAAGGAAGTTGGGCATTTAAAAAATGCTAAGTGTAAATTATTTCCGTCCTACAGACATGATGAAGGAACTGGGGTGGAAACACACGTGTTCACATGTTTTGGCAGAGGACAAGCACAGCTGGGATAAAAGTTAAGAACACAAACCTCCAGAGTCATCCTGTCATTTTGTGGCTGGGTTCATGAAATCCGTGTACCTGGTGAAGCAGGTTGTGGTGCACTGAAGTGTCCTGTCCCCTGTTGCGACGATGGGGCAGCAGCTGGGTGGTGGCACAGCTCCCCACTGAGGTCCCCACTGCCCTTCCTTCTTGTGGAAACCAGGATGTTTCCAGGACGCCTCCACCTGGGCCCAGCAGTTCAGGGGCATTGCCGGCTTCACCAGCCTACCCGAAGCCAGAGTGACCAAGGGAGCATTGAGTGAATTTTTAAAGCAAAGACAGATTTTCCTTTTTAAAAAAGGTTGTCCACTGGCTTTTGTGGTGCCTGTTGAGGGGCTTTTTCATCATATTTTATCACAGTAGCCAGGCTGCAAAAAACATGCTGGTCCTGCTTATCTGCCCTTACATCTTCTGTAATAAATGCAAGCCTCAATTTTCGAGCAACATTGTTTGGAAGAGGATTTTCTTTTACAAAACTCCATTAAACATCTTTCAGTTAAGCATGTTTTAACAAACTCAGGTTTTTTCCTCAGTATGAGCAACTACAAAATGACGTGCCATCCATCTGCAATGTGCCAGCAGATAGATAGGTGTTTAGCGGGTGGGAAGACTAAGAACATCAGAAAAGGAGTGACAAAAAGCCCGAGGGATGAAACGTTAGCCCAGGGAATTTTACTGAGGCAGTGAAGAGGGAAGACAGTATTTTACTCTTTTTTCATGCACTTCCATCCCTCCACAATTCCATCTCTGCAGCACCTGCTTGAAGTGTGCCCCAGTGAGGAACGGACAACTGCTCCCCCTTTTTCTCCTGCTGGGACCTCAGCCATGAGGGCAGGAGGGGGGTAGCTGGATCCCCCGAGAGGTTTCCATGGTCCACACAGTGAGGAACAGGAAGGTTTGGGGCAGGCAATGAGCCCTGTTGGCTTGCTGCATGTGGGGCCTGGGACATTGGGCTATCAATACTCAGGAGTGCTTGTGAAAAAGTCCAGGCTGGGGTTCCAAACCATCGCACAGAAGAAGGGAGGGAGATTGGCAATCTGAGATCACTGTGGACATCATGTCTTGTGCTATTTCCTGAGCCAAATGATGGATCTATGTCTAATCCTAATGGGGTTCAGGCCACTGGGGCTGCTTGCGCTGCGGCCACACCAGTTTGCACAAATACAACTCAAAGTGCTTCCAGAGTAGATGTCAGTAACTGTCCAGCCTTGGTGGACTTTTATTCCCAGGAAGCTCCAAAACCTGCCTGAGAAGATGGGTGAGTACCCGGGCCGAGGAAGCCCAAGGACTTCATTGAAAGGCTTTTGGAGACCATCCATGAGAGGTGTAATGCATGGGATTTTGCAAAGTGCTCATCTCCATCCTTAAGTCTGCTCCTTTTGCAGTCACTGGTGAGTTTTCACTGAGGGTATGGCAATACCAGAGAAGTAGATCACACAAAATCCCGATACCTAAAACTTCACGGCCTCTGAGCTGTTATCTTGGGAACGCTGTGCCATTGCTGACAGCCAAGACGTCCCCGCAGCCTGAAGCAGCCTCATGGCTCACGGGAGGGGTCCTTGCCTCAGCGCTTGAAGGCAGAGCAGAGGGCAATTCCTCCTCCTCCTCCTCCTTGCACCTAATGCGCTGAGCATGGCACGGGGTGAACGCCTCTTGGAAATTACATCTGGTGTCAAAACAGCAAATAACAACTTACTATTTATTATGTATTTATTGCTAACCTACAGTTTTTCTGGGATAGTGGGATAATGAGCTACTAATGGAGTTGGTCAGTCATTTTCAGTCAGCACAGGTTTACACAGTGATGTTTTTTAAGACCTCAGAGAGTAAAGGGTGATAGGTATATAATAATAGCATTCGGTGAATGTACAGACCATATTATTTTATATACCGGGTAACAGAATATAAAGGATACTATATTTTATGGTATGTGTGGAGGCAGGATTGAGGCAGGACTTCCAAGCTCACCGTCTCATTTTCAGATCAAGAAACCTCTGCCTCACCGCAGCGTTGTTCCTAGCTGTGTGCAGAGACTGACGGCAGAAATCATTTTGACCATTAAGAAACAGCATCTCTTTCTGAAATGCAGCCAAGTCCTGAAATGAAAGAGCAAATATTAGGAGTGTGTAATCAGGCTCCCAGCAGTTCGGGAGAGGAAGTAACGAATATCTCGTTTACCTGGAACTGCAGGAGGAACAGAGCATGCTGCATGCAAGGATCTATCTGGGCATTTGGAAGGAACCTGGAGCAAGTTCTCTGGGTGCAAAAAATAGGCATAGGTTCTTCTACGACCACAGCACTTGGGTGTTATTTTCAGCTTTCATTCCTAAAACTTTCCCTTTGGTGAAACGGTGCATTTTCATGGTTTATGAGTTCATTAGTGACAAAGACAAACCTCTACCAGCCAAATTCCTCCCCTACAGCTCTCCCTGACCATTCTGTGAAGCCAGGGTTCACTTGGTTAAGTTTTGCTGAAATCAAGCAGGTGTTTTTCCCAAGCATCATTCACCAAGAAGAGCTGTGCTGAGTGCAGGTGTGGAAGGATCCACGTGATGCCTGTGCCTACTGACCCTCTAAAGTCTAGTCAAAATGCTGGGATCTCCTACAGGAGCACAGGTGACACCACACCTCAGACCATACTGAAGATCAGGCTCTAAATCCAGACCAAATCTATAATTGGATACCTTTGATTATCTCAGGAAATCTCACACCCCAGGACTGTGTATCTGAACTACACCTTTTAAAAAGACTTTACTGCTTACCTAATGGGGTAGGAACTCAATGATGTGAGTTGACCACTCCCAAACCCACATTCCAACTTTATAGTACATAAATGCGCCTCAGTTTAATTCTCAGTTTAATGCGTTACGTACGCTTCTTTGTTGCTTCAACTTTAATAAAATATTTATTGCTAATAATAATACTGAGTCTGTAACGTAAATGAGCACTACATGACTGGTTTATTTCTAATTTTAAATAATGGTGAAACATTTTTAATAAGGTACATATTGCATTCCCATACTCTATATACACTTGCTCACCTTTAAAATGTGTTTTAATGTATTAGTATACACATTTTATGATGGAAGTTGCATCATGGCCAATTATTAAAGGTGCTGCAGATCTGTAGTTGCCACTAATTGGTAGAATCACTTGTGTTCCATGTCTCTTAGGACTTGGTCTTCAGAGATCATGCAGTCCATTAGTGAAATGATCATCCAATATTGGCCTGCTCTTATTGCTTTTAACTTCAGTGGAAATACGCCTGACACCAATGTAGTCATGTGTCAATACATTTCATTGATAAAGCACATTCTGTTCAAAATTCCTTCCTTATTTGTGGCTAGGAACTCAGTTTTTGTATTGTTTGCAGAGCTGAAAAGCAGGATAGTGTCAGAGTGACTCATGAATGGAAGTTAAATACATTACAGTGGGCGTTAATGCAACCTGAAAAGGTTGGGTAAATATAACCCCCAGAAGGGAAATTTACTATATTTTTTCCATGAAAGATCAGCTGAACTTTGTGTTTATCAGTCAGGGACGTAACAAGTTCTGGCTCGTTCCTATGTTTTAGAAACTTTTCACCCTGCAATTTTGATGCTTTATTTCCAAGCTCCCTGGGAGCATTTCATTTAAAGTTTGACTTAATCTGGATTCTATTATAATTTCTTCGGATAGAACAAAAGCAGAACTTTCATTTCAATGTGGTATGGTTTTAATTTTTTTTTCATGAAGAAATCACATGATGAAAGTGTAACTCCAAAGTGTTACTTCTCAAAGCCGCCCAGCGCTTCACATCTGTCCTGACTTGCATAACCTACTCTGTGCATTGAACAACTGCCTTTAACGAGGGAGCCCTTAAAATGTGCTGTGTTCCCGGGGTGAGATGTGTGGTCAAGAAAAGGAAAGATTTTTAGTTGTCATTCAGAGAATGCAGGCACCCTCTGACTTATTATTGTCTTTCTTTATCTTTTAAATTTCATAAAATAGACCCCTTTGTCTGCTTTTGGGAAAACACATCACATCCCCATCCCCCTCTTTTTATTTCCGTATGTCTCTATGACTACCTGCTTACAAATATCCTCTGGAGGGGGGAACAAAAGAAACGATTCCTGCACCATGATCACTTTTGGTTTGCACTTTGTCCCAACCAGAATAAACTCACACACATGTATTTTCCTGCGTGTGCTGTGACACTATGCGTGTTTATTCAGGTAGTGGTCTGTCATCCACAGAAACAGCCCTCCCAGGGGAAGGTTTTCACTTTTCAGAGTAAAAGGGACGCCTGGATTATCTACGTGCATCTGTGAAAGCTGTTGCGTTTATTCTCCCTTTCTGTTGCAGTCAGCCTTGCGTAATACCTGTTGAATCCTCTGTGGATCAAGGGGTGAAGAACCTTAACTTGGCAGCATGGAAGAGGCTGGGAAATTGGTGCTATTTACAATGTGCCAGACGTCATACACAAGAAAACGTAAAAAGCAAAAAAAAACCCATAATGGGCAAATAATTACACTTGTCCCTCCTGTACAGTTAACTGCAAATAATAAAATTATCTATAGATGAGTAGTCCCACGCAGAGAAGGTAAAATGCTGCTGTTTGTCCTTCCTCTTGCCTTATGTTGAGCTTTGAATGACTACAGGTGTAATAGCCACAATACACATTTCAAAAGGCCTTTTTTCCCCTTTTGGGGGAAATAAACCAATAGAAGGTATTCAAAGGTTGTTGTGGTATAACAGAGCATACTGTATATTGTGGCAGGAATGTTGTCTTTGTGGTGCATCAGATGTCAGTTTTGCAATCAGATTTTCAGGGAATTATAGAAAAAAATAACTTGGAAGCAAGCCCTGGAGATACCTAGCCTGACCCCTGCTCAGGGCAGGGCTAGCTTCGGAGTTAGATGAGATTGCTCCGAGGGTTTGTCCAGGACAAGTTTTAAAAAAATCTCCAAGGATGGAGACTCCACAACACCTTCACATTATCCGGGTTGTAAATTCCGGAGGAAAAAAAAAAATCCTGAGATAATCCCAGAGAAATATTTGGAAAATATGTAATTAATCAACTCTAGCATACTAAGTGTGTATTTCTGGTATAGTGTGATCTTTCTACTTAAAATTATTGCTATTGTGCCTGTACAAAAATGTGTTGTATTGCACTCTGTTGACGCAGCATAAAGATAAACGCATGAAAAACATGAAGAGGTGTGACGAGCGGCTGAGATAAGCTGGGAGATCAGAAGGCACCGGAGAACTTCACCCCCACCCAGCAGATGGGTGATGTTTTGCAGGAGAGAGGTCTATTTCTTCTTCCTTTCCTCTCTGCAGAGCAAGGTTAGATTTAGATCTTATCTGAATGCAGACTCTGTATTGCTTTAATGACAGGCACAATCCTGCGCTGTGAACACAGTGATAAAAAGAATCTATTTCTTTCTACATTAAAAATCAGCTGCTATACAGTATTTTAACCCTGGGGATAATACAGGTATATTGATGAAAAATAATACATATGTAAGCTGTATTATGAGAGCAGTATGAAAAGAAATGCTGGATGAGAATACAGGTATATAATTATTCATCGTACCGAAGCAAGTAGAGATCTGCACTTAATTATTTCATGGACAATAGAACAGTTTCAGCCAGAAAGGTTGAGGGAGGGTCATTCCGACCATAGAGGCTGATGGTACATTTACCTGAGGGGAAGAGAATAGAGGTTCAGCTGAACAAAGTCATTTTCCTGTGCAAAAAGTTTCCCTGTTCCTTGAAGAGGGACAATTCCCTCATCACTGCACAAGAGGCGGGCACGGCGCTCTTTGGAGAGCTTGGGAAGAGCGGTAAACAGCTGCCACCTCAGCGTTCCCACAGAGAGTGCACCTCCAACCCATATATACGTACATATATAAATATACATTTACATATGTATTTATATGTGTATATGTGCTCTCTAACTAGACTTCGCAGCCTCCCTTTCACAGGAGTCCATCAAGGGTTACTTTGGAAATAATCTTGATATCTTCCATGATAACAAAAAATTCCAGTTGTTCCCAGATCCCAATCCACTGCAAACACTTCTCACAATCTCTGAGTACTCAAAACCCTTTCAGTACTTGAAGTACATACCAGCCACTGTAAGTTATCCTTAAATATCGCGTGCAAATGTTTACATTTGTGAGACCTTAGTTTCTGCTGCTTCTTTCTTCCCATCTTGGTCTCACAGCCACCAAATTCTTGTGCAGTTATTGATAGCGCTCATTAACATCAACAGTTTTATTGTGAGCCCATGCCTAGAAAAACCATAATAAATGCTACACTGATCCCTCCCCGCTTTCTGTACTGCAACAGGGCAAGCAGTGCCAAGCGAAGCTCAGCCCACCCGCCCAAGCTGGGCAGGATGTCTGGGCTTTGGTGCGGTCATTCCTAGCGCGGGGCGCAGCTTCAGTGGGCAGCTTTTTTAATAATGAAATCCAAACGTGAACGGGTAATGTTTACCAAACCTGTTTCAAAATGGCTGATTAATCAAATAAATGAGTGTTTATTGAGGCTGTTGCTAGGTACTTACTGTTATTGAGATAATTGTATGACTCAGCTAAGCCAGACAAAGAGCTCCACTGTTGCTCTAAAGTACCGACTGGCAGAGTCGGGATCGTGACACTGGAGTAAGGGGAGAAACTTTACTCTTTCTCCTCAGCTTTTTCTCAAGGCTAATCGCTTAGTTCCTTTATCGTCACATCATCCGCTTTTACAGCCAGCTTCAAATGCCTTCCTCCCATAAAACCAAGAAACAAACACTAACCCTTCTGCTTCACCCGCAGCACAGCGGTGATGGGTTGTCATTACTGACACCGAGGTTTGGGGACAGACCTTTCTTTTGTGTCTTTTCTGTATTATTAGGTCATTATATTCATGCCTTTTTCTATTAAGCGTTCGCATAAACCGTAATGTCCTAGCCATTCAAAGCGCTTGTTTAGTAAATAATTGGGGCAAGTTTTGTGGGGAGAGGTAATCTTTTATAAGACCAAGTGATAAACATGGAAACAGCTGACAAGCTTTCAGGCACCCAAGCTCTTCTTCAGGTCAAACTCGTTGCTCAAAAGCCTCTCTTCTTTTCCAACTAGATGTGTGTTTTTTCCAATAAAAGCTATTGCCTCTCCCTGAAATTCTCGCTGCACATATTCTTAACTCTCACGGCTACAAAGACAGGGCTACTAATAAACACAAACAGCACTTGATTAGGCGGGCTATTAACGAAGATTTTATGATAGAATTTACATTAAACAACTCGTGCCTCATTTTTCATTTTAAAAATTGGAAGCATTTAAAAAAGACAGCTACTAATGAGTATAATTAGAGAAAACTCTCCACGCTTCTCAGAGGAAAGCATGAAGTACATGAAGTCTGATGTACAGAACGAGGTTTATATCTGCAGATTGGGGGGAACACGAAGAACATATACCTGCCCTCCAATTAAAATCCCTCTCACTTATATATTGGTTTTCTTATTTTAATGCAATAGGCTTTTTTTTTCATTCCAAAGTAGCACGTCTGTGTTCTGCTGATGGTAGTTTGCATAGCTGAGCGATAAAGGACATTTGAAATCATAGGGGTGTCTGTACTTCAAATGTTTCCAGTCCACCAGTCTCAAGTAGTACCAGTCCAAATTTGGAGTAACCCTATCAGCAGTACTGTTGTAAGCTGATTTACACCGATATATCTGAGGGTTTAACTCTGGCTGGTCATATCCTGTAGCAGGTTTGTTTTTTGGTTTTTTTTTAATCTTCAACACAATAAATGATATATTGTAATGAAGCAGTGTTCCACTTGCTCAAGAATGTATTTTGATTAGAACATCTTCTGGTGTATGTCAGAGCGATCACTGCTTTTTAGCGACAGACACCTTTGCTACCTGGAAATGCTCAACATTTATTCAAAACACTCCACCAACGCTTTCTTTACTGTAACATCCAGTCATAACTGATAAAGTCTACCCTTTTAACAGATTCTGGAGGCTTATAGATCAAGGTCTGAACCAGGCTTTGAACCGGGAAGCGCGCTTTGTTTGAACTACCTAACACTTGCATTTGATTTCTTGAATTAATGTTTTACCTGTAACTAGAAGTGTTTTCACTGAAGGAAGAGCGTGATCCTGCTGCTGATTTAACACCTGTTATACTCCCAAATATGTTGTTGAAAAAAAGATGTAATGCCTAAGGTGTCTTTTTGCTTTTACGGGTCATGAGCATAAATCACATTAAGCGTGTATTGGAGTCCTGAGCCGGCCTCCCAGATACGATGCTTTATTAATGGGTCTTTGTGGATATCCAGAGTGGGAAAACTGGGAGAAATATCACCAGAACAAGCCACTGTACAGAGGCAGGTTTATGAATGATTTGTGAGTGCTAAAGGAAAGTAAGTGAATGGTGGAGCAGAAATCCCTTCCCAAATTCTCCACGTGGCCCAGGCAGGAATAAAAGGTAGCATGACCCCAACCCTGTCCGCCAACCCACTCCAACCTCTAGGATATAACCTCTAATTGTTATACTGGTACAGTCAAGAGCCAGTATTTTTTTCTCACATCATCACTTGGTGAGGTTGGGATGGTACCTCCCTACCCCTTGGGAATGGGAAGGATTGTTTCTGCTGAGATTGGTGGTGGCAGTGAGGCCTGAGGCACGGTGGGAAAACTAGAAGTGGGTCAAGATCCAAGGTTCGATATCTATCTGGTTTTCTCCAGAGGGCAGAAGGACTTTTCAAGTCTCAAATGATTCAAAAGACTGTCTTGCAAGCATGTGTAAAGTGGCCACCATTGAAAGATGATAATGGCGTAAATTTGAAAAGATATTTTTAATCCTAGAAAAAGTTAATCCTAGAAAAGTTAAATCCTAGAAAAGGTTAAGAGGCAGCAGCTCTTCATCAGGATGTCCTTTAACATGTCTCAGATTTGGGCCAGTGCAGTTCCCTGCTGAGAGGGCAGCAAGAGCCTTTTCAGGGTCCCGTATTCCATGCCCCGGCTGTGGGGAGTAGCAACCACGAACAACTTGCTGCCCTGCAGCTTTGGGAGGGAGAGAAAACCATCAGCCTTTCTGATAGCAAATTATTTTACAGGCCAGCTGCTAAATATATGTAAGCCTCCCCCCCCACCAGCGTCTGCTATCAACCTTTTTTGACAATGTAATTTACTAGCAAGTTTAGTAGCAACAACTTCCCTTCGAAATACTTCAGGTAGAAAATTGGTTTTTTAAATAAATTATTATGTTTTTTTCTTTTTAAAAAAACAACCTGATTTTGATTATGTTGCATTTTCACTGAAAACAGTGGGAAACATATTTGGTGGAGGGGGTCTAAATACTGAAAATACTTAGTATTTCAGCCCCTTGAGGCTTGGAAAAAATGGCATACTTCAATTTATAGCTGATTCTTGTTCTAAATTCCCAAGGTAAGCTTTTTTTTTCTTCTTCTTCTTCTTTTTTTTTTTCTGTTTGCAAGCAAACAGAATGAAAGAAACTTTTCTTCTTTTAACGAAAACTTTCAGTTCTCCCAGCTAAACACTTGCAGTCGCCTCCTATACGGCCCAGCCAGCCCTTGCTTACAGGCTGGAAACCCTCAAGGGATTAATTCTACCAGAAGACACTGATTCCTTTCATTCCTTTTCCATTACCAGTTCCTTGGACATTGCTAAACAGAGCGGGAATGTGGCTGCACACCCTCGGTCCTCCTGATCTACCATTTTCCCAAGGGCGAAGCAGCCTGTTTGCAAGTGGTAGAAGCGCTACCACCTTCAGTATGAGCAAGCACGACTGGCTGAACTGGTGAAATTGTTTTGGATTCAGATCGTCTTGCAGCAGCCTTATTATGCCACACCTAGATCATCTACAATATGAACCGTCTTGGTGAAGGACAAATTGTTTATTTTTGGTTTAACCCTGTAATCCGTTAATGTATTTGCACCATGTCAGAAAGTGGGTGGGAAGGAGGGGGCGTATGAAGGGAAAGCTGTATCAAAACTTTACCGTTGCTGACTGACTTATCTATTGAATGTATTTACCAGAAATAACAGGAGTCATAGCAAAACAAAAAACAAAGTATCTGGAATTTGGTGCCGTCTGATCCATAACCTGAAGCTGGAAAGGCAATTTCTATGATTCTATGATTTCCTACTTTTCTCTCAAGGTAGTGTATGCATTCATATTTTTTGGATTATATTTGGAGCATTAAGCATCCCACCTGGGAGCACAGACAGGCTCTCCACTGTCCCCAATCTGTTTAGACACCTCTGTGCTGCCCGGAGCACCTACACATGCAACACATTTCCCAGGGACAGGATTGCTGCCCGCGAACAGCCTGGAGGAGGTCGAGGGTTTGTGTGTTCAGCGTCTGCTCCAGCGATACTCCTCTAGCACCGAACCAGACTTGTGCGTGGAGACCTTCTGACCCTGCGTGAAGGACCTGTCCACATCTTCCCCCAGACAGAGCAAATAAGCCAAGCATGTGATCTTGACGGCGTTCGAGGGTTTCCTTACCTGCAACGGTACTACTGTATGTATTCCTCACTTACTGCAGCACAGAGGGACGCACTGAGATAACATATTTTGCAATATGCACATCCTTCATTGGGACAGTAACTTTGTTTACAGCTCTAAGCTGCTCTGTCTGGCCCTATCCTCATGTCTCTCTGCAGTTGCATCAGTTCATCTTATTTAACCCTTACCTATGATTAACAGTCTGAGCTGCTGTGCATAGTATATAGCACAGTGAACTGTGGGGTAAAGTTTGCAGTATGTCCTCATTTCAACTTTAAAATACTAACCTCTTAAATAAAACCATGTGCACAAAGCAATTAGCAAGCATGGAAAAAAAAAAGCGCTAAACAATTCGATTCAGGAAGCCTCTGAAGAGTGTCTGTGCTCGTCTCCCTGGGAACTACAGCCATTACAAGTTCAATAAATAAATGACCTCTGTTTTTCACATCCAGGCACAAAGGGCATTTTCTTTCATGTAGGAAAATTTAAAAAGAAATTTTAGAGACTCATGTATGCGTGCACTGAAACACATTAGTGGGACAGTTTCAGACATTTAGAAAATGGAGAGTCTGTTTTGCTTAGGAGTTATGCTTTGGCAAAGCGTTAAACAGCGTATATGTTGCATGCTGGAGCAATGTAATGCCAAGGCACTCTTCCTGTAGCAGAATTAGTGCCACTTTTATTTATAATGGCAGTGCTTGCAGCTTGCATTAAAGAGACTGGGGGTTTTTATTCAGCTAAATTGCAGAAGTAATGAAAAGCGAGTCCTCCCTGGGAATTTCACTACATTTCTTTTTCCCATCCAGAGGCAAACGCCATCCCCTGATGCCTCTAGTTAGCGATGAAGGAGCATGCTGAGACATCCTTAGCACCTTTCAATTGACCACAGGGGGTTTCTAGACCCAGCTAGGGCTTGACACCGCCAGGAGCACTGCTGCTTCTGCACCACCTTTGCTGTCAGTGTGGGGGTGTCACCCCCATTCCCACCACCGCAGCCCAGCCAAGGACCCCGCGGCCAAGGCTGTCCCCCGGTTTTCCACCACACCTCACTGTGTGTCCCATGACAGAGGACTTTCGGGGTGGATATGGGGGCAGACTGGTTGTCTCCCTTCACCCCCACTGCTGCCTCTCTCCTCCCTCCCTCCTCACTTTTCTGTTTTCTTAAATTGCAAATAAGAATGGTGGTCCTAAGCAGACACCTAGAGAAGAGCAAAAGCTAGGTGTGTGTATACAATGCTTCTCCAAGTACTTTCCCAGCCTCCAGCTACTCCAAAATCAGGGATTTTCTGAGCCTCTTCAGCAAAGGTCTTTTTCAAGCCTCTCCGTGAAGCCTTGCAACCTCCCTGAATGCACAGCACCTTTTAGCCAGGGGTGCCACACATCTGCTATTCACTGAGTCCAGAAATTGCCTCTTTTTACTTGTTTTGAACCTGGCCCCTGCGTATTGGGTGCCCTGCTCGTGCTCAAAGCCACAGCCAGCGATCCATCCCTGCCTGCCCCATAAGCCTTGCAAACCTCCAGTAGGTCTCCTTCCATAACGAAGAGTTAGGAGCTCTTTAGAGCCCCTGTGTCTCGGGGCAGCCTGGGGACCACGCCATCCCCTGGAGCACCACGTGAGAGCTGCCTGGCCCTTTTCTGACACAGCTGGCCACGCCAGCTCATGACACCAGCAGGTCACTGAGCCCACACATTTGGGGAGCTCAGGGGATTACGTGTGCCAGCAGCTCAGCAGAAGCCGTGATGTCTGGTGGTGGGACCAGTGCAAACTGTTGGGGACAGTACCAGCCTCCCCTAGCAGAGCTGCTTGCAACAGGAGCGTGTGTCTGCGATTTCATTGATGAATCAGAAAGGGCTGAAATGCAGCAGCGCGACACATCAGCACATCAAACTAACTCAAAATGATGAAATCCTCCTGTTTCCCAATCCAGGCTGAACCGCCTGGAGGTTCTTCACACAAATATGCAGACACCTGGGAAACCAAATGACACAGAATCATAGAATCATTTTGGTTGGAAGAGACCTTTAATATCATCAAGTCCAACCGTTAACCTAGCACTGCCAAGTTACCACTAAACCATGTCCCTCAGCTGGAAGATGGACATCTTGGTGGCAATTGGCACTTACCAACGTGCATACAATGAGCCTGAAGGTTGAAAACAAGCTGAAATTTGTTGGAGGATGTCCATTCCACTGCCTGGCCCCAGCAGGGGCACCAGTGCTTTACCTCTGCCCCAGCAGAAGGAACCACAGAAGGCTCTCAGCTGCTGATCCCACAGCTCTGAGTCCCCTGAGCTCTCCAAAGCTGCCATTTACACTCCTGAACTCCCTCCACCATCTCAGTTTACTCTTGGTGGCTTATGGTGAACGTGCACCACCTCAGCCCCTCCCGCCAGTCTGGCGGTCTCAGCTCTGGGCACAACCTCAGCTCAGTCTGCAACGTCCCCGCTCTGCAGAGAGGGATGAGCCACGTTTCAGCAGAGGCCACGTTGCAGCAGACCCTCCGGAGCAGAGCCCTTCCCTCTCTACCTCTTCCCGTGTTTTATTTCTCGCCTGTGCTCCTTTGCCCCGTAGCTGCAGGCTACAATTACTAATCGTAACTAATAAAGAGGCAGAACAGCACCAGATGAACCCGGAGAGGTCAACCTAAAAGCAATGGTTTAAGAGCAGCCAAAAAGCGACTGTCCAAAAGCAGTCTGAAAGCAATTATTCTCCTGCTAACATTACCCCTCAGCATAAATAACTCCTCCTGACCTCTCCAAGCCTTTGATTCGCTCCATTTGAGAAGCTCTGAGGTTGCCGTCCATTTGAGCAGCCGTCCGAGCTGGCACTGCTCCTCTGGCAGCGCCAGCTCATCTGGAGCGGGTGACCTGAACGGTGTCTGCTCTTCCATGAGCTCCTGGCAGCTTCATGTGGTGGCATCTGGCGGGCTTCTTACAGTGCTCTGCAGTCTCCCTCCAACACTCTTTGGATTATTTGTGTCTTTTCCATGGGGCTTATAAACGTACAAAGTATGGGGTGTAGCTTTAAAAAATACCTTTTGGTATCCACAAAGAACTTTCCTGTTTTTTTCCAAGAATGCTATAGAAGTGGACGGGGCCCCTCAGCAAGTAGTTGAACAAGGTGCATTTAAGCTGAAAAAAAACCCCTTTTCCATGGGACCTTATGGATTTTAAGCTTTTACATGATTTCAAAAAAGTAGCTGAACCAATTCATATGAGAAGAAAGTCCACAGTGGGTATTAAATGCAAAGTCACTACTTCTGGCGCTCGTGCCGTGAGCGGGAAGGGCTGGGAGACCACAGTGGGGCAGGCTGGCTGCGTTTGCACCCTGGTCCCGCGGCCTGCCTGGACCAGGCGGGACAGTGATGGTGAGGGGCCGCTGCACTGGGTGGATGCCTGATCCCATCTGGCTGTGTGCAGCCATCCCTACGCGCTCTCATAGTGTGCCAGTATGGCTGCGGGGGCAAAAACTTGAGCTGATTTTAACATGATAATGAAAACATTTGTAAGGGAAATTACATAATGTGGTGACTACAATGCAGCGTCCTGGATTTGCTCATCTTTTCGACTCCTTCCAGCTCTTTTCTTCTCACTTCAGCCGGAGCCCTTACCTTTTTCCAAGTGTCAGATTTGAAGGTGCGATCCATGTCATATCAAATAAAAGCTCAAATCCCTTGTTTTTTCAGGAGCAGGGCCAAAAGTGAAACTCCTGTGTTTTGTCTGGATTCAACCCCAGTCTCTCACTGAGATTAGAGATACCTGAAATTTGGCCCACGCTTGTCCACGTGGTTTACAAGTCTCAGGAGCCTTCAGGCAAGTGTGGGGAGGCAATGGCTGACTTTTGACAAAAGCCTATGCTAGAGAAAAACCTTCTGGTTTTAGTTTAAGTCCATGCAGTTATCCCTATTCTGGATGAATCATAATGAATCCTTTACCTTAATTGTACCAAGGATTTCATCACAGAGCTCTCTGCAGAGATTATGACATAAGAAGAGGAAAAGAAAGTGGTTGCAAAAGATGGGAAATGCAAAAGAGACTTTTATGTACACTTACACTCTGTAAAAATGGACCGTCATTGTCCAGGTCCCCAGTAAATATTCATTGCAGTATTTTTCTGCATTTTATAAACACAAGAAGGTTAGAGAATCGATGAGAACACAATATCTGGGTGTTGCAAAGCATTTGTGCTAATTAGATGAGCATCCTGTACCCAAACACAAGGATGAAATGTCACATAAGGGAAGTAGCAATGAAGATTTTCCAAATGCATGCCTAAATATAGGGGTTTGGTCTGTAGTAAGAACCTAAGTCTAACGTTCAGAAAAGATGTCAATAAGCAGTGCTGTTGTCCAGCATTTTTGAAAATCAAACCACTGTTTAAATAGCTCACTGTGGAATTAAGAGCCTGTTTAAGGTCTTGTTATTGATGCCTCACCTGGTAAATATTTGAGGAATTTGCTATAAAAATATTTTTTTTTCACATTTTTCTCAGTTGAGTATGAGTCAACAAGTCCTCTGAATTTTTAAAGGCAGATGTGTGTTACTCCCTGCTGTGCAGTATACAGGAACTTCGGGTACTTTATAGAAATATTCAGAAACTATAGAGCCTTGCATATGAGTTGTTGCTATTTTTTCCTAAAACGCGTTAGTTTGATGTTAATGTTCTGATCTTGCAAATATTTATGCCAATAAATAACTTGAGTCAAAGGGGGAAACATTGCTTACATGTGTAACATTAGTTACAATCACAAAAACATGCAGAACTGGGATTTCATCTTGTAAACGTTCACTTGCTGAAATTAAAATCGTAAGAGGTCACGATCCTATTAACAGTGTACATTTTAGCAACATCATTCGGGATATTTTATCTCATAGGGCGCCATCAGTAATTTAATGGCTTATTTTTGAAGTGGCCCTATTGCAACCGGGTGGCAGGACGATTTGTACCTTCTACATGAAGGAACACAGGGTGACCTGCCTGACCCGGTCTCCCTCGTCTTTCACTGCAGTTGCCCAGAACTGATCTGGGATCTCAGCAGCAAAAGTCTGTTCACCAGGAAATGTCAAAACACAAAATCCAGTATTTTTCAGAAATGTGTTGGTTTTGATCAAACCTACTTTGACAGATGCTTTTAACAGGGTAAAAAATAAAAAATCTGGTTGAATTTAGAGAGGCCCATTGCGGACTAGCAAACATTTGCCAACTTTCAGGAGCCCTATTTCCATTAACTGGTTTGGCTCAGGCAGAGCAGAGACTTAAACCTTATTCTCACGTATACAGGGAGAACAGCCTGACTGCATGGTTTACCTTACTCTTCACTTTCCACATTTTCTGGCTAGTCCCAAGGATAATGTGTCCTCCTGCCACATTGGTACATGTTGGGAATTAAAGCAAAAACATCCAGTACTGAGAGCTCTTTGGAAGGGCAGCAGCACCGCACCGAGAGTACATCCATGCACTGGTATTGCATCTAGCCTCTTCACAGTAACATATCCAACCAACAAGATTATGCAAAATGCAAGCAATAAACATGTTTTCATGCTAGGAACAATTTGTGAAATGGTCACCCTTTTTTTTTTTTTTTTTTTTCCCCAACGGGAATTTATCCAGCTGCCTACCAGGTTATTACAGCATCAGAGTTGCATCATTCCTAAGTACGCTACAAGAGAGCACCAATATAAAGGCATTAGAACAGTGAAAAATGACCATGAAAATTACGTGGGATGCAACTCTTGCCGTATTAAGCAATCTGTTTCCCACTCCTTTAGGGCAACGTGAGTGTGCTCTCAGCAATCTTGCTTCATTACCTGGCAAGACAAAGATTACAAGGCTTTTAGAAAACAGCCTGAGATGGGAGAACCCTTTTTAAACTATTTAGGGACTATTTCAGTCCCTCGTGAAAATTTGTTTCAGGGAAAGACAACGTAAAACCAGATCAGCAGGAAATTCCTGACAAGGGCTTCGAAACAAACAAGTGCTGCACAGAGCATCCTAACTTCAAACACCTCAATGCAATAATTTGTTTTTAATCATCCATGAGATGGAAAATATGAGGAAAATGTAAAATAAATGTCCAAGAATAACAGCGGTTAGTTGTTTGGATTTAAAATCAAAGGAAGTTTCCATGCTGTTGAAGGTTTCCATACCAATGGGCCTGGGGGAACTCAGGGTGCGGTAGGTTTCCATCTGCCGAGAACAGCAATACGGTGCACTTGTCCTCCTAATATCCTCCCGCAGCTCCCTGCGCCGGGATGGCGCTGCCGGGAGCCGTGCTCGTGGGGCAGCGTGGCTTCGTCCGCCGCAGCAGACGCTTCTCGGGGCGAGCGAGCTCGGTTTGAATCATTCATGTCGCTGAGATCCTCACCTACTGCCGCAGTTTCGCTCCAGCTGCGCCTCGCAAGCAGACTCACCTCGTAGGTGTCAGCGGCCGCTGGCACAGTGCTGCCCTGGGCTGCGAGCGCCGGTGCCCCGCTGAGCACTCCGAGAGGTAGTACGTCTAGAGATAAAGTAGTTAGAGGTCCACCTTGGAAAAATATCTCTTATTTCCACGTTGATAAAAATAAAACGTCTCTCCCTGGTCAGCTGGGGCGAGCGGTTTCTCCCCCTTCGCAGGGACTCTCGAGCCTGGTCTGGGATAGAAGGGAAATAAATTTTTATCATGGGGAAATGGAACAGAGAAAATCTCCTACGCACCTGTCTGCTTCTTTTGGTGCCTAAATACCTTTGAAAGTCCGGCCTTGAGTGCCAAAGCTATGATGGATCACACAGTATTTCCTTTTTATTATTGCACTGCATCCTTTGGGCCTCACATTAACATAATTAGGGCCATATGGCGCCAGAATCTCTGTTGGTTCAAACTGATGCAGCTCCTTTGAAGTCAAAGAGCCTGTGCCAGTTTATACCTGCTGAAGATTTGGTTTATGGTCTGGGATATAAGGGGGTGGGGTGGGGAAAGGGACCCAGCCACTTCTTGTCCTTAATTGAGAATTACATAGATATATTTCTGCCCTGCTTCTGCTGTCCACCAGGAGCTGTGCCTAAAGTGCCTTCCTGGCTGTAATATCCTTTGCATGGTTACCTCTCATTGTCAGCTGCTATGCCTCTCCTTGTGACTCAGAATATTTCAGTGGCCGTAGCTAAAAGTGCACGCAGTGAGTCAGAGCCAGCCAGCCACCTCTGGGCAGCAATCAAAAACATCCCATTCCCATTCACTGGGCCATAAGGAGACAAAGAATTGCTTCTGTGCAAAGAAATCAAACTCAATACTTGATAGTTATAACTATTTAAAATATTATAAAAATATCTGCTGGGTAACACCAAAAAGATATCAAAAATTAGGCTGCTTAGAAAATAAGTAATGGAAGTCCAAAGCATAAGTGCCTGGAATGAGAGCCAGGGAACGAGGAAATATTGCAACTGCATGACATTCCAAACTCCCGGACCAAAACTTTACACTCCTGAATCCTTATTCAAGGCACCCAAATAAAAGAAACTTAACTGTCTGAAATGTTGTAATGCACAAATACCGCTGCAGGCACTGAAAGCTCTGAGCTGTCGGTACCTGGAACACCGCGACAGCTGGCACCCTGGAAAGTCGGGTCGCGTCTTTGGGGCAACTGAAACCTGGGTTTGTGCACCCACATTCTGCCCAGTCCCTGTAACGATCCTAAAATGATATCTCAATCCCAAACACTTCCTATCTTTGAGGTAGTTCATTTTCACATCTAACCAAGGATTAGGACATTTCCAGGTAAATAAAGAGCAGTAAATGCTACAGGAGGGACTGCCAGCCTGCTTCTCCCCTTGCAACAGCAGGGCTGTCCGTGACAGTAGGAGGAAACCATCTCACCATGGCAGGCATCGCTGGATGCTGCTGTGACCAGCTTCCACGTGCGTGCTGCAGCCCCTCACCGGGGGAGACCTGAATTCAGCTGCTCCGTCTGGAACACAAGAACAAAAGCAGGAGGCTGCTCTCCTGTGGGTCAGACGCAGGCTGAGCCGGGGGGTGGCTGTCCCCCACCCGCTGCCCCAACTCGCGCTCAGACCCGTCCTGTGACGCAGCAGCCCAGGTGACCACTGCGCACACGAAATGCATCCCTGGGAGTCCCACAACAGCCTGAGTTAGCACCAAAAAGGCCCCGATAAAAGAGTTCCTTGTTTTGCAGTGCCGTAGCTCACATGGAGGGTAAGATAATCTGAGTGCTCAGCTGCGGATGGCAAATACCTGCGCTACCTCTGGAGCCCAAACATGCCTCGGCCACTTTGCAAATGCCACCCTGTATCTGTTAGCTGAGCCACTCCGTGGTCACTGCTTTTTAAATAACGCCTTTCAACAAGTAAGGAAGGCAAACTTTCGGTCTCAGAGACTCCTCAAGAGTTGTAGCAAAAGGGGTCTGAGTCTGCATTGTCTGTTTTTCCACCTTTTTCAGTTTGTCTAAGAACATGTTAATTACCCCTCCATGCAGCACAGGCTTTTCCTGTATCCTTGGGTGAAAACAGCCACAGCAGAGTGCCTCCTGCAGCGTTGTCACCTCTCCGTGTTCTCAAGCACTATGACTTGATTGAGAGCGTTTGTATCACAGGCAATCAGATGTAAAGGCAACTCCCGAGAAAAGGCAGAAAATCAGCTCTTCCCGTGTGCCGGCAGGGAGAGAGCACCAGCACGACGAGGGACGGAGGTGCCGCGGGCAGAGCCTTTGCCAGCCAGGCACGGGTGTGCCGGATGCTGCTGGAGCCAGGGACGCCATACGGAGGTTTGTGTTCGCTCTAGGTGTAACCGCCTTTCTAGACCACATCTGTTCTTAATCTTCTGCTACTATGCACAGTTAAATATTTCACAGTGCTTTTATCAGCCAGCTCTCAGCTGGGACTGGGAGCTGGTTATTCCAAGGAATTTCCTGCTTCTAAATTCGGTTATCACAGGGCAGAAAGGGCTTATCTCCCACTGCAGCTTCAGCACGTGAGGACTCCTTCTATATCTCACTGGATGGCAAATTGATTTTATATGGCCATTGTCCCTTTTTAGCGATGATGTAAATCAGTGGTCTTTTGTAGGAAGATGTTCAAGTAGCAAGCACAGCATTAAGCTTCGATCAGAGTAAAGACAGTGGATTTAGACAATGAGACCAAAATTTGGTCTGCTACCTGTGCGAGAAAGTTAATTCCTCAAAAGAAATTTAAATAATCTCCATCGTCTCATATCTCATCAATGCAAATCAGTCTAATCTGAACAGAGAAAAGTTATACCATTGAGTTGAACAGATTGCAAAAGGGACTTGGCTAGTTGGGAGGACTTCTAATTAGGGGAGAAGCATAGGTCTTCCAGGACAGCTGTTTGGAGTCACTCGTATGATACGGGGTCATTCAGTCCCTCATTTACGGGAAGACAGGAAGGTCTGGCTCAGGCACGTCAGTGAGGTGAGGGATGGTACCTTCCTCCATCCTCTTTCTCCTTTCTGTGATGCAGAAAAAGTGGAGAATCTTGCCCCAGGGAGTCTGGTGCACCTTGCTGAGATAAATAGCAACACAAGGAGTAATTACCAAACTGTATACACTATTTTACTAGAAAAATCAACAATAGATTCCTTGTCTTCTGCATATGCAGTAATGTGGATGAGGAGGTTGAATTCTTACGCCTTTTTGACTATCCCAGCTTGGAAAATCCTAGCTTCTGTTCAGTATTTTGGTGTTGATGCTACTGTTTTAGTGGGGTTACGTAACTCAAGGCAATTCAAAGCATTTCATTAAACTTGTTTTGCAGGTTACATATCGCTTTACACTTCTCAAGTGCCCTCCATCAAATCATCTTTGTACTTTTTGCAAGCATTCATTACATCCCGTGCCACCCCAGCAAGGTCAGGCAGCAGTGTTGCAACTGAATCGCGGAGCAATTTGGCAGAGCAGAGAGTCCACCGCTTACAGGTGCTGGAAGAGATCAAGAAGATTGTTTGGGGCTCAGAAATGCATAATTCGGACCTCTTTATCCCTATCCCAAACCAGCATAGAGTTGGGACAGTGGAAGATATTGAGCTTTGACCTTCAAAAGCCTTTGTGCATTCAGGCTTCAGAGCAAGGCACTCCCCTGGACATGGATGGCTTGTAGAACAGGGATAACACTGCTTCCAACGTAGGCGTTGGAGAAACTGGGAGTGAGAGTTGTTTTGCTTGACTGCAACAGGCCAAAAGACTGGGGCTCAACCCTCCCCTCTCCTCCCTGGAGGAATCTCAAACTTACAGCAACCCGCTGCTGTCAGACAGGAGATGTTCTGCTGGGAGGAGGAAGAAATGAGTTAGCAGCAGCTGGACAATGTAGGACACACAGCTGCAGGCGAGGAGATCTGGGTTTGCCTTCCTGGTCTACATTTTGCCTAATGCTGGGATGATATAAAATGCTCCTGGCAAGGGAAAGACGTGAGTTTCCATCTGCTCATGGTGAGGTCGAGGTCAGACCTAGACTGGCTTTCCCCTTGCTGAGATCACTGCTGGCTCCTCCCGAAGCTGTGGTGTTGGTGAACTCACTCAGGTGCTGAGGAAGCTGCTGATGCTGTGGCGTGGTTTCTCTGGACTGTCTCCTGGCCTTTGTGCCTTGTGTTAGGGCTGCAGGGAAAAGACCAGGCCCTTAAGTAGACCATGACTTGAGAGGATGCTACCTGAGCAGGATGAGGGAAAGCACAGAACACGGCATGAGAAATTGTTGAAGATACCAAACAACGGGGTAAGAAGCTGACAAAAGGTAGAGACAGCATCGCGAGGGATGGCTGCATCTCACGGGTGGTTGAGGGGCAGTTGTGAGAGAAATGTCTGGACTCCACAGATAGCTGAAGGGGAGCACTGAGGACCTGTTGGGGAGCACAGTCTGCAAGGCCAAGAATGCATGGGTAACCATATCTGTAATCCCTTATAAAGCTTTTCCAGGCTGGAAAGGGAACAGGAGCAGGGAAAGGTGGAGCATTCTGGAGCATATCACCATGCCAGGCTGGCAGCATTGGCAACCACCCACCCAGACCTTGCCCATGCTATTTGATCTTGCTCCCACTCCCCTCTTCTGGCTTACACCAGTTAGAAGAAAGTACCTAAGCGTTTCTGAAATGCATCAGGGTCCCAGCAGTGTCCACCTGCAGGTGACCGGATTCCCTGATATAAACTGTCCCTACCTAAATCTTGCTTAAGTCTGAGCACCCTGAGCTTGTCATCACTGACTCTTTCCTCATAATTTGGGGACCTTACTCCTGGGCCCAGGTGCCTGTCACCTAAATTTCAGCACCAGGCAGAGGTGCACGAGGTTGGAGCACAGCCACCTTTGTCTCCTCAGGGAAACATGATGGGAGGGGAAATCTGTCAAACCCCTTTGGACCTCATATCACTGGTATAATACTATTATCTGACTTGGCAGGAGTAGCATAAGGCTTAATTAATTGCTGTTTGTAAAGAGCATAAAGATAATTTGAAGTGCAAGTTGATCTATTAACCTGAAGAACTATTCTAATTAAATGCTTGAAATTGCTATTAGATATCTAACATCATTAGAGCAGAGGCTTTGTATCAATATTTTAATGTGAGCGTAGTTGAGGTTTGATTGTCTGTTTTGAAAAATATTACCATAAAGTTAATTATGGACTAGTTAATTGTCCCCATTAATTTAAGAATAGACATATGTTAAAATAATGTTGGTCTCTCTATGTCTTCGATGCAGACATGACTCTGTTTCTAACAAATGAATGCCTGAGCTGAAAACACGAGAACAGATCCATCTTTTTTTCCAAATCATCTTTCAAAGAGTGTATTAAGCAAATGTCACAGCAAAGTGCTATGGACAGAGATGTTAACTCTCCGTTCAGACAGATCCAGAGTTTTCCGGGATGAGGGTTCATGTTGCAGAGCCAAAATAACAAGTACAGCTCATAAAAAGTGTACTCCTGTTCCCCTTTCCCATCCTCTTCCCTGTTTCCCTTGAGCCAGTAACAGTACTCTGACCTCGTGGTGAACCAGCTCGTGGTGCTAACACAGGGGATCAATAACCCCACAAAATAAGGAGTAATTTCTGAGGGACGGAATCCCTGAACCAGCTTACTGTGGAGTCAGGAAAACACCAGGGCAGGAGAGAGGTGGGGAGAGACTGTGCAGCCAAGGATGGAGAGAGCAAAGCAGGAGCACCATTTTAAATACCAACTACTTCCAAAACTGGCTTACTTGTAACACGAAGCTCTGTTGTCAGAGATGAGGAGGAGTCGGCAGCCACCGTGGCACGCTGCAGTCAAGCAAAGAGAAAATAATTAATGGCAACACCAACTGGTTGTGATCAGAAATGCAGCTGATGTCGGGGAGCTGCTGCAATATTGATTTGCCGTGGACAGGAGCCAGGCACAGCAGCAGCTCCACCGAAACCGCCCTCGTGTTTCTCTGTTCATGCAGTACTATAAAGAAGTTGGTCAGCAGCCTGTGTTTGACAGCGTAGCACAGCCAAAGCGGAGCAGGCGTGCACCTACACCACACGGGAAGAGAAAATATTCATGCCAGCTCCAACCAGAGGCTCAGCTAGCTTACAATTGTGTTTCCAGCAGGGACAAAAAAGGGACATCTAGGGAAAAATATATGGGAAATGTGTACAGTCATACATTGCCCATATACTCTGTCAGCCTACACATGCTCATAGCTTAGACGCTCAAGCACAATGTAAAGAAGTGTTTCAATCTGTGTGTTTTGAATTTATATCTCTTGCCTTTTTTTTTGGTCTTACACTGATACTAAAAGCTGACAATTCTTCTCAGTTGACCATCTTTCTTCATGATTTTACAGACGTGTCTCAAAGCCCATAGTTGCCTCCCCTGGCAGACGAGTTGAGGCACACATAGGTCTTCCTCATGCAGCGACCATCCTCTGTCTCCACTCATCCCTGCCAGCCTTCTTGGGTGTTCCCTTTCTATGTGGGGGACGCTGAATCCTTGCCAAATGTGAGAAAGGATAGTTCTGCAAGGTGTAAGGTGACAAGCATGACATAAAAAGAGGAAAGCCAATACCATAAAAATAATAGGCACTAAACTCCCAGAGCAGATGCAAGTGAGAAGACTGGGGATCCTGCACATGTTCCTTTTTTGTATCAAGGTCTGTCAATGATCTATCCTTCAGTCTTCAATGGAAAACTTCTGGTGGCTTTTTCCTGGTAGAGGGCTAGTTAAGGAAAATTCTACAGTTGCTTTTATTAGTCAAATACTTTAAAGACTTTCCATTCAGTTAGGATTAGTCACTACTGATGCATCCCGTTTACAGTGCTCTTAGAGCTGCACACCATGCCCACTGTATGACCTCTAAGGGAATAGTTTAAAAAATGTTTAAAAGTGACCAACAAGCTGAAGTCCTTTTCCAGAGGTGCTCCACATGCTTACCATCAAATGTTTTAGGGACCTAAAGGTGCAGGTAGGGTCTTACCAGAATCCAAATTTAAGGGCCACAGGTACATCACATGCCTAAGCACTACAGAAAATTGCACTAGAGCTGAAACACCCATGGAAGTGAGATTAGGCCCCTAAGATACTGTGGAGATTTTTGGCAAACACAGTCTATGATTTATTTTATAAGCATTTGTATTTTTACTTCTCTTGCCATCTCCTTTGTGTCTCCACCCCATAACAAGAAGCAAGAATACATGTAATAGGGCATTTAAGAGGCAGAAGTGGGACACATTAAGTGAAGCATTGCCAGCAAAAAAGGGAAATATCAGTACTGTTATGCAAAGCCTTGATAAGACCTCATTTGGTCATCCTCAGATCAGGAAAGAGGAATTCAAACTGGAACAAGTTCAGAGAAGAATAGCTTGAATGGTTGGAAGAACAGGGAGTCTATTAGCCATGGAGAAACCGAAACACCTTGGCTCCTTAACCGATCACATCAAAGACTGTGTTGTATAATATGGCCCTTATACAACACAGGAGTACAGGCGAGGGATGGACAAGACTGCTTAAGGAAAAGGAAAATGTTGGTGCAGCAAAATATTGATAAACTAGCCATGAACAGTATTAGGCTGGAAATTGGAAGGAAGTTTATTACAGAGGAATGAGGTTCTCTGAGCCTTTCCCAGAGAAACAAACAATCCAGTCACTTTTAAGCTTAAGCAGTTTGTGAAAGGGATTATATCATAAGGCCACAAGATTATATCACAGCAAGTCTCTGCCAGTCCTATTTGCCAACACGCTTATATGCAGATAGGGCTGAGCCAGACAAAAACAGCCTACGTGAACAGGGAACTTGGCACAGGGACCAGACTTCGTAACTTCCTTGTAAAATCGCATTCAGAAACCCTTTTGGGGAGCGCCACAGGAGAAAGCGAAGGCATTCAGTAAATACTTCTGTACTGGCAAGAAAGAGAACAGGGGGTTTCTATGGCTTCCCAGTCCATTAACAGCGCAATGGTGAACATGTTTGAGAATCAGCGGATCCAGGTAACTTGAACTCAAGAGCCATGAAGGAGTTAGGGGAGGGAGACTTGACACGCTGGTGGTAAATGTTGGAAAAGTTGAAAGTTGAAAAGGGCTGGACATGGGCCCGTGTGAAGGCAGTCACACATGGAAACCAAGATTATTTGTGTAACTACAGACCAGCTACCCTGCCACTCTCAGACAAGGTGATGGGAATACTTCCATTAGCAAGATTCAGTTAGCAATGAAGGAAACAATAAGAACATAATTAATGGCAGACACATGGTTCACTGTCTTTTTCAGAATAGTTTGATTTCATTATTGGGGGGACTGCAGAGTTGAGTGGTGATGGTATATAGGGCTTTTTAGAGCTTGGTACTCCTGTAACATTACAATAAAGAAGAACAGCATGCAATGTCAATAAAGCACACATTAATTGGATCGTGGACACGCTAATTGATAGGTCTCAAAAAGTGACTGTCAAGGGGGAATCATCTAATGTTGAACTGCAGGGATCGGTACATACTCAATGCTATTCAACATTTTCTGCACTGTTCTGGAAGCAAATGTAAGAAACGCTGCTGAGATAATTTACTGTAGATGACACAAAGTTTGACAGAATGATAAATAATGATGAAGATAAGGCTGTCATCTAGAATCATTTGGAGAGAGAGCTAAATTGAGCTGATTCAAACAACCTGTGTTTTAAATCAGAGAGATGGAAAATTACAGATTTCACAGCAAAGAGAGCTGACCATCTGCGGAATGAGGCTGCCTCTGAAAAGCAGTAACGCTGGAAGGATTTAGGGCTCCTATCTGACAGGCAACACGACGTGAGCTCCCAAGGTGACAAAAGAGGATAAAGCAATTTTTGTCTGTACAAGCAAGGAAGTTGTTTAGTAGGAGCAGAGAAGATATTTTGCCTCTCTAATTGCCTAAAGCTGATCCTGGAAAAATTCTTGCAGTTCTGGTGTCCTTTTCAAAGTATGCTGGCAAACTGGAGAAGTCAAGAGATGTGTCATGGGAATTAGTTGAGCACTGGAGAAAACAACACTTCCAATGAGAAATACGAGCTCAATCTCCTCAAATTATCAAAAACAAGAGTGAAAGGAGTCTGATTACAGTACATGCATTTGTTTTGCAAAAATGCAATGTGAAAAAAAAAAGGGCAGGAAAAAAGCCACAGCTGCACACTGTGTCCAGGTGAATTTTGAGGAAACAAAAGACACGTTTCTAACAGCACGTGTGCTGCAGCCTTGGAAATAATGACCCATGGTGTGTGCACCCAATGGGCACTACAGACATCTGCAGCCACATGCGAGGTGTGGGGCTCCGAGGAGGGATGAGTGAGTGATGGCGTGGCATATGTGTGACCCGTGGTGTGCATGATGCCTCTGAGCGTGCATTCTTCATGCACTCATGGAACTTGACGAATTTCTAGCTCCACTGTGGGATGGAAAAAACCAGTTTGTGAGTTAGGTCAAATAGCAGGACGATGCTTAACGGTAATAATTGAGTCTGACAGCACAGCACACTCCAAATGTTGATGAATTCAAGCTCTTTAAAGCACGGGCCATTATCCTCATTACAACCACAGCTTGGGTCTGATTGAAATCCGGTGTTTTCTGCTCCCTGAGTGCTCAGGGCCATGGGCATCCCTCCTAGCCACCTCTGTGGCTGCAGAAACTGTTTGGCCCCATCCCGGCCCAGTCCTGTTGTGGGAGGCTTGGGTCAGATCTGCCTCTTGCATGTGCAATCTTTGCCCCCTTTCAGCCCCCCAAAGAGCCAGATCGAGAGCATTTAAACAGAAAGTGTAACTTTGGGGGAAATAGCAGGGGGAGCAGGTATAGGAGAGCCTGCTCTGGCATCTCTGGGGGGGCTGGCACCCACCACGCGGTGATGGGGTGCTGGTAGAGACTTGGCTGCAGCCTCTGCAGCGGGTCCCCAGCACGGGGAAGGGGATGGCACCACGCAGCTCGGCTGTGAAACCAGAAAGCTGTGATGGAGACTGAGCAAAAGCTCCGGGCCAGCATGTCCTCCCCAGCCTTTGTTTAATTTAACTGTGAGATGCCATTAAGGTCTTTCAGGAAACAAGGAGCCTCAAAAGCCCAAATGTAAGCACAGAGAAAGGCACTGATAACATGGGAATGTGACAGATCTCAGTGAAGAAATATTTCCAGGCATCATTTGGACTCTGGATGTGCAAACAGAGCAATGGATGAGCAGCAGAGAGCCCCAGCTCTGACACGGCAGCAAAGGCAGTCAGACAGCCTGAGAAACCACAGCCACGTGCTGCTGGGGAAAGGGAGCAGGGGAGAAAACCTGGGAAGAGCTCACGTAGTTTGGAAACTGTGATTAAAGTAAAGCCAGTTGTGCATAAACAGTAACTTACTGCTCCCGTGTTCAGGGAAGCAGGACTCGGTACTTTCTTGCAGCAAAGCAGCCGGTATAAAAACGTTTGAACCCATCTTCAGCTTTGTCCCTGTAACTGAAATGCTTTACAAGATCCTGAATTTTAGTGAGCTGCTTGGGTTAAAAAGGTCGATGCATGTTTGAGAGTTTTAACTCTGTGCCTGTGCGTGAATGTGAGTTTAGGCATCTCAAATTATGTTTCAACTTCCAATTGAGGGCAGTAACTTTCTCTGCAATGTCAGCAGCCTGACTGGAAGAGCATGTTTCTAATGAGAGAAATGCAAAGTATACCCAGAGAGAATTTAGGAGATACACTAGAAAAAGACAACTTCAAAATATTGTTGGAAATGAGCTCATTAAATGTCCTTGTTTTGATCTCTGCATCCCACACAGTACAAAGGGTCCACTGGCTGCATATCAAGGCGGATGGAAAGATCAATTCTATCAAGGACATCAGCAGAAGTACGCAAGGATATAGGTGTCTTGTTTCACTTGTGGTTTTTTTTTATCTTTCGCTTATGACTACATTTCATTTTAAACTTTGAACCCAAGAGCAAAGGTGCACTGAGCGACAGATGTTGGAAGACAAAAAAACGAAGATGCAGCAGGGCCTCAGATGTCACAGGATGTAAATATGGGCCACAGAATATAAACACAGGAGAGTGGCAGGGTCACGGGCAGTAAACATGGGCTGTGCAAGGAGATCCTGTATAAACATGAGATGTCTAGCAGGAGACGCTGTGAACACAGGAGTTTTGCAGAACTAGTCTTCAGAAAGACTGAAGGAGTTAGATCCTTTGTCCCTGGAGAAGAGAAGGCACAGGGGGACCTCATCACAGTACTCTAGTACTGAAAAGGTGGCTACAAAGAGAATCATAGCATCATAGAATGGTTTTAAGTTGGAAGGGACTGTAAAGACCATCTAGTTCCAACCCCCCTGCCATGCACAGGGACACCTTCCACTAGACCAGGTTGCTCAAAGCCCCTTCCAGCCTGGCCTTAAACACCTCCAGGGATGGAGCTTCCACAACTTCTCTGGGCAACCTGTTGCCACCCTCAGAGCCTCACCACCCTCAGAGTGATTTTTTTTCCTAATATCTAATCTAAATGTACCCTCTTCCAGTTTAACACCATTCTCCCTGGTCCTATCACTACATGCCTTTTTAAAAAGTCCCTCCCCAGCTTTCCTGTAGGCCCCCTTTCAGTACTGGAAGGCTGCTATAAGGTCTCCACAGAGCCTGGAGAGGATGGAGACTCTCGCTTCACAAGGAGCCAAGGGTACAAGTTGTATAGGGAGAGGTTTCATATCTATATAAGAAAGAAATTTTTTACAGTGAGAACAATCCATCACTGGAACAACCACCCCAGGGACATGGTAGAGTCCCCATCACTGGAGGTTCTTAAGACATGGTTGGACAGGGTGCTAGATAATCTCATCTAGGCTCCCTTTCCCATGAAAGAATGGACCAGATGATCTTTCGAGGTCCTTTCCAACCTGGGCTGTTCTATGATTCTATGAACTACACAAGTTGCAAGCCAAATGCTGGAGTGTGGCAGGGCCATGAGATACCCACGCAGAAAGCATGGGGGAAGGGAGGACACTCACGTGTGTGGGAACAGAGCAGGTTGGGACATGGGACAACAGCAGAACTCCAGAAGGCAGAGATTCGGGAAAGCAGCTGCCCCTGGTTATAAACACAGCAGTACTGTGTTGCAGATGTAACATACATCATAGCACAGGGAGGAGGCTTTGGTCCTCAAATCCAGTAAGGATAGAGAAGTCGTGGAAAACATATATTCCTTCTGAAGCATATGTGTATTATTGACTACATAAAGCAGCACAAGACAAGCTGCCTTTTCACAGGGATAGAGACATTGTGAAAACAACATTGTAATGGACATAAAAGAGATCATCTTCTGGAGGAAATTGTTCTGTGGAGAAAACTGAACACTATTAATTCAATAACTGATGCTTTACTGGTAAAACTGGAATGGGTCTCACATGCCTCTGCTCCTGATCTCATTGTCTCCACTGGATTTCATTGGGCTGAGCATGAGAATCTCCCTTGTGTTACCACGCCCTTGAAGATGATCCACACTGTGAAGATAATCCCCTAAACTCTGCCTTTGCTTGGGTAGCCACATTAGCAGTGAAGCTGTCCTGGTATCTGAGTTGTAGGGAGTAACATGGGAAAAATGAACATGTCCCTTTGGCAGCGGGAAGGGAATTAGGTTAAACAGTGAGTGGTTAGAGAAAGAGACTGGGTAATTAGAGTTATAACTACAGCACCTCAGTTAGGTGGCATGAATTTCCTCCCATCCTCCCCTGTCTCATCACACATGACACAAACCCACGAGCTCCACGTACGTGGCCCTCCTGCACTCCGTCCATGGAAAACACTGAGTAAGAGGCTGTGTGAGCCGGCCTGTGTTAAACCAGGTCAGAGATGCTAACGGGGCACAAAACCACTGTGGTAGTTTCATTGCTCCACCCACAAAGGACTACAGGACATATTTCTATTTATATAATAAGAAAAAAGTCATTAAATGGGATTCCAGCTGTAGATGTACTTGTTTGAAATTACATCGGTGTCATAACAGAGGTCATTGACATCTGAATCAAGGAAGATGACCAAGAATTTAAGAAATCTGGGCATGTATTATTTATGGAAAGAGAGGCTCAGCAAGGAGCTGTGTGGCAATTTCTGGGGGCGGAAAGACTCATGGTGTCTGGGTGAGGAACAGTTTGTGTAATCTGTCTAGGAAGGGAAAAGTCATCTGATTCAAGGAGAAAAGTATACAGATAACTAAAACAACTGCAGGAGGCTGCTGCACGAAGGCTTCCAGGGAGGTACAGGAGGCACATTAGGATACCTTTTGGTAAACACAAAAGCTCTGCAAAGCACTGAGCACGCAGACGGGAGTGAGATTTCTTTTAAAGACTGTGCTCGCCACAGCGGAGGGCAAACCTGGGTAAAAACATGAGACATCATCAAAAATCCAGTCAAACAGCATAAAAAATGCAGATATTACGCAGCAGATAGAAGTAATCTCTGATTGTAGCCTATTGGCCCCTGAAATGGCAATTGCTTAAAATGCTGAGACAGCTGTTTTGGTAGGAAAAATATATGTGGGCTCCTGACTGGTTTCCAATGTGCTTTCCTCCTGACCGATGGGTTAGTCTTCCTATCAATGCTTTGGGCATGCCTGGCAAATTTGCCTAGCAAACCTGGCATTAGTATTTTTCTAAAATTGGAACTGTTAGAACAATGTGGTTTCTTAAAACTCTTCAGGGCTTTTTTTTCCCAAGTTTCTGAGAACCTGAGCTCTCAGGTCAACTCACTCCTGTGCTTGTGTAGTTGCTCTTCAGTGGGTTTTAGTAGCAGCAGTCTGAAGAGTTTAAACCAGGGGACTGCAGCAATTTGGCTCATTTTGGCTGAAACCTTTCAGGGGGGAAGCACATGATTGCCAGAGGCAGCGGAGGTAAGTGCAGACATTGGCCAGGGCATCTGAGCCAGCCCTGTCCTTGGCAGCAGGGAGAGACCCGGGGGTCAGCCCTGAAACAGCAGAGGAACTCTGAAACACAAGGATTGATATATCTTAGATATTAGGAAGAAGTTTTTTACTGTGAGGGTGGTGAGGCACTGGAACAAGTTGCCCAGAGAAGGTGTGGGTACCCCATCCCCAGAGGTGTTCAAGGCCAGGCTGGATGGGGCTTTGAGTGACCTGGTCTGGTGGGAGGTGTCCCTGCCCATGGCAGGGGGGGTGGAACTCGATGATCTTTAAGGTCCCTTCCAACTCTAATCATTCTGTGATTCTATGACTGGCAAAGGCTAAGAGAGCAAAATATCTTCTGTGTGTCTTGGGTAGCAATCCTTGAGAGGGGAAGGTTAACACTTCTGTTTCCTTCTGCACCTCCCTGTGATTAGGGTGGGACCCCCATTTTGCAGAGCTCTGTTTTCTCTCTTGCTCTTTCAGTATCACCCCATCTCCCCCAGGCCCTCAGTTCTTCCCTCAGCCTTCAACCTGCCACTGCCTCGCCCCCCGGCAGGCTGATATAAATCCAAACTGAATTTGGTGGATTTAAGCCCTGCCTGCCCTTCACAGGGCTTCCCTACAAACAGACGTATCAATTTTATGGGAAAATTTAATAGAAACTTAAAATACAAACTTTTTGGAGGAGGCCTGGACCAGAACAAGTTTGAGCATATTTTATGGTTGAAATGTAAATGCCTTTAAGGGGGAAAAAAAGCCAAAGAGATAGATAGTGTAATGGAAAATAGTATTTCCCAGCCCAGGGCAGAGCTGCCGGCCTGAGCCCTGGCTGGTGTTCGCACAGACACACCGGCATCAGGAGAGCTACGTACTAGGTGAGGATCAGGCCCCACAGTCACGTTTTATTGAGACACTGATGTAGCGCAAATAAAGCAGGGCTGAAGCTGTGGCTGCTACAGGCAAGAGAAAAGGAAATGAGCCAAGTATGATGTTGTCGTACATTTGCAGGCTATAGGAATGTATTTTGCTGGCCCTTTGCTAATACAGACTTTGAACGCCCATTCATTCCTGTTTCTCTCTCCCATGACATAAAATAATTCCTCGGGACTGTCTGTAACCCCCAAACTCCTTGGAGCTTGTTCTGTGCAATGTTACACCACTGGGGCTCCTGAAACTATTGTGTAATGGAGTGAGATCACAGACTCGCTCAGTCCGCGCGGCTTGCGCTATCTTGCCCGCCTGATGGTTAGCTGCAGTTAAAACGCTAAAAAACCATTCATGTAGGATTACAGCCATAATTCTTAATAGCGGTAGGAAATCCAGGCATGCAAGTGATCTTCCATAAGCAAGAAATCCATTGATGTGGAGAAGTTTTGCACTGATGTTTTTAAGTTCATTGACTCTGCTGTGGCTGCAGTTTGGGACATCCAGCCGTTATTTGTCTTATGCGCTGTGCAAACACATATGGATGTGTTAATCGTACAGGCTGGTACAGGAGCAAGGACAACAGCAGTGTCATGTTTTCAGATGTGATGTTTGGCCTCTGAATGTTAAATAGAAACCTGGACAGACTCAGCAGATGCACCATTGTTGTGGTTTGTTAGCTACTTCATTTACCTCAAACCAGGACAGCCGTGATGTTCAGATTGAAGAATCTCTGACAATCAGGATCCACCATCCCATGATGGGGTTTTTCTTTGAAGTGAGTCATTGGCCTTTTTCAAAATCTCGTCAAAATCGACATGTGAGGCATAGAGAACAAGCACTCTAGCTTCCTGGGTTTTGCCCTCGTGAAAGCATTGGGAAAGGTCAGAGGGCTTTCGCAGCCCTTTTATTTACTCCGAGCCTCTGGGAAATGTAATATGAAAAGGAGCCTGGTGTGTTTTGCTGCAGAGTATCTTGACCAGGAGATACAAACAACCGGGCTGGGACTCAGAGCTGTAGCCTTGGTGATTCATTTAGCTTTCTGACCTCCATGAAAATCACAGTGCAGCAATATGTAAAAAGTGAGGGTGCTTGGTCAAAAATAAGGTTATTTGGGAGCTTCAGACAGTGGTTAGATGGCTATATTTTATTCACTAAAACTAAAAGAACTAAAATTAAAAAAGCTTTGCATATGGACATGTGAATACGTTGATGCAGGATGAGCAAGTGAGAAGACACGGTGCGGTCACTGAAAATTATTTAGATCCTCCAAAGAGTGCGAAACCTGTCCTGGATGAAGGGGTGGGAGCACCAGGCTCCCAGCAGCAGCCTGGCAGCGCACAGCATGTCTTGGTCTTCTCCAGGGCCAGGGTGCCCGTTCACCCATCCTGCTGCCGCTTCCCTGATGTCTGTACCTGTTCTTCACTGTTGACTATGTATGGAGCCTGAAAATATGCTTTTGGAAAGATTAATACGACCATGTTTTATCACTAGGTCATTTTCTGTTGGCCTATGTGGCTATAACCTAGAGGGAACAGATGCCTATAAAATACGCCGTTTGGTCAGAGAGAATGAGCTGCGGTTACAAAATGCCGTGCACTGTGTAGGACAGGCTGAGAGGAGAAGGTCGCAAATGCCCAAGAGCTTAAACATTTACACTTGAAGGTAAAACTATGACATGTAGCCACTCTGCAGCCCGGTGCTGGCATTTGCGGCTTGCCCCCAGATTATTCTCTGGGCTGTTTTTCTGTAGCGATGCCATCCCAGGCTGATTAGAGACCAAGCCCAAGCCAGACGGAGGATGGAACTGTGCCTATGGGTCTAACCTGAGGGCCAGAAAATGAAGATTTGATGAGGAACTAGTTTCCTATTTTCTTGATTAAATACAACTATAAAATTATGATAAAACTTATCCACAGCTCCCTGGAGGTGTGTTGTGAGGATGCACCACTAAATGTTTGTAAAGTGACTTGGAAGTGAAAAATGCTGCAATAATGCAAAGCCCTGTTCTTTTGGAAGAAAGGTGATTGCTTCTTTTATATGGTAACAAAGTCCAGGAAAGTAGAGTGGAAATGAGCATGTCTCCAGATCTCTGGCAGCAGTCCTATCTCTAGCTAATGCCGGTGGCTGCAGCTCCAATACAACATGATGCTGCAGCTGCTGGAGAGAAGAGGAAAGCCCTCTAGCACTCGGTGACTTAGGATGCCGGCAGAGTCACTGTTGTTATTTATACAGAGGGGTGCTGCTGCATCCCCAAAACCAGGAGTTCAGGCCCGGATCCAGCTGCCATCGCAGTGACTGGCGTGGCTTGAGAAAAATCTCACCATCCCTTTATCAGCATCTGCAGCGTTTCTGGCTCAAGGCCCATGAGTGAATGCTTCTTCAAAAAAGAAGGTAATTGGTGCCCAGTGAGTTTAGAAAACTGGCAAAATTATATGACAGCAGAACAAGCACTGTTCTTGTTTTTTTGGAAGCTTTTGTGCTATGAGGATCAATGTACATTTATGAGCCTATGGGACACGGGACCATGAAAATCTTGGAGGGGCAAGACTACACATTGTCTATCAGCAGTTCTCTTGAAGAAGGCTAAATCCTTAATGTTATTGAAGTACCTCTGTAGCACATACATGGGGACTGGCAACAAGAACAGCTTATAGCTCCCCCTTGGATATCTGTACCAGGAAATCTCGCTATGCAATAGGGTGCAAAATATCAATGCAATGAAGTGCTGGAGCGTGTCCAAAGAAGACTAACGAAGCTGGTGAGGGGTCTGGAGCACAAGTCTTATGATGAGCAGCTGAGGGAACTGGGGTTGTTTAGCC
>RSEF01000003.1:109755322-109807568 GCA_003993805.1 Himantopus leucocephalus
TCTTAAAGGTCTTTTCCAACCTAAATGATTCTATGATTCTATCTTCCCATTTCCAGTTGCCCCCCATATTATTTGAAATTAATTTCTTGAGTGAAGGGTTATTGCAGAGATCTACTGCAACTGCAGTGAGCACCTACGCACTGCTTGTCTGCCTTCAGAAGGGCCCTTCACATGCATCCCACCCCGCTTGCTCTCACGTTCTGCTGCAGCTCACCACCCCTTCAGCTGTGCTGATGCAGAAGGGGATGTTTTTATTTCCAGTGGGGATGCTTTCGGTGATGCTGTGGATAAGTGCAGCCTTACAGCTGGGCTGCCACCCGGGAGGAGAGAGCAAAGGTGAACAATCAGGACCCAGAGGGTGGTGGGGCAGGAACTTCCACACCTGCTGAAGGAAACATGCCAGGTAATGACCCTCTCATTTTTTTTTCTTCTCTAGACTGGATATAAAAACAGGCATAGGTTGACGAGGAGGAGAGATGCTGCATTAAGGGGGTTTTGGTCACCAGTGTGCTCACTCTCCCCCTTTGAGCAGGGCAGTGCCCACTGCAGGTGACACGGCTGTTCATGAGATAAAAGTGCTACTCAACCTGGTGTGAAGACCACAGTCGAACCCACAGTAGTGGAGTTACTGTGGACAGTGATGGCTCAGCCACTGGGAATGGGAAGAGGAGTCAAGAAGCCTCTGTGACAGTCCCAGCTCTGCTACCTTGTGGGAGTAGTAAGGCCCCAGGAAAAACAAGTACAGGGCAAATAGAGTACAATAGTCAGCCTCTTCCCAAAGCCCTTCTCTTTATCATAAATGCTTTATTACACATCCATATATAAAGTTGGGATAGCAAGATTGACCCACCTCCTACAGTGTTGGTTTCAGCAGGGAAATTGGCCCTAATCCCTGATTTAAACTTGCGTTTCATTTCATCACCAACTTGTGCGGAACAAGACACCTCCCGTCTCCCTTCCTCCCCTCCCCATCCCATTAGCAAGAGGCAAAATGGCTTTTTAGGAAAGCTGTGTAATTCCTGCCTGAAATTCTCTGGAGTGTTGTTTCTATTTGGTTCCTCCAAGCTATTTTTTTTTACGGTTTCTTAAGCCACAGATGAGAAGGAAAAAAAAGCACAACACCAATCCAATTAAGGAAAAGCCTTGGGAAAGAGAAAGTGCTTGTTGTTTAAACGTGAGCTGTAAAGGGAGCCAGGAAAGGTGGGTTAAATGCAGAGGCTAAATATCCAGCAGCCATAGTTGTTATCTGAGCCTCTGCGCCATTAGCGATGCAGCAATACTGGTTTGGGTTTTCCCCTCCGTTCTCCAGGTTCAGCGTGTGAGCAGGTCTCCACAAGCTCCTCGCTTATTGATTTGATATCACAAAAAATAAAACCCTGTTAAGAAAAGAAAATGTATGAAGAGGCAAAGTAGTGATCTCAGAGCTCCGAAAAAAATCTTGGGTCTGAATTATTCTACATGGGGGCAAATTTATCAGGTGCCAAGAAAAAAAAAATTATCCAAAACCAACATCCATTCCAGCTGATCACTAGTCTCCGGGCTGAGCGTGTCATTTTAAGGGGAGCTTCTTATTCAGTGAGCCACAAGCAGTGACTGCAGGGGGAAAGCACAGCCTCATTTTATTTAGGATGTTTCAGTTGTCAATAAAATGATGCTTCCTCCCTTGAGTGTCACAAAACCTATGGGACCAAAATATACCGTAAGTGGTATATATTGCAACAGGATTTCCCTGTACTCTGTTAGACACAAATGACCCACTCACCCCATTTGCCCATAGAAAGGGAAATGAGATGGAGAGTTAGAATAAGAAGGAAGAGGATGAATGCAGAAGCAGAAGGCACCCGCAGTTCATTCCTCACCTGGTTTTTGTTGCAGGCTCTTTCTCAGGCACTTTGAGCTGCAAGTTTAAAACCACTCTGGAGGCCTTCAGCCTTTCTCAGTCCCCTGGCTTTGGTGGAGGGAAAAATTCTGCTTTAGTAATTTAAACTAACGGGTAATAGGTTTGTTTTCTCAGATGCTTGCACAGATGCCGAAGGCAACAGATTGAGCACTGCTGACCTGCAAGGTAAAACGCAGCCATGGTTTTATGGGAAGGAGAGGAGTTTTACAGAGGTGAGCGGCTGAATCTGCAACTAGAAAAGACCAGAAGAAAATACACCGGCTCACTCTAGGGACTAACTTCTGCCAGTGACACAAAAGGAGAGCACAGCTGTACTAAGGGCAGTATTTTTGTTGTATTATTGTATATTTGCTTAATTAGAGATTTTTCCTCCTTCCCAGTCAGGATAGCTTTGGTTTATGTCTGCACCTCTCACTGGTCTGTCCAGCTCCAACATGATGGAAACACCTGTTCCCTGCTGCTGAAAAGCACAGGGCATGGAGGGATCCCTGTCTTTGGCGGGGAAAACAGGGAAAGCTGATACACGTGTAAGTGTGTGTGTGTGTATGTATACACATATATCACCTCTGCTGGAAGCTGTGGGGCATTGACAGCTCTTAGTTCAAACTGAAGTAGCTCAGGTATACGCACGGATCTGTTTGTATATATTATTCAGGTAAGTATGCGTGTGGATATATACAAAACATGCACATATGGCTGTATATTTTAGGTGATGTATTTCCATATGAACTCATTTACCTTGAGAGGCTGGCAAGGAGCAGTCTCTGGAGCAGCTTTCTGCTGGAAAGACTTTGGCCAAGAGTGATGTCCCTTTGGTCATTTAATAAGTGATGGGGTCAGATTGAGATCTCTGAGGCTTTGAACGTTTCGCCTTCTTTCTCCAACCTATTTGCCTTTCTTTCTCATATTATGCAAGACATGAGATACTCCAATAAAAACACTTCTTGTGGGAGAACATGACTCAGTTTTCACAAGTGGGTACCCCTGAAACATATCCAGCATCCCCTCACAAGTCTTCCTAGAACCAAAATAATATCAGAAGTGGAGACAGGAGAGAAGCAGGGTCAGAGGGGTGAAGTGGAGGAGGAAGTCATAAACTTCCTTTTGTATTATCTGCACCCAACTCCCACAGCCTCTAAATCACAACTGTGTGCACAAATAACTCACAGTCATCTGCAGGAAATCACCACAGTTGTAATCATTGTCCTTTTTGCTTAAGAATTTGCAGGGTTAAACTATATATTTATAACAACACAATATATTTATAAACATCCAAGTAATACCTCTCTCATATGGGGTATAGTTCCTTTAATCTAATTTAGCTGTTGAAGATCTCTTGAATGTAGCAGGGGAGAAAATCTAATGCAACAAACCAGACCTTTATCCACCAAAGGAGACAAAAACTCATCATTGCTTCAGACCCGAGACTGAATATACCTAATTCAACCACAAATTGCTGGGCTGAGCGGAATTCACGGCACAGCCAGGAAGACTAAATCCTTCCCTTGCAGGAATTACCATGTTTAACTCCCTGACCTGGGTTACACAGGAGGTCAGATTAGATTATCGCTGTCCCAAATTCTGGTCTCGGAAACCAGTTTTCAGTGCCCATCTGGCTGCAATCCCAGGTAAACACCATGAAAGAAGTACAAGCGCACGGTTAGGGTATCTCGTTTCTGTGTGCTGTGGTGGAAGGACTCTCATTGCTGTCGGTAAGAAGGCAGCAGACCTTCCTGAAAATGGGAGACAGAAAAAACTTTAGTGGACATTGTGGGGGCTTCTTAGGGTCAGCGTTGGTCAACACGGGGCCCTCCCAGCATGGCCCATATCTGCGCGCAGGCAGTTCCCGCTGCTGAAGCAGGGCTTCCAAATGCCCTGAACTTGGTTAAATACAGAGAAACTCCCCCATAGCACGGTGAGTCCCAGAGACGCGAACAATTTACAATGGGCAATGCTGCCTCTTTGCTCCATCCTTAGACTCTCCCCTGGGTAGTTTGGTCCCTGCTGGAGAAGAGAATGCCATCTTGCCCAGTGTGGCCATTCTATAACCTCTTCTGCCATGCCCAGGGGTTGGCCAAACAAGAGAGAGATCAAACAAGCCCCACTGCCTGTCTTCTCTCCCTGCAGCAGCCAGCCCTCAGCAAACAGACCAGGAATGGCATCTTCCATGCCATGGATACCCACAGCCACGCTATCTGAAGACCACAATATGGCAAGAGGCAGCAGCTCACTGCAATCAACCTGTGAAGCAGAACTTTATTTCTCAGAGCTGTGTGAACATGCTCAGCAGCTCCTCACCTTCCAGCACAGCTAGCAGAGCCTGTTTCCCTGGGGTGTTGCTGCTCACTTACAACTCACGCTTATCCCTAAAGCTCCAGAATCCCTCCTTAGCACCTCCTGTGTGAAATGCTCCGGCAGATGGTACCAGCAGGGCTCGAGCTCCCTTCTGAAATCGCGTGCTGATTGACTCCACCCAAAGCAACTTTCCCATCCCTGATTACCAAACGCTCGCCTCAGTCCACTTGTCCTCTCCCCACCCCTGGAAGGATGGTGAATTAACAGCAGGGCTGTGACTAACGGCAGCGTGAGCAAGCAAGGAAGCCATCGGCCGTCTAAATCAGCTGAATCAGAAGGAGCAGGGGAAAGGAAAAAAAAAAAGCACTAATGGCTTGCAAGCTGCAACATGAACAGCCAGGCACATTGGTGACTCACAGGTGAAATGTGTGACAGCGACTTTGGTGAGCGGTGGGAAGGGCTTCACGCTTGGGCGGCGGGAGGGGAGGGTGTGCGGCGGAGCCAGGAGCTCAGCCAGCCGAGTGTTTCCCACGCAAATTCCTGTGCGCCATGCACTATGAAATCTGGTCAGAAGATAAAGTGTGGAAGCAGAGAGAAATTCCTAGGAGGAAAGTGAAACAGAAAAACAAAACAGCATGGTAATTTCTTGCTTGCAAAGAGCGGTATTTCCATGTGCGGGCTTGCTCCACCTGCAATTTTACATGTGTACAGGGATTGCTGATATATGCCTCTGGTAAGAAGCTTGATCCGTCTCAGGAAAATCCCTTCCTTGTTAATTTATTATTTGATATATATGTAAAGCAGCATACAATATAGCCTCAATCCACAGAGACTCATGCCTTCAGGGCTGCGGCTACGGGAAAGTACACAAGGGATGAACTAGAGAGAGAGAAATAAGCTTAACAGCTGAGCACCCTGGTTTGGAGCGGTCACTGGTGTTATTTCTGCCGTGATTACCAGCACTGTGGCAGCACCCAGAGGCTCAGCTGTGCGTGGTGATGGACCTACACACAGCAGGTACCTGCCAGCCAGTGTCCCTTGGCAATGCAGCCCTACTGCTGGAAAAACACACACACCAATCCAGCCCAGGGATTTTCAGAGAAGGGTGATGGCAGCCAGGCCCTTCGGTGGCGCTGAATTGGGTAAGTCCCTCTAAGAATGGCCCCATCTGGACTCTTTGTGGCAGAAGAGCATTTCTGAAGGAGCATTGTCTGTCTAAGGGCCTGTATGCTCCAGACCTCACCTCGGTAAGCCGTCTGTGCGTGATGGATAAGTAGCTAAAACCAAACCACTTTGTAATGAAGAAACTATGATTTGCAAGCAGTGACCACACAGCCTGCTGTACACGCTGCGCCACTCAGTCCTCAGGCCGAGGCGTGCTCTCTCGATGGTCAGCTGCACCGACCGGGACACCGACCCCGTGTCCAGCCCCGGTGTGGTTGGTGCCCTGCAAAAACGGAGCAATGAGCTTGCGGATGAACCAGGGGCCAAATAGATTACAAAAGAGGTGGGAGGTGCAAACGAACCATGAGATAAAAAAGTAGCATTGCAAACAGTGGCCCAAAGCTCCCCCAGCCCAAGTGCTTGCTGGATGTTCTTGGAGCCAAACAAAGGGTTGGAGGTAGAAGCTTGGAAGAGACCTCTCTTGGCCGGCTCCTGCAGGGGAGGCACGGCCCCTGCCCCAGCGTTTCCAAGCACGCAGCCCTTCTGCCAGGGCCGGCACATGTGATGAGCTACACATGCAGCGAGCTGCGATTGCAACACAATGACTTGCTGTGTATTAAAATAAAGCAAGTAGTTAAATTATTTGCCAAATCAGGTCCCAACATGAGACAAGATGCAAAGTCAGTCTAGTGGAGGAAGCAGAGGGGGCGGAGAAGAAAGGGAGCAGCACTCCGGATGCGTTGTAAAATAAACCGACAGCGCGCCCGACTTGATGGTTACTGATCTGGGTGTTTTTTTAGACATACCAGATAGAGGAGGTAAATGCCAGAAGCTGAGGGATACCGAGAGCCCACCACAAGGCCACAGCATGACAAATCTGCTGTCTGGTTCTCATGCGTCTGCAACCCCTTTTCCACTTCAGCAATACCTTGTGGTGGCAGGGCCCCGGGGGTTTTGCGTTGTGTTGGCACGATCCAACCTGTGTCTTGCTTGCGGAAACCCCCAAGACAAGCACATGGCGCTTGCAGCCCCCTGCTTCTCTGCTCGCTGCCTGCCTGCGATATTTTCCAGTGGTTCAGCACATCTTTTGTTGTTTATCCTGCTGACCTTTGTACGAAAGCCAACCCCTGTCTTTTGCAGTGAAGAGAATGCTGGTACAGAGCTAACGTGGTGAGCCAAGTACCTCACCAGCTCCTGCAGCACCTTGTGGTGCTCATAGAGTGCGGAACAGCCTTGTGTGTGGGGGCGACTGGCTGCAAGGGGACCCTTTTGTGGATGTGTGAGTTTTAGTCCACACTGTCTCATGCAGATGCCCCAGAGGAGCTGTAAGGCATGTGCAACAGCCCTTCACAGACCCTTTCGTTAGGTGTTAATGAGTTACCGTGACCCTGGTTTCCAGGTCTCTGCTCAATCCACACTGGTTCCTCTCAGGCAGCGTAACTTGTGCACCTCCACCATTAGTAACAGCATCTTGAGCAGCTGGTTGTTTCTCTACCACAAATATATACTTGTTTTTATAGCAAAGAAATCAAGTCCATTCCAGTATGAAGATGAAAAGTACACTCATCCTCCTTTTCTCAGTCCTGCCTCTGGTCTCGCCACCATCATTATATGGCAAGAAGAACCTCTCTTACTGTAGCTCCAGTCCTCTGATATGTCTTTTGCCTCCCAAGTAAGTGATCTTCTATTTTTTATTTTCTCCCTGAAAGATTCTCATTTAGTTTTTAATTGTGGGTTAGGCCCTGGGACAGATGGGCAGGAGCGATCTGGGAAGGTGCAAGGCTCTTCCTTACCATACTTTCCATGGGGCAGATGACAGTTACAGCCCTGGCTTGGCCCGAAACTTAGCTGTACAAACAAGATGGGAGGAAAGAGCCTGACCAACACCCGCTGCCACCCTGCCGTGTCTGGCAGACCATCGGAGAGGCTTGGGAGGAGGGGAGACACCATATCGCTCGGCACCCTCTCCACGATGAAATGGGATTGCAAGATCCTATGTCAAACGAAGCTGTCGCTAATGCAAGCTGTATCTGGGGCCGCCGTAATGAAAACTGCGCTGAGCACTGAGCTCCTGGTGCCACCGAAGCGCTCTGCCTTCTCCAAACTTCCTGGGAAGTGTTTTGAACTTTATTTTTAAAAGTGCAATTAATCACGGAGCAGAGCTTGAAATCAGTCCAAGTGCAATAAAAGCAGCCGAGCAGAGCCTGCTCAGCCCAGCGAGCATTGTTTGCCACGGCCTGACTTCAGGCATCAGGAAACTTCCAGATGTGTTAACTTTGCAGCTCCTGGCTCCTGCAGGAATCTTAACTGCTACCATCTGTACGGGGGAAAGGCTTCGGAAAAGCAGCTCTCCCTCTCCCTTTACTTACGTTCCTCCAAGCATCAAGAGTTATTACCCTGCGGCCTCTGCAATTTCTGCTGGCTTTGCCCTCATCGACTAACGACTGCACCCTGCGAAGGTGCCATTTCTTTCTGCTTCCATCCTTCTGCAGGGAGCATCTTGGCAGAGCCCCTCCGTCGGGCGGAGGACAGGCCCCCTCCATCTGCTCCTGTTCTGCATGTGGTTTACAATACGCTACAGGAAGGCATTTTCTCACGCTATTAAGTTTTCACTAGATGCGGAGGGGGATCAGGAATGCCTCGGATGGCGTAAAAATTCCCCTCTCGGTTTGGTTATTAGGATCTAGCAGCGGCAGCAGGCAAAATTATAGCTTCCATGAAATCCGAGTCTGCTGCTCTGCCACAGGCAAGGGGTGCACAGCGTCCCCCTCCCAGGTACAGCCGGACACCTCCTGGGCTGGCTCTGGAGCCTCTTCAGTTACTCCTCAGGTCTCTAACCACAGGGGTAATTTGTACCATGCTTGTGCCCAGAGCCTTTGGGACAGGCAACTTTGGGGCTGAAAAGCTCCAAAACGGCACTTCCAGCTTAGTCCTTGCCCTGGAGAAGTTCTGCTTCCCTCAATCTGGCTTTTTTTTCCCAAGAGGAAGTTGCCTTTTGCTCCCATGTTTGTCACCTTCTTCTCTTTCCCAAAGACTTGCAAGTAACAACCTCATGCACAAGCTCTGTAGATGGTCCTAATCATCCTAACCACACTCAGCACTTACTCACTCTGTGCATCAAGAGCTCCTCACACATGTAAATTTTTCAATACCCAGAGGATGGAGGTGAGCAGGAGCTACGAACTCCATTTTGCAGCTGGGGAGGCTGACACACCGAGATGTTCATTGCTTCACCCAGGGCCACACAAGGGGTTAGTAGCACAGCTGGGATCAGAAAGCTCTGGCTCTTAAACTCTTAAACTGTGCTCAAACCACCAAACCTCATGGCAGAGGCAAACTGGAAGGACTGAGTCCAAACCAAAAGCGAGCAGTGCCCAGGACTATAAATAATTTTGTCTGACGCAGCTTTTATGAAGCTTGTGCAAAATACAGAAAAGGTTGGTGTCATCCTGGGGTTTACGACTATGTTTCCTTCAGAAACTCTGCAGATCATTTGGCCTTCCCAGCACCCAGGTGAGTCCTGGAAATGAAAACCCAGTGAAGCAGTTTGTGACAGCAGAGACCTTGTCTATGGCCAGAAGTTTGGGTCCTATCACAACAAAACCAATAATGAAGAGCAACTGCTCAAAAGCAAACCTACATGCAAGGCCTTGAAATAGCAGAGCAGTGACTGAAAAAAAAAGGAGGAGCAGGGGAGAAGGGAGAGGAGAAGCCAGACAAGAGGGACTTTGATAATCCAGGCTTCTCTGGTGGAAGCTAAAAGGAGGTGCTGGTTACCTGCCTGGTAGCAATATGGCTGGGTATGCTTGTATCCAAATACAAAGCTGAACCTACGAGTTCAAGATGTAACTTTGCCTGCCTTATGCTCCTGGCTGGGAATAAACCAAAAGGCATGAGGCTGTATGATTTTAAGAGGTGATCACACTTTCCCATATTTTGCCTTAACACCCTGCAGCTCCAAAAGGCTTCCCCTTGTGTGCGTTCAACTTCTCGCCCTGCTCCTTGGAGGTGGAGGAGAAGGAATGCAAGTCAGGCACACTCCAGCTCCAGTTTGAGCTCCAGTTATCCTGCCAGCAAGTCAGACCAGCTGTCCTCAGGCCATATGTGCCCCAGGGCGATGTCTTCTGAGAGGAGGGACGTTTTCATAAACTGTGCCAAAGCAGAGGCAGGATGCAGAGACATCCAAGTTACTCATCCTGGTTTAAACCCCACAGGATGTCTCAAGTGACTGAAGCGTAGGCTGAAATACAGGCTTAAACTATAAGTTTGGGGATTTTGGCCTTAGATGACTGGCCACAGATAGGTCCAACATGAGACGACCAAGTAGATAACCCCAAATGTCAGCAGAAAAGCTACCAGAAGGAGTTGTCCGTTCCCAAGGGGTTTTGGCATCACTAGTGGCAGTCGATGACTAGGCTCTATTATGACAACATCAGAGCCAAGAAATTATGGTCATAGGGGGAACAATACCTATTTTTTACTCATCTGTGGGGGTTTTTCAGCTGTTTATAAAATTTTGAAATCAAGAAGTTTGTCTTCTCTGTTCTGTGCAGCTTCTGTTGCTGAAAACAGTCCCCCAAATGGTGAGCACTGGAAATGAGATGTGAAATGAGAATTCAGATTTCACATTAGAATTAGAAATTGTGAAGGGCAGTTAGCTCACCCTCTCCACTTTCTATGCAGGACAAATTCACTCCCTCCAATTTTCAGTGCTTTCAGTGCTATTTGCTTAATCTGATGGAACAGACCTTTTACTAGGAGATTAAAATGTTGTAGTGTGATTTATCAGGAAGCAGATAAAATATATTTAAGGAACACAGATATGTCTAAACATGTTAAATAAACCCAGGATTTTAGTATCCAATCTATAAAGAAGGTTGCAAGAGATTTATCTGAGCAGCCATTCTAATGCATGTTAATAGTGGGTGTAATAACGGAAATGAGAAGCAAAGCGGAAGACAACACTTGTGACAGTTGTGACATAGTGGAAATCATTTAGCATCACTCATTAAGGCTGAGCAAAGGGAAAGGAAACAGAGAAGTCAGGAAAAAGATGATCCAGCAGAAGAGAAAGAGCTGTTGTTGCCTCAGAATCAGGCACAGTTACTGTCGTCTTTGCCATTTCTCAGCTCATTACCCCTAAAACAGGCTCCAGCTGTACTGCATTGACTTAGCAGAGTCAGCCAATGCTATTTCACAACGATCTTCTCACCAAGTCCTTCACTAAAAATGAAATCAAGACCATTCGGTTCAACTGACTTCACGTGATAGCTCTGTAAACAGCCGATGATCTGCTGACCAGATTTGGAAGCCCTCTGACACCCTCAAACACCTTCCCAGTTGGAAGGTTTTCCGCCCTTGTTTGCTCTTTTCCTTGCATTTTTCCCTCTTTGTTTTCACCCCTATGTGTCCAGCAGTATCACAGACACCGGCTCCTCCACAGTTGCACGGGCTGCTGTCCCAAGTGGCCTCATTAATATCTGTAGAGTAGGCTGGATTATTATGTTTTGAGTGCTTTCTAGTGCTGGTTTTATTTACAGTGCTCCTCATTTCAGGGAATGTTTGTGATTCCTCGTGTCTGATGGTGCTACAGATGTTTTGCCACAGCCGTGATGGCAGCTGGACCGTACAATGTGAGAACTGAAGCTCAGCTTAAAGCTTCTCCCCTAACCCAGGAAAATAATATTCATTCTTCCCCAATCCCATTCAAATAGACACATGTGGGCCACTGTGGCCAGATGGCAGCCTTTACAATGTTTATTTCTGCAGCTCTTCAATACACTTTAGAGGAGATTTTCTTTAGGATCCACATCGCATGGTGTTTGCTAGACTAAGCTTGCTCAGCTGGTCTGACTCACTCTGATCAGATGTGTAAGGGTATGTTTCAATCTTCCGTTCCTGAGAAAAAGTAAGCAAAAAAGTACATCCCAGCTTATTGCTGCATACTGCAAAAGCCCATGCTCTGCCCTTTGGTTTGGTTTTGGCAGATCAGGGTGTGCAGATCTGCAGATCTGGCTTTGGGTCTCATTTCCAAACACGCTCGCTGTTAAAACGATCAACACCTGATCCATTCCTATACAGAAGTCAGGTTCACAGAAGTGGGAGTGAAATAAAAATGTGACCCAAACATCACGGTGCCTTGTATAAATCTGGCCCTACGGCCAAGCTTCGGGACCTGTCTCTGCCTGCATGGCATGCATAAAAAATCTGGACCTCGTTCTCTCTAGGTACTAGGCTACATCCCCAAAACCTGGGTCTAAGCTTAGAAAGACTTTAGTTATCTCTATTCCAGAGGTGAGTTCCTGTGGATTACCGAGCAATTCAGTGGCACAGACAGCCTAACACAGTGCTAGTGCTCCACACCCCCCAAGTACCTGTGCAAAGGGTCTTTCATCTGCTCAGCCGCTCCCTGGTGTGAGATGACAGGCACTGTGCTATTCCCTAAGCTCACTTTCATCAAGGTCTGTCATCTGTGTGTATTTGTTTGCCCAGCCCAGCAGGGTGCTCAGGCTACACCTAATTCACTCAGGCTGCTTCAAGGACTTGTGGCATCCCTCCCCAGTAAATGTAAGTGAAGGGATGCTGGTGGAATTGGGGAGAGGAGAAGAATGTGCCCCTTTGCTTAGAGATGGTGAGAGACTCAAAGGTATATAGGATCACAGGTGCTGAGGATCCAGACAGGAGTAAAGAAGAGAGCTTAACTCTGTAACCTAGAACTCCACTGTGATAGCGCAGATAAGTAATAACAGCAACCATAATAAAAGTTGTGAGCAGGACAAAGCTGTTGATTCATGCAAACATCCTCAGGATGCATATATATATATATACACACACACATACACGCACACTTAAGCATGCAGGTACCAATGTTGCATAGATAAATATCTAGATAGTTGTCACAGGTATTTTACTTACGTAGTACTTTCCTTTCAAGGATCTCAAGGATGTTTGTAGACATCAGTGAACTGCTGAAGCAAATAAATATTGATCATGCGGCTCAGATCGGGAAATCCTGACCCTGCTCTGAGCAGGGATGTTGGACCAGATGGCCTCCAGAGGTTCCTTCTAGCCCCAGTGATTCTCTGATTCTGTGAAACAGTCTAAAACAGCACAGGAAATGCAGGGTAGGATCAGATCCCTTGACTTCACTTAAGCTTCATGTATTTGGTCAGTCTCGCATCTTGCAGGGGATTGCTTTAAGGGCAGACTGGACACCATAGAGTTCATGAGTGCATATTGCAGCTCTTTACAGTTAAGTCTGCATTTCTAGCATGTCTCTTACCGCAGTGGTGGTTTGCTACCTTAGACATGCAACATCTGAACAGTCCTCCCATTATTGTGCAGAAAGCACTTCACCTTCCCATCTCACAGAAGATCAAGCCACCAATTTGTTCTTGACTGCATTTTCTGGAACACCTGAAGAAACGTACATGTCTGAATCATGCTGCTCTAAATGTCAGAAATAAAATATTGCTTATATGGAAGGGTCTAAGTCCTACATTGATTTATGGACCAGAGTTTCCCAGAAGTCAGAAATCCACGCAGCGTCCCTGAACACTGAATTCTGCATGTGATCCTGTTGGCTGACATACACTAATTGTAAATTCATGTATATGGCACGCAGAGAACAACCTACTGACTTTGCGCCTGAGGGGGTTCATGTGTGGTACATACTCTGGGAAAATGAAATATTTAATGCCCATTAGTGAGCGGGAATGTGGGGTGAAGTTAGAATCTGATGCGTCTTAAGCCTCACCAATCAATTTGTGATACATAGACACAGAGAAAGTCTAACTCTGTATGAGTAAATAAACAGTTTCAGGGAATATTTCTTCGTGAAACTGTTTGAATGGTCTCTGGCGTGGCTTTGGCCAGGCCCGTAACTCAGGAGTCAGTGTGGGACAAAGACCATTCCCAGCAGGCAGTTTGGTTGTGACACCTTGTTTTAGTGGCTACCAGAGGCCAATAGTATGGATGTGGACTATCCCATGCCGTTGGCCTTGTGGCATTGAAAGGTCTGAGGCATTTACCAGCTTGATATGTCTAATTAAATATAAACGGTCTAATTTATTTGCATAGAAGTAGAAGGAGCCATGGCCCACATCAGCATATACGGTAGATGAGTCTTCTGAGGGGCGAAGCAGCAGGTTGGCCGGACAATGTTTCAGGTGTTATCAAAATGTAAATCCTCTGCTGAGCTCGCGACACAGTTTTATAAAGGTAACAGTCTTTGGGTTTATAAAGGTAAAAATCTAGAGCCATTGGGATGAGTCTTAACCATTTTTCTTGCTTTGCGTTCATTTGCTTATATTCAGTCCCACGCTCCCCAGGGTTACCTGAGATGATGGGTGCTGGTGAACCATCAGCAAGTTGGCCTCATCTCCTCCATCTTCACCACGCACCACCGGTGATGGTATCTGTGCTGGAAGAGCTTGTGATTTTTGCACTGAGCATGCAGCATTGCCACTAGAAACCAGTACCCTGCTAAATAAATAGCTCCTGGAGCAAACACAGGAGCAGATCCTCCAATCACTGATGAGGGATAATGGCTCACTTACACACCAGCGCTGCTCTGGAGTCCTCCAACTTACTTAGCTGAGGACTCCAGCACCACTAACACTCGTAGCATACACACATACCCCCACAGAGCTTGTCATACATGGATTCACTCTTTGTTTTTCTTTTCCTTTCTCATTTGTGCTTTTTCTTTTCTTAAATCCTCTACTGCTCCACTTTGCCTCTGCTCTTTCTCTTTCACCAAAAACCTGGCTTCTCCAGGACTTCCATGAGTACATCTGATGTTGGCTCTTGCTCACCATCTCCCATCACAATAAACTACTCTATCAAGCAAATGTGATTATAGTGTATCTTAAGAGCAGAATTTGATCCTCAAGATTTTTAAGCAAGTGAAATCACTAGGTTTTTTGACACTTTAAAAAATTGTCCATACCATACTTTCTTCTTCTCCCCCTTCCCAGCAAATTAATACCATTTTCATCCAACTTTCCTAGAATTTTGAATACTGAGGTAATATAGCTTGCTGTGGTCTCAGAATAACCCAGGAGTTCCCTGTCATCACCTTCCTTGTCCATTCTGAAGATGACGCCAAACCAAAACCCTCAAAGACCACCATCCTAATACAAGCTCAGAAACAGCCTGAGCATCTTGCACAGAGTGGGTTTGGCCTACCTGCCCCTCAATGGTCTTCACAGGGATTTCTTGGACCTTTTCTTGGTCTCGATTATGGAAAATGCCTTGAGGAAGACTTTGTGGAGCTAGTATGAAGAAAGGATAGTTGGAAATGTACATTTAGGTATAGCGTGTCAAAATGATTTTAGCCTTCTTTGTTCCACACTGAACTTTTAGGTTACACTAATTAAAAATCCCTGAGTCCTGTATATGATCACTTTGTTGTTCAAAAGCTACTTATTGAGTAAGATTTAATGGAATTGCTAGTTTCCAGGTTAAACACTGCAAAATAATTCAAAACCAACCAAAACGTTGTTTCCAAGTGCTTTTCCATCAAGATCAGTTGAACTGAAAATAACCAAACCAAAATAACAGAGTAAAGAGGTGAAATAAAAGGGGAGAAAAGTGAGTGGAAAAATTAACCCTTGGGGAAAAAAAAATAATCCCAGTATAAAATAGTTTTCAGGTTTTCTGCTCTGCTACATCAGCTTTGAGCCAGTGTAGCCTTGTAATTGTAAAGAGGAAAGCATTGCGGCCAGGCATCATCGCAACAGAGCATTTCTCCCTGGCAATGCCCAGCTACAACAGCTGCTTGTGCCCTTCCCTTATCCCAGTAATGGGTAAGATCTGGGATGAGAATCACACAGCCGAAACACCTCTTGGGAATAAAATGATGCTGAGCAGAGCATTCAGCAGACCACTTCTTGGGACTTGGATGGAAGAATTTCTCATTTAGGAGTGGTGACATCAAGATTTTTATTCTGATCCCATCTATTTCCTTCTCAGGCTGCTAAACCTTCATCTTTTTCAAAGGCTTAGAAAAATTTTTCTCAACAAGGCAAAGCTTCCCTCTTTAGCTGGCTTTTTCCAAAGATCTCAGGCTTTGATTTGCTTCTAGTTGAATCCATGGGAAAAAGATAACCCATTGATTTCAATAGGAGTGCAGTTAGGCTGCTGCATGGAAAATTCCACCGTGTAGCTTTTAGTGAATAATAAATCTAGTTAATAATAATCACTTTTCTCTTTTGGTGCGATGATGCACTCAGGAGAAATAATTACTACTTGTTACGTTAACAGTTATAACGGGTATGTTCAGTGCCAGGTCAAGTGGCACTGGTTCAGCAGCTATTTTCCCTTTATACTCCAACTGGCAGCCCGCAAACCCCTCGCACACAGGGACAGACGTTCATATGCACGGAGCCCAAAATGACTTGAGCCCATCAACCTCCCTGCAGCACCAGTCCGTGCTGTTGCATGAGATTATTCATGTTCTTCTTTCTCTCACCTGTGCTGTCCTTTTTCAGGGCTTCCTCTCTGCAACTTACTTTCCATTGTACATTATATATCTTGTTCAGATAAGATGTTTAGATCCGGATACCTTAGTCAGCTTTTATGGGAGTTAGCTCTGTAAGACCTTCTGGTGAGGCAAGTCAAGTTGCTTGCTTTGGTGGTTTGGTTTACCCCTGTCATCAACCTTAAGCCTAGTGTGATGGGTGTCTATGGGGGGCAGTGGGACAAGCCCATCGGGAACACGCAGCGTGGGAGAGGGTTGCCGCTGCTGAGAATATTTCATCCACTGCTCATGGGAAAAAAGGTCACTGAGAGTGCGCCATAAAGTGGATGAATTGCCCAGGGAAGATATACAGACGCCAAAGGTCATACATTAAGTATCTCTGGTCTGAACAGACAACACAAATCACCCTGAGAGCTCCCTGTGCATGCAGAGGCAGCTCAGAGAGATGAGGCGCAGCCCTTCGTGTCTGATGGGTCTGCCCTAGCTGGCGTGGTGGGATCTGCACGCTGGGTGAGCTTTGCTTTCCAGGGCAAGCTGTATTTCCAGGCAGGAGAGCAGCATGGAAATAGGTTTTAGGAGGAGAGTAGCACAAGGGTGCAATGTATGTGGGACACTAGATTCAGTGGCAGAATAAAATGGAGGTGTGGGAGGGAAGGAGTACAGGGAAATGGGAACCCAAAGGAACGTGTAAATGAAAACGTAGAGAGCCCTGGAGGGGGGAAGGGAAAGACTAAGTTTGGTAGAGAAGGAGAGCAACGAGGTGCTCCAAAGAAAGCAGTAATAAACACTGTGTAGCAGGTAAGGAAAACATAATTCTGTCATAATTTTTAGTCTCTTTTCCCTCCGAACACAGATGTCTCTGCAACTATGTGCAAGTTTGTATACATCTATATGTCTATGTCCATACAAGTATATATAAATAAAACACTCTTTTTATGAAATTCATTTAATGGGGGTTCTGTATATCCTAAATTTTATTTTTCTTCTGACACAGGAAAATTCCCTTAGGCTACCAACATCAGCTGCTTTCTGTTATGCTGCCATCTGTTATGTAAAATAACTAGAATTCCTTTTTTCTCTTTCCCCAGTGGCTTTCCTGTTTTTCAGCTTTGGTCAGCTCTGGTTAGTTTTGTCTTTTTAGCTTTCTTTTATGGTGCAAAATAGCCTTTTACTAGTTATATAAATAAAATATTACAAAATAGGATAAAAGGATTTATCTCTACATATAAAATACATCAAATCTATGTTAGTCATTTGAGAAATACCCTTTGCTTTGCTTTCTAGTTGCTCATTTAAATCACATTATATTCCAAGGTGTATGTGGCATTTATGATGGGAGTTGTAGCAAGTCCACTCTGGCGGTATAGTGGTATACTTCAGATCTGAGTCCAGATTCAGATTTTAAAACATCTTTGAAATGCAGATGTGATTCAGTTAAGGGTTTCAATTCAGCATTTTCACTCATTTAAGATACAATACCCAAATTGTTGCTCCAAGAACTAAATATCCATGATATTTATCCTGCCCTTACTTAAAGGGTACAATATAGATGGCTCTGAAGTCTTTGGAGACTTGTTAGGTTGACATGGACCTCGAAAATATATGAAATGCACTGTAAAATAGAGTGCACAGTTGTATTGTTATCTTATTTTAATTTTTTTCTTAAAATTAGAACTTTTCTTTTGTTTGGTGACCCTTCAATAAATTTTAGGGTAAAGCTTCTGCACATCTTCCTGTGTAGCCTATATATTCAGTTTCTGTAAACTGAAGAAACTATACATGCAGAAAATTCGATTTATATCTGACCAAAGGGGTTTTACAGACAAATGACTTTTCTGCAGGCTTTTAGACGACTGTACTAGAACCAGGATTCAATAGTCCATATTTGCCCTCAGAAGACAACAACTGCTGTGATGCGATGTCTGTCTCTGAAGCTCACCTTTCCCCCGGGAGTCTGTGCAGCTCCCTCTGTTCCCTCAGCTGGTGGAAATGACCTTGGAGTTTGCAAGCTCTCTACATCGCAGATGTCGCTTTATAAATGTAAGGGGAGGGGAGGCTTTGCCATTTTTTAGCCTCGATTTTGAGCCAGATTTCCAGGAGGAGGGAAAATAGGATGGCATGGGACCAGCCACAGAGGTTTGCTGACCCTCCGTGGTTTTAAAAGAAGGAGCAATGAGAGAAATGTTGTTCACTGCCTGGTGCAAAATGGTTCTTCAGATGTGAACTTCTGCGGGGGAACTGGGAGGGAAGGGGCTGTGGATGCCTCCTGGAGCTGATCAGGGAGACAGGAACTGCTCTCATCTGGGACTGTTGTATCTGCTGGCCTCCAGCAGATGAGCTGGTGGAAATGGTACAGCATTCATAAAGTTAATTGTTTCCTAAACCATCTGAACATCTTTTTTTTAGCCTTCAAGATGAAAAGCCACAAAACCCATGCAAAGCTTGCCTGTCTCTGGGTGTAAGTGCTAACTTGCCATGTGCTCCTACAGATGTATACTGTGGCTCCACAAACTCACCACCTTCCCTTGATAACTCTCAGTGTATTTAAATGATCAAGATGTCCTACCCGGGAGCTATGAGTGTCCTAAGGGCCAGCAGCAATGGCTTTGTGGGCCTCTGCTTCCATGAAGGACTACGTGACAGAGATGACAGATCTCATACCACTTAAATTCAGATATGTAAAATTCATCACCTGTCTCAACTGTTTTTCTGGGCATCCTCTACAGTCATTAGAGGGAAAATAGGAACCTGCAAGAAGCTCTTCTTCTAAGATAACTTTAACATTTCACTTTCTATGGGAAAAATACCCCCTCAGAGTGCTCCTTTGACACCACAGATGGCGGAAAGACCCTAAAACCAACTTTTTACACATTGAAATTTAGATGAAGCTGTTTCCACCTGGAGTCTGTGCCTGACGCATCCCAGGAGGAGACCCAGTGAGACACAGCAAAGCTGAAAGACGGTGAGCAGTGACCTGAGGCTCGGCACAGCAGGCTGGGAGGTGTCCAAACGTGGGGATGTTGACCTGACCAGTGGCACCACCACAGACCCAGCCAAACTTGCTTAAATTCACTGTCATATGCCAGTCACAGATCAAACGAAAAGCAGCCCCACAGAGATGTTCACTGTCAATCAGTAAGGTCCCCTGGGCGAATAAGCAGTGTGTTTTAGAGGTTCCTCTGCAAGAGTGTTCAGCGCGGAGGTGTGCTCGCCATGTGGGGAATTACCCAGACTTCAGTCTTGTAGCAACACGACGGTAGACTGAAGACACTTCCCTCTCTTGTAAGAAATCGTGCTTTCTTGGATACCTTGAGGAATTTGGCAATAAATAACGGCTTTGAACATTACACTTTTAAGGCTACTAAATATGGGAAAAAAAATACAAATATACAGTTTTTACTCTGTGCAAACCCTCTAAGATTGGGCTGCATATCACATATTTACTGAATGGTTTTCCAGGAGTTCTCCAGTTAGGAACCTGTGGGAAATCTCTAACTAGTAAGTTACCCAAGCCACAGAGCAGCGGAGTTTGCTCCATGAGATGTGCCTTTTGGGGGTTCGAAGAGAGTTTAGAGAGATTTCTCTGTTAGGAAATTTGAGCTGGGACAGGAAAAAAATCCTTTCTGTTACGTGACAGACACACTGAGCACCACGATGAGTTGCTGAAGCTCTTCAGTCATGACAGCATGTTCAGTATCACTAACAGAAACAAGGATTTATCAGTGGAAAAAAACCCAGTAACTCATCCTGTCTGTCACTTTAGAATGATACACACTTGGATTGCTTCCTCCTCCACTGACTTGCAGCCATCTTCAGGGATGGGACAAGTGCAGCTGTTCAAACAGCATGCAGCAACCCTAAACCATGCAAGGAAGTGGAGAGATTTATCATCACTCTCCATCTGCAAGGGATTCTAGGAAGACAGTTGAAATTACTTTGCACCCCCAAAATACTGCGTCTCTTCTGACAAAAATATGCCAAGGTATCTTTAGTGTCCAAGCATATTTGACTTCTTTGTTTTATGACCACCAAAGCTAGACCCCACCATTGCAAACTTCATGGAAGGAGCAATATTTACTTTTCAGCTCAATTTTGATAAATTGAGAACAAGTGAGTGTTTTGACTGAGAAAGCATCATTTAATGGGAGTACTGAAAAAAACACGTTCTGAATTTTATTTTTTTTCCTAATCTCTCTAAAAATGCAGAGAAGGTGAAAGAGTTTATGAGGAGATCTGGGCAAAATGCCTTTTGTTTATGGCCATTTCTGACTCTCCTGTCGACACATTACTTGATCACCTTCTCTGCAACCATTTCTTTTTTTTCTCCCAAAAGAAGGTGGAATAGTTATTCCCATGTGATTATTTTCAAGAAAACATTCCAAACTTGAAGATACCTTAGGAGTATTTATCTAACCATGAAATGAAGCTGTTTGTCTAGTTGTGTTAAAGAGCCAGAACTATGTTGAGAAGTGCACTACAAAAGACGTCTACATGATTATACAGATAACACATCTAGCATTGAACTGGAAATCTTTGCAATCAATTTAGTTGAAGCTCAGACAGTGGCCTGGGCTGGCAGGGCTTCACCAATTTGTTCAGGGTGCAGGACTGGCTCCAGAGCATGAAGAAAATCACAAGCAGGGTGGCTCTTTGCTGTATCTGCACGACCCAGACACGTTGTACTAGTGATACCTATCGAACGTCCTGCACAAGTAAAGGCTATGCTCCTACAACTGGGCTTTGGATCTCTCCCACAGGCTCTCCAACACTGAAGCAAAGCAGCTGAAAGCGAAAAGCTATCTGAGACTTCACGCATCTTTAATTTTGGACAATGAAGCCTCCCTCTCCAGTTGACAGATCCAGTGTTGCTCCTGGTGTGGATTTAAGCAGCTGTAATGTCAAGGATTTACAAAAATTCAAGCAGTGGAGTATAGCCCAGGGCTCCAGCAAGCACAGTTTAAATGTTATAATTAGGCATTTACTGAGATGTTTCTTTCTGCAAATTATATTACCTGTTTTTCACACATACAGTCTTTGTTAAGGGAGGCGTAAGGTACTCTTGTAAGCCCCATTTGAAATATTCAATCTCTGTTTAAAGTGATGGATTAGTAAAGCCAGCAATTCAAACATTTATTGGAAATGCAATTTTCAGACTTTTACACACAACCAGGAGTTGTTTATTACTCACCAGATCCATTAGAACTCACATGTTCTTCAGGCATGGCCTAAAGACCAGCCTGGAAGTGCAGAAGAGCAGGGTTGTCCTGGCTGACCTGCCCACGCTTTGCTGGTGACTTTGCTTCCTCCCTTAGCCTTCATCCCTCTCCTCTGTCTGGACTGCAAGCCCTCTGGAGGAGGGACTCTTCCTCATTCTACTACTCTACTTCCTCCTCTTCTACACAAAGTAGCCCCAATGTAGACTGAGGTCTGTGGGCAGCACTCTGACATATACATACATAACATTTTCAGAGGAATAACAAGACATTTGGAAGCGGGAATTACCTGCTTTTCCTCTTTGAGCTCCCTGCAATGAGAGCTGCTTACCAATCCACCAGGAGCCAACAGGTCTTGTCGTCCTTTTTTCTTCTCTCAGCATGACCTTGCTACAGCTCTAAAATTTCATGATATTCTTGGTTGTGTTGAACCTTACTTTCTGAGACAAAAATCTGGGTACTCTCTCTCTGAAAGCGTGACTTGCAGTAGGAAAAAACCCTTGACATCTACTCTTCCAGATTAATTCCTCTTAATTCTTCTAATTCTTGAGGTCAGGAAATTATATCACACAAACAAAACATAGTTTAAAGGGGAAACTTAGATTGAACAAATAGCTTTCCTGTTAGGATGCTCATGATGAAAACTGCAAATGGCTGTCGAGGGCAGCCCTTCACCCAGGGCTGTGCTTTGTTTCCTGGCTTGAGTACTCTTCTCCTAAAAAACAGTTCACCTACAGCCTTACAAAAGTAGGTAGAAATGTGCCATGTGATTTTTAAAACTATTGCAGGTAAATATTTCTACAAAGAACTGCAGATATGATGGAAGTTAATGTAAAGAAAACCACCCTGGGGATCAGAAGTGTTTTCACTTCTGTCGTCGGGGGTACAAGAAGTAAATGCCTTTGGCTTCCAGATACAATATTTACCAGTACATGCCACTTTATATATATAAAAGTGGATGCTTAGGCTAGCATGTTTTCTTCATAGAATCACAGAATCATAGAATGGTTTAGGTTGGAAGGGACCTTAAAGATCATCTAGTCCAACGCCCCTGCCATGGGCAGGGACACCTCCCACCAGACCAGGTTGCTCAAAGCCCCATCCAGCCTGGCCTTGAACACCTCTGGGGATGGGGCATCCACAGCTTCTCTGGGCGACCTGTTCCAGTGTCTCACCACCCTCAGAGTGAAAAATTGCTTCCTAATATCTATTGTAAATCTACCCTTTTCCAGTTTGAAGCCATTCCCCCTTGCCCTATCACTACATGCCCTTGTAAAAAGGGCATTTTCTTCATTTTCTTCAGTGCTACTTTCAAGCGAACCTTTAAGCAGCACCATAAGCACCACAAGCCCAAAGGCTGAGCAGCTGTGTCCACGCACTGCTGGTGGGTGTCCAGGCACTGCCCCAGCCCTGGCTAGGACACCACCATCGCCCGCTTTGGTGCTCAGCCCTCCTGGAACAGCCACAGGGTATTTATCACTTGCATCTGACCCACCTCAGTTTCCCACCTCTGTGCAATGCATGCTGCTCTCTGTATCTGCCAAATATGTAAGTCAAGAATAATCTATTTTCAGTTATTGTGGCAGCCAAAAGATGCTAGAAAGGAAATCTAAGTAGTTTCAATTCTTTCTGTGCAATTTTTTCAGCTTCAGAAAGGAGAGAAACATGCAGCGGCAAGTCTAATGTGAATGGGTTTAGGGAGGGTGAATCCGTGGGTGTAACTATGTCATCCAGTGTACCCAAGTTCACAGAACAGGCCTATGAGCCTGAGAAAACAGGCAGAGAAACAGAGACAGACAGAGAGACAGAGAGACAGAGAGAAGAAAAAGCTGGGGGGGGGTGGGGGGGGTGGAGGAGGACAGAGGAAGAAAGAAGGAAAGACAGACAGACAAAGAAAGGCAAAGATTAAAGAAAAAAAAGGAAGAAAGGAAGAAGGAAGGAAGGAAGAGAGAGAGAGAAAGAGAAAGAAAGAAAGAAAGAAAGAAAGAAAGAAAGAAAGAAAGGAAGGAAGGAAAAGAAAGAAACAAAGAAAGAAAGGAAAAGAAAGAAGGAAGAAACAAGGAAGGAAGAAGGAAGGAAGGGAAAAAACAAAAAAAAACAAAAGCAAAAAGAGAAAAAAGTCAAAAACAAAAAAAAAGGGAAAAGAGAAGAGAGAAGAAAGAAAAGAGAAAAGAGAAAAGAACAGAGGAAGGGAGGGAAATTTATACAACTTTTTTATAAATTACGACTTTCCACATAGCCTAATTTTCATCACCAAGTCAAAACATGAGATTCAACCTAAAAAACATACTTAGGAAGTGAAACACACCATAATGATGGAAATATAATCACAGGCAGCAGTAAACTGAAATGGCTCAAGGGCAGGCGGACCAGTTCTGCAGACTAGCACCAAACAACACTCCATCCCCAAATATCGAGAGACGATATCAAGCCAAAGGAATATCTCTGAACAACTTTTGCTCTCAAACTGTTCAAATCCATACCTGACCTCTGCTGGCCAGGTTTTTCCAGTCTCTTTACGTGATGCACTTACAGAACACCACACACTGGCTTCCCAGGCATGGCTGAGGAAGTTTACACCAACATTTTAAGCAACTGAGGAATCCAACCACTATTTCTAACTGTTTTCCAAACCCTGAGCAGACACCAGTACTTTGGAAGACAGTATTTGGTGGAGTGAGGTATATGACCGGTCCCCCAACAGATACCCAGGCAGCATGGGCTCGTTTCGCTCGCCTGCCTGGGAACTCCCCGGGTCAGGTTTCCCACGGGCTAACACACCTTACTGCCACCCAGCCACCGGGACAGCTATGACTGCATGGACAGAAAAAAACCCACCCTTTGCTTATAGAATGCTTTGTGGCCAGACTATTATTAACACATATTTTCATGTTCACGTTCTTGCTGTGTTTATATAAAACAGAATTGACTTTACTTGCTTTTTTTTAAACTTTTAGGAAGGGCAGAGGGAACATGCCTGCATGGGAACATGCTGAACTGGCCATCAAAGAGGGATGATTTCTCCTCTTCGACTGCAAAACTGCATCTGAAATGCATGTGACAGGTAGTTTATTTGTTTAATACATCACTGAGAGGCATTCACACACTGGGTGTGCTACAGGGACCTGGGACAGCACAAATAAACCACGGTGAGATGCATATTGCAGAGGTACAAGTCTCCACACACAGCCCAACCTTATGTTCAGCCCTCACCGAGAGCCATCGCCTTGTGGGGCTTGGGGAAGCGTCCCCCCTCCCGAGCACTGTGGGGCGCATCCCGGCTCTTCAGAAAAAATAACCATATAATTTCACGTGAACATCTGACAATGACAGCTACATCAACACTAATCACAGGCAGTCTTTAAAAATAGTTTCAGACACAAATTGTAGCATTCCTCAGAATTACCAAGTCCTGTTTTAATAGCATAGTCTGTGAGCTCTTGCGCTATAAAGTGTATTGTGCACGGGAATCAACAGCTTCACATGAACTTATATGTCCTTTCTTCTTTCAAGCATCAATATGTATTACAGTTGGGTTTACACTGTAATCCTTGGCTAGCCACAAAAACCTGTAGATTTTTAGATGCTTGTCCCCTGTTAATGAGCCCACAAGACAGATTTCTTGGTGTTATGGCATCAGTGTGACCTCATATTTACATGGAAAAAATCACCGGCAGAAAATAGCAGCACAAGTCAAATCCTGAAATCCTTTCCTGAGCAGAAACTCTCATCAAAATCAGTAGGACCAAAGATGTAAGGATCACTCACGTCAAAGTTTCACGGCTCTTCTTTCAATCTACATATCTAAAAAATACTTGTTAAAATGCGTCAGATCAGTTTGCTTTGTGTCTTTTCTTGCCAGCACAAAAAATGCCTTGGTGATTGCACAATCACAGTCCTTCAAAGAATAGCTCTGATTTGACTTAAAAACATTCATAATACTGGCTTAGCCACGTAGACTACACTTGCCTTTGGGACAAATGAGATACTTTCTGACTATCAAGCTGAAATCCATGCAGCAGTTCTCAGATTTTAATGAGAAGAAAATCTTTGTTGGAAAGACAGGTTAGACTTGATTTATTTTTTTTTTTTTTTAAGATGAGAAAATACTGTCAGTAGCAGTGGGAAGGAATCAACATGTGTTCACTGGTTACAGCAGTTACAAGATCTGGTTTATGAAAAAAGGATTAGAGCAGCATGGATTTCACCTTTTGTAGACCTGGAAAATTTAGTTACAGGTTCATATTGGTGAACAAATGCCATGAGCTGATACTATACCTGCTGACATTAAAGGGAATTTGGTCATTCATTTTCTAAGGAACTATTCTTATTTATTTTCTTTATTCCATACCCAAGAATCTTACCTGAGCAGCTCAGGGATTTAACTTTGCAACACGCTGCCAGGACATTATAACACAGACAGTGCAGAAGACCTGATTTTAAAGATGTGTCTTAGTATAGGCACTCCTACAGGAACAGGGAATGGAGCCCATTGTGTAGATAGCAGGCAGCCATGGAAATTAAGGACAGCAGACAATTTAAGGGTGGCAACATGAGCTTCTAGTGTAAAGTAAAAGGGGATAATGTGATTCATGGATGTATGAACAAGGAAGTACTGAGTAGGAGTGGGGAGCTGATCTTATCTCTGCTCTGGTAAGACTAATATTGGCATAGTGCAAGAAGTTCTGCTGCCTGTACTTTAAATGGGAAAAGTTGGAGACAGGTCAGAGAGAGGATGAGAGAAAATGTCTCTCTCTAGTGAAAGCCTGGAAGGGATCTCTCTGCTTACCTTATCAAAAAGATGGAGACATGACTTGATTAAAGTGTACAAGTACCACCACAACAAGATAATACCATATGCAAAAGATCTCCTTCATCTAGTGGAGAAAGCATAGCAGAAATCAACGGCTAGAAGCTGAAGCCAAACAAATTCATACAAAGAAACCCAGGCATGCATTATTAATAGTAAGAGCAATTAATCCTGGGAACTACTTACCAAAAAGTAGGGTTGGATTCTCTGTCTCTTGATGTTTTCAGATCAAGATTGGATGTCTTCCTAGTAGAGATGCCCCAGGCAAACCCCTATGAAAGGGAAGCAAGGTGAGACATAATAGTCCATGATATACCATCAGACCAGTTGACTGGATGATCCTGTTGTTACTAGACACTGGCTGTATCTCTGCTAGTAAATTAAAGCGTCACGACCCATGCCCAGACTCCAGAACGTGATCCTATTAAATTGTTAGGATAGTCCCTCACGTGTTTTTGGCCTGGGTCAACTCGCCCCCTCCCAGACCCACTTAGCACAGTTTGGAAATGAGCATAGCCCAGGGCTACAGGAAATTTGGACATGGGCACCCTGTTTTGGAGAGGAAAGGAATGTAATGGTGGTACATGCTGACCAGACCACCCTTTGGTTGGCAAAACCCAGTCTTGCCTGTAATACTTGCAAAGGCTTGAGTTGGCTACAGCTGCACAAGGTTCAACATCAAGCAAGAAAAATGCCTGTGAATCAGATATTCCGGAGCTACCTCCGAGTAGGTGGAAAGCTGTTGACACACTCACAGCTTTGATGAGCCCTAAAAGGGAAAAAGGAAGAATGTTTTGACATATTTTGAATATTCAGAAAGGATAATTGTTTCCTGCCGTAACTTACATTCCATAGGAGTAGTGTATTCCTGCTGGTCATGTCCATACTAGATAGAGACGTTGAAGCAGTGCTTCCCACACAACCCTCGCAATTAGGCAACACAGAGCCTGATAACTGGGATCTTTTAAATGTCAACATAGCTTCCTATTTCAGTGCTCACTCGATGCTCATTAGCAGTATTGAGTTAATGTGTTTTGTTGCTGACGATGATGATGTACAGGGACCCACCTGCTTCCCCTCGATGTTTGCTATAATAGGAAAACAAGCAATGTAAGCCCATTGCAAGATCTCAGGGATCCCAGAAGGATGCTCTTCACTGTTTCCAAGCACTGGAAGCATTTCTTGCCTCATGAATGTTAAACAGATATTAACCCTCAGGCTTTTTATAGAAGAAAAAACCCCATATACTCTGAATAAAACTTTAGCAGGCTCTAAACAATTTCTACAGTGAAATTGCATCTACGATGCATGTTTTCCAGCACTGTTGAACCTGGCAGCACAGTAAATATTGTATGAGTCATAAAGATAGTAGGGCAGTATTTGCTGGGCTACCACTGTGTGCATCAGAGGTCCCTAACACATAGTTTGGTCTGTCCAGAGACATGAAACAAAAGACTGGCATTATAGAGAGCCTCTATGTAAAGACTTCCAGACTTTATCTCCATTCATAAATCAACCTATACCAAACGCCCGAGAGAAAACAAAATAGTATTATCCTTTCTTGTAGTTGAAGAAATGAAGACAGAAAGGCTAGGTGCTTTTGATTCACAAGACGGCCAAAGAGAACGGAAGGCCAGGTCTCCATTGCAGGTTGCTGTGCAGAGACATCACGTAGCTTTATGAGTGCTGCATACCTCCAAAACAGATGTTTTCCTCCACGCTGAGTATCACAGTGCCAGGGCTGACTTAACAGACAGTATCTGAATGAGCGAGTTTAGTTCACATATCTCCACAAAACACCCAAACCAGCCTTGTGCTCTGCGTGTATTGCAAGACTCTTGCCCAAGAAAACTGAGCAATTCTGAGTCTCTCTGAGACTTGCTGAAGGAGCGCTACAGCTGCAGCAAGGGAATGCAAAAAGACCCTTTTCAATTCTCTTCTGCAAACCTAAAGATCCTATGCTGACAACAAGGTCATCTATCTCAGATCAAGCTTTATTATTTTTGTGAAACTCAGATCACTCAACACCTGGAGGCAATTTCCTAAGCACCTGCATTTTTACAATGTGAAGCCAAGGTGGGATGAAAGGGCAAAACCCAGTCAGCTCTCAGAAAACCTGGCATTCCTGGGCTTTGCAAGTTTGCCTTAGCTGAGTAAAGTTGTCATTTGCAGGGTATCCGTGAAAAACTTCTGGTTCTGTGAAAAGCTTCTGGTTCAAGTGTGGTTGTCATTTTCCCTTCCTTATATAGAACACCCATATTTTAGAAAATTTCAGTCACATTTCACCCTGGCCTTAAAAAATTATGTTGTCATAAAAAATGGATGTAATACTGAAAAGCAGCACTCTGAACAGAGGATACAAATATACCAGCAAAGTGTAGAGAGGCCCATGGGTTGGCCATCGCTCATCCCCAACCCAGGCCAGTTTGCACTCTTGCAGTCACGGCTCAGGCATGATTCAGCAGCTGAACCGTTCCCAACAGGCAGTTTGGATGCGGCCACTCAGTTTTGGGGGAGAATGTTGTTTACGTGTGTGGCCATCAGGCATGCCACAACTCCCGACCATGGAGCAATAAGCAGTCCTTGAACTACTTTTTATTCACAGTGGTGCCATTTTAGGATTTATCTTACCAGGATGTGAGAGAACAAGAGCAAATGAGGCTCTCAGCAGCACTTCAGACATCAGGACTCAGCAGAAGGCAGTAAGTTACTGTAAAAAAGTGAAGATTCAATTTAGGGCACTAAGTTGAGGTGTCTACATCTAGATGTCAACACTTAGGGCAAAGGAGCAGTTCAGTTTTTATGACCTGAGACTTCTTGGTGCCCTTTCTGGCTTCTGGACAACAGCGCAAAAGACCTTGGGTCTTTTCTGTGCTGTGTCATTTCCCACAGCACCACATAAAAGCCTTGTGCACCCCAGGACATGTGTCTGAGCCCATAGCCTTGGGGACCGGTGACCTGAATTGCTTGCTGGGCTTCACTGGCTGTACTGACAACCTCTCCACTGACCTTGATGGTCTCGTATGCAAAATGCATACTAGGTGTGGTTTGCATGTGGACTCTGAAGTTCAGGAGTCTTAATATAGAGCTGAAACCTACTCCAACTTTAATTAATCTTTAAATTCATAATAAATTTCATGAATTTAAAAAGACAGACAAATAAAATAATGTATTGGTCTTAATTAAGGTTATTATAAAGAAAAAATCAGAATACTACTCTTATTTGTCCTCTTCAAAGCATAGAGAGGTACAGATATCAAGGGCTACCAGCGCTGATTTCCACATTTTATGTTACTCTTCATTCTGCCATTCCAGGTACTGAAAATTTGTCTATGTGAGATGGCATTGCATTTTTAGAGAAGGTCATGGATGGATCATGTCTGTGGATGCAGCACTGGTCTCTAACGTTTTTTAATATTTTTTTGTAGCATAGAAAACAAAGGTGGTAATAAATTCCCAGGTCATGTCTGCTACTGCCCTCTGTACAGCAGTGACAGTCAGTCTTCTCAAATGGATACCCTGCAATGTGAGAACTTCCAACAGAAGAAATGAAGAGGCAGTAGCAAGAAGAGAGAGGTTTGGCAAATGGCTGAGTAAGAGACTTTACTGGGCGTATTCAGACTTGCCAAACTGAGCCCAAATACATGACCTGGCATCTGTCAGGACGTGTCCATGTCCACTATATGCTCAGTCTCGTGATGGACACGTTGTCAGGCAGAGGAGCCTGACTCAGAAATCTCTTCTCCACTCTGCTGTTGATGGTCTGCTGCATCAAAGAATCACAGAATATCTGAAGTTGGAAGGGACCCATAGTTGGGTCATAGAATCGTAGCATATCTTGAGCTGGTGAAGGATCCTGGGAGCATCCCTCACCTCATCCTCATATTACCATTTTTTTGGTCTTGTCTGCTTACTTTTGTAACACTTTCAGCACGTGCTAGTAAGCTGGGTCCAGTTTTGAACTATGCCTCCTTGAAAACTGGAGAAACCCTGACTCAATCTCCTATTCAGAGACTTGGGAGACTAAATGACTCTCTCTGTGCACCCTGGATTAAGCATTGTTTTCCTAGCCACAGTAGCAAGCTTTGACAAAGTGTTTTAAATGAGCAGTACTTTACTAGAGGGAAGGGAGGGAAGGAAACAGAAGGAAGCACTAGTCTGGGAAATCTGAATTAACAGTCAGCAAGCCCTAGCCTTGCTCCTCAGCATAGTTATTAAGGAGTTAGCCTGGACCCAGCTTTCTGCTCGCAGCTGTGATGGTGCCAAAGGGATGGCTGCTGCCCTCCTCTTTAGTCGCATTCCCCTTGAAGCATGCCTGTGCTCAGGATGGCTCAGTGGGGTGACCAGTCAGGCCATTTCCAGCACTGTGAGTATCCCATGGACAATGATCCCAGCCTCGCTGCTGGTGAAGGATGTCCCCATGGAGCCCTCAGGCTAGGTAGATGCTCCCAGTTGCCCCAGACTGGTGCCCAGTAACCTCCATGCCACGGGATTTGCCATGGGCTGCTGTGGCTCATGCAGTACCACCTTGTGCTTACAGCCAGGGACTGGCTCCTGTCTGCAGTCATCACTCTCCCAAGCCACCTCCTCAACTTCTCAGAGCCATCTACCCAGAGGTCCCTTGGGAAGCTGGGGTGGCTCTTCTCCAGGCTCACCAATGGTGCCAGTGGACTCCACACCTTTTAAGATGCCCAGCCAACATGTTTACAAGCCTTCTGGGTGCAGCAGTTGTCTCCTACTATGTCTTTTCACTGTACCAAGGCCAAATAATGTCAAGCTTCCTGTAAGTATGGTTTCAATAATACAATACTCCATGGTCCACAAGAGGATTATAACTCTACCAAATGGCCAAAATTGATGGGAGTGCAAACAGGGAGGTGGATTAAAAAAAAAAAGTAGTGTAGGTAGTGAACTGATGAAGCCCTGGCATCTTTGCAATGGAGAATGTGGCTGATAACCATCACCCCTCTGATGCCCAAGAAGAGGGATGTGTGCCCAGATACAGGAGGAGACATGATGCAAAAGGAGAGTAAGGAAAGGAAACACAGGGAACAACAAGGGGCAAAAAGGATGACCAGAGCACATGAATTGAGAAGGGGCAGGAGAGCAGGATGAGGCAGAGAAACAGCTGATCTGAGACATGGTGCAGCCGTTTCCTACCCATGATGTTCCATCTTCCCTGAGGAGACCCCGCGCTCTGCCTTCTCCCCCTTCAAGTCTTCACTACCAGCACACCCTGTGTCCATGGGGCTGCGGACCAGGACACCTCCTGCCTGGACAGCCACAATGGCACCAGTGCTAGTGACATCCAAAAGAGCCTGGAAATCCTTGTTTTTAACTGGTACCTCTCCTCCTCCCTCAGCATGCTTTGGCACTGATATTAGCCTTGAAGGTCCTTACACCAGGAAGGAATTGCATTTGGTTCAGGTTTGCTATTATAATCCGTATTTGTATCCCTCCAAAGCCTTCCTACCAGGTCCCAGGATATATTTTCCCTCTTATTACATGTTACAGAAACTCCCTTCCAGCCGTCTCTGCTCTCGCTGTGCACAGAGGAGCACGCACAGGGTTAACTGAGCTCTTCACAGCAGTCAAACTTTTGAAAAATGGGCCATGGGCACTGTAGCTTTCAGCATGTTTCCTCCTGTGTGGAGCTGGAGCGCGCTGTGGGTGGCAGACATGAGTGACATGGTACAAAGTTCGGGCTGGTCTGGCTCGGCTGAAGCTGCAGCTGAATTGTAGGCAGTGGTGCTGGCTCAGCCCGAGAGTGGAGAAATGTCTCTGTTGGGTACGATAATGGAGTGTGAGAGATGTTGGGAGGTGAAAGCCATGGCAGACCAAGCCAGCAGCAGGAACCTGCAAACACTGATCCCCCAGTGCTCCCCAGCCAGGCTGCCTCACTCCAGAGGATGGGTTTGTAGAGATACAGTAATCAAGGGAAATGTGAAATATTTGATGTTCCCCCCACCCTCTTGCAGCAAAAAATGTGTTGGCTTTCATGTCCTGCAGGCAGCTCGCTCATGTACGTCGTGTATTCCTCAGAGCAAGGAAACAACCAGAGGTGTTTCACTGGAGAAGAGAAACACCGGAGCGGTGCTGAGGATGACACGGGATGAGAAGGAGAAGAACAAACAGTCCTCAGCACCCGTCAACTGGGAGAGGCCGTCCTTGGGCCTGGGATACACTGGCAGCCCAATGGACACTGGACTGGAGCAGCAGTGCTGTATTCCCTGCAGCTGACAAGGAGGAGTTGTGGGATGTAACGGAGACTTTCCCTGTGGAAAAGCCCTGGTTCACATTAAAAAAAAAGTAAAAAAAATCAATCTGCTGCCTCACGCATCGCTTGGCTCTGTTATGACTTGTGTGTGATTTTTGAGCACCCTCCTCATGGCTGGAGAGGCACCAGCCATTCTGTGCTTAGGCACAAATTAAAGGATCTCCTCTCTTTGTTTTCCTATCAGTATGTCCTCTCTGTACCACGTTTGGCTGATATTTACTCATCCTTACTTTATAGGGAAGGGCAAAGCACCCAAGAATTCAAGTGCATTGCATCAAAGATAATGCTTTTAAAAGAAAAACCAACAAACCAACACAAAACCCTCACCCTGAGTATGCACTGAAAGGGTCTCTCTGCCTCCCTCGGGTGGAGATGAGATTTTGGGACTTTGCAATATCAATCCAGCAGTTTGGGCTCCTGTCTCAGAAGGAGCTCCTTCATTAAACAAATCCTATTTAAATCTGCTTCTCTATCACCAGAAGAACGACTCTGCACAAATCATACCTCTCTTCCTTCTGCAAACGACTGTGAGGAGCTCACTTGTGTGCACAGGATCCACATTGCTTACAGTTAGTAACAAACAACTTAGTGAAATAAAATTAGCATTTTAGCCCTTTCTTTCTCAGATTCTCATTTCCTAATTTCTCTTTGTTATCTACATAGGAGGAAAGCAAGTGAGATCTTCATCCTTTCTGGCTGTGAGGCAATTCCTCTTTTTAATTGTGAGGGTGTTTTGCCATAAATTGTTTTCCTTCTACCCAGGTTGTATTCTGCATCTCCCACTGCTTCTCAAAACCTTTAAGAGATATAATGTGTGTAAGAGATATAATAAGAGATAAAAGAGCTGCATGGGCTCCTTAACTCCCACGTTGTGCCACCTGTGGAAAATACTGCCATGGGGATACCTATTATGTCAAGTGTTCTTTTATATTACAGGGGCTATAAGCAATCCTGCTCCCTGCCATTCCTGATTACATCGCTGTGAGGAGAGACAGATGACCGCTGTGTTGTCCCTGCCGAGGCTGCCTCTCTGCTTCCTTCCCACGGGGTCAAGGTGACTTGAATCCCTCCGTGCCCCAACAAGGCTGATTTTTGGGGAACAATTTCATTTACCGCCTCTGTGACTGCTTCTTCCCTTGGTGAAACGTGAAAGGGGAAGAAATCACCCCACAAGTACCCTGGCAGATAGAAGGGGTTAAAAGTTTCTTCCAGAAACCTTCTGTATTGAAAGATTTTAGTTAATATGAAGTCAAATGGTTTGCTAGACATGTGTATGCCCTTTGGAGGGGGAAAAAAGGGAGAGATTTTTGCTTAACACAGGAGAAATTTATTCCACCAAGGTAGCTAACAGGTCAGTGTCAGGGACCTTTGCCTAGACCAGAGCTCAAATGTCCTTTCTACAAATAGCTGGACATGAGGACAGGGACTCGACCTTTAGTCTATCGTCTAAACCAGAGAATAAAAAAAACCCATTTCCTGTTTAGTCAGAGGTTGAACGAATAGTTAGAGGGGAAATTTTGTCTTGGGTTGAACCAAGAAACAGAAATTTCGGATTTCTGGGGAAGAAAAATAATTTTTGTTACCATCTAAGATATTTTGATCTAAACCAAAATGTTTTAAGACTCTTGGGGGAGATAGAAATTAACCCTTCAAAGGCTTGCTGTTGTAAATTTAGGATAATTTTAAAAGCCAAGATGCTTTTCTACAATGAAAAGTAAAAACTTATGTTTGGCAAGTGCCAGGAAGAAATACCAAAGTAATATTTTCAAGAAATATGCCTCCATTTTGAGGGTGAATATTTTTGGTCAAACTTAACCCAGGTGTATAAATAAATTTGGTCTTGGGTGGTTTGGTTTTTTTTTTCAGGGAAAAAAAAAAGTACTGTTTGTAAAATTAAATGTAAAAAGCTTCCACATTCACACCTGGAATAAGGACCTTGGCCATTTGGCTATGCTGGAGTAGGTGAGGGGCTTCTCCTTCCCTCATATTCTTTTTTCATCTCTAAAAATAGTGGTTTCCTCCTGTGGGGAAACAAGGAATCATTTTTCCGGTCAGAGCTCTGTGCCCCGTCTCCCAGGTGGGGAGAACTCCGTCGCAAACCTACTTTCCCATTAAATGCTTGCCCAACGCATGGGAGCAGTTGATGAACGGGAACGCTGCCCGCAAGCCCACGTACACTTCCCAGTCCCCTGGCATCTCACCAGGCTGCTGACAGAGAAAGAGGTGGCAGAGGAATTGTCTAAGACAGTGGCACAGTCTCTTGTAGACTAATTCTAGAGGAAAGCAAAACAAAATTATCCTCCAGGTTTGAGGCTTTTCCTGTCCAAAGCACAGAAAAAAACAGTAATGAACGGCTTTTGGTGAGCTAAGTATAAGGACACGTACCTGTAGGTAAATGTGTGTTTAATTTCTTGAGCTGGATATCAGTTACGCTATTGTGAGTAATATCAGCCCGGTTATGACTGTTTCGCCACTCCTGCAGACTCAGGGGATGGCAAGCTGAAATCGTTGCCCTTATCTGTTCTGCCTGTTTGCTCTTGTGAAAAGCGAGGGACAGGTTTTCGAGTGGGACAGGTTTTGGAGGGCTCATTGTCAACAGCTGTAGCTGCTTTCAGCACAGTTCACACCCAAAGGCAGGTCAGCGAGCATTATTTTCACTTCCCTTGGAAATGTACTGAGAAACGCTGGAGATGAGATTTTATGTAACGCAGCGATGTGGTACAGCACTCCGCAGGCCATTTACCGGACCTTGCGATTTAGACTAGCGTGAAGAAGCAAGGTTACTTTATTAAAAGCTCAGTCCTGCCTCTACGGTATCGTCGAAACAAAAAGTTTTACGCCATCTCAGCATCAGGCATGCCGGTTTTCAATGGCAGCGTGATGCACTGATGCACGTGGGAACTCCACCTTCCTAGCCAATGCAGGTGCCATAAATTCCCACCAAAAAAATAGGCTTTCCCTGTATTTATAGGGCCAGGATGTTGCCATGCGTGCGGTTCTATTTTTAGATTTTTACAACAGTTCCTTTCTGTGGGCAGAAACCTTATTGCCCCCAAAATAAATACTATGAAACCAAAATAAATGCCAAGGGAATGCTGCCTTCAGAATGAATTGCCTAACTCCTGGCTCCTTAACTGGTACCTTGCTTGTATAATAACCACTGAGTCAGAGTGTGACCCTGGATGCTCGGTCGTTACCTCCCCGGGTGTCGTGGGGAAAGCGGAGGCTCATCTCCCCAGCTGTTAATTCTTGAAAGTGTCTGGTGAAGTATAACATGTGAAAGGGCAGGACTAAGCTTTACATCATTTTTTAATTCAACGACTCATTCATTCAAATAAGGTTTAGGAAGACATTATGCAATTTTGCTGTATGCAGTCACCGGGGGTGTGTAATGAATATCTAATTCACAGACTGAGAGATTTAATTGGATGGAGATCATCTTATGACCATGGTCAGAAAGCAAACAGGGACTGTGCACCAAATGAGTTTATAACAAAATATGTTGAAGTCTCTGACTCAGTTGTTGTCTTATATAAAAGAGAAATGCTAGAGAATTGTGAAACCTTGTGAATTACGCAAGGAGGGAGTTTAATTATTTTTATTGGATTTATAGATTTTTTTTTGCACTGCTAGTAGCTTTTAATTACACATTATATTTTGAGCACTTGAAAATCAGAAATAAGAACTGCAGATAAATTTGTCCTTGATACTGCTTTTAGAGTAATGGAAAATTAAACCTATCTGTACAGGTTATTTTACAATGATGTTTTAATTCATACATAATACAATGAAAGAGAAAAACAAAGAAATAAACATCTCATTCACTCATTTCTTCCTGAAAACTTGTCAAGGAGGTTAAATAAACGTTTCTGAAAATCCCATAACAGCATTTTTACTTCTACTAGAAAGGTTCTCCCTCTTTGAAAAACTCCAAACTTATTTATGTTACCAAAGAGCATTTCAGAAAGTTACAATGCACACGCATCTATTTTCCAGCCTGCAGTTTAATGGGAATGCTGACATAGTTTCTTGCAAATAAAAGGTGGGCAAAAGATAAAAATATAATATTTATTGCTAAATGTATAAAAATCTAATAATAAAAACTTGACACATGGATTAATAGGAAGAAAAAGCTATTTCTTTCGCATATAAAATTTCTAAATGTACCATCAAGAGGGAAAAACAGAAACTTAAGTATGCCTCATTATCTTCCAAAGCTGTTCAGTGCTAATGGAGTGAAAGACACGGTGATTCGAATTTTTTTATATGGACATCTGCAACCATTTATTTTATAGAAAATACCAGAAGAAAAACAAGTGAAAATGCATGTGATAATGACTCATACTTCCATTTGTAAACATGGCACAAGCACTCAACACAAGGAGATGCAAGTCAGATCGGGAGTTATGGAAAGAAACGTAATGTACTTTAGCCCAGAAAATTGCTGGTTATTTCAAGTAACGCTGACCCTCGTCTCCCTTGTCCCTTAAGATAGTCACCTTGCCCATGGCAATGACAGTCACCGGACTTAACTGACTTCTCAATTAAATTTGTGTTGCTACTATTTGGTTTAATTTACTTATTTGATTTATTAGACAGTGGACTAGTAGTGTGAAACTGAGTGGAATTCAGGTGTCTGTGATTATCAGTACCAGTATTGCTCAATACTTGGGATCGCGGCTCCATTGATTTTATCGACCAGCAAGGACTACAGAACCTAAATTGCGGTAACAGGGGAAAAAAAAGTATCACATAGGTGTTTCTGTATTTTTACAGTTATCTATTTCCACTTCATCTGTGCTCTGCACATCCTCAGGGTTGCAGCAACTCTTGTCGATGGCTGAGCTCAGTTTAGTAATTTCATTTCTCTGCTTCTCATGTAGCGCAGTGATGGCACATGCAAACAAAGCATGTCAATTTGATTTGAGTATTTTGACATCTCCTCTAACATCTTTACAGCACGAGCACATCAATAATAAATCGCCACCATTATTTATTATTTACACCCAAAAGCCTTAGCCAAGCTCAGTAGATGACTGTAGCAACTTCTTTCTGCATAAAAGCGATGATTAGGTCTCTGCCTCAACGGTGCAAGATGACTATAACAAATATGTAGTAGAACTTCAAAGTTTAGTCCTGAAGCCAGGTTCTCCTGGTAGCCAGGAGGAGGTGGCAGTACGTGGAGGGTGTTTTGGGGCTGGATGGTGCAGTGGCCCGGGCCAACACCATGGCGTGGGTACTGGTGCCTGTGCTTGGACCCGTGCCCTGCAAGCGTGGAGTTTGCTAGTGCAAACACACCCAACGAGGACGGGCTTTCGGCTCTGGTTACTTACCCCCCCTAGTTTACAAACTAAGCCCCAAGTTACGTGAAGCTCACTCATCCCACCACCACATATTTATGCCGTCTTGCCACTCTCGAGCAAAGTTTTCAGCCCAGCAGTGAAGAATTCAATGCTAAACAACGAAGCAAAAAAAAAAAAAAAAAAAAAAGGGTAGGACCCACTGGGGAAGAGCTGCAAATCCCGGCAATCCACGGCGCCTCTTGCTGCCTGCCCCAGTTTTGGGTTACGCCGCGTGTGTGACTCAGCCGGGGAGAGAGAGCGCCGGGAGGGGTGGGAAATAAATGTGTTTGGAGGAGGAAATTGATGGAAGAAAAGTCTTCTCTGTAGGGGAATAGAAGGGTATGCAGGACCGCATGGTGGAAATCCAACATAAGCCTCGTGCAAGTCTAACTGCTACGATCCCCCACGACTGTCTGCTCATTCCTCAAGTAATTGAGGCTTCAGTTCAGCAAAGCATTTAAGCTCAGGCTTCATTTTATGCTGTCAGTAAGTGCTTTGCTGAACAGGGGCTTAAAGTATCAAGTTTGTTGCGTGAGATTTATCCAACCTAATTTTAGAAGTTTGCAGTGCAGATATCGACACCAGCGCTAGTGACCTCAGGCTCTCCATTATTCATGCGGAAAAATAAGCATTTCTGGGGTGCTGTTCACTAGGCCTACTCTACCTTAGAATGAGAAATGCCATTCAGTAGAAGTGTTTGCAAGCGGAGCTTAAAATAGCTAGATCAAATGTAAACATGTACGATCCAGGTACCCATATTCATATACCTGAACCACAACACCCCCTGATGACCAAGAAACAGAAAAAAAAAAATACCATTTGGAAGGTATCAGGCAAATGCAAACTGAATTTTTATAGAGAAAGGAAACTGAAACTGTGAGAAAGTTACAGTTTAATTTTTTTTAAGACAAACAGCGGAAGAAAATAATAGACCATTGTGATTGCCTTGTTTAAGGCATTATTTCTTTCATACTTTCATTGTCTGAAATGGCTCCTCCGCCTCCATCGGTTACTGAGGGCTCCTGCTCACCAGCCTAACTTTTAGAAAGCTGCAGCTAGGAAAGATTAATCTCCTCTTGTGTCAGACAGATATTTTTGGAGGACGAATCCCAAACATTCAAGACATTTCTGCAGAGTTATTCAACTCAAAACTCGTGTTTCTCTGAACGTTGAAGACCGCTGTTCTCCCTGTGAAGGCAACCGGGACATGAACTTCTGAGAATTACTGCAAATATGGGAATGCCTGGAATCCCTGTGGAAATAACTGCAAAACCTTTAATCCTTGTTATCTCTGGGAGCACATATTTTTGTTTGCTTGATTACCAGTGGGAGAGGATGACCGATTAGCGTGTTGGGCAGTAAAGCATCGCGCTGTTTCTCTGTTTGCCCATCGCAGACCGGCTCTGGGAAGACGCTGGCTCCTGGGCAAAGACCACCGAACAGAAGAGCAGCAGCAGTCCTCGGTGCGCAGTGGTGGGGACTCAGGGAATGAGTGACAACTGCAAAAACAGCAGCAGCAACTGTAGTTGTCGAAAGTACAACACGGCGGTAAATACGCTTTTGTTAAACTTAAGGAGTTGGTGCTTGATGTGGTCTGACGCCTACACCAGGAGCCAAGGACGCCCTTGCAAGCACTGAACTGAGGCAGTAAGTTAGGAGTAAAATTGCGTGACATTTCCTGCTATGAACAGTGGAGACAGACAGCTCCACAAAGTAATTCATCCTATCCCAAGGAAAAGATTTAAAATTTGTGGGTTGAATCGCTCTCTGAATACGGCAGCCTCTTTCTAATGGCAAGAAAGTCACCAGATCCTTAACCGAGATGGATAGTCCAGTCCTTAAATGTTACTAATATAAATTACGTGCTTCTTAGCACTGGAAAAGTCTTTTTCTCTGCACTTCTACGGCATCTATCAAAATGAGGCCCGCGCTGAGACTGCTTCTTCTATGTGCTGTGTCAGGGCAGCTGATAAGAGAGCTCTGGGCTCTGTGAAACCTGCAGAAGGAAAATTCAAACACAGGACCACAACGCGTCTTTCTCTTTTGACGTTTAAAGCTTTCCTATTCTAACACACATTAGAGCTTCTACGGCAAGCAGTAGCCTGGGAGCTACATGGGGACGAAATCTGGTAAAGAGTTTATTTTACTTGGGGACAGATTCTGTCTGGATGTTTTGTGGGACTCGAAGAAGAGGAAATGATTCACTAAAGGGGGGAACAGGCGCCTTGACTCACAGTTTCCTGATCTAACCACTAGACAATTCCCCTAGCAATTCCTTAGTGCATCAAAAGGATAGATTAGTTCCTTAATTCCTTAAACACCATGAAATGTTTGTCGTCAATTATACATCCAGGCTTACCATACTGCTTATTGAGGGAAGATCCCTAGGTTTTATTCTGAAAGTTTGTAGAAAAAGTGCCAAAAGAAGTCTTTTGCCCAACAATCTCGTTGATGCTAACAGAACCAAAGTGCCAAGTCTGTTGCACTGCTTTTCTCCCGTGTACAGGACTGGGGGCTTTGGGGCTGATACACTCAAGCTTCACTTAGTTCATAAAATTCCAAACAGAACATGTTTTTTGTGCTAATTCTGTAAGATATTGGAAGATGGCTAAGAAACACAAAAGGATTAGGTCCGCATGAAAGCAAATTTAAGACATTACTGTTCAATTAAATTGTCCTGGACTTTCACTTTCCTTCCAGTAAATAGAATTTATTTGTATCTATGGCCACTATAAATTTTATCTAGATCATACAAGGATAGTTAAAGCATGCTTTATGAAGCGTGGATGCCAAAAAACTTATCATTCCATCTAAGCTGTCAGCAGTACTTGAGAGTCTTAAACTAGGCTCCACTGCTACTAGATTGTCTCATATATGCAGTTTCTTTTATAAATTATTTCTTCTAAAGAGAAATTACACTATTTACAAAACCAGTTTGCTTATGTTGGCAAATCCGTAGACTCACTCCACAGGATCCCCTTGCAGGAGCTTTCAGGTTCGTAGCCCAGGCAATGTTTCCCGGTGGCTGCCTTGCAGGCTTGTTTTAGTTTTAGGACTGTGCCATCTGCTGTTGGAATTGCAAATTTCCCATGGTCTGCACAGTCCGCAGCCGCCAGCTCCGACAGTCCGGCTGGACATGACTGCACTGGTGAGGCCCCATGTCAAGTACCATGTTCAGTTTTGGGCCTCTCACTACAAGAATGACATTGAGGTGCTGGAGCGTGTCCAGAGAAGGGCAACGAAGCTGGTGAGGGGTCTGGAGCACAAGTCTTATGAGGAACAGCTGACGGAATTGGGGTTGTTTAGCCTGGAGAAGAGGAGGCTGAGGGGAGACCTTATCACTCTCTACAACTACCTGAAAGGAGGCTGTAACAAGGTGGGGGTCAGTCTCTTCTCCCTAATAACAAGCAATAGGACAAGAGGAAACATCCTCAAGTTGCACCAGGGGAGGTTTAGATTGGATATTAGGAAAAAGTTCTTCACCGAAAGGTTTATCAAACATTGGAACAGGCTGACCAGGGAGGTGGTGGAATCACCATCCCTGAAGGTGTTTAAAAGACGGGTAGATATAGTGCTGAGGGAAATGGTTTAGTGGTGGACTTGACAGTGTCAGGTTAATGTTTGGACTCCATGATCTTAAAGGTCCCTTCCAATCATAATGATTCTATGATTCTATGATTTGTTCCCATGGGAGGGACAGATGTTGTAGGGCAACCCTGTCTGCCATCCCCGTCAGGGGCTTCAACCTTCCCGGGACCGTTTACTCCCCTATTTTGGAGGGCTCTGCTTTGGCACAGATGTGTAAGGGCCTCCCTTTGTCCCTGTTGCTCAGAAGTAGTTTTACCAAAGGTGGTATTACACACATAGGATGCAGGGCCGTATTCTGCAATATTACATTTTAACAGAAAATTGAACCTCCTTTCAGGTCTTCAGTTGCATGAGCAGAGGAGGTGCACAGACAACTAAGGAACAGGCAGTTTCAGCTTCCCAGCTTATTTGCTAGCTCGAGGTACCATCGCAATCGCTGTTGAGTGAGGCTATAGCCCAGGTGAATTGAGTGGGAAGGGAAGAGGCGTGTTGGAGGCTGGCCTCACAAAACAAGGAGCAAAGGGCACCACAGCTTCTCAAGGTCAGTGGGGAGCATCCCTCAGCAACATGGGGACACTGGGTCTTAAAAAGTGGTTTAAACACACAATACTTCTTAGGATGTCCCATGACTTAGTCTGTCAGTGCCTCTGCCTGATCCTCATGATGGGGCTACTGCCATCCCTGAGACTCAAGAAATCCCCTTGCTCACAAAAGTTTTCCTGAGGTGAGGAAAATATGGCCCAGTGAATTGCATTAGCCCTGCCTGCTTTTGTCTGGAAGCTGTCTTGGTATATGAGTTAGTAACACAGTTATTCCAGCTGCATTTCTAGTCACACAGATGGACTCTCTTAGGTCTCACACAGCGGTCCTGTGCTCAGGGCCCCAAAACTTTCATCTGACTTAGGGTTGTTATTTGGGCTCTGCTGGGCAAGAGGTCTGGGGTTGTGAGTGATGCTCTGCTTTCAAGGCCTGATCTTGCAAAGACTTATTTCCAGACTCTTGCAATGGCATCTTAACAGCCCGTGATGCCCTGATCACTCATCTGTGCATTCACATGGGACCATGTACTGAAGGCATCATGTGGCCTGTCCCCAAGGCATATGCAGTACTGCCTGCTGGTGGCTTCACATAGCACAGAGCACCTCTTTGGGCAGTCCAGTGCAGACCTCCTTGCCAGTACCAAAAAAGCTATTTCTTGATCTGGAAACATCACAGGTACTTCAACATAGTACTGCAAGTAACCTAATTGGTCCTGGTGGGAGGCAGGGTGAATTAGGGTATATGTTGTGCAGAGCTGGTACAGTCGTACAGTAAGGAGTACCAGTGCAGTATCTCAGGGCAGCATTTCACCCTCCTGCACAGACCCAACATTTGTGCATTTGGAGCAAGCTGTGATAGGTTTAACATGGCAATGAATCACGTGGATGAGACGTGAACCGAATGTCCTCCATCGGGAACCAGCATTTTTATCAGGGCTTGGACATAGTCAGCGTACAGCAGGATTAGACCATCAGGGCATACAGAATTCCCAGTAAAAAAGTGGTAGCAAAGTTCAAAATGCCACCAGTTTTCTGAAAAATTAGTTCTTGGAATAAACACTCTGCTCAGGTGAGTATTGCCTGAGTTGGGCCTTAGACTGGTGCTATCTCCACCGCACCCAAGTGTCCTCCCCTAAGTGCTAACTTGGCAGTGGTGGTTTGGTCAGCAGTGTGATAAATGAGTCTGAAAACTAGTGCTGAGAATTGAAATAAAGTACTAGTTTCTGTTCTTGGAGCTTGTTGAAGGCTCTCATCATTTGTAGATTGGCATCTCAAAGGGGCTGCTTGTGCATGAGAACAAGAGGATCGAGAACAAGGAGTGAACTCCAACCACTACCTTATATTATACTTTAGTTCCTGTTGTTTATATGCTACAGGGATCACAGAGCTATGAAAAACTAGACTGAACAATAGAGATATTTATTGCTGAAACTCCATTACGCTCTTAACCACAAGTATCTCTTATCTGACAACATGAAAGCAATACCACTTTGGAAAAACTGAAAATGACTGTGCGTTTGGGTAGTCAGATTCCTCACAAGGGTAACCCACATGCCTTGCAGGAGCATTTCCGAGCTCAAAAGTCCACCAGGGAGGAGCGGTCAGGGAAATCATCCCAAACATATTTTCAATTCAAAAATTTCAACAAAGGGCATCTTCCTGGCAGTCACTGTGTCGTGGTTTAGTGCTGTGCTCCATACCTGTCTATGGCAGCTCAGGAAATCAGGTAGTCGGTCTACAGATGAGACCTTCCCAGGGGACAAAGTCATATTTCAAGAGACACAGCTGACCTGGAACTTTTTAATCTCACTCCTGGTTCCTATTATAATTACATCCAACTGCCTCACATCACTAGCATGTTTGTCTACTGACACTATTAGGAAAGGAAATGTGTTATGTTTTAGACACAGAATTATGTTAGCAGTTAGTTAATAGGATTGTGTTACTGCGAGTTGTAAGACCTGGCATCTTTGGCATCTAGACTGTATGCTGAGGGAGAGATATATGCCTAGGCATCAAACCGAGAAAGGTCAGCACACCACACAAGAAGCTCTTTAAACAAGCTGGTTAGAAATACTAAGAGACATATGCCTTAAATCCCGTTCTGCTTCAGGATTTAGGCAGTTTTTAAGGCTTGTTTTTCTCTCTACAGCATGAAGAACTCCCAGATCAATAAGCATCATTAATACTCACAGTTGGCACCGCACCAGGGCTCCTCCAAATACCTGGCTCCAAGGCTTTAGGTGTCCATCACAACATCATCAGCTCCTGCACTGAAACGCTAGCCCGCTGGCCACGCTAGCCCGTGGCTCGCTACTCTGCCCTGATGCTACTCGGAAGTTAAAACTCAGGGTCATGGGGAGAGCAAAGTGTGGTGTTGCCTAGAAAACTTCTTGTGTCTTGTAGCCCATGGGCTGGTGGAGTTTGGGGAACGCCGGTCTGAGGAGACAAGCAGATGAAGGATGTGAAAGCAGAGCCACCAACTCCTGAGGCGAAATGTCTTGGCCAGAATTACCCAGCAGAGCTGGGTGGTGAACATGGCCCCAGACTGGCACATAAACAAGAAGGTTATGTTTTCTAGTTGAGAAGTAAAATGGAAAATACTAAGAACATAAAAAAAATCCCTTTCGCAGACTGAAAATGTGGCTAATATTGGTGTGCCTCCTCCACTTCATTTAATCATCTTAGAACTTGCTTGTAACAGCACATGATTCATTTTCAGACAGAAACATGATGAAGTGTCAGCAGAGACCATTGACATAACGATGGCCGGCATTTCCTTCCAGGACTTGAGCTTTTCCCACAGGACACGACATCCACTCCAACCCCTTTTTCTGTGGTAGCTGCCTTCCCCCACACTGTCTGTAACCTGAGGCTAATTAGAGGAGGGCTGCTAAGAGGTTACGTGATGCTGAAGACCTTTCCCAGTTTCCCTGACTTCAGGAGGTTTCAGAGCAGGCCTTGGGTCAACAGGAGGACTACAAAATGAAAGAGGAGGGCTGAAAGCAGGAGGCAGAATTAGCTGTGACTACAGAAGCTCAGCAAATTGCAAGATAAGATAGTGCCTTCTGAAAAACACCTGCCAAACACAGCCCTCCGTTCTGGAACGCTGCATTATTTGGGAAGAAATGTGAAGGAACAAGTAACCTTATGCATGGGAGTCTCCAAAAGCACTGCTGTAATAAAATGTTGTTGTATGGCACGGCTGGCAGGGTATTGTGAGAATCAGGTGGTGGGATGGCTTTGAATGCTAAATTAAGAGAGACAACCCCAGAAATTAAATGTTGCTGGTCTAAGTCACAATATAGTTGCCATGGCAATTATAAAATGGGAAACCATTGTCGTCATTGTTTGCATTGTCACATGCCTTATGGTGAAATCATGGCTCCCTGGGTTATGGAAAGAGACAAAAAATGTTTGGTTCATCCCAAGAGGCTGCCATTTTTTGGGCAGGGTGAGCAGAGGAGCAGCAACCCCAACGAATTCTGCAGGTTCCTCTGACTCTGGCTGGATCCTCGGGGCACAACTCAGGGACACCAGCCTGGGATCTAGACAAAACAGCAGTTTGAGAAACCTCAGGGCTTAGTCATTAATAGAGATTTCCTCTGCAGGGCCAGATCTAGAAGCTTCTTCATGATGACTCCAGGCCTTCAACATGGCTGCTCACAGGAGAGAGCCTTTGATAAAACAAACCTTTGAGCAAAAACTCGCATCCCAGGCAGCTACCGACCATGGAGGAGACTCAGCCCTTTGCTGTGACATCTTTGAAGGAACCAGTGTCACACGTTTTGTCTTACACAAAGGCCAGCAAGCTCCCTGGGCATACGGGATTCACCCGTAGGACACTTAGGACCTGGGCACTTGTTTTTGCAGGTCCAGGAGACCACAGTAGTCCACGTTGTCTGAATTTTTTGGGCTTGACTCAACAGCAATGCCCAAGAAGGATGATCTCCTTCAGGTATAAGGAGACCTGGGATTAAAGGAAGAGAATACAAAGCAATAAATCTACAACCAGGTTACACCTGGGGGGCAGCAGCCCCAGAAGTCTCAGGTCTGACTCCCGGTGCTGAGATGATTCGCCCCAGCTCTCCTGGCCGTCCCTCTGGAGCACCAGCTCTGGTGATGGGCCAGCTCTAGGCATTTTGCTGTGGTCTTTCACAGCCAGACTCACCATTTCTCTGCCTCCAATGTGAAAACACCGAACACAAACCAGATCTGCGCAACCAGCTGCATGTACACTGTGGGCAGAACACACAGGCATGTACCTACAGAGCACCATCTAAATACAGCCTCCGTGAGCTACTTTTATTCTCAGGACGTATGCCAGGAATATAAGAAATCAAATGCATTTATAATAATCCTTCGTTACAGAAAGTAATACTGAGAACAGTGCAGAAGCAAATTTTAATCCACTGACCATACCTGCGGTACAGATATGATGGGACAGACCATCTGAAGGCAACGCTAACGCATCAGGGTTTTGTCTGCTGATGTTGCCATACCGACCAATGCTACCAGTCTATGCAACAACCATAAACCTCAATATCCTCAGAAAGATCTATCCATAAGTGCTCCAGATTCCCTGTTAATCACAAAAAGATTAAACTTCTTCCCAATGTTGTGATGAGATTAGTCTGAGCTGACAAGATAGAGTAAGTGCTGTAGAAACATTATTTCTCCTTTGTAGAGGAAGGAACCAAAACCAGGGTGGTCACCTGCTGGCAACCAACAAGTCCTGCTACTTTGTAGATGTCATTCACTCTAGTAATCCAATATTTTTTTTTTAATTTAAATTAGTTAACTGGCTAGGAAGCAGGAAAAACATGAGCAGGCAGCTCCACTGGAGCCCCTAATGCGTTGGTGAGGAAAAGATCTGAAACGATCCCACAATGTATATGCTAGGAACAAATGAATGGCTTCAAGAGGCTGAATATTATCTTTCCATATGACAACACAGAAAAAGGATATCAAGGGGATGTGCAAAATAAGGGCCTCCAAAACCAGCATGAGAGCTGGTGGAAGTGCCTTTTGGTGACAACTACGAAGAAACTTAACAGTTAAAGTAAGTTTAAGAGGTAAGGTACTTGTGACACTGAAGCACTTTCTCAGGAAGAATACAGCAGCTACAAGAAGGATATCTCTGTCGGAGAAAGTCACAGAAATCAGTGGTGGGAAACTGAAATTAGATAACATTAAGTTAGCAACAAGATGTAGCTTTTTTCATGTGGAGGATGACTAAGCATGAGAAGAAACCATGAAGGATGTGGTAGATGCGGTACATTTTTCAGACCTTTGTGTCTCCAGATCAAAGTGGAAGATCTTCTTCAGATACAGAGGTTATGTGAGCATATCTAGGGAAAACTTTGTGACCTTTGATAGCTAGATCGCATGAGAATATGATATTGTCTGAACACTGTAGCACGAGCCACACTTTTATCAGTGGATACGTATTCATACAGTTTTGACACTAAAGCCTCCCCGAGGGTAGTGATTGCTTCCCTCCAGTGTGTCCGCTGCATCTCTCTGAATGCTGTTTTTGATAGCAATAAACTGTGCCTCATCACTAATTTACTCTGTGTTCACTGTGTTGAGTGTCAGTTTGGAATAAAGCCTTGATTTTTAGAAGACTCCCCTGCGGTCATCATTATCTTGAAAAAATGCACGTGTGCTGCTGATCTCTGACGAAGGGACATAGGAAGTTTTTAAAGGAAGAGCTTGAACCGCCTGTCAAAAGAAATAGAAAATTACCAGCTGGTTTCCCAGACAGCTGGATCAGAGACACAGGTTGAACAGCACTGAGAACAAATATGCATGTAAAGAACATAATAACAGTCCTGTCTTTTGCTGCTAGACAAATCCTTTTTTTTTTTATTGTATAAAATATTTATAATAGGATGTTGTAGGTTGCACTCAGCTTTCTTGTAGAGGGGAAGGGAATAAATTCTCCTGCCAGATTGCCAGATCTCCACTGCTGATGGGATGCGCAGAAAACCTACCAGTATATTCATGCAGCTCTGCACAGGCTTTTATCCAGAGGAAGAGTGGGCGCTAAGGGTGTAAGACCGACCCGGGGAATTAACAGCTTCTTTCTGAACTGTTTGACAGGGATGCAAACCTCTTTGCCTTCAGGAAAGCCAACGATGCATATTTTTATGTCTATTTCTGCTTTGCTCTCATGGCTTTTGATTTTATCTTTAAGCCAGCAGTGTTTATAGTTCTCAAGATGATCGTGTTCTGCTAAACGAGTTCCTTTGTCCCCTCCCGTTGCTGACAAATCTGCTCGTGAAACAATTTTACTATTCAGTAACTTCAGTTTGGCCAACTTTTGCGCTGTACCCTTTGAACTGGCATTGTTGCATTAATGCCTGCTATGACTTCGCCGAGCATGCATGCCATTGCTACAGCCTATTAAAAGCAGTTGCAGCCGTGCTTACCGCTGGCTTCCTCCTTCCTTTTGAAGCAGTTTTCTTTGACTGGTCTTAATTAACGCAGTAGCTGGGAAAGTGCCTTCTTTCCTCCTTTCAAGATGTTTTTGCTTCTTTGTTTTAATTTCACATCTTTGGCTGAATGGATGTTTCCAGTATGTTCTTCATGAAAATGAAAGGGAAATTGAAGCTTGCACAACTTTTTATTGGTGAAAGAAACCCAGGCCACGGTTCTTCTTTGACTGCATTACCATTGCGTGCTTATTTGACTCCGCTTCTTCTCCCTATTCAGAAAAGCCCAGTAACATGATTAAAGCCGTCTTCCAACTCAAAGACTTTGACAGCAAACAAAGATGGATCACTTACCAACCGAATGAATCATGTACAGGAAACCAAGGCAAGTGTTAAACATATTTACTAGGGGAATCAGTTGAGAATGGTATGCCGAAGATCTGTAATTAATTAACACCAGTTCCACATTCTGAAACAAGAGATTGAAAAGCTATTAGCTAATTAGTGAAAAATCTATAAAGCTGCATTCCTCAAAGCAGCCACAGATGCGGAAAGGAAATGCTGGACTGCTAGGCCAGATATCAGCTTGTCAAGGATTTAATCATATTATTTTATAGCAAATACCTGGCCACGTGGGCAGCCGTGCAAAGAGCTGAAGAGTCTGAACAGACAGAGCACTCCTCTCTCGTTACCGGTTATTGACAGGCTTTTGCCAGGTGTGCAGCTAGCATGTGCCTCAGTTTCCTCACCAATAAGCTAAACGAGCTCCATAGTTCATCAGCTTCATGTGTGTCCATGGAAAGTCACTGGTGCACCGGGGCTTCAGATGGGAGAATAAATGGAAAAAAGTTGTGAATTACACCAATATGTTATGAAAACATCTCCTGCACATCAGCAGATGAACCTCAGGATTTGGTGCAAATGTCCCTTCAAGCCTGTAAATAAGCCGTGGCTTGTGAGATCATCTCAGCCTGTAAATTAGCTTCATTACAGCAGAGCAAGAGGGTGGCAGCCGGGAGCAGACCCCGTGGCAGGAGTCGCTGCCCAGGGAACACGTCCTCGCTCTGCGTTTCATTACCCGCTGATGGCTGAAACGGAGCCCCGCGCTTTGATCTCAGCCGCATCCGAAAATCCCGCACCAGAAACAACTCCCGGCCGAGGGCTCAGAAACTGAAAGGAGAGCTGCTCCGCATCGCTTAAACTGGTGCAAAACCCTATTGTTTTCCATGTAGTTACTCCAAACTCCCGTAGTCTCAAGAGAGGGGAGGATGACGCCTTGTAATGTTATGAGAAGGGTCCGTTGTGAACAACCTGGTAAGCACCGATTGCTTCTTGTAGGGAAGGGACAGCCCGTTCTCTGCCCTTGCTTAAGGCTTTCTGAGCAGCTGTTAGAAACTGAACTCACCTGCCTTGTTTCAGCTACAGTTTTCCAAACTGTCAGGGAAGCTGATTAAAGAGTATTAAATACTGCCAAGAGGTCTTCTCGCTGCTCCTCAAAAGGTGTTTTTGCTGAGACAGTTTAAAATCTTCCTCTTTACCTCTCTGACTTGCGTGAAATCACTAATTTTTCTGTTGCATCTGTTGCTGTTGATTAAACACAAGCACGGCTACAGATATTCAGCATCAGGGTAGGGTACTACTCTTTGCTTCCATGGGTGAATCCTTAAGTCTACTGCTAATACATCAGATCACAATCTTATAATTCCAGTGAAATGCTATTAGAACAATTACTTTGTTCCCTAGCTTTTTCAGAATTTTTCTTTTTTTTTTCCCACAATTCAATGGAAAATAGAAAATTGAAATAAAAGTTTACGCTTTGCTTTTAGCATGAAAACTCTGCTTTGCTTTTATCATGAAAATTGGTCAAAAAAACACTTTTGGGTTGGTTTTTTCTTTTTTTTCTTTCCAGTTGCGATCTGGTTTTGTCAAAATCAAACTGTTTTCATGAAACATTTAAACATTAATAAAACTGGATTTTTTTTCCCCAGAAAAACTCCCAAAGCCTCCCTTCTTCGTCAGTGCCTTGACTGACTAACTCTACATGCAGAAGCAGACAGCTTCAAATATGGCCCATCAGGCATCAGCGACTGCACTATTTTGTCAGTGTACGTTAACTGCATTTTGATCTGCAACAAACAGATGGTTCCAGCTCTGGATTATTGGACTTTCTTTCTGAGTCTGAATGGAGAACAACTCCCCATCAGATATTTGCAATTAGTTTGTGTCACACATAAATAGAAAAATATCTCTTCAGGCTTGCAATAAAATTTCAAGCTTTCCATATAACATGACATCGTGACAATTTATGTCATTTTCATAGACCAACACAGTAAGCGATATGCTGTTAAATAAGTCTGTATTAATACTGGGAGAAGGTCTAATCTGGTGATGCTTATCTTTCAAAACAAATGTCATTAGAGACCACCCACAGTAATTGCCTTTATTTTTTGGAGGGGAAAAAAAAAAAGAAATAAAAAGGAATGGTGCAAAGCAGTAATCCCATAGTCAAGTAATACTGAGTCCTGAAATATCTCCCATCTTATGTTTCCCTGGGAAAAAGAAAAGCAAACTAATTTAGATGAGCTGAAAGTAGCAATATTTATTTATGATCCGAGGTATAGATTGTATGCTTTTCAACAGCTCAGACCTGGAGAGATGTATCTTCATTTTATGAACCGAGAAAGCAGCAGGGGGAAAAATTGAAGACAAGTATCAAATTAAAATGTCATACAACTAATCACATAACTGCCATCTTTTAACTTCAGGGGAAGCCCCCCTGCCTCCGACATTTGCACGTGACTCCTCAGTTACCAGCTCAGGGCTCCAGATAGGTACAAGATAGGCACAGTCTCGTAAGAAATCAGCATCAGGGCTGGGAACAGAAACACTGAAAACAGAAACCTTCTGAGGCTTCAGACCACAAGATTAGTCAGTGCAGAACTTTAGAAGATAGGCAGGACGAGACAGGCACACAGAAGACAGAGAATTTATGCGATCCATGTTTAAACGGGAGCTTCCCGTCCCAACAACAGCGTTTGAAGTACCACCATACCCCCATAGCCCTCTCTTGTGTACTAAGCATTTTCCCCTCCCTCCCAAAACCTTCTTCTCTCCCCGATAAAGTCATTCAGCACATCATTTTATCGACAATCTTCCCGCATTTTGACTGGAAATTTCCAGAGTGCTATGACACCTTATTGTGCTTTCAAAACCCAGACCTGTTCAGGATGAATTGGAATTAGGCCCAAGACACGGGAATAATAAATCTTTCATCCCTGAAGAGTTGATAATCCAATGGAAGGATGGATGATGAGCCTTCCCCATCGCTGTCTCCTGCACGGGTATGTGTTTGCGTTTGAGCTTCAGTGCTCGTATCCGCACTCAGGAGAGAGCAGTCCTCACTGAGTGTGAAATAAAGCCAAGACAGGCAAACCAATGTCACTTACCAACCCCTTCTCTGCGCTGGGTTTACTACAAACATGACTTTTTATGTTGTTCTATTTAAATAAGCTTTATTTACTATCTTCTTTGTGGTAATGGTCCCTACCCCCGGTGAGCCCCACTGAGTTTGTGTCAGGTGTGAGACACGGCCACGCTGAGCCACGCTGCTCAATTAGGGCTTCGTTCCTTCCCTTCGTTGCTATTTACTGCTTATTTCGCAGAGGTTGTCCCTCTAGATTGGCCAACATAACATACAACTTGTCACTTTAAAAAAATCTCTAAGGCTTTGAAAAAAAGACTTTCTGAGAGCATCACCTGCACTTATTCATCAGGTGGGTGGAGAAATTTTCCATCCAGCAAAGCAGAGAGGTTTGTGGTTTGAGGCACTCCGCTTGGCGTTCTGCCAGCGCGCATCAAACTGGTGTTTCTCTGAGGATGAGCGCCAGACGAGAACGCATCACGCGCTGCATTACATCGGTGATTCTTGTAATCATCACAGGGCTGCTGCTCGATAATGGCAGATTTGTAACAGCGCCTGAAAACAGAAGCACATTCCTAAAAACTCTTCTGTCTAGACTGGAGAATTGCGCAAAAATGCACCACTGGTGAACACCCCAGTGCATCCCCCAACATCTGCTCTCAAATTCATGCTGACGCCCGCAGCTCCGCTGCTTTGCACCGCCGCGCATTCGCCTTTAATTTACCACTTCCATTCTTCCACAGATCGGATTTATTCACTGCATTAACTCCTTCCCCC